>CAXAJV010000001.1:4379342-5579342 GCA_963969225.1 Xylocopa violacea
ACGCGCTATCTCAGAGTATAACCTAACCTAAATCAACCTATCATCTCGGCGATAATATTTGACAAGATTCCTGGCGAGTTGGACTCTACGTCTCCGTGGGATCTTTATATACATCAATAACGTAATATAACATAACCTAACCCAATCTAACATCTCGGCGGTAATATTTGACGACATTCCTGGCGACTTGGCCTCTACGTTTCCGTGGGACCTTTATATACTTCAATAACGTAATATAACCTAACCTAACCCAATCTAACATCTCGGCGGTAATATTTGACCACATTCCTAGCGAGTTGGCCTCTACGTCTCCGTGGGAGCTTTATACATCAATAACGTAATAACTAACCTAACCTAACCTACAACCTATCCGAGTTGCTTCTCCGTCCCGTGGGACCTTAATATACGTAATAACCTACCTACGAGTTGCCTCACGTCTCGTGGTCGTTGGTATATTTGAAAACATACCTGGCGAGTTGGCCTCACTCTCCTGACCTTATATAAATAAGCTAGCCTAACCCAATTCTAACATCTCGGCGGTATATTCATTCCTATCCTGCGAGTTGGCCTCTACCGTCTCCGTGGGACCTTTATATACATCAATAACGTAATATAACCTAACCTAACCCAACCTAACATCTCGGCGGTAATATTTGACCACATTCCTGGCGAGTTGGCTTCTCCGTCCCCGTGGGACCTTTATATACATCACTAACGTAATATAACCTAACCTAACCCAACCTAACATCTCGGCGGTAATATTTGACAACATTCCTGGCGAGTTGGCTTCTCCGTCCCCGTGGGACCTTTATATACATCAATAACGTAATATAACCTAACCTAGCCCAACCTAACTTCTCGGCGGTAATATTTCACAACATTCCTGGCGAGTTGGCCTCTACGTTTCCGTGGGACCTTTATATACTTCAATAACGTAATATAACCTAACCTAACCCAAACTAACATCTCGGCGGTAATATTTGACAACATTCCTGGCGAGTTGGCTTCGCCCTCCCCGTGGGACCTTTATATACATCAATAACGTAATATAACCTAACCTAGCCCAACCTAACTTCTCGGCGGTAATATTTGAAAACATACCTGGCGAGGTGGCCTCTACGTCTCCGTGGGATATTTATATACATCAATAACATAATATAAGCTAGCCTAACCCAAACTAACATCTCGGCGGTAATATTTGACCACTTTCCTGGCGAGTTGGCCTCTACGTCTTCGTGGGACCTTTATATAAACCAATAACGTAATATAACGTAACCTAACCCAACCTAACATCTCCGCGGTAATATTTGACAACATACCTGGCGAGTTGGCCTCTACGTCTCCGTGGGTCCTTTATATACATCAATAACGTAATATAACCTAACCTAACCCAAGCTAACTTCTCGGCGGTAATATTTGAAAACATACCTGGCGAGGTGGCCTCTACGTCTCCGTGGGATATTTATATACATCAATAACATAATATAAGCTAGCCTAACCCAATCTAACATCTCGGCGGTAATATTTGACCACATTCCTGGCGAGTTGGCCTCTAGGTCTTCGTGGGACCTTTCTATACATCAATAACGTAATATAACATAACCTAACCCAATCTAACATCTCGGCGGTAATATTTGACGACATTCCTGGCGAGTTGGCCTCTACGTTTCCGTGGGACCTTTATATACTTCAATAACGTAATATAACCTAACCTAACCCAACCTATCTTCTCGGCGGTAATATTTCACAACATTCCTGGCTAGTTGGCCTCTACGTCTCCGTGGGATCTTTATATATATCAATAACGTAATATAACATAACCTAACCCAATCTAACTTCTCGGCGGTAATATTTGAAAACATACCTGGCGAGGTGGCCTCTACGTCTCCGTGGGATCTTTATATATATCAATAACGTAATATAACATAACCTAACCCAATCTAACATCTCGGCGGTAATATTTGACATCATTCCTGGCGAGTTGGCCTCTACGTCTCCGTGGGACCTTTATATACATCAATAACGTAATATAACCTAACCTAATCCAACCTAACATCTCGGCGGTAATATTTGACAACATTCCTGGCGAGTTGGCTTCTCCGTCCCCGTGGGACCTTTATATACATCAATAACGTAATATAACCTAACCTAGCCCAACCTAACTTCTCGGCGGTAATATTTGAAAACATACCTGGCGAGGTGGCCTCTACGTCTCCGTGGGATATTTATATACATCAATAACATAATATAACCTAACCTAAATCAACCTATCATCTCGGCGATAATATTTGACAAGATTCCAGGCGAATTGGCCTCTACGTCTCCGTGGGATCTTTATATACATCAATAACGTAATATAACCTAACCTAACCCAATCTAACATCTCGGCGGTAATATTTGACGACATTCCTGGCGAGTTGGCCTCTACGTTTCCGTGGGATATTTATATGCATCAATAACATAATATAAGCTAAGCTAACCCAATCTAACATCTCCGCGGTAATATTTGACAACATACCGGGCGAGTTGGCCTCTACGTCTCCGTGGGCCCTTCATATACATCAATAACAAAAATATAACCTAACCTAAATCAACCTATCATCTCGGCGATAATATTTGACAAGATTCCTGGCGAGTTGGACTCTACGTCTCCGTGGGATCTTTATATACATCAATAACGTAATATAACATAACCTAACCCAATCTAACATCTCGGCGGTAATATTTGACGACATTCCTGGCGACTTGGCCTCTACGTTTCCGTGGGACCTTTATATACTTCAATAACGTAATATAACCTAACCTAACCCAATCTAACATCTCGGCGGTAATATTTGACCACATTCCTAGCGAGTTGGCCTCTACGTCTCCGTGGGAGCTTTATATACATCAATAACGTAATATAACCTAACCTAACCCAACCTAACATCTCGGCGGTAATATCTGACAACATTCCTGGCGAGTTGGCTTCTCCGTCCCCGTGGGACCTTTATATACATCAATAACGTAATATAACCTAACCTAACCCAACCTAACTTCTCGGCGGTAATATTTGAAAACATACCTGGCGAGTTGGCCTCCACGTCTCCGTGGGACCTTTATATACATCAATAACGTAATATAACATAACCTAACCCAATCTAACATCTCGGCGGTAATATTTGACGACATTCCTGGCGAGTTGGCCTCTACGTTTCCGTGGGACCTTTATATACTTCAATAACGTAATATAACCTAACCTAACCCAACCTATCTTCTCGGCGGTAATATTTCACAACATTCCTGGCTAGTTGGCCTCTACGTCTCCGTGGGATCTTTATATATATCAATAACGTAATATAACATAACCTAACCCAATCTAACATCTCGGCGGTAATATTTGACATCATTCCTGGCGAGTTGGCCTCTACGTCTCCGTGGGACCTTTATATACATCAATAACGTAATATAACCTAACCTAACCCAACCTAACATCTCGGCGGTAATATTTGACAACATTCCTGGCGAGTTGGCTTCTCCGTCCCCGTGGGACCTTTATATACATCAATAACGTAATATAACCTAACCTAGCCCAACCTAACTTCTCGGCGGTAATATTTGAAAACATACCTGGCGAGGTGGCCTCTACGTCTCCGTGGGATATTTATATACATCAATAACATAATATAACCTAACCTAAATCAACCTATCATCTCGGCGATAATATTTGACAAGATTCCAGGCGAATTGGCCTCTACGTCTCCGTGGGATCTTTATATACATCAATAACGTAATATAACCTAACCTAACCCAATCTAACATCTCGGCGGTAATATTTGACGACATTCCTGGCGAGTTGGCCTCTACGTTTCCGTGGGATATTTATATGCATCAATAACATAATATAAGCTAAGCTAACCCAATCTAACATCTCCGCGGTAATATTTGACAACATACCGGGCGAGTTGGCCTCTACGTCTCCGTGGGCCCTTCATATACATCAATAACAAAAATATAACCTAACCTAAATCAACCTATCATCTCGGCGATAATATTTGACAAGATTCCTGGCGAGTTGGACTCTACGTCTCCGTGGGATCTTTATATACATCAATAACGTAATATAACATAACCTAACCCAATCTAACATCTCGGCGGTAATATTTGACGACATTCCTGGCGACTTGGCCTCTACGTTTCCGTGGGACCTTTATATACTTCAATAACGTAATATAACCTAACCTAACCCAATCTAACATCTCGGCGGTAATATTTGACCACATTCCTAGCGAGTTGGCCTCTACGTCTCCGTGGGAGCTTTATATACATCAATAACGTAATATAACCTAACCTAACCCAACCTAACATCTCGGCGGTAATATCTGACAACATTCCTGGCGAGTTGGCTTCTCCGTCCCCGTGGGACCTTTATATACATCAATAACGTAATATAACCTAACCTAACCCAACCTAACTTCTCGGCGGTAATATTTGAAAACATACCTGGCGAGTTGGCCTCCACGTCTCCGTGGGACCTTTATATACATCAATAACATAATATAAGCTAGCCTAACCCAATCTAACATCTCGGCGGTAATATTTGACCACATTCCTAGCGAGTTGGCCTCTACCTCTCCGTGGGACCTTTATATACATCAATAACGTAATATAACCTAACCTAACCCAACCTAACATCTCGGCGGTAATATTTGACCACATTCCTGGCGAGTTGGCTTCTCCGTCCCCGTGGGACCTTTATATACATCACTAACGTAATATAACCTAACCTAACCCAACCTAACATCTCGGCGGTAATATTTGACAACATTCCTGGCGAGTTGGCTTCTCCGTCCCCGTGGGACCTTTATATACATCAATAACGTAATATAACCTAACCTAGCCCAACCTAACTTCTCGGCGGTAATATTTCACAACATTCCTGGCGAGTTGGCCTCTACGTTTCCGTGGGACCTTTATATACTTCAATAACGTAATATAACCTAACCTAACCCAAACTAACATCTCGGCGGTAATATTTGACAACATTCCTGGCGAGTTGGCTTCGCCCTCCCCGTGGGACCTTTATATACATCAATAACGTAATATAACCTAACCTAGCCCAACCTAACTTCTCGGCGGTAATATTTGAAAACATACCTGGCGAGGTGGCCTCTACGTCTCCGTGGGATATTTATATACATCAATAACATAATATAAGCTAGCCTAACCCAAACTAACATCTCGGCGGTAATATTTGACCACTTTCCTGGCGAGTTGGCCTCTACGTCTTCGTGGGACCTTTATATAAACCAATAACGTAATATAACGTAACCTAACCCAACCTAACATCTCCGCGGTAATATTTGACAACATACCTGGCGAGTTGGCCTCTACGTCTCCGTGGGTCCTTTATATACATCAATAACGTAATATAACCTAACCTAACCCAAGCTAACTTCTCGGCGGTAATATTTGAAAACATACCTGGCGAGGTGGCCTCTACGTCTCCGTGGGATATTTATATACATCAATAACATAATATAAGCTAGCCTAACCCAATCTAACATCTCGGCGGTAATATTTGACCACATTCCTGGCGAGTTGGCCTCTAGGTCTTCGTGGGACCTTTCTATACATCAATAACGTAATATAACATAACCTAACCCAATCTAACATCTCGGCGGTAATATTTGACGACATTCCTGGCGAGTTGGCCTCTACGTTTCCGTGGGACCTTTATATACTTCAATAACGTAATATAACCTAACCTAACCCAACCTATCTTCTCGGCGGTAATATTTCACAACATTCCTGGCTAGTTGGCCTCTACGTCTCCGTGGGATCTTTATATATATCAATAACGTAATATAACATAACCTAACCCAATCTAACTTCTCGGCGGTAATATTTGAAAACATACCTGGCGAGGTGGCCTCTACGTCTCCGTGGGATCTTTATATATATCAATAACGTAATATAACATAACCTAACCCAATCTAACATCTCGGCGGTAATATTTGACATCATTCCTGGCGAGTTGGCCTCTACGTCTCCGTGGGACCTTTATATACATCAATAACGTAATATAACCTAACCTAATCCAACCTAACATCTCGGCGGTAATATTTGACAACATTCCTGGCGAGTTGGCTTCTCCGTCCCCGTGGGACCTTTATATACATCAATAACGTAATATAACCTAACCTAGCCCAACCTAACTTCTCGGCGGTAATATTTGAAAACATACCTGGCGAGGTGGCCTCTACGTCTCCGTGGGATATTTATATACATCAATAACATAATATAACCTAACCTAAATCAACCTATCATCTCGGCGATAATATTTGACAAGATTCCAGGCGAATTGGCCTCTACGTCTCCGTGGGATCTTTATATACATCAATAACGTAATATAACCTAACCTAACCCAATCTAACATCTCGGCGGTAATATTTGACGACATTCCTGGCGAGTTGGCCTCTACGTTTCCGTGGGATATTTATATGCATCAATAACATAATATAAGCTAAGCTAACCCAATCTAACATCTCCGCGGTAATATTTGACAACATACCGGGCGAGTTGGCCTCTACGTCTCCGTGGGCCCTTCATATACATCAATAACAAAAATATAACCTAACCTAAATCAACCTATCATCTCGGCGATAATATTTGACAAGATTCCTGGCGAGTTGGACTCTACGTCTCCGTGGGATCTTTATATACATCAATAACGTAATATAACATAACCTAACCCAATCTAACATCTCGGCGGTAATATTTGACGACATTCCTGGCGACTTGGCCTCTACGTTTCCGTGGGACCTTTATATACTTCAATAACGTAATATAACCTAACCTAACCCAATCTAACATCTCGGCGGTAATATTTGACCACATTCCTAGCGAGTTGGCCTCTACGTCTCCGTGGGAGCTTTATATACATCAATAACGTAATATAACCTAACCTAACCCAACCTAACATCTCGGCGGTAATATCTGACAACATTCCTGGCGAGTTGGCTTCTCCGTCCCCGTGGGACCTTTATATACATCAATAACGTAATATAACCTAACCTAACCCAACCTAACTTCTCGGCGGTAATATTTGAAAACATACCTGGCGAGTTGGCCTCCACGTCTCCGTGGGACCTTTATATACATCAATAACATAATATAAGCTAGCCTAACCCAATCTAACATCTCGGCGGTAATATTTGACCACATTCCTAGCGAGTTGGCCTCTACCTCTCCGTGGGACCTTTATATACATCAATAACGTAATATAACCTAACCTAACCCAACCTAACATCTCGGCGGTAATATTTGACCACATTCCTGGCGAGTTGGCTTCTCCGTCCCCGTGGGACCTTTATATACATCACTAACGTAATATAACCTAACCTAACCCAACCTAACATCTCGGCGGTAATATTTGACAACATTCCTGGCGAGTTGGCTTCTCCGTCCCCGTGGGACCTTTATATACATCAATAACGTAATATAACCTAACCTAGCCCAACCTAACTTCTCGGCGGTAATATTTCACAACATTCCTGGCGAGTTGGCCTCTACGTTTCCGTGGGACCTTTATATACTTCAATAACGTAATATAACCTAACCTAACCCAAACTAACATCTCGGCGGTAATATTTGACAACATTCCTGGCGAGTTGGCTTCGCCCTCCCCGTGGGACCTTTATATACATCAATAACGTAATATAACCTAACCTAGCCCAACCTAACTTCTCGGCGGTAATATTTGAAAACATACCTGGCGAGGTGGCCTCTACGTCTCCGTGGGATATTTATATACATCAATAACATAATATAAGCTAGCCTAACCCAAACTAACATCTCGGCGGTAATATTTGACCACTTTCCTGGCGAGTTGGCCTCTACGTCTTCGTGGGACCTTTATATAAATCAATAACGTAATATAACGTAACCTAACCCAACCTAACATCTCCGCGGTAATATTTGACAACATACCTGGCGAGTTGGCCTCTACGTCTCCGTGGGTCCTTTATATACATCAATAACGTAATATAACCTAACCTAACCCAAGCTAACTTCTCGGCGGTAATATTTGAAAACATACCTGGCGAGGTGGCCTCTACGTCTCCGTGGGATATTTATATACATCAATAACATAATATAAGCTAGCCTAACCCAATCTAACATCTCGGCGGTAATATTTGACCACATTCCTGGCGAGTTGGCCTCTAGGTCTTCGTGGGACCTTTCTATACATCAATAACGTAATATAACATAACCTAACCCAATCTAACATCTCGGCGGTAATATTTGACGACATTCCTGGCGAGTTGGCCTCTACGTTTCCGTGGGACCTTTATATACTTCAATAACGTAATATAACCTAACCTAACCCAACCTATCTTCTCGGCGGTAATATTTCACAACATTCCTGGCTAGTTGGCCTCTACGTCTCCGTGGGATCTTTATATATATCAATAACGTAATATAACATAACCTAACCCAATCTAACATCTCGGCGGTAATATTTGACATCATTCCTGGCGAGTTGGCCTCTACGTCTCCGTGGGACCTTTATATACATCAATAACGTAATATAACCTAACCTAACCCAACCTAACATCTCGGCGGTAATATTTGACAACATTCCTGGCGAGTTGGCTTCTCCGTCCCCGTGGGACCTTTATATACATCAATAACGTAATATAACCTAACCTAGCCCAACCTAACTTCTCGGCGGTAATATTTGAAAACATACCTGGCGAGGTGGCATCTACGTCTCCGTGGGATATTTATATACATCAATAACATAATATAAGCTAGCCTAACCCAATCTAACATCTCGGCGGTAATATTTGACCACATTCCTGGCGAGTTGGCCTCTACGTCTTCGTGGGACCTTTATATACATCAATAACGTAATATAACTTAACCTCACCCAACCTAACATCTCCGCGCTAATATTTGACAACATACCTGGCTAGTTGGCCTCTACGTCTCCGTGGGCCCTTCATATACATCAATAACAAAAATATAACCTAACCTAAATCAACCTATCATCTCGGCGATAATATTTGACAAGATTCCTGGCGAGTTGGACTCTCCGTCCCCGTGGGACCTTTATATACATCAATAACGTAATATAACCTAACCTAGCCCAACCTAACTTCTCGGCGGTAATATTTGAAAACATACCTGGCGAGGTGGCCTCTACGTCTCCGTGGGATATTTATATACATCAATAACATAATATAAGCTAGCCTAACCCAAACTAACATCTCGGCGGTAATATTTGATCACTTTCCTGGCGAGTTGGCCTCTACGTCTTCGTGGGACCTTTATATAAATCAATAACGTAATATAACGTAACCTAACCCAACCTAACTTCTCGGCGGTAATATTTGAAAACATACCTGGCGAGTTGGCCTCCACGTCTCCGTGGGACCTTTATATACATCAATAACATAATATAAGCTAGCCTAACCCAATCTAACATCTCGGCGGTAATATTTGACCACATTCCTAGCGAGTTGGCCTCTACGTCTCCGTGGGACCTTTATATACATCAATAACGTAATATAACCTAACCTAACCCAACCTAACATCTCGGCGGTAATATTTGACCACATTCCTGGCGAGTTGGCTTCTCCGTCCCCGTGGGACCTTTATATACATCAATAACGTAATATAACCTAACCTAGCCCAACCTAACTTCTCGGCGGTAATATTTGACAACATTCCTGGCGAGTTGGCCTCTACGTTTCCGTGGGACCTTTATATACTTCAATAACGTAATATAACCTAACCTAACCCAACCTAACATCTCGGCGGTAATATTTGACAACATTCCTGGCGAGTTGGCTTCTCCGTCCCCGTGGGACCTTTATATACATCAATAACGTAATATAACCTAACCTAGCCCAACCTAACTTCTCGGCGGTAATATTTGAAAACATACCTGGCGAGGTGGCCTCTACGTCTCCGTGGGATATTTATATACATCAATAACATAATATAAGCTAGCCTAACCCAAACTAACATCTCGGCGGTAATATTTGATCACTTTCCTGGCGAGTTGGCCTCTACGTCTTCGTGGGACCTTTATATAAATCAATAACGTAATATAACGTAACCTAACCCAACCTAACATCTCCGCGGTAATATTTGACAACATACCTGGCGAGTTGGCCTCTACGTCTCCGTGGGCCCTTTATATACATCAATAACGTAATATAACCTAACCTAACCCAACCTAACTTCTCGGCGGTAATATTTGAAGACATACCTGGCTAGTTGGCCTCTACGCCTCCGTGGGCCCTTCATATACATCAATAACAAAAATATAACCTAACCTAAATCAACCTATCATCTCGGCGATAATATTTGACAAGATTCCTGGCGAATTGGATTCTACGTCTGCGTGGGATCTTTATATACATCAATAACGTAATATAACATAACCTAACCCAATCTAACATCTCGGCGGTAATATTTGACGACATTCCTGGCGAGTTGGCCTCTACGTTTCCGTGGGACCTTTATATACTTCAATAACGTAATATAACCTAACCTAACCCAACGTAATATCTCGGCGGTAATATTTGACGACATTCCTAGCGAGTTGGCCTCTACGTCTCCGTGGGACCTTTATATACATCAATAACGTAATATAACCTAACCTAACCCAACCTAACATCTCGGCGGTAATATTTGACAACATTCCTGGCGAGTTGGCTTCTCCGTCCCCGTGGGACCTTTATATACATCAATAACGTAATATAACCTAACCCAACCCAACCTAACATCTCGGCGGTAATATTTGACAACATTCCTGGCGAGTTGGCTTCTCCGTCCCCGTGGGACCTTTATATACATCAATAACGTAATATAACCTAACCTAACCCAACCTAACATCTCGGCGGTAATATTTGACAACATTCCTGGCGAGTTGGCCTCTACGTTTCCGTGGGACCTTTATATACTTCAATAACGTAATATAACCTAACCTAACCCAACCTAACATCTCGGCGGTAATATTTGACAACATTCCTGGCGAGTTGGCTTCTCCGTCCCCGTGGGACCTTTATATACATCAATAACGTAATATAACCTAACCTAGCCCAACCTAACTTCTCGGCGGTAATATTTGAAAACATACCTGGCGAGGTGGCCTCTACGTCTCCGTGGGATATTTATATACATCAATAACATAATATAAGCTAGCCTAACACAAACTAACATCTCGGCGGTAATATTTGACCACTTTCCTGGCGAGTTGGCCTCTACGTCTTCGTGGGACCTTTATATAAATCAATAACGTAATATAACGTAACCTAACCCAACCTAACATCTCCGCGGTAATATTTGACAACATACCTGGCGAGTTGGCCTCTACGTCTCCGTGGGCCCTTTATATACATCAATAACGTAATATAACCTAACCTAACCCAACCTAACTACTCGGCGGTAATATTTGAAAACATACCTGGCGAGGTGGCCTCTACGTCTCCGTGGGATATTTATATACATCAATAACATAATATAAGCTAGCCTAACCCAATCTAACATCTCGGCGGTAATATTTGACCACATTCCTGGCGAGTTGGCCTCTACGTCTTCGTGGGACCTTTCTATACATCAATAACGTAATATAACTTAACCTCACCCAACCTAACATCTCCGCGCTAATATTTGACAACATACCTGGCTAGTTGGCCTCTACGTCTCCGTGGGCCCTTCATATACATCAATAACTAAAATATAACCTAACCTAAATGAACCTATCATCTCGGCGATAATATTTGACAAGATTCCTGGCGAATTGGCCTCTACGTCTCCGTGGGATCTTTATATACATCAATAACGTAATATAACATAACCTAACCCAATCTAACATCTCGGCGGTAATATTTGACGACATTCCTGGCGAGTTGGCCTCTACGTTTCCGTGGGACCTTTATATACTTCAATAACGTAATATAACCTAACCTAACCCAACCTATCTTCTCGGCGGTAATATTTCACAACATTCCTGGCTAGTTGGCCTCTACGTCTCCGTGGGATCTTTATATATATCAATAACGTAATATAACATAACCTAACCCAATCTAACATCTCGGCGGTAATATTTGACATCATTCCTGGCGAGTTGGCCTCTACGTCTCCGTGGGACCTTTATATACATCAATAACGTAATATAACCTAACCTAACCCAACCTAACATCTCGGCGGTAATATTTGACAACATTCCTGGCGAGTTGGCTTCTCCGTCCCCGTGGGACCTTTATATACATCAATAACGTAATATAACCTAACCTAGCCCAACCTAACTTCTCGGCGGTAATATTTGAAAACATACCTGGCGAGGTGGCATCTACGTCTCCGTGGGATATTTATATACATCAATAACATAATATAAGCTAGCCTAACCCAATCTAACATCTCGGCGGTAATATTTGACCACATTCCTGGCGAGTTGGCCTCTAAGTCTTCGTGGGACCTTTATATACATCAATAACGTAATATAACTTAACCTCACCCAACCTAACATCTCCGCGCTAATATTTGACAACATACCTGGCTAGTTGGCCTCTACGTCTCCGTGGGCCCTTCATATACATCAATAACAAAAATATAACCTAACCTAAATCAACCTATCATCTCGGCGATAATATTTGACAAGATTCCTGGCGAGTTGGACTCTCCGTCCCCGTGGGACCTTTATATACATCAATAACGTAATATAACCTAACCTAGCCCAACCTAACTTCTCGGCGGTAATATTTGAAAACATACCTGGCGAGGTGGCCTCTACGTCTCCGTGGGATATTTATATACATCAATAACATAATATAAGCTAGCCTAACCCAAACTAACATCTCGGCGGTAATATTTGATCACTTTCCTGGCGAGTTGGCCTCTACGTCTTCGTGGCACCTTTATATAAATCAATAACGTAATATAACCTAACCTAACCCAACCTAACTTCTCGGCGGTAATATTTAAAAACATACCTGGCTAGTTGGCCTCTACGCCTCCGTGGGCCCTTCATATACATCAATAACAAAAATATAACCTAACCTAAATCAACCTATCATCTCGGCGATAATATTTGACAAGATTCCTGGCGAATTGGACTCTACGTCTCCGTGGGATCTTTATATACATCAATAACGTAATATAACCTAACCTAACCCAACGTAATATCTCGGCGGTAATATTTGACGACATTCCTAGCGAGTTGGAGTCTACGTCTCCGTGGGACCTTTATATACATCAATAACGTAATATAACCTAACCTAACCCAACCTAACATCTCGGCGGTAATATTTGACGACATTCCTAGCGAGTTGGAGTCTACGTCTCCGTGGGACCTTTATATACATCAATAACGTAATATAACCTAACCTAACCCAACCTAACATCTCGGCGGTAATATTTGACAACATTCCTGGCGAGTTGGCTTCTCCGTCCCCGTGGTACCTTTATATACATCAATAACGTAATATAACCTAACCTAGCTCAACCTAACTTCTCGGCGGTAATATTTGAAAACATACCTGGCGAGGTGGCCTCTACGTCTCCGTGGGATATTTATATACATCAATAACATAATATAAGCTAGCCTAACCCAAACTAACATCTCGGCGGTAATATTTGACGACATTCCTGGCGAGTTGGCCTCTACGTTTCCGTGGGACCTTTATATACTTCAATAACGTAATATAACCTAACCTAAATCAACCTATCATCTCGGCGATAATATTTGACAAGATTCCTTGCGAGTTGGCCTCTACGTCTCCGTGGGATCTTTATATACATCAATAACGTAATATAACATAACCTAACCCAATCTAACATCTCGGCGGTAATATTTGACGACATTCCTGGCGAGTTGGCCTCTACGTTTCCGTGGGACCTTTATATACTTCAATAACGTAATATAACCTAACCTAACCCAATCTAACTTCTCGGCGGTAATATTTGAAAACATACCTGGCGAGGTGGCCTCTACGTCTCCGTGGGATATTTATATACATCAATAACATAACATAAGCTAGCCTAACCCAAACTAACATCTCGGCGGTATTATTTGATCACTTTCCTGGCGAGTTGGCCTCTACGTCTTCGTGGGACCTTTATATACATCAATAACGTAATATAACCTAACCTAACCCAACCTAACTTCTCGGCGGTAATATTTGAAGACATACCTGGCTAGTTGGCCTCTACGCCGCCGTGGGCCCTTCATATACATCAATAACAAAAATATAACCTAACCTATATAAACCTATCATCTCGGCGATAATATTTGACAAGATTCCTGGCGAATTGGATTCTACGTCTCCGTGGGATCTTTATATACATCAATAACGTAATATAACATAACCTAACCCAATCTAACATCTCGGCGGTAATATTTGACGACATTCCTGGCGAGTTGGCCTCTACGTTTCCGTGGGACCTTTATATACTTCAATAACGTAATATAACCTAACCTAACCCAACGTAATATCTCGGCGGTAATATTTGACGACATTCCTAGCGAGTTGGCCTCTACGTCTCCGTGGGACCTTTATATACATCAATAACGTAATATAACCTAACCTAACCCAACCTAACATCTCGGCGGTAATATTTGACAACATTCCTGGCGAGTTGGCTTCTCCGTCCCCGTGGGACCTTTATATACATCAATAACGTAATATAACCTAACCTAACCCAACCTAACATCTCGGCGGTAATATTTGACAACATTCCTGGCGAGTTGGCTTCTCCGTCCCCGTGGGACCTTTATATACATCAATAACGTAATATAACCTAACCTAACCCAACCTAATATCTCGGCGGTAATATTTGACGACATTCCTAGCGAGTTGGCCTCTACGTCTCCGTGGGACCTTTATATACATCAATAACGTAATATAACCTAGCCTAACCCAAACTAACATCTCGGCGGTAATATTTGACAACATTCCTGGCGAGTTGGCTTCTCCGTCCCCGTGGGACCTTTATATACATCAATAACGTAATATAACCTAACCTAGCCCAACCTAACTTCTCGGCGGTAATATTTGAAAACATACCTGGCGAGGTGGCCTCTACGTCTCCGTGGGATATTTATATACATCAATAACATAATATAAGCTAGCCTAACCCAAACTAACATCTCGGCGGTAATATTTGACCACTTTCCTGGCGAGTTGGCCTGTACGTCTTCGTGGGACCTTTATATAAATCAATAACGTAATATAACGTAACCTAACCCAACCTAACATCTCCGCGGTAATATTTGACAACATACCTGGCGAGTTGGCCTCTACGTCTCCGTGGGCCCTTTATATACATCAATAACGTAATATAACCTAACCTAACCCAACCTAACTTCTCGGCGGTAATATTTGAAAACATACCTGGCGAGGTGGCCTCTACGTCTCCGTGGGATATTTATATACATCAATAACATAATATAAGCTAGCCTAACCCAATCTAACATCTCGGCGGTAATATTTGACCACATTCCTGGCGAGTTGGCCTCTACGTCTTCGTGGGACCTTTATATACGTCAATAACGTAATATAACCTAACCTAACCCAACCTAACCTCTCGGCGGTAATATTTGACAACATTCCCGTCGAGTTGGCCTCTAAGTCTCCGTGGGACCTTTATATACATCAAGAACGTAATATAACTTAACCTCACCCAACTTAACATCTCCGCGCTAATATTTGACAACATACCTGGCTAGTTGGCCTCTACGTCTCCGTGGGCCCTTCATATACATCAATAACTAAAATATAACCTAACCTAAATGAACCTATCGTCTCGGCGATAATATTTGACAAGATTCCTGGCGAATTGGCCTCTACGTCTCCGTGGGATCTTTATATACATCAATAACGTAATATAACATAACCTAACCCAATCTAACATCTCGGCGGTAATATTTGACGACATTCCTGGCGAGTTGGCCTCTACGTTTCCGTGGGACCTTTATATACTTCAATAACGTAATATAACCTAACCTAAATCAACCTATCATCTCGGCGATAATATTTGACAAGATTCCTTGCGAGTTGGCCTCTACGTCTCCGTGGGATCTTTATATACATCAATAACGTAATATAACATAACCTAACCCAATCTAACATCTCGGCGGTAATATTTGACGACATTCCTGGCGAGTTGGCCTCTACGTTTCCTTGGGACCTTTATATACTTCAATAACGTAATATAACCTAACCTAACCCAATCTAACATCTCGGCGGTAATATTTGACCACATTCCTAGCGAGTTGGCCTCTACGTCTCCGTGGGACCTTTATATACATCAATAACGTAATATAACCTAACCTAACCCAACCTAACATCTCGGCGGTAATATTTGACAACATTCCTGACGAGTTGGCCTCTACGTTTCCGCGGGACCTTTATATACTTCAATAACGTAATATAACCTAACCTAACCCAACCTAACATCTCGGCGGTAATATTTGACAACATTCCTGGCGAGTTGGCTTCTCCGTCCCCGTGGGACCTTTATATACATCAATAACGTAATATAACCTAACCTAGCCCAACCTAACTTCTCGGCGGTAATATTTGAAAACATACCTGGCGAGGTGGCCTCTACGTCTCCGTGGGATATTTATATACATCAATAACATAATATAAGCTAGCCTAACCCAAACTAACATCTCGGCGGTAATATTTGACCACTTTCCTGGCGAGTTGGCCTCTACGTCTTCGTGGGACCTTTATATAAATCAATAACGTAATATAACGTAACCTAACCCAACCTAACATCTCCGCGGTAATATTTGACAACATACCTGGCGAGTTGGCCTCTACGTCTCCGTGGGCCCTTTATATACATCAATAACGTAATATAACCTAACCTAACCCAACCTAACTTCTCGGCGGTAATATTTGAAAACATACCTGGCGAGGTGGCCTCTACGTCTCCGTGGGATATTTATATACATCAATAACATAATATAAGCTAGCCTAACCCAATCTAACATCTCGGCGGTAATATTTGACCACATTCCTGGCGAGTTGGCCTCTACGTCTTCGTGGGACCTTTCTATACATCAATAACGTAATATAACTTAACCTCACCCAACTTAACATCTCCGCGCTAATATTTGACAACATACCTGGCTAGTTGGCCTCTACGTCTCCGTGGGCCCCTCATATACATCAATAACTAAAATATAACCTAACCTAAATGAACCTATCATCTCGGCGATAATATTTGACAAGATTCCTGGCGAATTGGCCTCTACGTCTCCGTGGGATCTTTATATACATCAATAACGTAATATAACATAACCTAACCCAATCTAACATCTCGGCGGTAATATTTGACGACATTCCTGGCGAGTTGGCCTCTACGTTTCCGTGGGACCTTTATATACTTCAATAACGTAATATAACCTAACCTAACCCAACCTATCTTCTCGGCGGTAATATTTCACAACATTCCTGGCTAGTTGGCCTCTACGTCTCCGTGGGATCTTTATATATATCAATAACGTAATATAACATAACCTAACCCAATCTAACATCTCGGCGGTAATATTTGACATCATTCCTGGCGAGTTGGCCTCTACGTCTCCGTGGGACCTTTATATACATCAATAACGTAATATAACCTAACCTAACCCAACCTAACATCTCGGCGGTAATATTTGACATCATTCCTGGCGAGTTGGCCTCTACGTCTCCGTGGGACCTTTATATACATCAATAACGTAATATAACCTAACCTAACCCAACCTAACATCTCGGCGGTTATATTTGACAACATTCCTGGCGAGTTGGCTTCTCCGTCCCCGTGGGACCTTTATATACATCAATAACGTAATATAACCTAACCTAGCCCAACCTAACTTCTCGGCGGTAATATTTGAAAACATACCTGGCGAGGTGGCATCTACGTCTCCGTGGGATATTTATATACATCAATAACATAATATAAGCTAGCCTAACCCAATCTAACATCTCGGCGGTAATATTTGACGACATTCCTGGCGAGTTGGCCTCTACGTTTCCGTGGGACCTTTATATACTTCAATAACGTAATATAACCTAACCTAAATTAACCTATCATCTCGGCGATAATATTTGACAAGATTGCTGGCGAGTTGGCCTCTACGTCTCCGTGGGATATTTATATACATCAATAACGTAATATAACCTAACCTAACCCAACCTAACATCTCGGCGGTAATATTTGACAACATTCCTGGCGAGTTGGCTTCTCCGTCCCCGTGGGACCTTTATATACATCAATAACGTAATATAACCTAACCTAACCCAACCTAATATCTCGGCGGTAATATTTGACGACATTCCTAGCGAGTTGGCCTCTACGTCTCCGTGGGACCTTTATATACATCAATAACGTAATATAACCTAACCTAACCCAACCTAACATCTCGGCGGTAATATTTGACAACATTCCTGGCGAGTTGGCTTCTCCGTCCCCGTGGGACCTTTATATACATCAATAACGTAATATAACCTAACCCAACCCAACCTAACATCTCGGCGGTAATATTTGACAACATTCCTGGCGAGTTGGCTTCTCCGTCCCCGTGGGACCTTTATATACATCAATAACGTAATATAACCTAACCTAACCCAACCTAACATCTCGGCGGTAATATTTGACAACATTCCTGGCGAGTTGGCCTCTACGTTTCCGTGGGACCTTTATATACTTCAATAACGTAATATAACCTAACCTAACCCAACCTAACATCTCGGCGGTAATATTTGACAACATTCCTGGCGAGTTGGCTTCTCCGTCCCCGTGGGACCTTTATATACATCAATAACGTAATATAACCTAACCTAGCCCAACCTAACTTCTCGGCGGTAATATTTGAAAACATACCTGGCGAGGTGGCCTCTACGTCTCCGTGGGATATTTATATACATCAATAACATAATATAAGCTAGCCTAACACAAACTAACATCTCGGCGGTAATATTTGACCACTTTCCTGGCGAGTTGGCCTCTACGTCTTCGTGGGACCTTTATATAAATCAATAACGTAATATAACGTAACCTAACCCAACCTAACATCTCCGCGGTAATATTTGACAACATACCTGGCGAGTTGGCCTCTACGTCTCCGTGGGCCCTTTATATACATCAATAACGTAATATAACCTAACCTAACCCAACCTAACTACTCGGCGGTAATATTTGAAAACATACCTGGCGAGGTGGCCTCTACGTCTCCGTGGGATATTTATATACATCAATAACATAATATAAGCTAGCCTAACCCAATCTAACATCTCGGCGGTAATATTTGACCACATTCCTGGCGAGTTGGCCTCTACGTCTTCGTGGGACCTTTCTATACATCAATAACGTAATATAACTTAACCTCACCCAACCTAACATCTCCGCGCTAATATTTGACAACATACCTGGCTAGTTGGCCTCTACGTCTCCGTGGGCCCTTCATATACATCAATAACTAAAATATAACCTAACCTAAATGAACCTATCATCTCGGCGATAATATTTGACAAGATTCCTGGCGAATTGGCCTCTACGTCTCCGTGGGATCTTTATATACATCAATAACGTAATATAACATAACCTAACCCAATCTAACATCTCGGCGGTAATATTTGACGACATTCCTGGCGAGTTGGCCTCTACGTTTCCGTGGGACCTTTATATACTTCAATAACGTAATATAACCTAACCTAACCCAACCTATCTTCTCGGCGGTAATATTTCACAACATTCCTGGCTAGTTGGCCTCTACGTCTCCGTGGGATCTTTATATATATCAATAACGTAATATAACATAACCTAACCCAATCTAACATCTCGGCGGTAATATTTGACATCATTCCTGGCGAGTTGGCCTCTACGTCTCCGTGGGACCTTTATATACATCAATAACGTAATATAACCTAACCTAACCCAACCTAACATCTCGGCGGTAATATTTGACAACATTCCTGGCGAGTTGGCTTCTCCGTCCCCGTGGGACCTTTATATACATCAATAACGTAATATAACCTAACCTAGCCCAACCTAACTTCTCGGCGGTAATATTTGAAAACATACCTGGCGAGGTGGCATCTACGTCTCCGTGGGATATTTATATACATCAATAACATAATATAAGCTAGCCTAACCCAATCTAACATCTCGGCGGTAATATTTGACCACATTCCTGGCGAGTTGGCCTCTAAGTCTTCGTGGGACCTTTATATACATCAATAACGTAATATAACTTAACCTCACCCAACCTAACATCTCCGCGCTAATATTTGACAACATACCTGGCTAGTTGGCCTCTACGTCTCCGTGGGCCCTTCATATACATCAATAACAAAAATATAACCTAACCTAAATCAACCTATCATCTCGGCGATAATATTTGACAAGATTCCTGGCGAGTTGGACTCTCCGTCCCCGTGGGACCTTTATATACATCAATAACGTAATATAACCTAACCTAGCCCAACCTAACTTCTCGGCGGTAATATTTGAAAACATACCTGGCGAGGTGGCCTCTACGTCTCCGTGGGATATTTATATACATCAATAACATAATATAAGCTAGCCTAACCCAAACTAACATCTCGGCGGTAATATTTGATCACTTTCCTGGCGAGTTGGCCTCTACGTCTTCGTGGCACCTTTATATAAATCAATAACGTAATATAACCTAACCTAACCCAACCTAACTTCTCGGCGGTAATATTTAAAAACATACCTGGCTAGTTGGCCTCTACGCCTCCGTGGGCCCTTCATATACATCAATAACAAAAATATAACCTAACCTAAATCAACCTATCATCTCGGCGATAATATTTGACAAGATTCCTGGCGAATTGGACTCTACGTCTCCGTGGGATCTTTATATACATCAATAACGTAATATAACCTAACCTAACCCAACGTAATATCTCGGCGGTAATATTTGACGACATTCCTAGCGAGTTGGAGTCTACGTCTCCGTGGGACCTTTATATACATCAATAACGTAATATAACCTAACCTAACCCAACCTAACATCTCGGCGGTAATATTTGACGACATTCCTAGCGAGTTGGAGTCTACGTCTCCGTGGGACCTTTATATACATCAATAACGTAATATAACCTAACCTAACCCAACCTAACATCTCGGCGGTAATATTTGACAACATTCCTGGCGAGTTGGCTTCTCCGTCCCCGTGGTACCTTTATATACATCAATAACGTAATATAACCTAACCTAGCTCAACCTAACTTCTCGGCGGTAATATTTGAAAACATACCTGGCGAGGTGGCCTCTACGTCTCCGTGGGATATTTATATACATCAATAACATAATATAAGCTAGCCTAACCCAAACTAACATCTCGGCGGTAATATTTGACGACATTCCTGGCGAGTTGGCCTCTACGTTTCCGTGGGACCTTTATATACTTCAATAACGTAATATAACCTAACCTAAATCAACCTATCATCTCGGCGATAATATTTGACAAGATTCCTTGCGAGTTGGCCTCTACGTCTCCGTGGGATCTTTATATACATCAATAACGTAATATAACATAACCTAACCCAATCTAACATCTCGGCGGTAATATTTGACGACATTCCTGGCGAGTTGGCCTCTACGTTTCCGTGGGACCTTTATATACTTCAATAACGTAATATAACCTAACCTAACCCAATCTAACTTCTCGGCGGTAATATTTGAAAACATACCTGGCGAGGTGGCCTCTACGTCTCCGTGGGATATTTATATACATCAATAACATAACATAAGCTAGCCTAACCCAAACTAACATCTCGGCGGTATTATTTGATCACTTTCCTGGCGAGTTGGCCTCTACGTCTTCGTGGGACCTTTATATACATCAATAACGTAATATAACCTAACCTAACCCAACCTAACTTCTCGGCGGTAATATTTGAAGACATACCTGGCTAGTTGGCCTCTACGCCGCCGTGGGCCCTTCATATACATCAATAACAAAAATATAACCTAACCTATATAAACCTATCATCTCGGCGATAATATTTGACAAGATTCCTGGCGAATTGGATTCTACGTCTCCGTGGGATCTTTATATACATCAATAACGTAATATAACATAACCTAACCCAATCTAACATCTCGGCGGTAATATTTGACGACATTCCTGGCGAGTTGGCCTCTACGTTTCCGTGGGACCTTTATATACTTCAATAACGTAATATAACCTAACCTAACCCAACGTAATATCTCGGCGGTAATATTTGACGACATTCCTAGCGAGTTGGCCTCTACGTCTCCGTGGGACCTTTATATACATCAATAACGTAATATAACCTAACCTAACCCAACCTAACATCTCGGCGGTAATATTTGACAACATTCCTGGCGAGTTGGCTTCTCCGTCCCCGTGGGACCTTTATATACATCAATAACGTAATATAACCTAACCTAACCCAACCTAACATCTCGGCGGTAATATTTGACAACATTCCTGGCGAGTTGGCTTCTCCGTCCCCGTGGGACCTTTATATACATCAATAACGTAATATAACCTAACCTAACCCAACCTAATATCTCGGCGGTAATATTTGACGACATTCCTAGCGAGTTGGCCTCTACGTCTCCGTGGGACCTTTATATACATCAATAACGTAATATAACCTAGCCTAACCCAAACTAACATCTCGGCGGTAATATTTGACAACATTCCTGGCGAGTTGGCTTCTCCGTCCCCGTGGGACCTTTATATACATCAATAACGTAATATAACCTAACCTAGCCCAACCTAACTTCTCGGCGGTAATATTTGAAAACATACCTGGCGAGGTGGCCTCTACGTCTCCGTGGGATATTTATATACATCAATAACATAATATAAGCTAGCCTAACCCAAACTAACATCTCGGCGGTAATATTTGACCACTTTCCTGGCGAGTTGGCCTGTACGTCTTCGTGGGACCTTTATATAAATCAATAACGTAATATAACGTAACCTAACCCAACCTAACATCTCCGCGGTAATATTTGACAACATACCTGGCGAGTTGGCCTCTACGTCTCCGTGGGCCCTTTATATACATCAATAACGTAATATAACCTAACCTAACCCAACCTAACTTCTCGGCGGTAATATTTGAAAACATACCTGGCGAGGTGGCCTCTACGTCTCCGTGGGATATTTATATACATCAATAACATAATATAAGCTAGCCTAACCCAATCTAACATCTCGGCGGTAATATTTGACCACATTCCTGGCGAGTTGGCCTCTACGTCTTCGTGGGACCTTTATATACGTCAATAACGTAATATAACCTAACCTAACCCAACCTAACCTCTCGGCGGTAATATTTGACAACATTCCCGTCGAGTTGGCCTCTAAGTCTCCGTGGGACCTTTATATACATCAAGAACGTAATATAACTTAACCTCACCCAACTTAACATCTCCGCGCTAATATTTGACAACATACCTGGCTAGTTGGCCTCTACGTCTCCGTGGGCCCTTCATATACATCAATAACTAAAATATAACCTAACCTAAATGAACCTATCGTCTCGGCGATAATATTTGACAAGATTCCTGGCGAATTGGCCTCTACGTCTCCGTGGGATCTTTATATACATCAATAACGTAATATAACATAACCTAACCCAATCTAACATCTCGGCGGTAATATTTGACGACATTCCTGGCGAGTTGGCCTCTACGTTTCCGTGGGACCTTTATATACTTCAATAACGTAATATAACCTAACCTAAATCAACCTATCATCTCGGCGATAATATTTGACAAGATTCCTTGCGAGTTGGCCTCTACGTCTCCGTGGGATCTTTATATACATCAATAACGTAATATAACATAACCTAACCCAATCTAACATCTCGGCGGTAATATTTGACGACATTCCTGGCGAGTTGGCCTCTACGTTTCCTTGGGACCTTTATATACTTCAATAACGTAATATAACCTAACCTAACCCAATCTAACATCTCGGCGGTAATATTTGACCACATTCCTAGCGAGTTGGCCTCTACGTCTCCGTGGGACCTTTATATACATCAATAACGTAATATAACCTAACCTAACCCAACCTAACATCTCGGCGGTAATATTTGACAACATTCCTGACGAGTTGGCCTCTACGTTTCCGCGGGACCTTTATATACTTCAATAACGTAATATAACCTAACCTAACCCAACCTAACATCTCGGCGGTAATATTTGACAACATTCCTGGCGAGTTGGCTTCTCCGTCCCCGTGGGACCTTTATATACATCAATAACGTAATATAACCTAACCTAGCCCAACCTAACTTCTCGGCGGTAATATTTGAAAACATACCTGGCGAGGTGGCCTCTACGTCTCCGTGGGATATTTATATACATCAATAACATAATATAAGCTAGCCTAACCCAAACTAACATCTCGGCGGTAATATTTGACCACTTTCCTGGCGAGTTGGCCTCTACGTCTTCGTGGGACCTTTATATAAATCAATAACGTAATATAACGTAACCTAACCCAACCTAACATCTCCGCGGTAATATTTGACAACATACCTGGCGAGTTGGCCTCTACGTCTCCGTGGGCCCTTTATATACATCAATAACGTAATATAACCTAACCTAACCCAACCTAACTTCTCGGCGGTAATATTTGAAAACATACCTGGCGAGGTGGCCTCTACGTCTCCGTGGGATATTTATATACATCAATAACATAATATAAGCTAGCCTAACCCAATCTAACATCTCGGCGGTAATATTTGACCACATTCCTGGCGAGTTGGCCTCTACGTCTTCGTGGGACCTTTCTATACATCAATAACGTAATATAACTTAACCTCACCCAACTTAACATCTCCGCGCTAATATTTGACAACATACCTGGCTAGTTGGCCTCTACGTCTCCGTGGGCCCCTCATATACATCAATAACTAAAATATAACCTAACCTAAATGAACCTATCATCTCGGCGATAATATTTGACAAGATTCCTGGCGAATTGGCCTCTACGTCTCCGTGGGATCTTTATATACATCAATAACGTAATATAACATAACCTAACCCAATCTAACATCTCGGCGGTAATATTTGACGACATTCCTGGCGAGTTGGCCTCTACGTTTCCGTGGGACCTTTATATACTTCAATAACGTAATATAACCTAACCTAACCCAACCTATCTTCTCGGCGGTAATATTTCACAACATTCCTGGCTAGTTGGCCTCTACGTCTCCGTGGGATCTTTATATATATCAATAACGTAATATAACATAACCTAACCCAATCTAACATCTCGGCGGTAATATTTGACATCATTCCTGGCGAGTTGGCCTCTACGTCTCCGTGGGACCTTTATATACATCAATAACGTAATATAACCTAACCTAACCCAACCTAACATCTCGGCGGTAATATTTGACATCATTCCTGGCGAGTTGGCCTCTACGTCTCCGTGGGACCTTTATATACATCAATAACGTAATATAACCTAACCTAACCCAACCTAACATCTCGGCGGTTATATTTGACAACATTCCTGGCGAGTTGGCTTCTCCGTCCCCGTGGGACCTTTATATACATCAATAACGTAATATAACCTAACCTAGCCCAACCTAACTTCTCGGCGGTAATATTTGAAAACATACCTGGCGAGGTGGCATCTACGTCTCCGTGGGATATTTATATACATCAATAACATAATATAAGCTAGCCTAACCCAATCTAACATCTCGGCGGTAATATTTGACGACATTCCTGGCGAGTTGGCCTCTACGTTTCCGTGGGACCTTTATATACTTCAATAACGTAATATAACCTAACCTAAATTAACCTATCATCTCGGCGATAATATTTGACAAGATTGCTGGCGAGTTGGCCTCTACGTCTCCGTGGGATATTTATATACATCAATAACGTAATATAACCTAACCTAACCCAACCTAACATCTCGGCGGTAATATTTGACAACATTCCTGGCGAGTTGGCTTCTCCGTCCCCGTGGGACCTTTATATACATCAATAACGTAATATAACCTAACCTAACCCAACCTAATATCTCGGCGGTAATATTTGACGACATTCCTAGCGAGTTGGCCTCTACGTCTCCGTGGGACCTTTATATACATCAATAACGTAATATAACCTAACCTAACCCAACCTAACATCTCGGCGGTAATATTTGACAACATTCCTGGCAAGTTGGCTTCTCCGTCCCCGTGGGACCTTTATATACATCAATAACGTAATATAACCTAACCTAACCCAACCTAACATCTCGGCGGTAATATTTGACAACATTCCTGGCGAGTTGGCTTCTCCGTCCCCGTGGGACCTTTATATACATCAATAACGTAATATAACCTAACCTAGCCCAACCTAACTTCTCGGCGGTAATATTTGAAAACATACCTGGCGAGGTGGCCTCTACGTCTCCGTGGGATATTTATATACATCAACAACATAATATAAGCTAGCCTAACCCAAACTAACATCTCGGCGGTAATATTTGACGACATTCCTGGCGAGTTGGCCTCTACGTTTCCGTGGGACCTTTATATACTTCAATAACGTAATATAACCTAACCTAAATCAACCTATCATCTCGGCGATAATATTTGACAAGATTCCTTGCGAGTTGGCCTCTACGTCTCCGTGGGATCTTTATATACATCAATAACGTAATATAACATAACCTAACCCAACCTAATATCTCGGCGGTAATATTTGACGACATTCCTGGCGAGTTGGCCTCTACGTTTCCGTGGGACCTTTATATACTTCAATAACGTAATATAACCTAACCTAAATCAACCTATCATCTCGGCGATAATATTTGACAAGATTCCTTGCGAGTTGGCCTCTACGTCTCCGTGGGATCTTTATATACATCAATAACGTAATATAACATAACCTAACCCAATCTAACATCTCGGCGGTAATATTTGACGACATTCCTGGCGAGTTGGCCTCTACGTTTCCGTGGGACCTTTATATACTTCAATAACGTAATATAACCTAACCTAACCCAATCTAACATCTCGGCGGTAATATTTGACCACATTCCTAGCGAGTTGGCCTCTACGTCTCCGTGGGACCTTTACATACATCAATAACGTAATATAACCTAACCTAACCCAACCTAACATCTCGGCGGTAATATTTGACAACATTCCTGGCGAGTTGGCTTCTCCGTCCCCGTGGGACCTTTATATACATCAATAACGTAATATAACCTAACCTAACCCAACCTAATATCTCGGCGGTAATATTTGACGACATTCCTAGCGAGTTGGCCTCTACGTCTCCGTGGGACCTTTATATACATCAATAACGTAATATAACCTAACCTAACCCAACCTAACATCTCGGCGGTAATATTTGACAACATTCCTGGCAAGTTGGCTTCTCCGTCCCCGTGGGACCTTTATATACATCAATAACGTAATATAACCTAACCTAACCCAACCTAACATCTCGGCGGTAATATTTGACAACATTCCTGGCGAGTTGGCTTCTCCGTCCCCGTGGGACCTTTATATACATCAATAACGTAATATAACCTAACCTAGCCCAACCTAACTTCTCGGCGGTAATATTTGAAAACATACCTGGCGAGGTGGCCTCTACGTCTCCGTGGGATATTTATATACATCAACAACATAATATAAGCTAGCCTAACCCAAACTAACATCTCGGCGGTAATATTTGACGACATTCCTGGCGAGTTGGCCTCTACGTTTCCGTGGGACCTTTATATACTTCAATAACGTAATATAACCTAACCTAAATCAACCTATCATCTCGGCGATAATATTTGACAAGATTCCTTGCGAGTTGGCCTCTACGTCTCCGTGGGATCTTTATATACATCAATAACGTAATATAACATAACCTAACCCAACCTAATATCTCGGCGGTAATATTTGACGACATTCCTGGCGAGTTGGCCTCTACGTTTCCGTGGGACCTTTATATACTTCAATAACGTAATATAACCTAACCTAAATCAACCTATCATCTCGGCGATAATATTTGACAAGATTCCTTGCGAGTTGGCCTCTACGTCTCCGTGGGATCTTTATATACATCAATAACGTAATATAACATAACCTAACCCAATCTAACATCTCGGCGGTAATATTTGACGACATTCCTGGCGAGTTGGCCTCTACGTTTCCGTGGGACCTTTATATACTTCAATAACGTAATATAACCTAACCTAACCCAATCTAACATCTCGGCGGTAATATTTGACCACATTCCTAGCGAGTTGGCCTCTACGTCTCCGTGGGACCTTTACATACATCAATAACGTAATATAACCTAACCTAACCCAACCTAACATCTCGGCGGTAATATTTGACAACATTCCTGGCGAGTTGGCCTCTACGTTTCCGTGGGACCTTTATATACTTCAATAACGTAATATAACCTAACCTAACCCAACCTAACATCTCGGCGGTAATATTTGACAACATTCCTGGCGAGTTGGCTTCTCCGTCCCCGTGGGACCTTTATATACATCAATAACGTAATATAACCTAACCTAGCCCAACCTAACTTCTCGGCGGTAATATTTGAACACATACCTGGCGAGGTGGCCTCTACGTCTCCGTGGGATATTTATATACATCAATAACATAATATAAGCTAGCCTAACCCAAACTAACATCTCGGCGGTAATATTTGACCACTTTCCTGGCGAGTTGGCCTGTACGTCTTCGTGGGACCTTTATATAAATCAATAACGTAATATAACGTAACCTAACCCAACCTAACATCTCCGCGGTAATATTTGACAACATACCTGGCGAGTTGGCCTCTACGTCTCCGTGGGCCCTTTATATACATCAATAACGTAATATAACCTAACCTAACCCAACCTAACTTCTCGGCGGTAATATTTGAAAACATACCTGGCGAGGTGGCCTCTACGTCTCCGTGGGATATTTATATACATCAATAACATAATATAAGCTAGCCTAACCCAATCTAACATCTCGGCGGTAATATTTGACCACATTCCTGGCGAGTTGGCCTCTACGTCTTCGTGGGACCTTTATATACGTCAATAACGTAATATAACCTAACCTAACCCAACCTAACCTCTCGGCGGTAATATTTGACAACATTCCCGTCGAGTTGGCCTCTAAGTCTCCGTGGGACCTTTATATACATCAAGAACGTAATATAACTTAACCTCACCCAACTTAACATCTCCGCGCTAATATTTGACAACATACCTGGCTAGTTGGCCTCTACGTCTCCGTGGGCCCTTCATATACATCAATAACTAAAATATAACCTAACCTAAATGAACCTATCGTCTCGGCGATAATATTTGACAAGATTCCTGGCGAATTGGCCTCTACGTCTCCGTGGGATCTTTATATACATCAATAACGTAATATAACATAACCTAACCCAATCTAACATCTCGGCGGTAATATTTGACCACATTCCTAGCGAGTTGGCCTCTACGTCTCCGTGGGACCTTTATATACATCAATAACGTAATATAACCTAACCTAACCCAACCTAACATCTCGGCGGTAATATTTGACAACATTCCTGACGAGTTGGCCTCTACGTTTCCGCGGGACCTTTATATACTTCAATAACGTAATATAACCTAACCTAACCCAACCTAACATCTCGGCGGTAATATTTGACAACATTCCTGGCGAGTTGGCTTCTCCGTCCCCGTGGGACCTTTATATACATCAATAACGTAATATAACCTAACCTAGCCCAACCTAACTTCTCGGCGGTAATATTTGAAAACATACCTGGCGAGGTGGCCTCTACGTCTCCGTGGGATATTTATATACATCAATAACATAATATAAGCTAGCCTAACCCAAACTAACATCTCGGCGGTAATATTTGACCACTTTCCTGGCGAGTTGGCCTCTACGTCTTCGTGGGACCTTTATATAAATCAATAACGTAATATAACGTAACCTAACCCAACCTAACATCTCCGCGGTAATATTTGACAACATACCTGGCGAGTTGGCCTCTACGTCTCCGTGGGCCCTTTATATACATCAATAACGTAATATAACCTAACCTAACCCAACCTAACTTCTCGGCGGTAATATTTGAAAACATACCTGGCGAGGTGGCCTCTACGTCTCCGTGGGATATTTATATACATCAATAACATAATATAAGCTAGCCTAACCCAATCTAACATCTCGGCGGTAATATTTGACCACATTCCTGGCGAGTTGGCCTCTACGTCTTCGTGAGACCTTTCTATACATCAATAACGTAATATAACTTAACCTCACCCAACTTAACATCTCCGCGCTAATATTTGACAACATACCTGGCTAGTTGGCCTCTACGTCTCCGTGGGCCCCTCATATACATCAATAACTAAAATATAACCTAACCTAAATGAACCTATCATCTCGGCGATAATATTTGACAAGATTCCTGGCGAATTGGCCTCTACGTCTCCGTGGGATCTTTATATACATCAATAACGTAATATAACATAACCTAACCCAATCTAACATCTCGGCGGTAATATTTGACGACATTCCTGGCGAGTTGGCCTCTACGTTTCCGTGGGACCTTTATATACTTCAATAACGTAATATAACCTAACCTAACCCAACCTATCTTCTCGGCGGTAATATTTCACAACATTCCTGGCTAGTTGGCCTCTACGTCTCCGTGGGATCTTTATATATATCAATAACGTAATATAACATAACCTAACCCAATCTAACATCTCGGCGGTAATATTTGACATCATTCCTGGCGAGTTGGCCTCTACGTCTCCGTGGGACCTTTATATACATCAATAACGTAATATAACCTAACCTAACCCAACCTAACATCTCGGCGGTAATATTTGACATCATTCCTGGCGAGTTGGCCTCTACGTCTCCGTGGGACCTTTATATACATCAATAACGTAATATAACCTAACCTAACCCAACCTAACATCTCGGCGGTTATATTTGACAACATTCCTGGCGAGTTGGCTTCTCCGTCCCCGTGGGACCTTTATATACATCAATAACGTAATATAACCTAACCTAGCCCAACCTAACTTCTCGGCGGTAATATTTGAAAACATACCTGGCGAGGTGGCATCTACGTCTCCGTGGGATATTTATATACATCAATAACATAATATAAGCTAGCCTAACCCAATCTAACATCTCGGCGGTAATATTTGACGACATTCCTGGCGAGTTGGCCTCTACGTTTCCGTGGGACCTTTATATACTTCAATAACGTAATATAACCTAACCTAAATTAACCTATCATCTCGGCGATAATATTTGACAAGATTGCTGGCGAGTTGGCCTCTACGTCTCCGTGGGATATTTATATACATCAATAACGTAATATAACATAACCTAACCCAATCTAACATCTCGGCGGTAATATTTGACGACATTCCTGGCGAGTTGGCCTCTACGTTTCCGTGGGACCTTTATATACTTCAATAACGTAATATAACCTAACCTAACCCAACCTAACATCTCGGCGGTAATATTTGACGACATTCCAGGCGAGTTGGCCTCTACGTTTCCGTGCGACCTTTATATACTTCAATAACGTAATATAACCTAACCTAAATCAACCTATCATCTCGGCGATAATATTTGACAAGATTCCTGGCGAGTTGGCCTCTACGTGTCCGTGGGATCCTTATATACATCAATAACGTAATATAACATAACCTAACCCAATCTAACATCTCGGCGGTAATATTTGACCACATTCCTGGCTAGTTGGCCTCTACGTCTCCGTTGACCTTCATATACATCAATAACGTAATATAACGTAACCTAACCCAACCTATCATCTCGGCGGTTATATCTGACAACATTCCTGGCGAGTTGGCTTCTCCGTCTCCGTGGGACCTTTATATACATCAATAACGTAATATAACCTAACCAACCCAACCTAACATCTCCGCGGTATTATTTGACAACATACCTGGCGAGTTGGCCTCCACGTCTCCGTGGGACCTTTATATACATCAATAACATAATATAAGCTAGCCTAACCCAATCTAACATCTCGGCGGTAATATTTGACGACATTCCTGGCGAGTTGGCCTCTACGTCTCCGTGGGCCCTTCATATACATCAATAACAAAAATATAACCTAACCTGAATCAACCTATCATCTCGGCGATAATATTTGACAAGATTCCTGGCGAGTTGGCCTCTACGTCTCCGTGGGATCTTTATATATATCAATAACGTAATATAACATAACCTAACCCAATCTAACATCTCGGCGGTAATATTTGACATCATTCCTGGCGAGTTGGCCTCTACGTCTCCGTGGGACCTTTATATACATATATAACGTAATATAACCTAACCTAACCCAACCTAACATCTCGGCGGTAATATTTGACAACATTCCTGGCGAGTTGGCTTCTCCGTCCCCGTGGGACCTTTATATACATCAATAACATAATATAAGCTAGCCTAACCCAATCTAACATCTCGGCGGTAATATTTGACCACATTCCTAGCGAGTTGGCCTCTACGTCTCCGTGGGACCTTTATATACATCAATAACGTAATATAACCTAACCTAACCCAACCTAACATCTCGGCGGTAATATTTGACAACATTCCTGGCGAGTTGGCTTCTCCGTCCCCGTGGGACCTTTATATGCATCAATAACGTAATATAACCTAACCTAATCCAACCTAACATCTCGGCGGTATTATTCGACAACATTCCCGGCGAGTTGGCTTCTCCGTCTCCGTGGGACCTCTATATACATCAATAACGTAATATAACCTAACCTAACCCAACCTATCTTCTCGGCGGTAATATTTCACAACATTCCTGGCGAGTTGGCCTCTACGTCTCCGTGGGATCCTTATATATATCAATAACGTAATATAACATAACCTAACCCAATCTAACATCTCGGCGGTAATATTTGACATTATTCCTGGCGAGTTGGCCTCTACGTCTCCGTGGGACCTTTACATACATCAATAACGTAATATAACCTAACCTAACCCAACCTAACATCTCGGCGGTAATATTTGACAACATTCCTGGCGAGTTGGCTTCTCCGTCCCCGTGGGACCTTTATATACATCAATAACGTAATATAACCTAACCTAGCGCAACCTAACTTCTCGGCGGTAATATTTGAAAACATACCTGGCGAGGTGGCCTCTACGTCTCCGTGGGACCTTTATATACTTCAATAACGTAATATAACCTAACCTAACCCAACCTAACATCTCGGCGGTAATATTTGACGACATACCTGGCGAGTTGGCCTCTACGTCTCCGTGGGCCCTTTATATACATCAATAACGTAATATAACCTAACCTAACCCAACCTAACTTCTCGGCGGTAATATTTGAAAACATACCTGGCGAGGTGGCCTCTACGTCTCCGTGGGATATTTATATACATCAATAACATAATATAAGCTAGCCTAACCCAATCTAACATCTCGGCGGTAATATTTGACCACATTCCTGGCGAGTTGGCCTCTACGTCTTCGTGGGACCTTTATATACATCAATAACGTAATATAACTTAACCTCACCCACCCTAACATCCCCGCGCTAATATTTGACAACATACCTGGCTAGTTGGCCTATACGTCTCCGTGGGCCCTTCATATACATCAATAACAAAAATATAACCTAACCTAAATCAACCTATCATCTCGGCGATAATATTTGACAAGATTCCTGGAGAATTGGCCTCTACGTCTCCGTGGGATCTTTATATACATCAATAACGTAATATAACATAACCTAACCCAATCTAACATCTCGGCGGTAATATTTGACGACATTCCTGGCGAGTTGGCCCCTACGTTTCCGTGGGACCTTTATATACTTCAATAACGTAATATAACCTCACCTAACCCAATCTAACATCTCGGCGGTAATATTTGACATCATTCCTGACGAGTTGGCCTCTACGTCTTCGTGGGACCTTTGTATACATCAATAACGTAATATAACTTAACCTAACCCAACCTAACATCTCCGCGGTAATATTTAACGACATTCCTGGCGAGTTGGCCTCTACGTTTCCGTGGGACCTTTATATACTTCAATAACGTAATATAACCTAACCTAACCCAACCTAACATCTCGGCGGTAATATTTGACGACATTCCTTGCGAGTTGGCCTCTACGTTACCGTGGGATATTTATATGCATCAATAACATAATATAAGCTAAGCTAACCCAATCTAACATCTCCGCGGTAATATTTGACAACATACCTGGCGAGTTGGCCTCTACGTCTCCGTGGGATCTTTATATACATCAATAACGTAATATAACCTAACCTAACCCAACTTAATATCCCGGCGGTAATATTTGACGACATTCCTGGCGAGTTGGCCTCTACGTTTCCGTGGGATATTTATATGCATCAATAACATAATATAAGCTAAGCTAACCCAATCTAACATCTCCGCGGTAATATTTGACAACATACCTGGCGAGTTGGCCTCTACGTCTCCGTGGGCCCTTCATATACATCAATAACAAAAATATAACCTAACCTAAATCAACCTATCATCTCGGCGATAATATTTGACAAGATTCCTGGCGAGTTGGACTCTACGTCTCCGTGGGATCTTTATATACATCAATAACGTAATATAACATAACCTAACCCAATCTAACATCTCGGCGGTAATATTTGACGACATTCCTGGCGAGTTGGCCTCTACGTTTCCGTGGGACCTTTATATACTTCAATAACGTAATATAACCTAACCTAACCCAACCTAACATCTCGGCGGTAATATTTGACGACATTCCTGGCGAGTTGGCCTCTACGTTTCCGTGGGAACTTTATATACTTCTATAACGTAATATAACCTAACCTAACCCAATCTAACATCTCGGCGGTAATATTTGACAACATTCCTGGCGAGTTGGCCTCTACGTCTCCGTGGGCCCTTCATATACATCAATAACAAAAATATAACCTAACCTAAATCAACCTATCATCTCGGCGATAATATTTGACAAGATTCCTGGCGAGTTGGACTCTACGTCTCCGTGGGATCTTTATATACATCAATAACGTAATATAACATAACCTAACCCAATCTAACATCTCGGCGGTAATATTTGACGACATTCCTGGCGAGTTGGCCTCTACGTTTCCGTGGGACCTTTATATACTTCAATAACGTAATATAACCTAACCTAACCCAACCTAACATCTCGGCGGTAATATTTGACGACATTCCTGGCGAGTTGGCCTCTACGTTTCCGTGGGACCTTTATATACTTCAATAACGTAATATAACCTAACCTAACCCAATCTAACATCTCGGCGGTAATATTTGACAACATTCCTGGCGAGTTGGCCTCTACGTCTCCGTGGGATCTTTATATACATCAATAACGTAATATAACATAACCTAACCCAATCTAGCATCTCGGCGGTAATAGTTGACCACATTCCTGGCTTGTTGGCCTCTACGTCTCCGTGAGACCTTTAAATACATCTATAACGTAATATAACCTAACCTAACCCAACCTAACTTCACGGCGGTAATATTTGAAAACATACCTGGCGAGGTGGCCTGTACGTCTCCGTGGGATATTTATATACTTCAATAACATAATATAAGCTATCCTAACCCAATCTAACATCTCGGCGGTAATATTTGACCACATTCCTGGCGAGTTGGCCTCTACATCTTCGTGGGACCTTTATATACATCAATAACGTAATATAACTTAACCTAACCCAACCTAACATCTCCGCGGTAATATTTGACAACATACCTGGCGAGTTGGCCTCTACGTCTCCGTGGGCCCTTCATATACATCAATAACGAAATATAACCTAACCTAAATCAACCTATCATCTCGGCGATAATATTTGACAAGATTCCTGGCGAGTTGGCCTCTACGTCTCCGTGGGATCTTTATATACATCAATAACGTAATATAACATAACCTAACCCAATCTAACATCTCGGCGGTAATATTTGACGACATTCCTGGCGAGTTGGCCTCTACGTTTCCGTGGGACCTTTATATACTTCAATAACGTAATATAACCTAACCTAACCCAACTTAATATCTCGGCGGTAATATTTGACGACATTCTTGGCGAGATGGCCTCTACGTTTCCGTGGGGCCTTTATATACTTCAATAACGTAATATAACCTAACCTAAATCAACCTATCATCTCGGCGATAATATTTGACAAGATTCCTGACGAGTTGGCCTCTACGTTTCCGTGGGATTTTTATATACATCAATAACGTAATATAGCATAACCTAACCCAATCTATCATCTCGGCGGTAATATTTAACGACATTCCTGGCGAGTTGGCCTCTACGTTTCCGTGGGACCTTTATATACTTCAATAACGTAATATAACCTAACCTAACCCAACCTAACATCTCGGCGGTAATATTTGACGACATTCCTTGCGAGTTGGCCTCTACGTTTCCGTGGGATATTTATATGCATCAATAACATAATATAAGCTAAGATAACCCAATCTAACATCTCGGCGGTAATATTTGAAAACATACCTGGCGAGGTGGCCTCTACGTCTCCGTGGTATATTTATATACATCAATAACATAATATAAGCTAGCCTAACCCAATCTAACATCTCGGCGGTAATATTTGACCACATTCCTGGCGAGTTGGCCTCTACATCTTCGTGGGACCTTTATATACATCAATAACGTAATATAACTTAACCTAACCCAACCTAACATCTCCGCGGTAATATTTGACAACATACCTGGCGAGTTGGCCTCTACGTCTCCGTGGGCCCTTCATATACATCAATAACGAAATATAACCTAACCTAAATCAACCTATCATCTCGGCGATAATATTTGACAAGATTCCTGGCGAGTTGGCCTCTACGTCTCCGTGGGATCTTTATATACATCAATAACGTAATATAACATAACCTAACCCAATCTAACATCTCGGCGGTAATATTTGACCACATTCCTGGCTAGTTGGCCTCTACGTCTCCGAGGGACCTTCATATACATCAATAACGAAATATAACCTAACCTATCCTAACCTATCTTCTCGGCGGTAACATTTGACAACATTCCCGGCGAGTTGGCCTCTGCGTCTCCGTGGGACCTTTATATACATCAGTAACGTAATATAACCTAACCTAACCCAAGGTAACATCTCGGCGGTAATATTTGAAAACATTCCTGGCGAGTTGGCCTCTACGTCTCCGCGGGACCTTTATATACATCAATAACATAATATAAGCTAGCCCAACCCAATCTAACATCTCGGCGGTAATATTTGACCACATTCCTGGCTTGTTGGCCTCTACGTCTCCGTGAGACCTTTATATACATCTATAACGTAATATAACCTAACCTAACCCAACCTAACTTCACGGCGGTAATATTTGAAAACATACCTGGCGAGGTGGCCTCTACGTCTCCGTGGGATATTTATATACTTCAATAACATAATATACGCTAGCCTAACCCTATCTAACATCTCGGCGGTAATATTTGACCACATTCCTGGCGAGTTGGCCTCTACATCTTCCTGGGACCTTTATATACATCAATAACGTAATATAACCTAACCTAACCCAACCTAACATCTCGGCGGTAAGATTTGACGACATTCCTGGCGAGTTGGCCTCTACGTTTCCGTGGGACCTTTATATACTTCAATAACGTAATATAACCTAACCTAAATCAACCTATCATCTCGGCGATAAAATTTGACAAGATTCCTGGCGAGTTGGCCTCTACGTCTCCGTGGGATCTTTATATACATCAATAACGTAATATAACATAACCTAACCCAATCTAGCATCTCGGCGGTAATAGTTGACCAGTTTCCTGGCTTGTTGGCCTCTACGTCTCCGTGAGACCTTTATATACATCAGTAACGTAATATAACCTAACCTAACCCAACGTAACATCTCGGCGGTAATATTTGAAAACATTCCTGGCGAGTTGGCCTCTACGTCTCCGCGGGACCTTTATATACATCAATAACATAATATAAGCTAGCCCAAACCAATCTAACATCTCGGCGGTAATATTTGACCACATTCCTGGCTTGTTGGCATCTACGTCTCCGTGGGACCTTTATATACTTCAATAACGTAATATAACTTAACCTAACCCAACCTAACATCTCCGCGGTAATATTTGACAACATACCTGGCGAGTTGGCCTCTACGTCTCCGTGGGCCCTTCATATACATCAATAACGAAATATAACCTAACCTAAATCAACCTATCATCTCGGCGATAATATTTGACAAGATTCCTGGCGAGTTGGCCTCTACGTTTCCGTGGGATTTTTATATACATCAATAACGTAATATAGCATAACCTAACCCAATCTAACATCTCGGCGGTAATATTTAACGACATTCCTGGCGAGTTGGCCTCTACGTTTCCGTGGGACCTTTATATACTTCAATAACGTAATATAACCTAACCTAACCCAACCTAACATCTCGGCGGTAATATTTGACGACATTCCTTGCGAGTTGGCCTCTACGTTTCCGTGGGATATTTATATGCATCAATAACATAATATAAGCTAAGATAACCCAATCTAACATCTCGGCGGTAATATTTGAAAACATACCTGGCGAGGTGGCCTCTACGTCTCCGTGGTATATTTATATACATCAATAACATAATATAAGCTAGCCTAACCCAATCTAACATCTCGGCGGTAATATTTGACCACATTCCTGGCGAGTTGGCCTCTACATCTTCGTGGGACCTTTATATACATCAATAACGTAATATAACTTAACCTAACCCAACCTAACATCTCCGCGGTAATATTTGACAACATACCTGGCGAGTTGGCCTCTACGTCTCCGTGGGCCCTTCATATACATCAATAACGAAATATAACCTAACCTAAATCAACCTATCATCTCGGCGATAATATTTGACAAGATTCCTGGCGAGTTGGCCTCTACGTCTCCGTGGGATCTTTATATACATCAATAACGTAATATAACATAACCTAACCCAATCTAGCATCTCGGCGGTAATATTTGACCACATTCCTGGCTAGTTGGCCTCTACGTCTCCGAGGGACCTTCATATACATCAATAACGAAATATAACCTAACCTATCCTAACCTATCTTCTCGGCGGTAACATTTGACAACATTCCCGGCGAGTTGGCCTCTGCGTCTCCGTGGGACCTTTATATACATCAGTAACGTAATATAACCTAACCTAACCCAAGGTAACATCTCGGCGGTAATATTTGAAAACATTCCTGGCGAGTTGGCCTCTACGTCTCCGCGGGACCTTTATATACATCAATAACATAATATAAGCTAGCCCAACCCAATCTAACATCTCGGCGGTAATATTTGACCACATTCCTGGCTTGTTGGCCTCTACGTCTCCGTGAGACCTTTATATACATCTATAACGTAATATAACCTAACCTAACCCAACCTAACTTCACGGCGGTAATATTTGAAAACATACCTGGCGAGGTGGCCTCTACGTCTCCGTGGGATATTTATATACTTCAATAACATAATATACGCTAGCCTAACCCTATCTAACATCTCGGCGGTAATATTTGACCACATTCCTGGCAAGTTGGCCTCTACATCTTCGTGGGACCTTTATATACATCAATAACGTAATATAACCTAACCTAACCCAACCTAACATCTCGGCGGTAAGATTTGACGACATTCCTGGCGAGTTGGCCTCTACGTTTCCGTGGGACCTTTATATACTTCAATAACGTAATATAACCTAACCTAAATCAACCTATCATCTCGGCGATAAAATTTGACAAGATTCCTGGCGAGTTGGCCTCTACGTCTCCGTGGGATCTTTATATACATCAATAACGTAATATAACATAACCTAACCCAATCTAGCATCTCGGCGGTAATAGTTGACCAGTTTCCTGGCTTGTTGGCCTCTACGTCTCCGTGAGACCTTTATATACATCAGTAACGTAATATAACCTAACCTAACCCAACGTAACATCTCGGCGGTAATATTTGAAAACATTCCTGGCGAGTTGGCCTCTACGTCTCCGCGGGACCTTTATATACATCAATAACATAATATAAGCTAGCCCAAACCAATCTAACATCTCGGCGGTAATATTTGACCACATTCCTGGCTTGTTGGCCTCTACGTCTCCGTGGGACCTTTATATACTTCAATAACGTAATATAACTTAACCTAACCCAACCTAACATCTCCGCGGTAATATTTGACAACATACCTGGCGAGTTGGCCTCTACGTCTCCGTGGGCCCTTCATATACATCAATAACGAAATATAACCTAACCTAAATCAACCTATCATCTCGGCGATAATATTTGACAAGATTCCTGGCGAGTTGGCCTCTACGTCTCCGTGGGATCTTTATATACATCAATAACGTAATATAACATAACCTAACCCAATCTAACATCTCGGCGGTAATATTTGACGACATTCCTGGCGAGTTGGCCTCTACGTTTCCGTGGGACCTTTATATACTTCAATAACGTAATATAACCTAACCTAACCCAATCTAACATCTCGGCGGTAATATTTGACCACATTCCTGGCTAGTTGGCCTCTACGTCTCCGAGGGTCCTTCATATACATCAATAACGAAATATAACCTAACCTAAATCAACCTATCATCTCGGCGATAATATTTGACAAGATTCCTGGCGAGTTGGCCTCTACGTTTCCGTGGGATTTTTATATACATCAATAACGTAATATAGCATAACCTACCCCAATCTAACATCTCGGCGGTAATATTTAACGACATTCCTGGCGAGTTGGCCTCTACGTTTCCGTGGGACCTTTATATACTTCAATAACGTAATATAACCTAACCTAACCCAACCTAACATCTCGGCGGTAATATTTGACGACATTCCTTGCGAGTTGGCCTCTACGTTTCCGTGGGATATTTATATGCATCAATAACATAATATAAGCTAAGATAACCCAATCTAACATCTCGGCGGTAATATTTGAAAACATACCTGGCGAGGTGGCCTCTACGTCTCCGTGGTATATTTATATACATCAATAACATAATATAAGCTAGCCTAACCCAATCTAACATCTCGGCGGTAATATTTGACCACATTCCTGGCGAGTTGGCCTCTACATCTTCGTGGGACCTTTATATACATCAATAACGTAATATAACTTAACCTAACCCAACCTAACATCTCCGCGGTAATATTTGACAACATACCTGGCGAGTTGGCCTCTACGTCTCCGTGGGCCCTTCATATACATCAATAACGAAATATAACCTAACCTAAATCAACCTATCATCTCGGCGATAATATTTGACAAGATTCCTGGCGAGTTGGCCTCTACGTCTCCGTGGGATCTTTATATACATCAATAACGTAATATAACATAACCTAACCCAATCTAACATCTCGGCGGTAATATTTGACCACATTCCTGGCTAGTTGGCCTCTACGTCTCCGAGGGACCTTCATATACATCAATAACGAAATATAACCTAACCTATCCTAACCTATCTTCTCGGCGGTAACATTTGACAACATTCCCGGCGAGTTGGCCTCTGCGTCTCCGTGGGACCTTTATATACATCAGTAACGTAATATAACCTAACCTAACCCAAGGTAACATCTCGGCGGTAATATTTGAAAACATTCCTGGCGAGTTGACCTCTACGTCTCCGCGGGACCTTTATATACATCAATAACATAATATAAGCTAGCCCAACCCAATCTAACATCTCGGCGGTAATATTTGACCACATTCCTGGCTTGTTGGCCTCTACGTCTCCGTGGGACCTTTATATACTTCAATAACGTAATATAACCTAACCTAACCCAATCTAGCATCTCGGCCGTAATATTTGACTACATTCCTGGCTTGCTGACCTCTACGTCTCCGTGAGACCTTTATATACATCTATAACGCAATATAACCTAACCTAACCCAACCTAACATCTCGGCGGTAGTATTTGAAAACATTCCTAGCGAGTTGGCCTCTACGTCTCCGTGGGACCTTTATATACATCAATAACGTAATATAACCTAACCTAACCCAATCTAACATATCGGCGGTAATATTTGACATCATTCCTGACGAGTTGGCCTCTACGTCTTCGTGGGTCCTTTGTATACATCAATAACGTAATATAACTTAACCTAACCCAACCTAACATCTCCGCGGTAATATTTGACGACATTCCTGGCGAGTTGGCCTCTACGTTTCCGTGGGACCATTATATACTTCAATAACGTAATATAGCCTAACCTAACCCAACTTAATATCTCGGCGGTAATATTTGACGACATTCTTGGCGAGATGGCCTCTACGTTTCCGTGGGGCCTTTATATACTTCAATAACGTAATATAACCTAACCTAAATCAACCTATCATCTCGGCGATAATATTTGACAAGATTCCTGGCGAGTTGGCCTCTACGTTTCCGTGGGATTTTTATATACATCAATAACGTAATATAGCATAACCTAACCCAATCTAACATCTCGGCGGTAATATTTAACGACATTCCTGGCGAGTTGGCCTCTACGTTTCCGTGGGACCTTTATATACTTCAATAACGTAATATAACCTAACCTAACCCAACCTAACATCTCGGCGGTAATATTTGACGACATTCCTTGCGAGTTGGCCTCTACGTTTCCGTGGGATATTTATATGCATCAATAACATAATATAAGCTAAGATAACCCAATCTAACATCTCGGCGGTAATATTTGAAAACATACCTGGCGAGGTGGCCTCTACGTCTCCGTGGTATATTTATATACATCAATAACATAATATAAGCTAGCCTAACCCAATCTAACATCTCGGCGGTAATATTTGACCACATTCCTGGCGAGTTGGCCTCTACATCTTCGTGGGACCTTTATATACATCAATAACGTAATATAACTTAACCTAACCCAACCTAACATCTCCGCGGTAATATTTGACAACATACCTGGCGAGTTGGCCTCTACGTCTCCGTGAGCCCTTCATATACATCAATAACGAAATATAACCTAACCTAAATCAACCTATCATCTCGGCGATAATATTTGACAAGATTCCTAGCGAGTTGGCCTCTACGTCTCCGTGGGATCTTTATATACATCAATAACGTAATATAACATAACCTAACCCAATCTAACATCTCGGCGGTAATATTTGACCACATTCCTGGCTAGTTGGCCTCTACGTCTCCGAGGGACCTTCATATACATCAATAACGAAATATAACCTAACCTATCCTAACCTATCTTCTCGGCGGTAACATTTGACAACATTCCCGGCGAGTTGGCCTCTGCGTCTCCGTGGGACCTTTATATACATCAGTAACGTAATATAACCTAACCTAACCCAAGGTAACATCTCGGCGGTAATATTTGAAAACATTCCTGGCGAGTTGACCTCTACGTCTCCGCGGGACCTTTATATACATCAATAACATAATATAAGCTAGCCCAACCCAATCTAACATCTCGGCGGTAATATTTGACCACATTCCTGGCTTGTTGGCCTCTACGTCTCCGTGGGACCTTTATATACTTCAATAACGTAATATAACCTAACCTAACGCAATCTAGCATCTCGGCCGTAATATTTGACTACATTCCTGGCTTGCTGACCTCTACGTCGCCGTGAGACCTTTATATACATCTATAACGCAATATAACCTAACCTAACCCAACCTAACATCTCGGCGGTAGTATTTGAAAACATTCCTAGCGAGTTGGCCTCTACGTCTCCGTGGGACCTTTATATACATCAATAACGTAATATAACCTAACCTAACCCAATCTAACATATCGGCGGTAATATTTGACATCATTCCTGACGAGTTGGCCTCTACGTCTTCGTGGGTCCTTTGTATACATCAATAACGTAATATAACTTAACCTAACCCAACCTAACATCTCCGCGGTAATATTTGACGACATTCCTGGCGAGTTGGCCTCTACGTTTCCGTGGGACCATTATATACTTCAATAACGTAATATAGCCTAACCTAACCCAACCTAACATCTCGGCGGTAATATTTGACGACATTCCTGGCGAGTTGGCCTCTACGTTTCCGTGGGACCTTTATATACTTCAATAACGTAATATAACCTAGCCTAACCCAATCTAACATCTCGGCGGTAATATTTGACAACATTCCTGGCGAGTTGGCCTCTACGGCTCCGTTTGACCTTCATATACATCAATAACGTAATCTAACCTAACATAACCCAACCTAACATCTCGGCGGTAATATTTGACAACATTCCTGGCGAGTTGGCTTCTCCGTCCCCGTGGGACCTTTATATACATCAATAACGTAATATAACCTAACCTAACCCAACCTAACATCTCGGCGGTAAGATTTGACGACATTCCTGGCGAGTTGGCCTCTACGTCTCCGTGGGATCTTTATATACATCAATAACGTAATATAACATAACCTAACCCAATCTAGCATCTCGGCGGTAATAGTTGACCAGATTCCTGGCTTGTTGGCCTCTACGTCTCCGTGAGACCTTTATATACATCTATAACGTAATATAACCTAACCTAACCCAACCTAACTTCACGGCGGTAATATTTGAAAACATACCTGGCGAGGTGGCCTCTACGTCTCCGTGGGATATTTATATACTTCAATAACATAATATACGCTAGCCTAACCCTATCTATCATCTCGGCGGTAATATTTGACCACATTCCTGGCGAGTTGGCCTCTACATCTTCGTGGGACCTTTATATACATCAATAACGTAATATAACCTAACCTAACCCAACCTAACATCTCGGCGGTAAGATTTGACGACATTCCTGGCGAGTTGGCCTCTACGTTTCCGTGGGACCTTTATATACTTCAATAACGTAATATAACCTAACCTAAATCAACCTATCATCTCGGCGATAATATTTGACAAGATTCCTGGCGAGTTGGCCTCTACGTCTCCGTGGGATCTTTATATACATCAATAACGTAATATAACATAACCTAACCCAATCTAGCATCTCGGCGGTAATAGTTGACCAGATTCCTGGCTTGTTGGCCTCTACGTCTCCGTGAGACCTTTATATACATCTATAACGTAATATAACCTAACCTAACCCAACCTAACTTCACGGCGGTAATATTTGAAAACATACCTGGCGAGGTGGCCTCTACGTCTCCGTGGGATATTTATATACTTCAATAACATAATATACGCTAGCCTAACCCTATCTAACATCTCGGCGGTAATATTTGACCACATTCCTGGCGAGTTGGCCTCTACATCTTCGTGGGACCTTTATATACATCAATAACGTAATATAACCTAACCTAACCCAACCTAACATCTCGGCGGTAAGATTTGACGACATTCCTGGCGAGTTGGCCTCTACGTTTCCGTGGGACCTTTATATACTTCAATAACGTAATATAACCTAACCTAACCCAATCTACCATCTCGGCGGTAATATTTGACCACATTCCTGGCTTTCTGACCTCTACGTCTCCGTGAGACCTTTATATACATCTATAACGTAATATAACCTAACCTAACCCAACGTAACATCTCGGCGGTAGTATTTGAAAACAATCCTAGCGAGTTGGCCTCTACGTCTCCGTGGGACCTTTATATACATCAATAACGTAATATAACCTAACCTAACCCAATCTAACATCTCGGCGGTAATATTTGACATCATTCCTGACGAGTTGGCCTCTACGTCTTCGTGGGACCTTTGTATACATCAATAACGTAATATAACTTAACCTAACCCAACCTAACATCTCCGCGGTAATATTTGACGACATTCCTGGCGAGTTGGCCTCTACGTTTCCGTGGGCCCTTCATATACATCAATAACGAAATATAACCTAACCTAAATCAACCTATCATCTCGGCGATAATATTTGACAAGATTCCTGGCGAGTTGGCCTCTACGTCTCCGTGGGATCTTTATATACATCAATAACGTAATATAACATAACCTAACCCAATCTAACATCTCGGCGGTAATATTTGACCACATTCCTGGCTAGTTGGCCTCTACGTCTCCGAGGGACCTTCATATACATCAATAACGAAATATAACCTAACCTATCCTAACCTATCTTCTCGGCGGTAACATTTGACAACATTCCCGGCGAGTTGGCCTCTACGTTTCCGTGGGACCATTATATACTTCAATAACGTAATATAGCCTAACCTAACCCAACCTAACATCTCGGCGGTAATATTTGACGACATTCCTGGCGAGTTGGCCTCTACGTTTCCGTGGGACCTTTATATACTTCAATAACGTAATATAACCTAGCCTAACCCAATCTAACATCTCGGCGGTAATATTTGACAACATTCCTGGCGAGTTGGCCTCTACGGCTCCGTTTGACCTTCATATACATCAATAACGTAATCTAACCTAACATAACCCAACCTAACATCTCGGCGGTAATATTTGACAACATTCCTGGCGAGTTGGCTTCTCCGTCCCCGTGGGACCTTTATATACATCAATAACGTAATATAACCTAACCTAACCCAACCTAACATCTCGGCGGTAAGATTTGACGACATTCCTGGCGAGTTGGCCTCTACGTTTCCGTGGGACCTTTATATACTTCAATAACGTAATATAACCTAACCTAAATCAACCTATCATCTCGGCGATAATATTTGACAAGATTCCTGGCGAGTTGGCCTCTACGTCTCCGTGGGATCTTTATATACATCAATAACGTAATATAACATAACCTAACCCAATCTAGCATCTCGGCGGTAATAGTTGACCAGATTCCTGGCTTGTTGGCCTCTACGTCTCCGTGAGACCTTTATATACATCTATAACGTAATATAACCTAACCTAACCCAACCTAACTTCACGGCGGTAATATTTGAAAACATACCTGGCGAGGTGGCCTCTACGTCTCCGTGGGATATTTATATACTTCAATAACATAATATACGCTAGCCTAACCCTATCTAACATCTCGGCGGTAATATTTGACCACATTCCTGGCGAGTTGGCCTCTACATCTTCGTGGGACCTTTATATACATCAATAACGTAATATAACCTAACCTAACCCAACCTAACATCTCGGCGGTAAGATTTGACGACATTCCTGGCGAGTTGGCCTCTACGTTTCCGTGGGACCTTTATATACTTCAATAACGTAATATAACCTAACCTAACCCAATCTACCATCTCGGCGGTAATATTTGACCACATTCCTGGCTTTCTGACCTCTACGTCTCCGTGAGACCTTTATATACATCTATAACGTAATATAACCTAACCTAACCCAACGTAACATCTCGGCGGTAGTATTTGAAAACAATCCTAGCGAGTTGGCCTCTACGTCTCCGTGGGACCTTTATATACATCAATAACGTAATATAACCTAACCTAACCCAATCTAACATCTCGGCGGTAATATTTGACATCATTCCTGACGAGTTGGCCTCTACGTCTTCGTGGGACCTTTGTATACATCAATAACGTAATATAACTTAACCTAACCCAACCTAACATCTCCGCGGTAATATTTGACGACATTCCTGGCGAGTTGGCCTCTACGTTTCCGTGGGCCCTTCATATACATCAATAACGAAATATAACCTAACCTAAATCAACCTATCATCTCGGCGATAATATTTGACAAGATTCCTGGCGAGTTGGCCTCTACGTCTCCGTGGGATCTTTATATACATCAATAACGTAATATAACATAACCTAACCCAATCTAACATCTCGGCGGTAATATTTGACCACATTCCTGGCTAGTTGGCCTCTACGTCTCCGAGGGACCTTCATATACATCAATAACGAAATATAACCTAACCTATCCTAACCTATCTTCTCGGCGGTAACATTTGACAACATTCCCGGCGAGTTGGCCTCTACGTTTCCGTGGGACCATTATATACTTCAATAACGTAATATAGCCTAACCTAACCCAACCTAACATCTCGGCGGTAATATTTGACGACATTCCTGGCGAGTTGGCCTCTACGTTTCCGTGGGACCTTTATATACTTCAATAACGTAATATAACCTAGCCTAACCCAATCTAACATCTCGGCGGTAATATTTGACAACATTCCTGGCGAGTTGGCCTCTACGGCTCCGTTTGACCTTCATATACATCAATAACGTAATCTAACCTAACATAACCCAACCTAACATCTCGGCGGTAATATTTGACAACATTCCTGGCGAGTTGGCTTCTCCGTCCCCGTGGGACCTTTATATACATCAATAACGTAATATAACCTAACCTAACCCAACCTAACATCTCGGCGGTAAGATTTGACGACATTCCTGGCGAGTTGGCCTCTACGTTTCCGTGGGACCTTTATATACTTCAATAACGTAATATAACCTAACCTAAATCAACCTATCATCTCGGCGATAATATTTGACAAGATTCCTGGCGAGTTGGCCTCTACGTCTCCGTGGGATCTTTATATACATCAATAACGTAATATAACATAACCTAACCCAATCTAGCATCTCGGCGGTAATAGTTGACCAGATTCCTGGCTTGTTGGCCTCTACGTCTCCGTGAGACCTTTATATACATCTATAACGTAATATAACCTAACCTAACCCAACCTAACTTCACGGCGGTAATATTTGAAAACATACCTGGCGAGGTGGCCTCTACGTCTCCGTGGGATATTTATATACTTCAATAACATAATATACGCTAGCCTAACCCTATCTAACATCTCGGCGGTAATATTTGACCACATTCCTGGCGAGTTGGCCTCTACATCTTCGTGGGACCTTTATATACATCAATAACGTAATATAACCTAACCTAACCCAACCTAACATCTCGGCGGTAAGATTTGACGACATTCCTGGCGAGTTGGCCTCTACGTTTCCGTGGGACCTTTATATACTTCAATAACGTAATATAACCTAACCTAACCCAATCTACCATCTCGGCGGTAATATTTGACCACATTCCTGGCTTTCTGACCTCTACGTCTCCGTGAGACCTTTATATACATCTATAACGTAATATAACCTAACCTAACCCAACGTAACATCTCGGCGGTAGTATTTGAAAACAATCCTAGCGAGTTGGCCTCTACGTCTCCGTGGGACCTTTATATACATTAATAACGTAATATAACCTAACCTAACCCAATCTAACATCTCGGCGGTAATATTTGACATCATTCCTGACGAGTTGGCCTCTACGTCTTCGTGGGACCTTTGTATACATCAATAACGTAATATAACTTAACCTAACCCAACCTAACATCTCCGCGGTAATATTTGACGACATTCCTGGCGAGTTGGCCTCTACGTTTCCGTGGGCCCTTCATATACATCAATAACGAAATATAACCTAACCTAAATCAACCTATCATCTCGGCGATAATATTTGACAAGATTCCTGGCGAGTTGGCCTCTACGTCTCCGTGGGATCTTTATATACATCAATAACGTAATATAACATAACCTAACCCAATCTAACATCTCGGCGGTAATATTTGACCACATTCCTGGCTAGTTGGCCTCTACGTCTCCGAGGGACCTTCATATACATCAATAACGAAATATAACCTAACCTATCCTAACCTATCTTCTCGGCGGTAACATTTGACAACATTCCCGGCGAGTTGGCCTCTACGTCTCCGTGGGACCTTTATATACATCAGTAACGTAATATAACCTAACCTAACCCAACGTAACATCTCGGCGGTAATATTTGAAAACATTCCTGGCGAGTTGGCCTCTACGTCTCCGCGGGACCTTTATATATATCAATAACATAATATAAGCTAGCCCAACCCAATCTAACATCTCGGCGGTAATATTTGACAACATTCCTGGCTTGTTGGCCTCTACGTCTCCGTGGGACCTTTATATACTTCAATAACGTAATATAACCTAACCTAACCCAATCTAGCATCTCGGCGGTAATATTTGACCACATTCCTGGCTTGCTGACCTCTACGTCTCCGTGAGACCTTTATATACATCTATAACGTAATATAACCTAACCTAACCCAACCTAACATCTCGGCGGTAGTATTTGAAAACAATCCTAGCGAGTTGGCCTCTACGTCTCCGTGGGACCTTATATACATCAATAACGTAATATAACTTAACCTAACCCAACCTAACATCTCCGCGGTAATATTTGACGACATTCCTGGCGAATTGGCCTCTACGTTTCCGTGGGCCCTTCATATACATCAATAACGAAATATAACCTAACCTAAATCAACCTATCATCTCGGCGATAATATTTGACAAGATTCCTGGCGAGTTGGCCTCTACGTCTCCGTGGGATCTTTATATACATCAATAACGTAATATAACATAACCTAACCCAATCTAACATCTCGGCGGTAATATTTGACCACATTCCTGGCTAGTTGGCCTCTACGTCTCCGTGGGACCTTTATATACTTCAATAACGTAATATAACCTAACCTAACCCAATCTAGCATCTCGGCGGTAATATTTGACCACATTCCTGGCTTGCTGACCTCTACGTCTCCGTGAGACCTTTATATACATCTATAACGTAATATAACCTAACCTAACCCAACCTAACATCTCGGCGGTAGTATTTGAAAACAATCCTAGCGAGTTGGCCTCTACGTCTCCGTGGGACCTTATATACATCAATAACGTAATATAACTTAACCTAACCCAACCTAACATCTCCGCGGTAATATTTGACGACATTCCTGGCGAATTGGCCTCTACGTTTCCGTGGGCCCTTCATATACATCAATAACGAAATATAACCTAACCTAAATCAACCTATCATCTCGGCGATAATATTTGACAAGATTCCTGGCGAGTTGGCCTCTACGTCTCCGTGGGATCTTTATATACATCAATAACGTAATATAACATAACCTAACCCAATCTAACATCTCGGCGGTAATATTTGACCACATTCCTGGCTAGTTGGCCTCTACGTCTCCGAGGGACCTTCATATACATCAATAACGAAATATAACCTAACCTATCCTAACCTATCTTCTCGGCGGTAACATTTGACAACATTCCTGGCTTGCTGACCTCTACGTCTCCGTGAGACCTTTATATACATCAGTAACGTAATATAACCTAACCTAACCCAACGTAACATCTCGGCGGTAATATTTGAAAACATTCCTGGCGAGTTGGCCTCTACGTCTCCGCGGGACCTTTATATACATCAATAACATAATATAAGCTAGCCCAACCCAATCTAACATCTCGGCGGTAATATTTGACCAAATTCGTGGCTTGCTGACCTCTACGTCTCCGTGAGACCTTTATATACATCTATAACGTAATATAACCCAACCTAACCCAACCTAACATCTCGGCGGTAGTATTTGAAAACATTCCTAGCGAGTTGGCCTCTACGTCCCCGTGGGACCTTTATATACATCAATAACGTAATATAACCTAACCTAACCCAATCTAACATCTCGGCGGTAATATTTGACATCATTCCTGACGAGTTGGCCTCTACGTCTTCGTGGGACCTTTGTATACATCAATAACGTAATATAAGCTAGCCTAACCCAATCTAACATCTCGGCGGTAATATTTGACCACATTCCTGGCGAGTTCGCCTCTACATCTTCGTGGGACCTTTATATACATCAGTAACGTAATATAACCTAACCTAACCCAACGTAACATCTCGGCGGTAATATTTGAAAACATTCCTGGCGAGTTGGCCTCTACGTCTCCGCGGGACCTTTATATATATCAATAACATAATATAAGCTAGCCCAACCCAATCTAACATCTCGGCGGTAATATTTGACAACATTCCTGGCTTGTTGGCCTCTACGTCTCCGTGGGACCTTTATATACTTCAATAACGTAATATAACCTAACCTAACCCAATCTAGCATCTCGGCGGTAATATTTGACCACATTCCTGGCTTGCTGACCTCTACGTCTCCGTGAGACCTTTATATACATCTATAACGTAATATAACCTAACCTAACCCAACCTAACATCTCGGCGGTAGTATTTGAAAACAATCCTAGCGAGTTGGCCTCTACGTCTCCGTGGGACCTTATATACATCAATAACGTAATATAACTTAACCTAACCCAACCTAACATCTCCGCGGTAATATTTGACGACATTCCTGGCGAATTGGCCTCTACGTTTCCGTGGGCCCTTCATATACATCAATAACGAAATATAACCTAACCTAAATCAACCTATCATCTCGGCGATAATATTTGACAAGATTCCTGGCGAGTTGGCCTCTACGTCTCCGTGGGATCTTTATATACATCAATAACGTAATATAACATTACCTAACCCAATCTAACATCTCGGTGGTAATATTTGACCACATTCCTGGCTAGTTGGCCTCTACGTCTCCGAGGGACCTTCATATACATCAATAACGAAATATAACCTAACCTATCCTAACCTATCTTCTCGGCGGTAACATTTGACAACATTCCTGGCTTGCTGACCTCTACGTCTCCGTGAGACCTTTATATACATCAGTAACGTAATATAACCTAACCTAACCCAACGTAACATCTCGGCGGTAATATTTGAAAACATTCCTGGCGAGTTGGCCTCTACGTCTCCGCGGGACCTTTATATACATCAATAACATAATATAAGCTAGCCCAACCCAATCTAACATCTCGGCGGTAATATTTGACCACATTCCTGGCTTGCTGACCTCTACGTCTCCGTGAGACCTTTATATACATCTATAACGTAATATAACCCAACCTAACACAACCTAACATCTCGGCGGTAGTATTTGAAAACATTCCTAGCGAGTTGGCCTCTACGTCCCCGTGGGACCTTTATATACATCAATAACGTAATATAACCTAACCTAACCCAATCTAACATCTCGGCGGTAATATTTGACATCATTCCTGACGAGTTGGCCTCTACGTCTTCGTGGGACCTTTGTATACATCAATAACGTAATATAAGCTAGCCTAACCCAATCTAACATCTCGGCGGTAATATTTGACCACATTCCTGGCGAGTTCGCCTCTACATCTTCGTGGGACCTTTATATACATCAGTAACGTAATATAACCTAACCTAACCCAACGTAACATCTCGGCGGTAATATTTGAAAACATTCCTGGCGCGTTGGCCTCTACGTCTCCGCGGGACCTTTATATATATCAATAACATAATATAAGCTAGCCCAACCCAATCTAACATCTCGGCGGTAATATTTGACAACATTCCTGGCTTGTTGGCCTCTACGTCTCCGTGGGACCTTTATATACTTCAATAACGTAATATAACCTAACCTAACCCAATCTAGCATCTCGGCGGTAATATTTGACCACATTCCTGGCTTGCTGACCTCTACGTCTCCGTGAGACCTTTATATACATCTATAACGTAATATAACCTAACCTAACCCAACCTAACATCTCGGCGGTAGTATTTGAAAACAATCCTAGCGAGTTGGCCTCTACGTCTCCGTGGGACCTTATATACATCAATAACGTAATATAACTTAACCTAACCCAACCTAACATCTCCGCGGTAATATTTGACGACATTCCTGGCGAATTGGCCTCTACGTTTCCGTGGGCCCTTCATATACATCAATAACGAAATATAACCTAACCTAAATCAACCTATCATCTCGGCGATAATATTTGACAAGATTCCTGGCGAGTTGGCCTCTACGTCTCCGCGGGACCTTTATATACATCAATAACATAATATAAGCTAGCCCAACCCAATCTAACATCTCGGCGGTAATATTTGACCACATTCCTGGCTTGCTGACCTCTACGTCTCCGTGAGACCTTTATATACATCTATAACGTAATATAACCCAACCTAACCCAACCTAACATCTCGGCGGTAGTATTTGAAAACATTCCTAGCGAGTTGGCCTCTACGTCCCCGTGGGACCTTTATATACATCAATAACGTAATATAACCTAACCTAACCCAATCTAACATCTCGGCGGTAATATTTGACATCATTCCTGACGAGTTGGCCTCTACGTCTTCGTGGGACCTTTGTATACATCAATAACGTAATATAAGCTAGCCTAACCCAATCTAACATCTCGGCGGTAATATTTGACCACATTCCTGGCGAGTTCGCCTCTACATCTTCGTGGGACCTTTATATACATCAGTAACGTAATATAACCTAACCTAACCCAACGTAACATCTCGGCGGTAATATTTGAAAACATTCCTGGCGAGTTGGCCTCTACGTCTCCGCGGGACCTTTATATATATCAATAACATAATATAAGCTAGCCCAACCCAATCTAACATCTCGGCGGTAATATTTGACAACATTCCTGGCTTGTTGGCCTCTACGTCTCCGTGGGACCTTTATATACTTCAATAACGTAATATAACCTAATCTAACCCAATCTAGCATCTCGGCGGTAATATTTGACCACATTCCTGGCTTGCTGACCTCTACGTCTCCGTGAGACCTTTATATACATCTATAACGTAATATAACCTAACCTAACCCAACCTAACATCTCGGCGGTAGTATTTGAAAACAATCCTAGCGAGTTGGCCTCTACGTCTCCGTGGGACCTTATATACATCAATAACGTAATATAACTTAACCTAACCCAACCTAACATCTCCGCGGTAATATTTGACGACATTCCTGGCGAATTGGCCTCTACGTTTCCGTGGGCCCTTCATATACATCAATAACGAAATATAACCTAACCTAAATCAACCTATCATCTCGGCGATAATATTTGACAAGATTCCTGGCCAGTTGGCCTCTACGTCTCCGTGGGATCTTTATATACATCAGTAACGTAATATAACCTAACCTAACCCAACGTAACATCTCGGCGGTAATATTTGAAAACATTCCTGGCGAGTTGGCCTCTACGTCTCCGCGGAGCCTTTATATACATCAATAACATAATATAAGCTAGCCCAACCCAATCTAACATCTCGGCGGTAATATTTGACAACATTCCTGGCTTGTTGGCCTCTACGTCTCCGTGCGACCTTTATATACTTCAATAACGTAATATAACCTAACCTAACCCAATCTAGCATCTCGGCGGTAATATTTGACCACATTCCTGGCTTGCTGACCTCTACGTCTCCGTGAGACCTTTATATACATCTATAACGTAATATAACCTAACCTAACCCAACCTAACATCTCGGCGGTAGTATTTGAAAACAATCCTAGCGAGTTGGCCTCTACGTCTCCGTGGGACCTTATATACATCAATAACGTAATATAACCTAACCTAACCCAATCTAACATCTGGGCGGTAATATTTGACATCATTCCTGACGAGTTGGCCTCTACGTCTTCGTGGGACCTTTGTATACATCAATAACGTAATATAAATTAACCTAACCCAACCTAACATCTCCGCGGTAATATTTGACAACATACCTGGCGAGTTGGCCTCTACGTCTCCGTGGGCCCTTCATATACATCAATAACGAAATATAACCTAACCTAAATCAACCTATCATCTCGGCGATAATATTTGACAAGATTCCTGGCGAGTTGGCCTCTACGTCTCCGTGGGATCTTTATATACATCAATAACGTAATATAACCTAACCTAACCCAACGTAACATCTCGGCGGTAATATTTGAAAACATTCCTGGCGAGTTGGCCTCTACGTCTCCGCGGGACCTTTATATACATCAATAACATAATATAAGCTAGCCCAACCCAATCTAACATCTCGGCGGTAATATTTGACCACATTCCTGGCTTGCTGACCTCTACGTCTCCGTGAGACCTTTATATACATCTATAACGTAATATAACCCAACCTAACCCAACCTAACATCTCGGCGGTAGTATTTGAAAACATTCCTAGCGAGTTGGCCTCTACGTCCCCGTGGGACCTTTATATACATCAATAACGTAATATAACCTAACCTAACCCAATCTAACATCTCGGCGGTAATATTTGACATCATTCCTGACGAATTGGCCTCTACGTCTTCGTGGGACCTTTGTATACATCAATAACGTAATATAAGCTAGCCTAACCCAATCTAACATCTCGGCGGTAATATTTGACCACATTCCTGGCGAGTTCGCCTCTACATCTTCGTGGGACCTTTGTATACATCAATAACGTAATATAACTTAACCTAACCCAACCTAACATCTCGGCGGTAATATTTGAAAACATTCCTGGCGAGTTGGCCTCTACGTCTCCGCGGGACCTTTATATACATCAATAACATAATATAAGCTAGCCCAACCCAATCTAACATCTCGGCGGTAATATTTGACCACATTCCTGGCTTGCTGACCTCTACGTCTCCGTGAGACCTTTATATACATCTATAACGTAATATAACCCAACCTAACCCAACCTAACATCTCGGCGGTAGTATTTGAAAACATTCCTAGCGAGTTGGCCTCTACGTCCCCGTGGGACCTTTATATACATCAATAACGTAATATAACCTAACCTAACCCAATCTAACATCTCGGCGGTAATATTTGACATCATTCCTGACGAATTGGCCTCTACGTCTTCGTGGGACCTTTGTATACATCAATAACGTAATATAAGCTAGCCTAACCCAATCTAACATCTCGGCGGTAATATTTGACCACATTCCTGGCGAGTTCGCCTCTACATCTTCGTGGGACCTTTGTATACATCAATAACGTAATATAACTTAACCTAACCCAACCTAACATCTCCGCGGTAATATTTGACAACATACCTGGCGAGTTGGCCTCTACGTCTCCGTGGGCCCTTCATATACATCAATAACGAAATATAACCTAACCTAAATCAACCTATCATCTCGGCGATAATATTTGACAAGATTCCTGGCGAGTTGGCCTCTACGTCTCCGTGGGATCTTTATATACATCAATAACGTAATATAACATAACCTAACCCAATCTAACATCTCGGCGGTAATATTTGACCACATTCCTGGCTAGTTGGCCTCTACGTCTCCGAGGGACCTTCATATACATCAATAACGAAATATAACCTAACCTATCCTAACCTATCTTCTCGGCGGTAACATTTGACAACATTCCTGACGAGTTGGCTTCTCCGTCCCCGTGGGCCCTTCATATACATCAATAACGAAATATAACCTAACCTAAATCAACCTATCATCTCGGCGATAATATTTGACAAGATTCCTGGCCAGTTGGCCTCTACGTCTCCGTGGGATCTTTATATACATCAATAACGTAATATAACATAACCTAACCCAATCTAACATCTCGGCGGTAATATTTGACCACATTCCTGGCTAGTTGGCCTCTACGTCTCCGAGGGACCTTCATATACATCAATAACGAAATATAACCTAACCTATCCTAACCTATCTTCTCGGCGGTAACATTTGACAACATTCCTGGCTTGCTGACCTCTACGTCTCCGTGAGACCTTTATATACATCAGTAACGTAATATAACCTAACCTAACCCAACGTAACATCTCGGCGGTAATATTTGAAAACATTCCTGGCGAGTTGGCCTCTACGTCTCCGCGGGACCTTTATATACATCAATAACATAATATAAGCTAGCCCAACCCAATCTAACATCTCGGCGGTAATATTTGACCACATTCCTGGCTTGCTGACCTCTACGTCTCCGTGAGACCTTTATATACATCTATAACGTAATATAACCCAACCTAACCCAACCTAACATCTCGGCGGTAGTATTTGAAAACATTCCTAGCGAGTTGGCCTCTACGTCCCCGTGGGACCTTTATATACATCAATAACGTAATATAACCTAACCTAACCCAATCTAACATCTCGGCGGTAATATTTGACATCATTCCTGACGAGTTGGCCTCTACGTCTTCGTGGGACCTTTGTATACATCAATAACGTAATATAAGCTAGCCTAACCCAATCTAACATCTCGGCGGTAATATTTGACCACATTCCTGGCGAGTTCGCCTCTACATCTTCGTGGGACCTTTATATACATCAGTAACGTAATATAACCTAACCTAACCCAACGTAACATCTCGGCGGTAATATTTGAAAACATTCCTGGCGAGTTGGCCTCTACGTCTCCGCGGAGCCTTTATATACATCAATAACATAATATAAGCTAGCCCAACCCAATCTAACATCTCGGCGGTAATATTTGACAACATTCCTGGCTTGTTGGCCTCTACGTCTCCGTGCGACCTTTATATACTTCAATAACGTAATATAACCTAACCTAACCCAATCTAGCATCTCGGCGGTAATATTTGACCACATTCCTGGCTTGCTGACCTCTACGTCTCCGTGAGACCTTTATATACATCTATAACGTAATATAACCTAACCTAACCCAACCTAACATCTCGGCGGTAGTATTTGAAAACAATCCTAGCGAGTTGGCCTCTACGTCTCCGTGGGACCTTATATACATCAATAACGTAATATAACCTAACCTAACCCAATCTAACATCTGGGCGGTAATATTTGACATCATTCCTGACGAGTTGGCCTCTACGTCTTCGTGGGACCTTTGTATACATCAATAACGTAATATAAATTAACCTAACCCAACCTAACATCTCCGCGGTAATATTTGACAACATACCTGGCGAGTTGGCCTCTACGTCTCCGTGGGCCCTTCATATACATCAATAACGAAATATAACCTAACCTAAATCAACCTATCATCTCGGCGATAATATTTGACAAGATTCCTGGCGAGTTGGCCTCTACGTCTCCGTGGGATCTTTATATACATCAATAACGTAATATAACCTAACCTAACCCAACGTAACATCTCGGCGGTAATATTTGAAAACATTCCTGGCGAGTTGGCTTCTACGTCTCCGCGGGACCTTTATATACATCAATAACATAATATAAGCTAGCCCAACCCAATCTAACATCTCGGCGGTAATATTTGACCACATTCCTGGCTTGCTGACCTCTACGTCTCCGTGAGACCTTTATATACATCTATAACGTAATATAACCCAACCTAACCCAACCTAACATCTCGGCGGTAGTATTTGAAAACATTCCTAGCGAGTTGGCCTCTACGTCCCCGTGGGACCTTTATATACATCAATAACGTAATATAACCTAACCTAACCCAATCTAACATCTCGGCGGTAATATTTGACATCATTCCTGACGAATTGGCCTCTACGTCTTCGTGGGACCTTTGTATACATCAATAACGTAATATAAGCTAGCCTAACCCAATCTAACATCTCGGCGGTAATATTTGACCACATTCCTGGCGAGTTCGCCTCTACATCTTCGTGGGACCTTTGTATACATCAATAACGTAATATAACTTAACCTAACCCAACCTAACATCTCCGCGGTAATATTTGACAACATACCTGGCGAGTTGGCCTCTACGTCTCCGTGGGCCCTTCATATACATCAATAACGAAATATAACCTAACTTAAATCAACCTATCATCTCGGCGATAATATTTGACAAGATTCCTGGCGAGTTGGCCTCTACGTCTCCGTGGGATCTTTATATACATCAATAACGTAATATAACATAACCTAACCCAATCTAACATCTCGGCGGTAATATTTGACCACATTCCTGGCTAGTTGGCCTCTACGTCTCCGAGGGACCTTCATATACATCAATAACGAAATATAACCTAACCTATCCTAACCTATCTTCTCGGCGGTAACATTTGACAACATTCCTGACGAGTTGGCTTCTCCGTCCCCGTGGGACCTTTATATACATCAATAACGTAATATAACCTAACCTAACCCAACCTAACATCTCGGCGGTAATATTTGACGACATTCCTGGCGAGTTGGCCTCTACGTTTCCGTGGGACCTTTATATACTTCAATAACGTAATATAACCTAACCTAAATCAACCTATCATCTCGGCGATAATATTTGACAAGATTCCTGGCGAGTTGGCCTCTACGTCTCCGTGTGATCTTTATATACATCAATAACGTAATATAACATAACCTAACCCAATCTAGCATCTCGGCGGTAATATTTGACCACATTCCTGGCTTGTTGGCCTCTACGTCTCCGTGAGACCTTTATATACATCTATAACGTAATATAACCAAACCTAACCCAACCTAACTTCTCGGCGGTAATATTTGAAAACATACCTGGCGAGGTGGCCTCTACGTCTCCGTGGGATATTTATATACATCAATAACATAATATAAGCTAGCCTAACCCAATCTAACATCTCGGCGGTAATATTTGACCACATTCCTGGCGAGTTGGCCTCTACATCTTCGTGGGACCTTTATATACATCAATACCGTAATATAACTTAACCTAACCCAACCTAACATCTCCGCGGTAATATTTGACAACATACCTGGCGAGTTGGCCTCTACGTCTCCGTGGGCCCTTCATATACATCAATAACGAAATATAACCTAACTTAAATCAACCTATCATCTCGGCGATAATATTTGACAAGATTCCTGGCGAGTTGGCCTCTACGTCTCCGTGTGATCTTTATATACATCAATAACGTAATATAACATAACCTAACCCAATCTAACATCTCGGCGGTAATATTTGACCACATTCCTGGCTAGTTGGCCTCTACGTCTCCGTGGGACCTTTATATACTTCAATAACGTAATATAACCTAACCTAACCCAATCTAGCATCTCGGCGGTAATATTTGACCACATTCCTGGCTTGCTGACCTCTACGTCTCCGTGAGACCTTTATATACATCTATAACGTAATATAACCTAACCTAACCCAACGTAACATCTCGGCGGTAATATTTGAAAACATTCCTGGCGAGTTGGCCTCTACGTCTCCGCGGGACCTTTATATACATCAATAACATAATATAAGCTAGCCCAACCCAATCTAACATCTCGGCCGTATTATTTGACCACATTCCTGGCTTGCTGACCTCTACGTCTCCGTGAGACCTTTATATACATCTATAACGTAATATAACCCAACCTAACCCAACCTAACATCTCGGCGGTAGTATTTGAAAACATTCCTAGCGAGTTGGCCTCTACGTCCCCGTGGGACCTTTATATACATCAATAACGTAATATAACCTAACCTAACCCAATCTAACATCTCGGCGGTAATATTTGACATCATTCCTGACGAGTTGGCCTCTACGTCTTCGTGGGACCTTTGTATACATCAATAACGTAATATAAGCTAGCCTAACCCAATCTAACATCTCGGCGGTAATATTTGACCACATTCCTGGCGAGTTCGCCTCTACATCTTCGTGGGACCTTTATATACATCAGTAACGTAATATAACCTAACCTAACCCAACGTAACATCTCGGCGGTAATATTTGAAAACATTCCTGGCGAGTTGGCCTCTACGTCTCCGCGGAGCCTTTATATACATCAATAACATAATATAAGCTAGCCCAACCCAATCTAACATCTCGGCGGTAATATTTGACAACATTCCTGGCTTGTTGGCCTCTACGTCTCCGTGGGACCTTTATATACTTCAATAACGTAATATAACCTAACCTAACCCAATCTAGCATCTCGGCGGTAATATTTGACCACATTCCTGGCTTGCTGACCTCTACGTCTCCGTGAGACCTTTATATACATCTATAACGTAATATAACCTAACCTAACCCAACCTAACATCTCGGCGGTAGTATTTGAAAACAATCCTAGCGAGTTGGCCTCTACGTCTCCGTGGGACCTTATATACATCAATAACGTAATATAACCTAACCTAACCCAATCCAACATCTGGGCGGTAATATTTGACATCATTCCTGACGAGTTGGCCTCTACGTCTTCGTGGGACCTTTGTATACATCAATAACGTAATATAACTTAACCTAACCCAACCTAACATCTCCGCGGTAATATTTGACAACATACCTGGCGAGTTGGCCTCTACGTCTCCGTGGGCCCTTCATATACATCAATAACGAAATATAACCTAACCTAAATCAACCTATCATCTCGGCGATAATATTTGACAAGATTCCTGGCGAGTTGGCCTCTACGTCTCCGTGGGATCTTTATATACATCAATAACGTAATATAACCTAACCTAACCCAACGTAACATCTCGGCGGTAATATTTGAAAACATTCCTGGCGAGTTGGCCTCTACGTCTCCGCGGGACCTTTATATACATCAATAACATAATATAAGCTAGCCCAACCCAATCTAACATCTCGGCGGTAATATTTGACCACATTCCTGGCTTGCTGACCTCTACGTCTCCGTGAGACCTTTATATACATCTATAACGTAATATAACCCAACCTAACCCAACCTAACATCTCGGCGGTAGTATTTGAAAACATTCCTAGCGAGTTGGCCTCTACGTCCCCGTGGGACCTTTATATACATCAATAACGTAATATAACCTAACCTAACCCAATCTAACATCTCGGCGGTAATATTTGACATCATTCCTGACGAATTGGCCTCTACGTCTTCGTGGGACCTTTGTATACATCAATAACGTAATATAAGCTAGCCTAACCCAATCTAACATCTCGGCGGTAATATTTGACCACATTCCTGGCGAGTTCGCCTCTACATCTTCGTGGGACCTTTATATACATCAATAACGTAATATAACATAACCTAACCCAATCTAACATCTCGGCGGTAATATTTGACCACATTCCTGGCTAGTTGGCCTCTACGTCTCCGAGGGACCTTCATATACATCAATAACGAAATATAACCTAACCTATCCTAACCTATCTTCTCGGCGGTAACATTTGACAACATTCCTGGCGAGTTGGCTTCTCCGTCCCCGTGGGACCTTTATATACATCAATAACGTAATATAACCTAACCTAACCCAACCTAACATCTCGGCGGTAATATTTGACGACATTCCTGGCGAGTTGGCCTCTACGTTTCCGTGGGACCTTTATATACTTCAATAACGTAATATAACCTAACCTAAATCAACCTATCATCTCGGCGATAATATTTGACAAGATTCCTGGCGAGTTGGCCTCTACGTCTCCGTGTGATCTTTATATACATCAATAACGTAATATAACATAACCTAACCCAATCTAGCATCTCGGCGGTAATATTTGACCACATTCCTGGCTTGTTGGCCTCTACGTCTCCGTGAGACCTTTATATACATCTATAACGTAATATAACCAAACCTAACCCAACCTAACTTCTCGGCGGTAATATTTGAAAACATACCTGGCGAGATGGCCTCTACGTCTCCGTGGGATCTTTATATACATCAATAACGTAATATAACATAACCTAACCCAATCTAACATCTCGGCGGTAATATTTGACCACATTCCTGGCTAGTTGGCCTCTACGTCTCCGAGGGACCTTCATATACATCAATAACGAAATATAACCTAACCTATCCTAACCTATCTTCTCGGCGGTAACATTTGACAACATTCCCGGCGAGTTGGCCTCTACGTCTCCGTGGGACCTTTATATACATCAGTAACGTAATATAACCTAACCTAACCCAACGTAACATCTCGGCGGTAATATTTGAAAACATTCCTGGCGAGTTGGCCTCTACGTCTCCGCGGGACCTTTATATACATCAATAACATAATATAAGCTAGCCCAACCCAATCTAACATCTCGGCGGTAATATTTGACCACATTCCTGGCTTGTTGGCCTCTACGTCTCCGTGGGACCTTTATATACTTCAATAACGTAATATAACCTAACCTAACCCAATCTAGCATCTCGGCGGTAATATTTGACCACATTCCTGGCTTGTTGGCGTCTACGTCTCCGCGGGACCTTTATATACATCAATAACGTAATATAACTTAACCTAACCCAACCTAACATCTCCGCGGTAATATTTGACGACATTCCTGGCGAGTTGGCCTCTACGTTTCCGTGGGACCTTTATATACTTCAATAACGTAATATAACCTAACCTAACCCAACCTAACATCTCGGCGGTAATATATGACGACATTCCTGGCGAGTTGGCCTCTACGTTTCCGTGGGATATTTATATACATCAATAACATAATATAAGCTAAGCTAACCCAATCTAACATCTCCGCGGTAATATTTGACAACATACCTGGCGAGTTGGCCTCTGCGTCTCCGTCGGCCCTTCATATACATCAATAACAAAAATATAACCTAACCTAAATCAACCTATCATCTCGGCGATAATACTTGACAAGATTCCTGGCGAGTTGGACTCTACGTCTCCGTGGGATCTTTATATACATCAATAACGTAATATAACATAACCTAACCCAATCTATCATCTCGGCGGTAATATTTGACGACATTCCTGGCGAGTTGGCCTCTACGTTTCCGTGGGACCTTTATATACTTCAATAACGTAATATAACCTAACATAACCCAACGTAACATCTCGGCGGTAATATTTGACAACATTCCTGGCGAGTTGGCTTCTCCGTCCCCGTGGGACCTTTATATACATCAATAACGTAGTATAACCTAACCTAACCCAACCTAACATCTCGGCGGAAATATTTGACGACATTCCTGCCGAGTTGGCCTCTACGTTTCCGTGGGACCTTTATATACTTCAATAACGTAATATAACCTAACCTAAATCAACCTATCATCTCGGCGATAATATTTGACAAGATTCCTGGCGAGTTGGCCTCTACGTCTCCGTGTGATATTTATATACATCAATAACGTAATATAACATAACCTAACCCAATCTAGCATCTCGGCGGTAATATTTGACCACATTCCTGGCTTGTTGGCCTCTACGTCTCCGTGAGACCTTTATATACATCTATAACGTAATATAACCAAACCTAACCCAACCTAACTTCTCGGCGGTAATATTTGAAAACATACCTGGCGAGGTGGCCTCTACGTCTCCGTGGGATATTTATATACATCAATAACATAATATAAGCTAGCCTAACCCAATCTAACATCTCGGCGGTAATATTTGACCACATTCCTGGCGAGTTGGCCTCTACGTCTCCGAGGGACCCTCATATACATCAATAACGAAATATAACCTAACCTATCCTAACCTACCTTCTCGTCGGTAACATTTGACAACATTCCCGGCGAGTTGGCCTCTACGTCTCCGTGGGACCTTTATATACATCAGTAACGTAATATAACCTAACCTAACCCAACGTAACATCTCGGCGGTAATATTTGAAAACATTCCTGGCGAGTTGGCCTCTACGTCTCCGCGGGACCTTTATATACATCAATAACATAATATAAGCTAGCCCAACCCAATCTAACATCTCGGCGGTAATATTTGACCACATTCCTGGCTTGTTGGCCACTACGTCTTCGTGGGACCTTTATAAACATCAATAACGTAATATAAGCTAGCCTAACCCAATCTAACATCTCGGCGGTAATATTTGACATCATTCCTGACGAGTTGGCCTCTACGTCTTCGTGGGACCTTTATATACATCAATAACGTAATATAACCTAACCTAACCCAATCTAACATCTCGGCGGTAATATTTGACATCATTCCTGACGAGTTGGCCTCTACGTCTTCGTGGGACCTTTGTATACATCAATAACGTAATATAACTTAACCTAACCCAACCTAACATCTCCGCGGTAATATTTGACGACATTCCTGGCGAGTTGGCCTCTACGTTTCCGTGGGCCCTTCATATACATCAATAACGAAATATAACCTAACCTAAATCAACCTATCATCTCGGCGATAATATTTGACAAGATTCCTGGCGAGTTGGCCTCTACGTCTCCGTGGGATCTTTATATACATCAATAACGTAGTATAACATAACCTAACCCAATCTAACATCTCGGCGGTAATATTTGACCACATTACTGGCTAGTTGGCCTCTACGTCTCCGAGGGACCTTCATATACATCAATAACGTAATATAACCTAACCTATCCTAACCTATCTTCTCGGCGGTAACATTTGACAAAATTCCCGGCGAGTTGGCCTCTACGTCTCCGTGGGACCTTTATATACATCAGTAACGTAATATAACCTAACCTAATCCAACGTAACATCTCGGCGGTAATATTTGAAAACATTCCTGGCGAGTTGGCCTCTACGTCTCCGCGGGACCTTTATATACATCAATAACATAATATAAGCTAGCCCAACCCAATCTAACATCTCGGCGGTAATATTTGACCACATTCCTGGCTTGTTGGCCTCTACGTCTCCGTGGGACCTTTATATACTTCAATAACGTAATATAACCTAACCTAACCCAATCTAGCATCTCGGCGGTAATATTTGACCACATTCCTGGCTTGCTGACCTCTACGTCTCCGTGAGACCTTTATATACATCTATAACGTAATATAACCTAACCTAACCCAACCTAACATCTCGGCGGTAGTATTTGAAAACAATCCTAGCGAGTTGGCCTCTACGTCTCCGTGGGACCTTATATACATCAATAACGTAATATAACCTAACCTAAGCCAATCTAACATCTCGGCGGTAATATTTGACATCATTCCTGACGAGTTGGCCTCTACGTCTTCGTGGGACCTTTGTATACATCAATAACGTAATATAACTTAACCTAACCCAACCTAACATCTCCGCGGTAATATTTGACGACATTCCTGGCGAGTTGGCCTCTACGTTTCCGTGGGCCCTTCATATACATCAATAACGAAATATAACCTAACCTAAATCAACCTATCATCTCGGCGATAATATTTGACAAGATTCCTGGCGAGTTGGCCTCTACGTCTCCGTGGGATCTTTATATACATCAATAACGTGATATAACATAACCTAACCCAATCTAACATCTCGGCGGTAATATTTGACCACATTCCTGGCTAGTTGGCCTCTACGTCTCCGAGGGACCTTCATATACATCAATAACGAAATATAACCTAACCTAAATCAACCTATCATCTCGGCGATAATATTTGACAAGATTCCTGGCGAGTTGGACTCTACGTCTCCGTGGGATCTTTATATACATCAATAACGTAATATAACATAACCTAACCCAATCTAACATCTCGGCGGTAATATTTGACGACATTCCTGGCGAGTTGGCCTCTACGTTTCCGTGGGACCTTTATATACTTCAATAACGTAATATAACCTAACATAACCCAACCTAACATCTCGGCGGTAATATTTGACAACATTCCTGGCGAGTTGGCTTCTCCGTCCCCGTGGGACCTTTATATACATCAATAACGTAATATAACCTAACCTAACCCAACCTAACATCTCGGCGGAAATATTTGACGACATTCCTGGCGAGTTGGCCTCTACGTTTCCGTGGGACCTTTATATACTTCAATAACGTAATATAACCTAACCTAAATCAACCTATCATCTCGGCGATAATATTTGACAAGATTCCTGGCGAGTTGGACTCTACGTCTCCGTGGGATCTTTATATACATCAATAACGTAATATAACATAACCTAACCCAATCTAACATCTCGGCGGTAATATTTGACGACATTCCTGGCGAGTTGGCCTCTACGTTTCCGTGGGACCTTTATATACTTCAATAACGTAATATAACCTAACATAACCCAACCTAACATCTCGGCGGTAATATTTGACAACATTCCTGGCGAGTTGGCTTCTCCGTCCCCGTGGGACCTTTATATACATCAATAACGTAATATAACCTAACCTAACCCAACCTAACATCTCGGCGGAAATATTTGACGACATTCCTGGCGAGTTGGCCTCTACGTTTCCGTGGGACCTTTATATACTTCAATAACGTAATATAACCTAACCTAAATCAACCTATCATCTCGGCGATAATATTTGACAAGATTCCTGGCGAGTTGGCCTCTACGTCTCCGTGTGATCTTTATATACATCAATAACGTAATATAACATAACCTAACCCAATCTAGCATCTCGGCGGTAATATATGACGACATTCCTGGCGAGTTGGCCTCTACGTTTCCGTGGGATATTTATATACATCAATAACATAATATAAGCTAAGCTAACCCAATCTAACATCTCCGCGGTAATATTTGACAACATACCTGGCGAGTTGGCCTCTGCGTCTCCGTCGGCCCTTCATATACATCAATAACAAAAATATAACCTAACCTAAATCAACCTATCATCTCGGCGATAATACTTGACAAGATTCCTGGCGAGTTGGACTCTACGTCTCCGTGGGATCTTTATATACATCAATAACGTAATATAACATAACCTAACCCAATCTATCATCTCGGCGGTAATATTTGACGACATTCCTGGCGAGTTGGCCTCTACGTTTCCGTGGGACCTTTATATACTTCAATAACGTAATATAACCTAACATAACCCAACGTAACATCTCGGCGGTAATATTTGACAACATTCCTGGCGAGTTGGCTTCTCCGTCCCCGTGGGACCTTTATATACATCAATAACGTAGTATAACCTAACCTAACCCAACCTAACATCTCGGCGGAAATATTTGACGACATTCCTGCCGAGTTGGCCTCTACGTTTCCGTGGGACCTTTATATACTTCAATAACGTAATATAACCTAACCTAAATCAACCTATCATCTCGGCGATAATATTTGACAAGATTCCTGGCGAGTTGGCCTCTACGTCTCCGTGTGATATTTATATACATCAATAACGTAATATAACATAACCTAACCCAATCTAGCATCTCGGCGGTAATATTTGACCACATTCCTGGCTTGTTGGCCTCTACGTCTCCGTGAGACCTTTATATACATCTATAACGTAATATAACCAAACCTAACCCAACCTAACTTCTCGGCGGTAATATTTGAAAACATACCTGGCGAGGTGGCCTCTACGTCTCCGTGGGATATTTATATACATCAATAACATAATATAAGCTAGCCTAACCCAATCTAACATCTCGGCGGTAATATTTGACCACATTCCTGGCGAGTTGGCCTCTACGTCTCCGAGGGACCCTCATATACATCAATAACGAAATATAACCTAACCTATCCTAACCTACCTTCTCGTCGGTAACATTTGACAACATTCCCGGCGAGTTGGCCTCTACGTCTCCGTGGGACCTTTATATACATCAGTAACGTAATATAACCTAACCTAACCCAACGTAACATCTCGGCGGTAATATTTGAAAACATTCCTGGCGAGTTGGCCTCTACGTCTCCGCGGGACCTTTATATACATCAATAACATAATATAAGCTAGCCCAACCCAATCTAACATCTCGGCGGTAATATTTGACCACATTCCTGGCTTGTTGGCCACTACGTCTCCGTGGGACCTTTATATACTTCAATAACGTAATATAACATAACCTAACCCAATCTAACATCTCGGCGGTAATATTTGACCACATTCCTGGCTAGTTGGCCTCTACGTCTCCGAGGGACCTTCATATACATCAATAACGAAATATAACCTAACCTATCCTAACCTATCTTCTCGGCGGTAACATTTGACAACATTCCTGGCGAGTTGGCTTCTCCGTCCCCGTGGGACCTTTATATACATCAATAACGTAATATAACCTAACCTAACCCAACCTAACATCTCGGCGGTAATATTTGACGACATTCCTGGCGAGTTGGCCTCTACGTTTCCGTGGGACCTTTATATACTTCAATAACGTAATATAACCTAACCTAAATCAACCTATCATCTCGGCGATAATATTTGACAAGATTCCTGGCGAGTTGGCCTCTACGTCTCCGTGTGATCTTTATATACATCAATAACGTAATATAACATAACCTAACCCAATCTAGCATCTCGGCGGTAATATTTGACCACATTCCTGGCTTGTTGGCCTCTACGTCTCCGTGAGACCTTTATATACATCTATAACGTAATATAACCAAACCTAACCCAACCTAACTTCTCGGCGGTAATATTTGAAAACATACCTGGCGAGGTGGCCTCTACGTCTCCGTGGGATATTTATATACATCAATAACATAATATAAGCTAGCCTAACCCAATCTAACATCTCGGCGGTAATATTTGACCACATTCCTGGCGAGTTGGCCTCTACATCTTCGTGGGACCTTTATATACATCAATACCGTAATATAACTTAACCTAACCCAACCTAACATCTCCGCGGTAATATTTGACAACATACCTGGCGAGTTGGCCTCTACGTCTCCGTGGGCCCTTCATATACATCAATAACGAAATATAACCTAACCTAAATCAACCTATCATCTCGGCGATAATATTTGACATGATTCCTGGCGAGTTGGCCTCTACGTCTCCGTGGGATCTTTATATACATCAATAACGTAATATAATATAACATAACCCAACGTAACATCTCGGCGGTAATATTTGAAAACATTCCTGGCGACTTGGCCTCTACGTCTCCGCGGGACCTTTATATACATCAATAACATAATATAAGCTAGCCCAACCCAATCTAACATCTCGGCGGTAATATTTGACCACATTCCTGGCTTGTTGGCCTCTACGTCTTCGTGGGACCTTTATATACTTCAATAACGTAATATAACCTATCCTAACCCAATCTAGCATCTCGGCGGTAATATTTGACCACATTCCTGGCTTGTTGGCCTCTACGTCTCCGCGGGACCTTTATATACATCAATAACATAATATAAGCTAGCCCAACCCAATCTAACATCTCGGCGGTAATATTTGACCACATTCCTGGCTTGCTGACCTCTACGTCTCCGTGAGACCTTTATATACATCTATAACGTAATATAACCCAACCTAACCCAACCTAACATCTCGGCGGTAGTATTTGAAAACATTCCTAGCGAGTTGGCCTCTACGTCCCCGTGGGACCTTTATATACATCAGTAACGTAATATAACCTAACCTAACCCAATCTAACATCTCGGCGGTAATATTTGACATCATTCCTGACGAATTGGCCTCTACGTCTTCGTGGGACCTTCGTATACATCAATAACGTAATATAAGCTAGCCTAACCCAATCTAACATCTCGGCGGTAATATTTGACCACATTCCTGGCGAGTTCGCCTCTACATCTTCGTGGGACCTTTATATACATCAATAACGTAATATAACTTCACCAAACCCAACCTAACATCTCCGCGGTAATATTTGACAACATACCTGGCGAGTTGGCCTCTACGTCTCCGTGGGCCCTTCATATACATCAATAACGAAATATAACCTAACCTAACCCAATCTAACATCTCGGCGGTAATATTTGACCACATTCCTGGCTAGTTGGCCTCTACGTCTCCGAGGGACCTTCATATACATCAATAACGAAATATAACCTAACCTATCCTAACCTATCTTCTCGGCGGTAACATTTGACAACATTCCCGGCGAGTTGGCCTCTACGTCTCCGTGGGACCTTTATATACATCAGTAACGTAATATAACCTAACCTAACCCAACGTAACATCTCGGCGGTAATATTTGAAAACATTCCTGGCGAGTTGGCCTCTACGTCTCCGTGGGACCTTTATATACATCAATAACGTAATATAACCTAACCTAACCCAATCTAACATCTCGGCGGTAATATTTGACATCATTCCTGACGAGTTGGCCTCTACGTCTTCGTGGGACCTTTATAAACATCAATAACGTAATATAAGCTAGCCTAACCCAATCTAACATCTCGGCGGTAATATTTGACATCATTCCTGACGAGTTGGCCTCTACGTCTTCGTGGGACCTTTATATACATCAATAACGTAATATAACCTAACCTAACCCAATCTAACATCTCGGCGGTAATATTTGACATCATTCCTGACGAGTTGGCCTCTACGTCTTCGTGGGACCTTTGTATACATCAATAACGTAATATAACTTAACCTAACCCAACCTAACATCTCCGCGGTAATATTTGACGACATTCCTGGCGAGTTGGCCTCTACGTTTCCGTGGGCCCTTCATATACATCAATAACGAAATATAACCTAACCTAAATCAACCTATCATCTCGGCGATAATATTTGACAAGATTCCTGGCGAGTTGGCCTCTACGTCTCCGTGGGATCTTTATATACATCAATAACGTAGTATAACATAACCTAACCCAATCTAACATCTCGGCGGTAATATTTGACCACATTACTGGCTAGTTGGCCTCTACGTCTCCGAGGGACCTTCATATACATCAATAACGTAATATAACCTAACCTATCCTAACCTATCTTCTCGGCGGTAACATTTGACAAAATTCCCGGCGAGTTGGCCTCTACGTCTCCGTGGGACCTTTATATACATCAGTAACGTAATATAACCTAACCTAATCCAACGTAACATCTCGGCGGTAATATTTGAAAACATTCCTGGCGAGTTGGCCTCTACGTCTCCGCGGGACCTTTATATACATCAATAACATAATATAAGCTAGCCCAACCCAATCTAACATCTCGGCGGTAATATTTGACCACATTCCTGGCTTGTTGGCCTCTACGTCTCCGTGGGACCTTTATATACTTCAATAACGTAATATAACCTAACCTAACCCAATCTAGCATCTCGGCGGTAATATTTGACCACATTCCTGGCTTGCTGACCTCTACGTCTCCGTGAGACCTTTATATACATCTATAACGTAATATAACCTAACCTAACCCAACCTAACATCTCGGCGGTAGTATTTGAAAACAATCCTAGCGAGTTGGCCTCTACGTCTCCGTGGGACCTTATATACATCAATAACGTAATATAACCTAACCTAAGCCAATCTAACATCTCGGCGGTAATATTTGACATCATTCCTGACGAGTTGGCCTCTACGTCTTCGTGGGACCTTTGTATACATCAATAACGTAATATAACTTAACCTAACCCAACCTAACATCTCCGCGGTAATATTTGACGACATTCCTGGCGAGTTGGCCTCTACGTTTCCGTGGGCCCTTCATATACATCAATAACGAAATATAACCTAACCTAAATCAACCTATCATCTCGGCGATAATATTTGACAAGATTCCTGGCGAGTTGGCCTCTACGTCTCCGTGGGATCTTTATATACATCAATAACGTAATATAACATAACCTAACCCAATCTAACATCTCGGCGGTAATATTTGACCACATTCCTGGCTAGTTGGCCTCTACGTCTCCGAGGGACCTTCATATACATCAATAACGAAATATAACCTAACCTAAATCAACCTATCATCTCGGCGATAATATTTGACAAGATTCCTGGCGAGTTGGACTCTACGTCTCCGTGGGATCTTTATATACATCAATAACGTAATATAACATAACCTAACCCAATCTAACATCTCGGCGGTAATATTTGACGACATTCCTGGCGAGTTGGCCTCTACGTTTCCGTGGGACCTTTATATACTTCAATAACGTAATATAACCTAACATAACCCAACCTAACATCTCGGCGGTAATATTTGACAACATTCCTGGCGAGTTGGCTTCTCCGTCCCCGTGGGACCTTTATATACATCAATAACGTAATATAACCTAACCTAACCCAACCTAACATCTCGGCGGAAATATTTGACGACATTCCTGGCGAGTTGGCCTCTACGTTTCCGTGGGACCTTTATATACTTCAATAACGTAATATAACCTAACCTAAATCAACCTATCATCTCGGCGATAATATTTGACAAGATTCCTGGCGAGTTGGACTCTACGTCTCCGTGGGATCTTTATATACATCAATAACGTAATATAACATAACCTAACCCAATCTAACATCTCGGCGGTAATATTTGACGACATTCCTGGCGAGTTGGCCTCTACGTTTCCGTGGGACCTTTATATACTTCAATAACGTAATATAACCTAACATAACCCAACCTAACATCTCGGCGGTAATATTTGACAACATTCCTGGCGAGTTGGCTTCTCCGTCCCCGTGGGACCTTTATATACATCAATAACGTAATATAACCTAACCTAACCCAACCTAACATCTCGGCGGAAATATTTGACGACATTCCTGGCGAGTTGGCCTCTACGTTTCCGTGGGACCTTTATATACTTCAATAACGTAATATAACCTAACCTAAATCAACCTATCATCTCGGCGATAATATTTGACAAGATTCCTGGCGAGTTGGCCTCTACGTCTCCGTGTGATCTTTATATACATCAATAACGTAATATAACATAACCTAACCCAATCTAGCATCTCGGCGGTAATATTTGACCACATTCCTGGCTTGTTGGCCTCTACGTCTCCGTGAGACCTTTATAAACATCTATAACGTAATATAACCAAACCTAACCCAACCTAACTTCTCGGCGGTAATATTTGAAAACATACCTGGCGAGATGGCCTCTACGTCTCCGTGGGATCTTTATATACATCAATAACGTAATATAACATAACCTAACCCAATCTAACATCTCGGCGGTAATATTTGACCACATTCCTGGCTAGTTGGCCTCTACGTCTCCGAGGGACCTTCATATACATCAATAACGAAATATAACCTAACCTATCCTAACCTATCTTCTCGGCGGTAACATTTGACAACATTCCCGGCGAGTTGGCCTCTACGTCTCCGTGGGACCTTTATATACATCAGTAACGTAATATAACCTAACCTAACCCAACGTAACATCTCGGCGGTAATATTTGAAAACATTCCTGGCGAGTTGGCCTCTACGTCTCCGCGGGACCTTTATATACATCAATAACATAATATAAGCTAGCCCAACCCAATCTAACATCTCGGCGGTAATATTTGACCACATTCCTGGCTTGTTGGCCTCTACGTCTCCGTGGGACCTTTATATACTTCAATAACGTAATATAACCTAACCTAACCCAATCTAGCATCTCGGCGGTAATATTTGACCACATTCCTGGCTTGTTGGCGTCTACGTCTCCGCGGGACCTTTATATACATCAATAACGTAATATAACTTAACCTAACCCAACCTAACATCTCCGCGGTAATATTTGACGACATTCCTGGCGAGTTGGCCTCTACGTTTCCGTGGGACCTTTATATACTTCAATAACGTAATATAACCTAACCTAACCCAACCTAACATCTCGGCGGTAATATATGACGACATTCCTGGCGAGTTGGCCTCTACGTTTCCGTGGGATATTTATATACATCAATAACATAATATAAGCTAAGCTAACCCAATCTAACATCTCCGCGGTAATATTTGACAACATACCTGGCGAGTTGGCCTCTGCGTCTCCGTCGGCCCTTCATATACATCAATAACAAAAATATAACCTAACCTAAATCAACCTATCATCTCGGCGATAATACTTGACAAGATTCCTGGCGAGTTGGACTCTACGTCTCCGTGGGATCTTTATATACATCAATAACGTAATATAACATAACCTAACCCAATCTATCATCTCGGCGGTAATATTTGACGACATTCCTGGCGAGTTGGCCTCTACGTTTCCGTGGGACCTTTATATACTTCAATAACGTAATATAACCTAACATAACCCAACGTAACATCTCGGCGGTAATATTTGACAACATTCCTGGCGAGTTGGCTTCTCCGTCCCCGTGGGACCTTTATATACATCAATAACGTAGTATAACCTAACCTAACCCAACCTAACATCTCGGCGGAAATATTTGACGACATTCCTGCCGAGTTGGCCTCTACGTTTCCGTGGGACCTTTATATACTTCAATAACGTAATATAACCTAACCTAAATCAACCTATCATCTCGGCGATAATATTTGACAAGATTCCTGGCGAGTTGGCCTCTACGTCTCCGTGTGATATTTATATACATCAATAACGTAATATAACATAACCTAACCCAATCTAGCATCTCGGCGGTAATATTTGACCACATTCCTGGCTTGTTGGCCTCTACGTCTCCGTGAGACCTTTATATACATCTATAACGTAATATAACCAAACCTAACCCAACCTAACTTCTCGGCGGTAATATTTGAAAACATACCTGGCGAGGTGGCCTCTACGTCTCCGTGGGATATTTATATACATCAATAACATAATATAAGCTAGCCTAACCCAATCTAACATCTCGGCGGTAATATTTGACCACATTCCTGGCGAGTTGGCCTCTACGTCTCCGAGGGACCCTCATATACATCAATAACGAAATATAACCTAACCTATCCTAACCTACCTTCTCGTCGGTAACATTTGACAACATTCCCGGCGAGTTGGCCTCTACGTCTCCGTGGGACCTTTATATACATCAGTAACGTAATATAACCTAACCTAACCCAACGTAACATCTCGGCGGTAATATTTGAAAACATTCCTGGCGAGTTGGCCTCTACGTCTCCGCGGGACCTTTATATACATCAATAACATAATATAAGCTAGCCCAACCCAATCTAACATCTCGGCGGTAATATTTGACCACATTCCTGGCTTGTTGGCCACTACGTCTCCGTGGGACCTTTATATACTTCAATAACGCAATATAACCTAACCTAACCCAACCTATCATCTCGGCGATAATATTTGACAAGATTCCTGGCGAGTTGGACTCTACGTCTCCGTGGGATCTTTATATACATCAATAACGTAATATAACATAACCTAACCCAATCTAACATCTCGGCGGTAATATTTGACGACATTCCTGGCGAGTTGGCCTCTACGTTTCCGTGGGACCTTTATATACTTCAATAACGTAATATAACCTAACATAACCCAACCTAACATCTCGGCGGTAATATTTGACAACATTCCTGGCGAGTTGGCTTCTCCGTCCCCGTGGGACCTTTATATACATCAATAACGTAATATAACCTAACCTAACCCAACCTAACATCTCGGCGGAAATATTTGACGACATTCCTGGCGAGTTGGCCTCTACGTTTCCGTGGGACCTTTATATACTTCAATAACGTAATATAACCTAACCTAAATCAACCTACCATCTCGGCGATAATATTTGACCACATTCCTGGCTTGTTGGCCTCTACGTCTCCGCGGGACCTTTATATACATCAATAACGTAATATAACTTAACCTAACCCAACCTAACATCTCCGCGGTAATATTTGACGACATTCCTGGCGAGTTGGCCTCTACGTTTCCGTGGGACCTTTATATACTTCAATAACGTAATATAACCTAACCTAACCCAACCTAACATCTCGGCGGTAATATATGACGACATTCCTGGCGAGTTGGCCTCTACGTTTCCGTGGGATATTTATATACATCAATAACATAATATAAGCTAAGCTAACCCAATCTAACATCTCCGCGGTAATATTTGACAACATACCTGGCGAGTTGGCCTCTACGTCTCCGTGGGCCCTTCATATACATCAATAACAAAAATATAACCTAACCTAAATCAACCTATCATCTCGGCGATAATATTTGACAAGATTCCTGGCGAGTTGGACTCTACGTCTCCGTGGGATCTTTATATACATCAATAACGTAATATAACATAACCTAACCCAATCTAACATCTCGGCGGTAATATTTGACGACATTCCTGGCGAGTTGGCCTCTACGTTTCCGTGGGACCTTTATATACTTCAATAACGTAATATAACCTAACATAACCCAACCTAACATCTCGGCGGTAATATTTGACAACATTCCTGGCGAGTTGGCTTCTCCGTCCCCGTGGGACCTTTATATACATCAATAACGTAATATAACCTAACCTAACCCAACCTAACATCTCGGCGGAAATATTTGACGACATTCCTGGCGAGTTGGCCTCTACGTTTCCGTGGGACCTTTATATACTTCAATAACGTAATATAACCTAACCTAAATCAACCTATCATCTCGGCGGTAATATTTGACGACATTCCTGGCGAGTTGGCCTCTACGTTTCCGTGGGACCTTTATATACTTCAATAACGTAATATAACCTAACATAACCCAACGTAACATCTCGGCGGTAATATTTGACAACATTCCTGGCGAGTTGGCTTCTCCGTCCCCGTGGGACCTTTATATACATCAATAACGTAATATAACCTAACCCAACCTAACATCTCGGCGGAAATATTTGACGACATTCCTGGCGAGTTGGCCTCTACGTTTCCGTGGGACCTTTATATACTTCAATAACGTAATATAACCTAACCTAAATCAACCTATCATCTCGGCGATAATATTTGACAAGATTCCTGGCGAGTTGGCCTCTACGTCTCCGTGTGATCTTTATTTACATCAATAACGTAATATAACATAACCTAACCCAATCTAGCATCTCGGCGGTAATATTTGACCACATTCCTGGCTTGTTGGCCTCTACGTCTCCGTGAGACCTTTATATACATCTATAACGTAATATAACCAAACCTAACCCAACCTAACTTCTCGGCGGTAATATTTGAAAACATACCTGGCGAGGTGGCCTCTACGTCTCCGTGGGATATTTATATACATCAATAACATAATATAAGCTAGCCTAACCCAATCTAACATCTCGGCGGTAATATTTGACCACATTCCTGGCGAGTTGGCCTCTACGTCTCCGAGGGACCCTCATATACATCAATAACGCAATATAACCTAACCTATCCTAACCTACCTTCGCGGCGGTAACATTTGACAACATTCCCGGCGAGTTGGCCTCTACGTCTCCGTGGGACCTTTATATACATCAGTAACGTAATATAACCTAACCTAACCCAACGCAACATCTCGGCGGTAATATTTGAAAACATTCCTGGCGAGTTGGCCTCTACGTCTCCGCGGGACCTTTATATACATCAATAACATAATATAAGCTAGCCCAAACCAATCTAACATCTCGGCGGTAATATTTGACGACATTCCTGGCGAGTTGGCCTCTACGTTTCCGTGGGACCTTCATATACATCAATAACGAAATATAACCTAACCTATCCTAACCTATCTTCTCGGCGGTAACATTTGACAACATTCCCGGCGAGTTGGCCTCTACGTCTCCGTGGGACCTTTATATACATCAGTAACGTAATACAACCTAACCTAACCCAACGTAACATCTCGGCGGTAATATTTGAAAACATTCCTGGCTTGTTGGCCTCTACGTCTCCGTGGGACCTTTATATACTTCAATAACGTAATATAACCTAACCTAACCCAATCTAGCATCTCGGCGGTAATATTTGACCACATTCCTGGCTTGCTGACCTCTACGTCTCCGTGAGACCTTTATATACATCTATAACGTAACATAACCTAACCTAACCCAACCTAACATCTCGGCGGTAGTATTTGAAAACAATCCTAGCGAGTTGGCCTCTACGTCTCCGTGGGACCTTTATATACATCAATAACGTAATATAACCTAACCTAACCCAATCTAACATCTCGGCGGTAATATTTGACATCATTCCTGACGAGTTGGCCTCTACGTCTTCGTGGGACCTTTGTATACATCAATAACGTAATATAACTTAACCTAACCCAACCTAACATCTCCGCGGTAATATTTGACGACATTCCTGGCGAGTTGGCCTCTACGTTTCCGTGGGCCCTTCATATACATCAATAACGAAATATAACCTAACCTAAATCAACCTATCATCTCGGCGATAATATTTGACAAGATTCCTGGCGAGTTGGCCTCTACGTCTCCGTGGGATCTTTATATACATCAATAATGTAGTATAACATAACGTAACCCAATCTAACATCTCGGCGGTAATATTTGACCACATTCCTGGCTAGTTGGCCTCTACGTCTCCGAGGGACCTTCATATACATCAATAACGAAATATAACCTAACCTATCCTAACCTATCTTCTCGGCGGTAACATTTGACAACATTCCCGGCGAGTTGGCCTCTACGTCTCCGTGGGACCTTTATATACATCAGTAACGTAATATAACCTAACCTAACCCAACGTAACATCTCGGCGGTAATATTTGAAAACATTCCTGGCGAGTTGGCCTCTACGTCTCCTTGGGACCTTTATATACTTCAATAACGTAATATAACCTAACCTAACCCAATCTAGCATCTCGGCGGTAATATTTGACCACATTCCTGGCTTGCTGACCTCTACGTCTCCGTGAGACCTTTATATACATCTATAACGTAATATAACCCAACCTAACCCAACCTAACATCTCGGCGGTAGTATTTGAAAACATTCCTAGCGAGTTGGCCTCTACGTCCCCGTGGGACCTTTATATACATCAATAACGTAATATAACCTAACCTAACCCAATCTAACATCTCGGCGGTAATATTTGACATCATTCCTGACGAGTTGCCCTCTACGTCTTCGTGGGACCTTTGTATACATCAATAACGTAATATAAGCTAGCCTAACCCAATCTAACATCTCGGCTGTAATATTTGACCACATTCCTGGCGAGTTCGCCTCTACATCTTCGTGGGACCTTTATATACATCAATAACGTAATATAACTTAACCTAACCCAACCTAACATCTCCGCGGTAATATTTGACAACATACCTGGCGAGTTGGCCTCTACGTCTCCGTGGGCCCTTCATATACATCAATAACGAAATATAACCTAACCTAAATCAACCTATCATCTCGGCGATAATATTTGACAAGATTCCTGGCGAGTTGGCCTCTACGTCTCCGTGGGATCTTTATATACATCAATAACGTAATATAACATAACCTAACCCAATCTAACATCTCGGCGGTAATATTTGACCACATTCCTGGCTAGTTGGCCTCTACGTCTCCGAGGGACCTTCATATACATCAATAACGAAATATAACCTAACCTATCCTAACCTATCTTCTCGGCGGTAACATTTGACAACATTCCCGGCGAGTTGGCCTCTACGTCTCCGTGGGACCTTTATATACATCAGTAACGTAATATAACCTAACCTAACCCAACGTAACATCTCGGCGGCAATATTTGAAAACATTCCTGGCGAGTTGGCCTCTACGTCTCCGCAGGACCTTTATATACATCAATAACATAATATAAGCTAGCCCAACCCAATCTAACATCTCGGCGGTAATATTTGACTACATTCCTGGCTTGTTGGCCTCTACGTCTCCGTGGGACCTTTATATACTTCAATAACGTAATATAACCTAACCTAACCCAATCTAGCATCTCGGCGGTAATATTTGACCACATTCCTGGCTTGTTGGCCTCTACGTCTCCGCGGGACCTTTATATACATCAATAACGTAATATAACTTAACCTAACCCAACCTAACATCTCGGCGGTAATATATGACGACATTCCTGGCGAGTTGGCCTCTACGTTTCCGTGGGATATTTATATACATCAATAACATAATATAAGCTAAGCTAACCCAATCTAACATCTCCGCGGTAATATTTGACAACATACCTGGCGAGTTGGCCTCTACGTCTCCGTGGGCCCTTCATATATATCAATAACAAAAATATAACCTAACCTAAATCAACCTATCATCTCGGCGATAATATTTGACAAGATTCCTGGCGAGTTGGACTCTACGTCTCCGTGGGATCTTTATATACATCAATAACGTAATATAACATAACCTAACCCAATTTAACATCTCGGCGGTAATATTTGACAACATTCCTGGCGAGTTGGCTTCTCCGTCCCCGTGGGACCTTTATATACATCAATAACGTAATATAACCTAACCTAACCCAACCTAACATCTCGGCGGAAATATTTGAAAACATACCTGGCTTGTTGGCCTCTACGTCTCCGTGGGACCTTTATATACTTCAATAACGTAATATAACCTAACCTAACCCAATCTAGCATCTCGGCGGTAATATTTGACCACATTCCTGGCTTGCTGACCTCTACGCCTCCGTGAGACCTTTATATACATCTATAACGTAATATAACCTAACCTAACCCAACCTAACATCTCGGCGGTAGTATTTGAAAACATTCCTAGCGAGTTGGCCTCTACGTCTCCGTGGGACCTTTATATACATCAATAACGTAATATAACCTAACCTAACCCAATCTAACACCTCGGCGGTAATATTTGACAAGATTCCTGGCGAGTTGGCCTCTACGTCTCCGTGGGATATTTATATACATCAATAACGTAATATAACATAACCTTACCCAATCTAACATCTCGGCGGTAATATTTGACGACATTCCTGGCGAGTTGGCCTCTACGTTTCCGTGGGACCTTTATATACTTCAATAACGTAATATAACCTAACCTAACCCAACTTAATATCTCGGCGGTAATATTTGACGACATTCCTGGCGAGATGCCCTCTACGTTTCCGTGGGGCCTTTATATACTTCAATAACGTAATATAACCTAACCTAAATCAACCTATCATATCGGCGATAATATTTGACAAGATTCCTGGCGAGTTGGCCTCTACGTTTCCGTGGGATTTTTATATACATCAATAACGTAATATAACATAACCTAACCCAATCTAACATCTCGGCGGTAATATTTGACGACATTCCTGGTGAGTTGGCCTCTACGTTTCCGTGGGACCTTTATATACTTCAATAACGTAATATAACCTAACATAACCCAACCTAACATCTCGGCGGTAATATTTGAAAACATTCCTGGCGAGTTGGCCTCTACGTCTCCGCGGGACCTTTATATACATCAATAACATAATATAAGCTAACCCAACCCAATCTATCATCTCGGCGGTAATATTTGACCACATTCCTGGCTTGTTGGCCTCTACGTCTCCGTGGGACCTTTATATACTTCAATAACGTAATATAACCTAACCTAACCCAATCTAGCATCTCGGCGGTAATATTTGACCACATTCCTGGTTTGCTGACCTCTACGTCTCCGTGAGACCTTTATATACATCTATAACGTAATATAACCTAACCTAACCCAACCTAACATCTCGGCGGTAGTATTTGAAAACATTCCTAGCGAGTTGGCCTCTACGTCTCCGTGGGACCTTTATATACATCAATAACGTAATATAACCTAACCTAACCCAATCTAACACCTCGGCGGTAATATTTGACAAGATTCCTGGCGAATTGGCCTCTACGTCTCCGTGGGATCTTTATATACATCAATAACGTAATATAACATAACCTAACCCAATCTAACATCTCGGCGGTAATATTTGACGACATTCCTGGCGAGTTGGCCTCTACGTTTCCGTGGGACCTTTATATACTTCAATAACGTAATATAACCTAACCTAACCCAACTTAATATCTCGGCGGTAATATTTGACGACATTCCTGGCGAGATGCCCTCTACGTTTCCGTGGGGCCTTTATATACTTCAATAACGTAATATAACCTAACCTAAATCAACCTATCATATCGGCGATAATATTTGACAAGATTCCTGGCGAGTTGGCCTCTACGTTTCCGTGGGATTTTTATATACATCAATAACGTAATATAACATAACCTAACCCAATCTAACATCTCGGCGGTAATATTTGACGACATTCCTGGCGAGTTGGCCTCTACGTTTCCGTGGGACCTTTATATACTTCAATAACGTAATATAACCTAACATAACCCAACCTAACATCTCGGCGGTAATATTTGACAACATTCCTGGCGAGTTGGCTTCTCCGTCCCCGTGGGACATTTATATACATCAATAACGTAATATAAACTAACCTAACCCAACCTAACATCTCGGCGGTAATATTTGACGACATTCCTGGCGAGTTGGCCTCTACGTTTGCGTGGGACCTTTATATACTTCAATAACGTAATATAACCTAACCTAAATCAACCTATCATCTCGGCGATAATATTTGACAAGATTCCTGGCGAGTTGGCCTCTACGTCTCCGTGGGATCTTTATATACATCAATAACGTAATATAACATAACCTAACCCAATCTAGCATCTCGGCGGTAACATTTGACAACATTCCCGGCGAGTTGGCCTCTGCGTCTCCGTGGGACCTTTATATACATCAGTAACGTAATATAACCTAACCTAACCCAACGTAACATCTCGGCGGTAATATTTGAAAACATTCCTGGCGAGTTGGCCTCTACGTCTCCGCGGGACCTTTATATACATCAATAACATAATATAAGCTAGCCCAACCCAATCTAACATCTCGGCGGTAATATTTGACCACATTCCTGGCTTGTTGGCCTCTACGTCTCCGTGGGACCTTTATATACTTCAATAACGTAATATAACCTAACCTAACCCAATCTAGCATCTCAGCGGTAATATTTGACCACATTCCTGGCTTGTTGGCCTCTACGTCTCCGTGGGACCTTTATATACTTCAATAACATAATATAAGCTAGCCCAACCCAATCTAGCATCTCGGCGGTAATATTTGACATCATTCCTGACGAGTTGGCCTCTACGTCTTCGTGGGACCTTTGTATACATCAATAACGTAATATAACTTAACCTAATCCAACCTAACATCTCCGCGGTAATATTTGACGACATTCCTGGCGAGTTGGCCTCTACGTTTCCGTGGGACCTTTATATACTTCAAAAACGTAACATAACCTAACCTAACCCAACCTAACATCTCGGCGGTAATATTTGACGACATTCCTGGCGAGTTGGCCTCTACGTTTCCGTGGGATATTTATATACATCAATAACATAATATAAGCTAAGCTAACCCAATCTAACATCACCGCGGTAATATTTGACAACATACCTGGCGAGTAGGCCTCTACGTCTCCGTGGGCCCTTCATATACATCAATAACAAAAATATAACCTAACCTAAATCAACCTATCATCTCGGCGATAATATTTGACAAGATTCCTGGCGAGTTGGCCTCTACGTCTCCGTGGGATCTTTATATACATCAATAACGTAATATAACATAACCTAACCCAATCTAACATCTCGGCGGTAATATTTGACGACATTCCTGGCGAGTTGGCCTCTACGTTACCGAGGGACCTTTATATACTTCAATAACGTAATATAACCTAACCTAACCCAACTAAATATTTCGGCGGTAATATTTGACGACATTCCTGGCGAGATGGCCTCTACGTTTCCGTGGGGCCTTTATATACTTCAATAACGTAATATAACCTAACCTAAATCAACCTATCATCTCGGCGATAATATTTGACAAGATTCCTGGCGAGTTGGCCTCTACGTTTCCGTGGGATTTTTATATACATCAATAACGTAATATAGCATAACCTAACCCAATCTAACATCTCCGCGGTAATATTTAACGACATTCCTGGCGAGTTGGCCTCTACGTTTCCGTGGGACCTTTATATACTTCAATAACGTAATATAACCTAACCTAACCCAACCTAACATCTGGGCGGTAATATTTGACGACATTCCTGGCGAGTTGGCCTCTACGTTTCCGTGGGATATTTATATGCATCAATAACATAATATAAGCTAAGCTAACCCAACCTAACATCTCCGCGGTAATATTTGACAACATACCTGGCGAGTTGGCCTCTACGTCTCCGTGGGCCCTTCATATACATCAATGACAAAAATATAACCTAACCTAAATCAACCTATCATCTCGGCGATAATATTTGACAAGATTCCTGGCGAGTTGGACTCTACGTCTCCGTGGGATCTTTATATACATCAATAACGTAATATAACATAACCTAACCCAATCTAACATCTCGGCGGTAATATTTGACGACATTCCTGGCGAGTTGGCCTCTACGTTTCCGTGGGACCTTTATATACTTCAATAACGTAATATAACCTAACATAGCCCAACCTAACATCTCGGCGGTAATATTTGACAACATTCCTGGCGAGTTGGCTTCTCCGTCCCCGTGGGACCTTTATATATATCAATAACGTAATATAACCTAACCTAAATCAACCTATCATCTCGGCGATAATATTTGACAAGATTCCTGGCGAGTTGGCCTCTACGTCTCCGTGGGATCTTTATATACATCAATAACGCAATATAACATAACCTAACCCAATCTAGCATCTCGGCGGTAACATTTGACAACATTCCCGGCGAGTTGGCCTCTGCGTCTCCGTGGGACCTTTATATACATCAGTAACGTAATATAACCTAACCTAACCCAACGTAACATCTCGGCGGTACTATTTGAAAACATTCCTGGCGAGTTGGCCTCTACGTCTCCGCGGGACCTTTATATACATCAATAACATAATATAAGCTAGCCCAACCCAATCTAACATCTCGGCGGTAATATTTGACCACATTCCTGGCTTGTTGGCCTCTACGTCTCCGTGGGACCTTTATATACTTCAATAACGTAATATAACCTAACCTAACCCAATCTAGCATCTCGGCGGTAATATTTGACCACATTCCTGGCTTGTTGGCCTCTACGTCTCCGCGGGACCTTTATATACATCAATAACATAATATAAGATAGCCCAACCCAATCTAACATCTCGGCGGTAATATTTGACCACATTCCTGGCTTGTTGGCCTCTACGTCTCCGTGGGACCTTTATATGCTTCAATAACGTAATATAATCTAACCTAACCCTATCTAGCATCTCGGCGGTAATATTTGACCACATTCCTGGCTTGCTGACCTCTACGTCTCCGTGAGACCTTTATATACATCTATAACGTAATATAACCTAACCTAACCCAACCTAACATCTCGGCGGTAGTATTTGAAAACATTCCTAGCGAGTTGGCCTCTACGACTCCGTGGGACCTTTATATACATCAATAACGTAATATAACCTAACCTAACCCAATCTAACATCTCGGCAGTAATATTTGACATCATTCCTGACGAGTTGGCCTCTACGTCTTCGTGGGACCTTTGTATACATCAATAACGTAATATAAGCTAGCCTAACCCAATCTAACATCTCGGCGGTAATATTTGACCACATTCCTGGCGAGTTGGCCTCTTCATCTTCGTGGGACCTTTATATACATCAATAACGTAATATAAGCTAGCCTAACCCAATCTAGCATCTCGGCGGTAATATTTGACCACAGTCCTGGCTTGTTGGCCTCTACGTCTCCGCGGGACCTTTATATACATCAATAACATAATATAAGCTAGCCCAACCCAATCTAACATCTCGGCGGTAATATTTGACCACATTCCTGGCTTGTTGGCCTCTACGTCTCCGTGGGACATTTATATACTTCAATAACGTAATATAACCTAACCTAACCCAATCTAGCATCTCGGCGGTAATATTTGACCACATTCCTGGCTTGCTGACCTCTACGTCTCCGTGAGACCTTTATATACATCTATAACGTAATATAACCTAACCTAACCCAACCTAACATCTCGGCGGTAGTATTTGAAAACATTCCTAGCGAGTTGGCCTCTACGTCTCCGTGGGACCTTTATATACATCAATAACGTAATATAACCTAACCTAACCCAATCTAACATCTCGGCGGTAATATTTGACATCATTCCTGACGAGTTGGCCTCTACGTCTTCGTGGGACCTTTGTATACATCAATAACGTAATATAAGCTAGCCTAACCCAATCTAACATCTCGGCGGTAATATTTGCCCACATTCCTGGCGAGTTGGCCTCTACATCTTCGTGGGACCTTTATATACATCAATAACGTAATATAACTTAACCTAACCCAACCTAACATCTCCGCGGTAATATTTGACAACATACCTGGCGAGTTGGCCTCTACGTCTCCGTGGGCCCTTCATATACATCAATAACGAAATATAACCTAACCTAAATCAACCTATCATCTCGGCGATAATATTTGACAAGATTCCTGGCGAGTTGGCCTCTACGTCTCCGTGGGATCTTTATATACATCAATAACGTAATATAACATAACCTAACCCAATCTAACATCTCGGCGGTAATATTTGACCACATTCCTGGCTAGTTGGCCTCTACGTCTCCGAGGGACCTTCATATAAATCAATAACGAAATATAACCTAACCTATCCCAACCTATCTTCTCGGCGGTAACATTTGACAACATTCCCGGCGAGTTGACCTCTACGTCTCCGTGGGACCTTTATATACTTCAATAACGTAATATAACCTAACCTAACCCAATCTAGCATCTCGGCGGTAATATTTGACCACATTCCTGGCTTGTTGGCCTCTACGTCTCCGCGGGACCTTTATATACATCAATAACATAATATAAGCTAGCCCAACCCAATCTATCATCTCGGCGGTAATATTTGACCACATTCCTGGCTTGTTGGCCTCTACGTCTCCGTGGGACCTTTATATACTTCAATAACGTAATATAACCTAACCTAACCCAATCTAGCATCTCGGCGGTAATATTTGACCACATTCCTGGCTTGCTGACCTCTACGCCTCCGTGAGACCTTTATATACATCTATAACGTAATATAACCTAACCTAACCCAACCTAACATCTCGGCGGTAGTATTTGAAAACATTCCTAGCGAGTTGGCCTCTACGTCTCCGTGGGACCTTTATATACATCAATAACGTAATATAACCTAACCTAACCCAATCTAACACCTCGGCGGTAATATTTGACAAGATTCCTGGCGAATTGGCCTCTACGTCTCCGTGGGATCTTTATATACATCAATAACGTAATATAACATAACCTAACCCAATCTAACATCTCGGCGGTAATATTTGACGACATTCCTGGCGAGGTGGCCTCTACGTTTCCGTGGGACCTTTATATACTTCAATAACGTAATATAACCTAACCTAACCCAACTTAATATCTCGGCGGTAATATTTGACGACATTCCTGGCGAGATGCCCTCTACGTTTCCGTGGGGCCTTTATATACTTCAATAACGTAATATAACCTAACCTAAATCAACCTATCATATCGGCGATAATATTTGACAAGATTCCTGTCGAGTTGGCCTCTACGTTTCCGTGGGATTTTTATATACATCAATAACGTAATATAACATAACCTAACCCAATCTAACATCTCGGCGGTAATATTTGACGACATTCCTGGCGAGTTGGCCTCTACGTTTCCGTGGGACCTTTATATACTTCAATAACGTAATATAACCTAACATAGCCCAACCTAACATCTCGGCGGTAATATTTGACAACATTCCTGGCGAGTTGGCTTCTCCGTCCCCGTGGGACCTTTATATACATCAATAACGTAATATAACCTAACCTAACCCAACCTAACATCTCGGCGGTAATATTTGACAACATTCCTGGCGAGTTGGCTTCTCCGTCCCCGTGGGACCTTTATATACATCAATAACGTAATATAACCTAACCTAACCCAACCTAACATCTCGGCGGTAATATTTGACGACATTCCTGGCGAGTTGGCCTCTACGTTTGCGTGGGACCTTTATATACTTCAATAACGTAATATAACCTAACCTAAATCAACCTATCATCTCGGCGATAATATTTGACAAGATTCCTGGCGAGTTGGCCTCTACGTCTCCGTGGGATCTTTATATACATCAATAACGTAATATAACATAACCTAACCCAATCTAGCATCTCGGCGGTAACATTTGACAACATTCCCGGCGAGTTGGCCTCTGCGTCTCCGTGGGACCTTTATATACATCAGTAACGTAATATAACCTAACCTAACCCAACGTAACATCTCGGCGGTAATATTTGAAAACATTCCTGGCGAGTTGGCCTCTACGTCTCCGCGGGACCTTTATATACATCAATAACATAATATAAGCTAGCCCAACCCAATCTAACATCTCGGCGGTAATATTTGACCACATTCCTGGCTTGTTGTCCTCTACGTCTCCGTGGGACCTTTATATACTTCAATAACGTAATATAACCTAACCTAACCCAATCTAGCATCTCGGCGGTAATATTTGACCACATTCCTGGCTTGTTGGCCTCTACGTCTCCTCGGGACCTTTATATACATCAATAACATAATATAAGCTAGCCCAACCCAATCTAACATCTCGGCGGTAATATTTGACCACATTCCTGGCTTGTTGGCCTCTACGTCTCCGTGGGACCTTTATATACTTCAATAACGTAATATAACCTAACCTAACCCAATCTAGCATCTCGGCAGTAATATTTGACCACATTCCTGGCTTGCTGACCTCTACGTCTCCGTGAGACCTTTATATACATCTGTAACGTAATATAACCTAACCTAACCCAACATAACATCTTGGCGGTAGTATTTGAAATTATTCCTAGCGAGTTGGCCTCTACGTCTCCGTGGGACCTTTATATACATCAATAACGTAATATAACCTAACCTAACCCAATCTAACATCTCGGCGGTAATATTTGACATCATTCCTGACGAGTTGGCCTCTACGTCTTCGTGGGACCTTTGTATACATCAATAACGTAATATAAGCTAGCCTAACCCAATCTAACATCTCGGCGGTAATATTTGACCACATTCCTGGCGAGTTGGCCTCTACATCTTCGTGGGACCTTTATATACATCAATAACGTAATATAACTTAGCCTAACCCAACCTAACATCTCCGCGGTAATATTTGACAACATTCCTGGCTTGCTGACCTCTACGTCTCCGTGAGACCTTTATATACATCTATAACGTAATATAACCTAACCTAACCCAACCTAACATCTCGGCGGTAGTATTTGACCACATTCCTGGCGAGTTGGGCTCTACATCTTCGTGGGACCTTTATATACATCAATAACGTAATATAACTTAACCTAACCCAACCTAACATCTCCGCGGTAATATTTGACAACATACCTGACGAGTTGGCCTCTACGTCTCCGTGGGCCCTTCATATACATCAATAACGAAATATAACCTAACCTAAATCAACCTATCATCTCGGCGATAATATTTGACAAGATTCCTGGCGAGTTGGCCTCTACGTCTCCGCGGGACCTTTATATACATCAATAACATAATATAAGCTAGCCCAACCCAGTCTATCATCTCGGCGGTAATATTTGACCACATTCCTGGCTTGTTGGCCTCTACGTCTCCGTGGGACCTTTATATACTTCAATAACGTAATATAACCTAACCTAACCCAATCTAGCATCCCGGCGGTAATATTTGACCACATTCCTGGTTTGCTGACCTCTACGTCTCCGTGAGACCTTTATATACATCTATAACGTAATATAACCTAACCTAACCCAACCTAACATCTCGGCGGTAGTATTTGAAAACATTCCTAGCGAGTTGGCCTCTACGTCTCCTTGGGACCTTTATATACATCAATAACGTAATATAACCTAACCTAACACAATCTAACATCTCGGCGGTAATATTTGACATCATTCCTGACGAGTTGGCCTCTACGTCTTCGTGGGACCTTTGTATACATCAATAACGTAATATAACTTAACCTAACCCAACCTAACATCTCCGCAGTAATATTTAACGACATTCCTGGCGAGTTGGCCTCTACGTTTCCGTGGGACCTTTATATACTTCAAAAACGTAATATAACCTAACCTAACCCAACCTAACATCTCGGCGGTAATATTTGACGACATTCCTGGCGAGTTGGCCTCTACGTTTCCGTGGGATATTTATATACATCAATAACATAATATAAGCTAAGCTAACCCAATCTAACATCACCGCGGTAATATTTGACAACATACCTGGCGAGTAGGCCTCTACGTCTCCGTGGGCCCTTCATATACATCAATAACAAAAATATAACCTAACCTAAATCAACCTATCATCTCGGCGATAATATTTGACAAGATTCTTGGCGAGTTGGCCTCTACGTCTCCGTGGGATCTTTATATACATCAATAACGTAATATAACATAACCTAACCCAATCTAACATCTCGGCGGTAATATTTGACGACATTCCTGGCGAGTTGGCCTCTACGTTTCCGAGGGACCTTTATATACTTCAATAACGTAATATAACCTAACCTAACCCAACTTAATATCTCGGCGGTAATATTTGACGACATTCCTGGCGAGATGGCCTCTACGTTTCCGTGGGGCCTTTATATACTTCAATAACGTAATATAACCTAACCTAAATCAACCTATCATCTCGGCGATAATATTTGACAAGATTCCTGGCGAGTTGGCCTCTACGTTTCCGTGGGATTTTTATATACATCAATAACGTAATATAGCATAACCTAACCCAATCTAACATCTCCGCGGTAATATTTAACGACATTCCTGGCGAGTTGGCCTCTACGTTTCCGTGGGACCTTTATATACTTCAATAACGTAATATAACCTAACCTAACCCAACCTAACATCTCGGCGGTAATATTTGACGACATTCCTGGCGAGTTGGCCTCTACGTTTCCGTGGGATATTTATATGCATCAATAACATAATATAAGCTAAGCTAACCCAACCTAACATCTCCGCGGTAATATTTGACAACATACCTGGCGAGTTGGCCTCTGCGTCTCCGTGGGCCCTTCATATACATCAATAACAAAAATATAACCTAACCTAAATCAACCTATCATCTCGGCGATAATATTTGACAAGATTCCTGGCGAGTTGGACTCTGCGTCTCCGTGGGATCTTTATATACATCAATAACGTAATATAACATAACCTAACCCAATCTAACATCTCGGCGGTAATATTTGACGACATTCCTGGCGAGTTGGCCTCTACGTTTCCGTGGGACCTTTATATACTTCAATAACGTAATATAACCTAACATAACCCAACCTAACATCTCGGCGGTAATATTTGACAACATTCCTGGCGAGTTGGCTTCTCCGTCCCCGTGGGACCTTTATATACATCAATAACGTAATATAACCTAACCTAACCCAACCTAACATCTCGGCGGTAATATTTGGCGACATTCCTGGCGAGTTGGCCTCTACGTTTCCGTGGGACCTTTATATACTTCAATAACGTAATATAACCTAACCTAAATCAACCTATCATCTCGGCGATAATATTTGACAAGATTCCTGGCGAGTTGGCCTCTACGTCTCCGTGGGATCTTTATATACATCAATAACGTAATATAAAATAACCTAACCCAATCTAGCATCTCGGCGGTAACATTTGACAACATTCCCGGCGAGTTGGCCTCTGCGTCTCCGTGGGACCTTTATATACATCAGTAACGTAATATAACCTAACCTAACCCAACGTAACATCTCGGCGGTACTATTTGAAAACATTCCTGGCGAGTTGGCCTCTACGTCTCCGCGGGACCTTTATATACATCAATAACATAATATAAGCTAGCCCAACCCAATCTAACATCTCGGCGGTAATATTTGACCACATTCCTGGCTTGTTGGCCTCTACGTCTCCGTGGGACCTTTATATACTTCAATAACGTAATATAACCTAACCTAACCCAATCTAGCATCTCGGCGGTAATATTTGACCACATTCCTGGCTTGTTGGCCTCTACGTCTCCGCGGGACCTTTATATACATCAAGAACATAATATAAGCTAGCCCAACTCAATCTAACATCTCGGCGGTAATATTTGACCACATTCCTGGCTTGTTGGCCTCTACGTCTCCGTGGGACCTTTATATGCTTCAATAACGTAATATAACCTAACCTAACCCTATCTAGCATCTCGGCGGTAATATTTGACCACATTCCTGGCTCGCTGACCTCTACGTCTCCGTGAGACCTTTATATACATCTATAACGTAATATAACCTAACCTAACCCAACCTAACATCTCGGCGGTAGTATTTGAAAACATTCCTAGCGAGTTGGCCTCTACGACTCCGTGGGACCTTTATATACTTCAATAACGTAATATAACCTAACCTAACCCAATCTAGCATCCCGGCGGTAATATTTGACCACATTCCTGGTTTGCTGACCTCTACGTCTCCGTGAGACCTTTATATACATCTATAACGTAATATAACCTAACCTAACCCAACCTAACATCTCGGCGGTAGTATTTGAAAACATTCCTAGCGAGTTGGCCTCTACGTCTCCTTGGGACCTTTATATACATCAATAACGTAATATAACCTAACCTAACACAATCTAACATCTCGGCGGTAATATTTGACATCATTCCTGACGAGTTGGCCTCTACGTCTTCGTGGGACCTTTGTATACATCAATAACGTAATATAACTTAACCTAACCCAACCTAACATCTCCGCGGTAATATTTGACAACATACCTGGCGAGTAGGCCTCTACGTCTCCGTGGGCCCTTCATATACATCAATAACGAAATATAACCTAACCTAAATCAACCTATCATCTCGGCGATAATACTTGACAAGATTTCTGGCGAGTTGGCCTCTACGTCTCCGTGGGATCTTTATATACATCAATAACGTAATATAACATAACCTAACCCAATCTAACATCTCGGCGGTAATATTTGACCACATTCCTGGCTAGTTGGCCTCTACGTCTCCGAGGGACCTTCATATACATCAATAACGAAATATAACCTAACCTATCCTAACCTATCTTCTCGGCGGTAACATTTGACAACATTCCCGGCGAGTTGGCCTCTACGTCTCCGTGGGACCTTTATATACATCAGTAACGTAATATAACCTAACCTAACCCAACGTAACATCTCGGCGGTAATATTTGAAAACATTCCTGGCGAGTTGGCCTCTACGTCTCCGCGGGACCTTTATATACATCAATAACATAATATAAGCTAGCCCAACCCAATCTAGCATCTCGGCGGTAATATTTGACCACATTCCTGGCTTGTTGGCCTCTACGTCTCCGCGGGACCTTTATATACATCAATAACATAATATAAGCTAGCCCAACCCAATCTAACATCTCGGCGGTAATATTTGACCACATTCCTGGCTTGTTGGCCTCTACGTCTCCGTGGGACCTTTATATACTTCAATAACGTAATATAACCTAACCTAACCCAATCTAGCATCTCGGCGGTAATATTTGACCACATTCCTGGCTTGCTGACCTCTACGTCTCCGTGAGACCTTTATATACATCTATAACGTAATATAACTTAACCTAACCCAACCTGACACCTCCGCGGTAATATTTGACGACATTCCTGGCGAGTTGGCCTCTACGTTTCCGTGGGACCTTTATATACTTTAATAACGTAATATAACCTAACCTAACCCAACCTAACATCTCGGCGGTAATATTTGACGACATTCCTGGCGAGTTGGCCTCTACGTTTCCGTGGGATATTTATATACATCAAGAACATAATATAAGCTAAGCTAACCCAATCTAACATCTCCGCGGTAATATTTGACAACATACCTGGCGAGTAGGCCTCTACGTCTCCGTGGGCCCTTCATATACATCAATAACAAAAATATAACCTAACCTAAATCAACCTATCATCTCGGCGATAATATTTGACAAGATTCCTGGCGAGTTGGCCTCTACGTCTCCGTGGGATCTTTATATACATCAATAACGTAATATAACATAACCTAACCCAATCTAACATCTCGGCGGTAACATTTGACAACATTCCCGGCGAGTTGGCCTCTACGTCTTCGTGGGACCTTTGTATACATCAATAACGTAATATAACTTAACCTAACCCAACCTAACATCTCCGCGGTAATATTTGACGACATTCCTGGCGAGTTGGCCTCTACGTTTCCGTGGGACCTTTATATACTTCAATAACGTAATATAACCTAACCTAACCCAACCTAACATCTCGGCGGTAATATTTGACAACATTCCTGGCGAGTTGGCCTCTACGTTTCCGTGGGATATTTATATACATCAATAACATAATATAAGCTAAGCTAACCCAATCTAACATCTCCGCGGTAATATTTGAAAACATACCTGGCGAGGTGGCCTCTACGTCTCCGTGGGATATTTATATACTTCAATAACATAATATAAGCTAGCCTAACCCAATCTAACATCTCGGCGGTAATATTTGACCACATTCCTGGCGAGTTGGCCTCTACATTTTCGTGGGACCTTTATATACATCAATAACGTAATATAACTTAACCTAACCCAACCTAAATCTCCGCGGTAATATTTGACAACATACCTGGCGAGTTGGCCTCTACGTCTCCGTGGGCCCTTCATATACATCAATAACGAAATATAACCTAACCTAAATCAACCTATCATCTCGGCGATAATATTTGACAAGATTCCTGGCGAGTTGGCCTCTACGTTTCCGTGGGATCTTTATATACATCAATAACGTAGTATAACATAACCTAACCCAATCTAACATCTCGGCGGTAATATTTGACCACATTCCTGGCTAGTTGGCCTCTACGTCTCCGAGGGACCTTCATATACATCAATAACGAAATATAACCTAACCTATCCTAACTTATCTTCTCGGCGGTAACATTTGACAACATTCCCGTCGAGTTGGCCTCTACGTCTCCGTGGGACCTTTATATACATCAGTAACGTAATATAACCTAACCTAACCCAACGTAACATCTCGGCGGTAATATTTGAAAACATTCCTGGCGAGTTGGCCTCTACGTCTCCGCGGGACCGTTGTATACATCAATAACATAATATAAGCTAGCCCAACCCAATCTAACATCTCGGCGGTAATATTTGACCACATTCCTGGCTTGTTGGCCTCTACGTCTCCGTGGGACCTTTATATACTTCAATAACGTAATATAACCTAACCTAACCCAATCTAGCATCTCGGCGGTAATATTTGACCACATTCCTGGCTTGTTGGCCTCTACGTCTCCGTGGGACCTTTATATACTTCAATAACGTAATATAACCTAACCTAACCCAATCTAGCATCTCGGCGGTAATATTTGACCACATTCCTGGCTTGCTGACCTCTACGTCTCCGTGAGACCTTTATATACATCTATAACGTAATATAACTTAACCTAACCCAACCTGACATCTCCGCGGTAATATTTGACGACATTCCTGGCGAGTTGGCCTCTACGTTTCCGTGGGACCTTTATATACATTAATAACGTAATATAACCTAACCTAACCCAACCTAACATCTCGGCGGTAATATTTGACGACATTCCTGGCGAGTTGGCCTCTACGTTTCCGTGGGATATTTATATACATCAAGAACATAATATAAGCTAAGCTAACCCAATCTAACATCTCCGCGGTAATATTTGACAACATACCTGGCGAGTAGGCCTCTACGTCTCCGTGGGCCCTTCATATACATCAATAACAAAAATATAACCTAAGCTAAATCAACCTATCATCTCGGCGATAATATTTGACAAGATTCCTGGCGAGTTGGCCTCTACGTCTCCGTGGGATCTTTATATACATCAATAACGTAATATAACATAACCTAACCCAATCTAACATCTCGGCGGTAACATTTGACAACATTTCCGGCGAGTTGGCCTCTACGTCTTCGTGGGACCTTTGTATACATCAATAACGTAATATAACTTAACCTAACCCAACCTAACATCTCCGCGGTAATATTTGACGACATTCCTGGCGAGTTGGCCTCTACGTTTCCGTGGGACCTTTATATACTTCAATAACGTAATATAACCTAACCTAACCCAACCTAACATCTCGGCGGTAATATTTGACAACATTCCTGGCGAGTTGGCCTCTACGTTTCCGTGGGATATTTATATACATCAATAACATAATATAAGCTAAGCTAACCCAATCTAACATCTCCGCGGTAATATTTGAAAACATACCTGGCGAGGTGGCCTCTACGTCTCCGTGGGATATTTATATACTTCAATAACATAATATAAGCTAGCCTAACCCAATCTAACATCTCGGCGGTAATATTTGACCACATTCCTGGCGAGTTGGCCTCTACATTTTCGTGGGACCTTTATATACATCAATAACGTAATATAACTTAACCTAACCCAACCTAACATCTCCGCGGTAATATTTGACAACATACCTGGCGAGTTGGCCTCTACGTCTCCGTGGGCCCTTCATATACATCAATAACGAAATATAACCTAACCTAAATCAGCCTATCATCTCGGCGATAATATTTGACAAGATTCCTGGCGAGTTGGCCTCTACGTTTCCGTGGGATCTTTATATACATCAATAACGTAGTATAACATAACCTAACCCAATCTAACATCTCGGCGGTAATATTTGACCACATTCCTGGCTAGGTGGCCTCTACGTCTCCGAGGGACCTTCATATACATCAATAACGAAATATAACCTAACCTATCCTAACTTATCTTCTCGGCGGTAACATTTGACAACATTCCCGTCGAGTTGGCCTCTACGTCTCCGTGGGACCTTTATATACATCAGTAACGTAATATAACCTAACCTAACCCAACGTAACATCTCGGCGGTAATATTTGACGACATTCCTGGCGAGTTGGCCTCTACGTTTCCGTGGGACCTTTATATACTTCAATAACGTAATATAACCTAACATAACCCAACCTAACATCTCGGCGGTAATATTTGACAACATTCCTGGCGAGTTGGCTTCTCCGTCCCCGTGGGACCTTTATATACATCAATAACGTAATATAACCTAACCTAACCCAACCTAACATCTCGGCGGTAATATTTGGCGACATTCCTGGCGAGTTGGCCTCTACGTTTCCGTGGGACCTTTATATACTTCAATAACGTAATATAACCTAACCTAAATCAACCTATCATCTCGGCGATAATATTTGACAAGATTCCTGGCGAGTTGGCCTCTACGTCTCCGTGGGATCTTTATATACATCAATAACGTAATATAACATAACCTAACCCAATCTAGCATCTCGGCGGTAACATTTGACAACATTCCCGGCGAGTTGGCCTCTTCGTCTCCGTGGGACCTTTATATACATCAGTAACGTAATATAACCTAACCTAACCCAACGTAACATCTCGGCGGTACTATTTGAAAACATTCCTGGCGAGTTGGCCTCTACGTCTCCGCGGGACCTTTATATACATCAATAACATAATATAAGCTAGCCCAACCCAATCTAACATCTCGGCGGTAATATTTGACCACATTCCTGGCTTGTTGGCCTCTACGTCTCCGTGGGACCTTTATATACTTCAATAACGTAATATAACCTAACCTAACCCAATCTAGCATCTCGGCGGTAATATTTGACCACATTCCTGGCTTGTTGGCCTCTACGTCTCCGCGGGACCTTTATATACATCAATAACATAATATAAGCTAGCCCAACTCAATCTAACATCTCGGCGGTAATATTTGACCACATTCCTGGCTTGTTGGCCTCTACGTCTCCGTGGGACCTTTATATGCTTCAATAACGTAATATAACCTAACCTAACCCAATCTAGCATCTCGGCGGAACTATTTGCCCACATTCCTGGCTTGCTGACCTCTACGTCTCCGTGAGACCTTTATATACATCTATAACGTAATATAACCTAACCTAACCCAACCTAACATCTCGGCGGTAGTATTTGAAAACATTCCTAGCGAGTTGGCCTCAACGTCTCCGTGGGACCTTTATATACATCAATAACGTAATATAACCTAACCTAACCCAATCTAACATCTCGGCGGTAATATTTGACATCATTCCTGACGAGTTGGCCTCTACGTCTTCGTGGGACCTTTGTATACATCAATAACGTAATATAAGCTAGCCTAACCCAATCTAACATCTCGGCGGTAATATTTGACCACATTCCTGGCGAGTTGGCCTCTACATCTTCGTGGGACTTTTATTTACATCAATAACGTAATATAACTTAACCTAACCCAACCTAACATCTCCGCGGTAATATTTGACAACATACCTGGCGAGTAGGCCTCTACGTCTCCGTGGGCCCTTCATATACATCAATAACGAAATATAACCTAACCTAAATCAACCTATCATCTCGGCGATAATACTTGACAAGATTTCTGGCGAGTTGGCCTCTACGTCTCCGTGGGATCTTTATATACATCAATAACGTAATATAACATAACCTAACCCAATCTAACATCTCGGCGGTAATATTTGACCACATTCCTGGCTAGTTGGCCTCTACGTCTCCGAGGGACCTTCATATACATCAATAACGAAATATAACCTAACCTATCCTAACCTATCTTCTCGGCGGTAACATTTGACAACATTCCCGGCGAGTTGGCCTCTACGTCTCCGTGGGACCTTTATATACATCAGTAACGTAATATAACCTAACCTAACCCAACGTAACATCTCGGCGGTAATATTTGAAAACATTCCTGGCGAGTTGGCCTCTACGTCTCCGCGGGACCTTTATATACATCAATAACATAATATAAGCTAGCCCAACCCAATCTAGCATCTCGGCGGTAATATTTGACCACATTCCTGGCTTGTTGGCCTCTACGTCTCCGCGGGACCTTTATATACATCAATAACATAATATAAGCTAGCCCAACCCAATCTAACATCTCGGCGGTAATATTTGACCACATTCCTGGCTTGTTGGCCTCTACGTCTCCGTGGGACCTTTATACACTTCAATAACGTAATATAACCTAAACTAACCCAATCTAGCATCTCGGCGGTAATATTTGACCACATTCCTGGCTTGCTGACCTCTACGTCTCCGTGAGACCTTTATATACATCTATAACGTAATATAACTTAACCTAACCCAACCTGACACCTCCGCGGTAATATTTGACGACATTCCTGGCGAGTTGGCCTCTACGTTTCCGTGGGACCTTTATATACTTTAATAACGTAATATAACCTAACCTAACCCAACCTAACATCTCGGCGGTAATATTTGACGACATTCCTGGCGAGTTGGCCTCTACGTTTCCGTGGGATATTTATATACATCAAGAACATAATATAAGCTAAGCTAACCCAATCTAACATCTCCGCGGTAATATTTGACAACATACCTGGCGAGTAGGCCTCTACGTCTCCGTGGGCCCTTCATATACATCAATAACAAAAATATAACCTAACCTAAATCAACCTATCATCTCGGCGATAATATTTGACAAGATTCCTGGCGAGTTGGCCTCTACGTCTCCGTGGGATCGTTATATACATCAATAACGTAATATAACATAACCTAACCCAATCTAACATCTCGGCGGTAACATTTGACAACATTCCCGGCGAGTTGGCCTCTACGTCTTCGTGGGACCTTTGTATACATCAATAACGTAATATAACTTAACCTAACCCAACCTAACATCTCCGCGGTAATATTTGACGACATTCCTGGCGAGTTGGCCTCTACGTTTCCGTGGGACCTTTATATACTTCAATAACGTAATATAACCTAACCTAACCCAACCTAACATCTCGGCGGTAATATTTGACAACATTCCTGGCGAGTTGGCCTCTACGTTTCCGTGGGATATTTATATACATCAATAACATAATATAAGCTAAGCTAACCCAATCTAACATCTCCGCGGTAATATTTGAAAACATACCTGGCGAGGTGGCCTCTACGTCTCCGTGGGATATTTATATACTTCAATAACATAATATAAGCTAGCCTAACCCAATCTAACATCTCGGCGGTAATATTTGACCACATTCCTGGCGAGTTGGCCTCTACATTTTCGTGGGACCTTTATATACATCAATAACGTAATATAACTTAACCTAACCCAACCTAACATCTCCGCGGTAATATTTGACAACATACCTGGCGAGTTGGCCTCTACGTCTCCGTGGGCCCTTCATATACATCAATAACGAAATATAACCTAACCTAAATCAACCTATCATCTCGGCGATAATATTTGACAAGATTCCTGGCGAGTTGGCCTCTACGTTTCCGTGGGATCTTTATATACATCAATAACGTAGTATAACATAACCTAACCCAATCTAACATCTCGGCGGTAATATTTGACCACATTCCTGGCTAGGTGGCCTCTACGTCTCCGAGGGACCTTCATATACATCAATAACGAAATATAACCTAACCTATCCTAACTTATCTTCTCGGCGGTAACATTTGACAACATTCCCGTCGAGTTGGCCTCTACGTCTCCGTGGGACCTTTATATACATCAGTAACGTAATATAACCTAACCTAACCCAACGTAACATCTCGGCGGTAATATTTGACGACATTCCTGGCGAGTTGGCCTCTACGTTTCCGTGGGACCTTTATATACTTCAATAACGTAATATAACCTAACATAACCCAACCTAACATCTCGGCGGTAATATTTGACAACATTCCTGGCGAGTTGGCTTCTCCGTCCCCGTGGGACCTTTATATACATCAATAACGTAATATAACCTAACCTAACCCAACCTAACATCTCGGCGGTAATATTTGGCGACATTCCTGGCGAGTTGGCCTCTACGTTTCCGTGGGACCTTTATATACTTCAATAACGTAATATAACCTAACCTAAATCAACCTATCATCTCGGCGATAATATTTGACAAGATTCCTGGCGAGTTGGCCTCTACGTCTCCGTGGGATCTTTATATACATCAATAACGTAATATAACATAACCTAACCCAATCTAGCATCTCGGCGGTAACATTTGACAACATTCCCGGCGAGTTGGCCTCTTCGTCTCCGTGGGACCTTTATATACATCAGTAACGTAATATAACCTAACCTAACCCAACGTAACATCTCGGCGGTACTATTTGAAAACATTCCTGGCGAGTTGGCCTCTACGTCTCCGCGGGACCTTTATATACATCAATAACATAATATAAGCTAGCCCAACCCAATCTAACATCTCGGCGGTAATATTTGACCACATTCCTGGCTTGTTGGCCTCTACGTCTCCGTGGGACCTTTATATACTTCAATAACGTAATATAACCTAACCTAACCCAATCTAGCATCTCGGCGGTAATATTTGACCACATTCCTGGCTTGTTGGCCTCTACGTCTCCGCGGGACCTTTATATACATCAATAACATAATATAAGCTAGCCCAACTCAATCTAACATCTCGGCGGTAATATTTGACCACATTCCTGGCTTGTTGGCCTCTACGTCTCCGTGGGACCTTTATATGCTTCAATAACGTAATATAACCTAACCTAACCCTATCTAGCATCTCGGCGGTAATATTTGACCACATTCCTGGCTTGCTGACCTCTACGTCTCCGTGAGACCTTTATATACATCTATAACGTAATATAACCTAACCTAACCCAACCTAACATCTCGGCGGTAGTATTTGAAAACATTCCTAGCGAGTTGGCCTCTACGACTCCGTGGGACCTTTATATACATCAATAACGTAATATAACCTAACCTAACCCAATCTAACATCTCGGCAGTAATATTTGACATCATTCCTGACGAGTTGGCCTCTACGTCTTCGTGGGACCTTTGTATACATCAATAACGTAATATAAGCTAGCCTAACCCAATCTAACATCTCGGCGGTAATATTTGACCACATTCCTGGCGAGTTGGCCTCTACATCTTCGTGGGACCTTTATATACATCAATAACGTAATATAACTTAACCTAACCCAACCTAACATCTCCGCGGTAATATTTGACAACATACCTGGCGAGTTGGCCTCTACGTCTCCGTGGGACCTTTATATACTTCAATAACGTAATATAACCTAACCTAACCCAATCTAGCATCTCGGCGGTACTATTTGCCCACATTCCTGGCTTGCTGACCTCTACGTCTCCGTGAGACCTTTATATACATCTATAACGTAATATAACCTAACCTAACCCAACCTAACATCTCGGCGGTAGTATTTGAAAACATTCCTAGCGAGTTGGCCTCAACGTCTCCGTGGGACCTTTATATACATCAATAACGTAATATAACCTAACCTAACCCAATCTAACATCTCGGCGGTAATATTTGACATCATTCCTGACGAGTTGGCCTCTACGTCTTCGTGGGACCTTTGTATACATCAATAACGTAATATAAGCTAGCCTAACCCAATCTAACATCTCGGCGGTAATATTTGACCACATTCCTGGCGAGTTGGCCTCTACATCTTCGTGGGACTTTTATTTACATCAATAACGTAATATAACTTAACCTAACCCAACCTAACATCTCCGCGGTAATATTTGACAACATACCTGGCGAGTAGGCCTCTACGTCTCCGTGGGCCCTTCATATACATCAATAACGAAATATAACCTAACCTAAATCAACCTATCATCTCGGCGATAATACTTGACAAGATTTCTGGCGAGTTGGCCTCTACGTCTCCGTGGGATCTTTATATACATCAATAACGTAATATAACATAACCTAACCCAATCTAACATCTCGGCGGTAATATTTGACCACATTCCTGGCTAGTTGGCCTCTACGTCTCCGAGGGACCTTCATATACATCAATAACGAAATATAACCTAACCTATCCTAACCTATCTTCTCGGCGGTAACATTTGACAACATTCCCGGCGAGTTGGCCTCTACGTCTCCGTGGGACCTTTATATACATCAGTAACGTAATATAACCTAACCTAACCCAACGTAACATCTCGGCGGTAATATTTGAAAACATTCCTGGCGAGTTGGCCTCTACGTCTCCGCGGGACCTTTATATACATCAATAACATAATATAAGCTAGCCCAACCCAATCTAGCATCTCGGCGGTAATATTTGACCACATTCCTGGCTTGTTGGCCTCTACGTCTCCGCGGGACCTTTATATACATCAATAACATAATATAAGCTAGCCCAACCCAATCTAACATCTCGGCGGTAATATTTGACCACATTCCTGGCTTGTTGGCCTCTACGTCTCCGTGGGACCTTTATACACTTCAATAACGTAATATAACCTAACCTAACCCAATCTAGCATCTCGGCGGTAATATTTGACCACATTCCTGGCTTGCTGACCTCTACGTCTCCGTGAGACCTTTATATACATCTATAACGTAATATAACTTAACCTAACCCAACCTGACACCTCCGCGGTAATATTTGACGACATTCCTGGCGAGTTGGCCTGTACGTTTCCGTGGGACCTTTATACACTTCAATAACGTAATATAACCTAAACTAACCCAATCTAGCATCTCGGCGGTAATATTTGACCACATTCCTGGCTTGCTGACCTCTACGTCTCCGTGAGACCTTTATATACATCTATAACGTAATATAACTTAACCTAACCCAACCTGACACCTCCGCGGTAATATTTGACGACATTCCTGGCGAGTTGGCCTCTACGTTTCCGTGGGACCTTTATATACTTTAATAACGTAATATAACCTAACCTAACCCAACCTAACATCTCGGCGGTAATATTTGACGACATTCCTGGCGAGTTGGCCTCTACGTTTCCGTGGGATATTTATATACATCAAGAACATAATATAAGCTAAGCTAACCCAATCTAACATCTCCGCGGTAATATTTGACAACATACCTGGCGAGTAGGCCTCTACGTCTCCGTGGGCCCTTCATATACATCAATAACAAAAATATAACCTAACCTAAATCAACCTATCATCTCGGCGATAATATTTGACAAGATTCCTGGCGAGTTGGCCTCTACGTCTCCGTGGGATCGTTATATACATCAATAACGTAATATAACATAACCTAACCCAATCTAACATCTCGGCGGTAACATTTGACAACATTCCCGGCGAGTTGGCCTCTACGTCTTCGTGGGACCTTTGTATACATCAATAACGTAATATAACTTAACCTAACCCAACCTAACATCTCCGCGGTAATATTTGACGACATTCCTGGCGAGTTGGCCTCTACGTTTCCGTGGGACCTTTATATACTTCAATAACGTAATATAACCTAACCTAACCCAACCTAACATCTCGGCGGTAATATTTGACAACATTCCTGGCGAGTTGGCCTCTACGTTTCCGTGGGATATTTATATACATCAATAACATAATATAAGCTAAGCTAACCCAATCTAACATCTCCGCGGTAATATTTGAAAACATACCTGGCGAGGTGGCCTCTACGTCTCCGTGGGATATTTATATACTTCAATAACATAATATAAGCTAGCCTAACCCAATCTAACATCTCGGCGGTAATATTTGACCACATTCCTGGCGAGTTGGCCTCTACATTTTCGTGGGACCTTTATATACATCAATAACGTAATATAACTTAACCTAACCCAACCTAACATCTCCGCGGTAATATTTGACAACATACCTGGCGAGTTGGCCTCTACGTCTCCGTGGGCCCTTCATATACATCAATAACGAAATATAACCTAACCTAAATCAACCTATCATCTCGGCGATAATATTTGACAAGATTCCTGGCGAGTTGGCCTCTACGTTTCCGTGGGATCTTTATATACATCAATAACGTAGTATAACATAACCTAACCCAATCTAACATCTCGGCGGTAATATTTGACCACATTCCTGGCTAGGTGGCCTCTACGTCTCCGAGGGACCTTCATATACATCAATAACGAAATATAACCTAACCTATCCTAACTTATCTTCTCGGCGGTAACATTTGACAACATTCCCGTCGAGTTGGCCTCTACGTCTCCGTGGGACCTTTATATACATCAGTAACGTAATATAACCTAACCTAACCCAACGTAACATCTCGGCGGTAATATTTGACGACATTCCTGGCGAGTTGGCCTCTACGTTTCCGTGGGACCTTTATATACTTCAATAACGTAATATAACCTAACATAACCCAACCTAACATCTCGGCGGTAATATTTGACAACATTCCTGGCGAGTTGGCTTCTCCGTCCCCGTGGGACCTTTATATACATCAATAACGTAATATAACCTAACCTAACCCAACCTAACATCTCGGCGGTAATATTTGGCGACATTCCTGGCGAGTTGGCCTCTACGTTTCCGTGGGACCTTTATATACTTCAATAACGTAATATAACCTAACCTAAATCAACCTATCATCTCGGCGATAATATTTGACAAGATTCCTGGCGAGTTGGCCTCTACGTCTCCGTGGGATCTTTATATACATCAATAACGTAATATAACATAACCTAACCCAATCTAGCATCTCGGCGGTAACATTTGACAACATTCCCGGCGAGTTGGCCTCTTCGTCTCCGTGGGACCTTTATATACATCAGTAACGTAATATAACCTAACCTAACCCAACGTAACATCTCGGCGGTACTATTTGAAAACATTCCTGGCGAGTTGGCCTCTACGTCTCCGCGGGACCTTTATATACATCAATAACATAATATAAGCTAGCCCAACCCAATCTAACATCTCGGCGGTAATATTTGACCACATTCCTGGCTTGTTGGCCTCTACGTCTCCGTGGGACCTTTATATACTTCAATAACGTAATATAACCTAACCTAACCCAATCTAGCATCTCGGCGGTAATATTTGACCACATTCCTGGCTTGTTGGCCTCTACGTCTCCGCGGGACCTTTATATACATCAATAACATAATATAAGCTAGCCCAACTCAATCTAACATCTCGGCGGTAATATTTGACCACATTCCTGGCTTGTTGGCCTCTACGTCTCCGTGGGACCTTTATATGCTTCAATAACGTAATATAACCTAACCTAACCCTATCTAGCATCTCGGCGGTAATATTTGACCACATTCCTGGCTTGCTGACCTCTACGTCTCCGTGAGACCTTTATATACATCTATAACGTAATATAACCTAACCTAACCCAACCTAACATCTCGGCGGTAGTATTTGAAAACATTCCTAGCGAGTTGGCCTCTACGACTCCGTGGGACCTTTATATACATCAATAACGTAATATAACCTAACCTAACCCAATCTAACATCTCGGCAGTAATATTTGACATCATTCCTGACGAGTTGGCCTCTACGTCTTCGTGGGACCTTTGTATACATCAATAACGTAATATAAGCTAGCCTAACCCAATCTAACATCTCGGCGGTAATATTTGACCACATTCCTGGCGAGTTGGCCTCTACATCTTCGTGGGACCTTTATATACATCAATAACGTAATATAACTTAACCTAACCCAACCTAACATCTCCGCGGTAATATTTGACAACATACCTGGCGAGTTGGCCTCTACGTCTCCGTGGGACCTTTATATACTTCAATAACGTAATATAACCTAACCTAACCCAATCTAGCATCTCGGCGGTACTATTTGCCCACATTCCTGGCTTGCTGACCTCTACGTCTCCGTGAGACCTTTATATACATCTATAACGTAATATAACCTAACCTAACCCAACCTAACATCTCGGCGGTAGTATTTGAAAACATTCCTAGCGAGTTGGCCTCAACGTCTCCGTGGGACCTTTATATACATCAATAACGTAATATAACCTAACCTAACCCAATCTAACATCTCGGCGGTAATATTTGACATCATTCCTGACGAGTTGGCCTCTACGTCTTCGTGGGACCTTTGTATACATCAATAACGTAATATAAGCTAGCCTAACCCAATCTAACATCTCGGCGGTAATATTTGACCACATTCCTGGCGAGTTGGCCTCTACATCTTCGTGGGACTTTTATTTACATCAATAACGTAATATAACTTAACCTAACCCAACCTAACATCTCCGCGGTAATATTTGACAACATACCTGGCGAGTAGGCCTCTACGTCTCCGTGGGCCCTTCATATACATCAATAACGAAATATAACCTAACCTAAATCAACCTATCATCTCGGCGATAATACTTGACAAGATTTCTGGCGAGTTGGCCTCTACGTCTCCGTGGGATCTTTATATACATCAATAACGTAATATAACATAACCTAACCCAATCTAACATCTCGGCGGTAATATTTGACCACATTCCTGGCTAGTTGGCCTCTACGTCTCCGAGGGACCTTCATATACATCAATAACGAAATATAACCTAACCTATCCTAACCTATCTTCTCGGCGGTAACATTTGACAACATTCCCGGCGAGTTGGCCTCTACGTCTCCGTGGGACCTTTATATACATCAGTAACGTAATATAACCTAACCTAACCCAACGTAACATCTCGGCGGTAATATTTGAAAACATTCCTGGCGAGTTGGCCTCTACGTCTCCGCGGGACCTTTATATACATCAATAACATAATATAAGCTAGCCCAACCCAATCTAGCATCTCGGCGGTAATATTTGACCACATTCCTGGCTTGTTGGCCTCTACGTCTCCGCGGGACCTTTATATACATCAATAACATAATATAAGCTAGCCCAACCCAATCTAACATCTCGGCGGTAATATTTGACCACATTCCTGGCTTGTTGGCCTCTACGTCTCCGTGGGACCTTTATACACTTCAATAACGTAATATAACCTAACCTAACCCAATCTAGCATCTCGGCGGTAATATTTGACCACATTCCTGGCTTGCTGACCTCTACGTCTCCGTGAGACCTTTATATACATCTATAACGTAATATAACTTAACCTAACCCAACCTGACACCTCCGCGGTAATATTTGACGACATTCCTGGCGAGTTGGCCTCTACGTTTCCGTGGGACCTTTATATACATTAATAACGTAATATAACCTAACCTAACCCAACCTAACATCTCGGCGGTAATATTTGACGACATTCCTGGCGAATTGGCCTCTACGTTTCCGTGGGATATTTATATACATCAAGAACATAATATAAGCTAAGCTAACCCAATCTAACATCTCCGCGGTAATATTTGACAACATACCTGGCGAGTAGGCCTCTACGTCTCCGTGGGCCCTTCATATACATCAATAACAAAAATATAACCTAACCTAAATCAACCTATCATCTCGGCGATAATATTTGACAAGATTCCTGGCGAGTTGGCCTCTACGTCTCCGTGGGATCTTTATATACATCAATAACGTAATATAACATAACCTAACCCAATCTAACTTCTCGGCGGTAACATTTGACAACATTCCCGGCGAGTTGGCCTCTACGTCTTCGTGGGACCTTTGTATACATCAATAACGTAATATAACTTAACCTAACCCAACCTAACATCTCCGCGGTAATATTTGACGACATTCCTGGCGAGTTGGCCTCTACGTTTCCGTGGGACCTTTATATACTTCAATAACGTAATATAACCTAACCTAACCCAACCTAACATCTCGGCGGTAATATTTGACAACATTCCTGGCGAGTTGGCCTCTACGTTTCCGTGGGTTATTTATATACATCAATAACATAATATAAGCTAAGCTAACCCAATCTAACATCTCCGCGGTAATATTTGAAAACATACCTGGCGAGGTGGCCTCTACGTCTCCGTGGGATATTTATATACTTCAATAACATAATATAAGCTAGCCTAACCCAATCTAACATCTCGGCGGTAATATTTGACCACATTCCTGGCGAGTTGGCCTCTACATTTTCGTGGGACCTTTATATACATCAATAACGTAATATAACTTAACCTAACCCAACCTAACATCTCCGCGGTAATATTTGACAACATACCTGGCGAGTTGGCCTCTACGTCTCCGTGGGCCCTTCATATACATCAATAACGAAATATAACCTAACCTAAATCAACCTATCATCTCGGCGATAATATTTGACAAGATTCCTGGCGAGTTGGCCTCTACGTTTCCGTGGGATCTTTATATACATCAATAACGTAGTATAACATAACCTAACCCAATCTAACATCTCGGCGGTAATATTTGACCACATTCCTGGCTAGGTGGCCTCTACGTCTCCGAGGGACCTTCATATACATCAATAACGAAATATAACCTAACCTATCCTAACTTATCTTCTCGGCGGTAACATTTGACAACATTCCCGTCGAGTTGGCCTCTACGTCTCCGTGGGACCTTTATATACATCAGTAACGTAATATAACCTAACCTAACCCAACGTAACATCTCGGCGGTAATATTTGAAAACATTCCTGGCGAGTTGGCCTCTACGTCTCCGCGGGACCGTTGTATACATCAATAACATAATATAAGCTAGCCCAACCCAATCTAACATCTCGGCGGTAATATTTGACCACATTCCTGGCTTGTTGGCCTCTACGTCTCCGCGGGACCTTTATATACATCAATAACATAATATAAGCTAGCCCAACCCAATCTAACATCTCGGCGGTAATATTTGACCACATTCCTGGCTTGTTGGCCTATACGTCTCCGTGGGACCTTTATATACTTCAATAACGTAATATAACCTAACCTAACCCAATCTAGCATCTCGGCGGTAATATTTGACCACATTCCTGGCTTGCTGACCTCTACGTCTCCGTGAGACCTTTATATACATCTATAACGTAATATAACTTAACCTAACCCAACCTGACATCTCCGCGGTAATATTTGACGACATTCCTGGCGAGTTGGCCTCTACGTCTCCGCGGGACCTTTATATACATCAATAACATAATATAAGCTAGCCCAACCCAATCTAACATCTCGGCGGTAATATTTGACCACATTCCTGGCTTGTTGGCCTCTACGTCTCCGTGGGACCTTTATATACTTCAATAACGTAATATAACCTAACCTAACCCAATCTAGCATCTCGGCGGTAATATTTGACCACATTCCTGGCTTGCTGACCTCTACGTCTCCGTGAGACCTTTATATACATCAGTAACGTAATATAACCTAACCTAACCCAACGTAACATCTCGGCGGTAGTATTTGAAAACATTACTAACGAGTTGGCCTCTACGTCTCCGTGGGACCTTTATATACATCAATAACGTAATATAACCTAACCTAACCCAATCTAACATCTCGGCGGTAATATTTGACATCATTCCTGACGAGTTGGCCTCTACGTCTTCGTGGGACCTTTGTATACATCAATAACGTAATATAACTTAACCTAACCCAACCTAACATCTCCGCGGTAATATTTGACGACATTCCTGGCGAGTTGGCCTCTACGTTTCCGTGGGACCTTTATATACTTCAATAACGTAATATAACCTAACCTAACCCAACCTAACATCTCGGCGGTAATATTTGACGACATTCCTGGCGAGTTGGCCTCTACGTTTCCGTGGGATATTTATATACATCAATAACATAATATAAGCTAAGCTAACCCAATCTCACATCTCCGCGGTAATATTTGAAAACATACCTGGCGAGGTGGCCTCTACGTCTCCGTGGGATATTTATATACTCCAATAACATAATATAAGCTAGCCTAACCCAATCTAACATCTCGGCGGTAATATTTGACCACATTCCTGGCGAGTTGGCCTCTACATTTTCGTGGGACCTTTATATACACCAATAACGTAATATAACTTAACCTAACCCAACCTAACATCTCCGCGGTAATATTTGACAACATACCTGGCGAGTTGGTCTCTACGTCTCCGTGGGCCCTTCATATACATCAATAACGAAATATAACCTAACCTAAATCAACCTATCATCTCGGCGATAATATTTGACAAGATTCCTGGCGAGTTGGCCTCTACGTTTCCGTGGGATCTTTATATACATCAATAACGTAGTATAACATAACCTAACCCAATCTAACATCTCGGCGGTAATATTTGACCACATTCCTGGCTAGTTGGCCTCTACGTCTCCGAGGGACCTTCATATACATCAATAACGAAATATAACCTAACCTATCCTAACTTATCTTCTCGGCGGTAACATTTGACAACATTCCCGTCGAGTTGGCCTCTACGTCTCCGTGGGACCTTTATATACATCAGTAACGTAATATAACCTAACCTAACTCAACGTAACATCTCGGCGGTAATATTTGAAAACATTCCTGGCGAGTTGGCCTCTACGTCTCCGCGGGACCTTTGTATACATCAATAACATAATATAAGCTAGCCCAACCCAATCTAACATCTCGGCGGTAATATTTGACCACATTCCTGGCTTGTTGGCCTCTACGTCTCCGTGGGACCTTTATATACTTCAATAACGTAATATAACCTAACCTAACCCAATCTAGCATCTCGGCGGTAATATTTGACCACATTCCTGGCTTGTTGGCCTCTACGTCTCCGCGGGACCTTTATATACATCAATAACATAATATAAGCTAGCCCAAACCAATCTAACATCTCGGCGGTAATATTTGACCACATTCCTGGCTTGTTGGCCTCTACGTCTCCGTGGGACCTTTATATACTTCAATAACGTAATATAACATAACCTAACCCAATCTAGCATCTCTGCGGTAACATTTGACAACATTCCCGGCGAGTTGGCCGCTGCGTCTCCGTGGGACCTTTATATACATCAGTAACGTAATATAACCTAACCTAACCCAACGTAACATCTCGGCGGTAATATTTGAAAACATTCCTGGCGAGTTGGCCTCTACGTCTCCGCGGGACCTTTATATACATCAATAACATAATATAAGCTAGCCCAACCCAATCTAACATCTCGGCGGTAATATTTGACCACATTCCTGGCTTGTTGGCCTCTACGTCTCCGTGGGACCTTTATATACTTCAATAACGTAATATAACCTAACCTAACCCAATCTAGCATCTCGGCGGTAATATTTGACCACATTCCTGGCTTGTTGGCCTCTACGTCTCCGCGGGACCTTTATATACATCAATAACATAATATAAGCTAGCCCAACCCAATCTAACATCTCGGCGGTAATATTTGACCACATTCCTGGCTTGTTGGCCTCTACGTCTCCGTGGGCCCTTCATATACATCAATAACGAAATATAACCTAACCTAAATCAACCTATCATCTCGGCGATAATATTTGACAAGATTCCTGGCGAGTTGGCCTCTACGTCTCCGCGGGACCTTTATATACATCAATAACATAATATAAGCTAGCCCAACCCAGTCTATCATCTCGGCGGTAATATTTGACCACATTCCTGGCTTGTTGGCCTCTACGTCTCCGTGGGACCTTTATATACTTCAATAACGTAATATAACCTAACCTAACCCAATCTAGCATCCCGGCGGTAATATTTGACCACATTCCTGGTTTGCTGACCTCTACGTCTCCGTGAGACCTTTATATACATCTATAACGTAATATAACCTAACCTAACCCAACCTAACATGTCGGCGGTAGTATTTGAAAACATTCCTAGCGAGTTGGCCTCTACGTCTCCTTGGGACCTTTATATACATCAATAACGTAATATAACCTAACCTAACCCAATCTAACATCTCGGCGGTAATATTTGACATCATTCCTGACGAGTTGGCCTCTACGTCTTCGTGGGACCTTTGTATACATCAATAACGTAATATAACTTAACCTAACCCAACCTAACATTTCCGCGGTAATATTTAACGACATTCCTGGCGAGTTGGCCTCTACGTTTCCGTGGGACCTTTATATACTTCAAAAACGTAATATAACCTAACCTAACCCAACCTAACATCTCGGCGGTAATATTTGACGACATTCCTGGCGAGTTGGCCTCTACGTTTCCGTGGGATATTTATATACATCAATAACATAATATAAGCTAAGCTAACCCAATCTAACATCACCGCGGTAATATTTGACAACATACCTGGCGAGTAGGCCTCTACGTCTCCGTGGGCCCTTCATATACATCAATAACAAAAATATAACCTAACCTAAATCAACCTATCATCTCGGCGATAATATTTGACAAGATTCCTGGCGAGTTGGCCTCTACGTCTCCGTGGGATCTTTATATACATCAATAACGTAATATAACATAACCTAACCCAATCTAGCATCTCGGCGGTAACATTTGACAACATTCCCGGCGAGTTGGCCTCTGCGTCTCCGTGGGACCTTTATATACATCAGTAACGTAATATAACCTAACCTAACCCAACGTAACATCTCGGCGGTACTATTTGAAAACATTCCTGGCGAGTTGGCCTCTACGTCTCCGCGGGACCTTTATATACATCAATAACATAATATAAGCTAGCCCAACCCAATCTAACATCTCGGCGGTAATATTTGACCACATTCCTGGCTTGTTGGCCTCTACGTCTCCGTGGGACCTTTATATACTTCAATAACGTAATATAACCTAACCTAACCCAATCTAGCATCTCGGCGGTAATATTTGACCACATTCCTGGCTTGTTGGCCTCTACGTCTCCGCGGGACCTTTATATACATCAATAACATAATATAAGCTAGCCCAACTCAATCTAACATCTCGGCGGTAATATTTGACCACATTCCTGGCTTGTTGGCCTCTACGTCTCCGTGGGACCTTTATATGCTTCAATAACGTAATATAACCTAACCTAACCCTATCTAGCATCTCGGCGGTAATATTTGACCACATTCCTGGCTTGCTGACCTCTACGTCTCCGTGAGACCTTTATATACATCTATAACGTAATATAACCTAACCTAACCCAACCTAACATCTCGGCGGTAGTATTTGAAAACATTCCTAGCGAGTTGGCCTCTACGACTCCGTGGGACCTTTATATACATCAATAACGTAATATAACCTAACCTAACCCAATCTAACATCTCGGCAGTAATATTTGACATCATTCCTGACGAGTTGGCCTCTACGTCTTCGTGGGACCTTTGTATACATCAATAACGTAATATAAGCTAGCCTAACCCAATCTAACATCTCGGCGGTAATATTTGACCACATTCCTGGCGAGTTGGCCTCTACATCTTCGTGGGACCTTTATATACATCAATAACGTAATATAACTTAACCTAACCCAACCTAACATCTCCGCGGTAATATTTGACAACATACCTGGCGAGTTGGCCTCTACGTCTCCGTGGGACCTTTATATACTTCAATAACGTAATATAACCTAACCTAACCCAATCTAGCATCTCGGCGGTACTATTTGCCCACATTCCTGGCTTGCTGACCTCTACGTCTCCGTGAGACCTTTATATACATCTATAACGTAATATAACCTAACCTAACCCAACCTAACATCTCGGCGGTAGTATTTGAAAACATTCCTAGCGAGTTGGCCTCAACGTCTCCGTGGGACCTTTATATACATCAATTACGTAATATAACCTAACCTAACCCAATCTAACATCTCGGCGGTAATATTTGACATCATTCCTGACGAGTTGGCCTCTACGTCTTCGTGGGACCTTTGTATACATCAATAACGTAATATAAGCTAGCCTAACCCAATCTAACATCTCGGCGGTAATATTTGACCACATTCCTGGCGAGTTGGCCTCTACATCTTCGTGGGACTTTTATTTACATCAATAACGTAATATAACTTAACCTAACCCAACCTAACATCTCCGCGGTAATATTTGACAACATACCTGGCGAGTAGGCCTCTACGTCTCCGTGGGCCCTTCATATACATCAATAACGAAATATAACCTAACCTAAATCAACCTATCATCTCGGCGATAATACTTGACAAGATTCCTGGCGAGTTGGCCTCTACGTCTCCGTGGGATCTTTATATACATCAATAACGTAATATAACATAACCTAACCCAATCTAACATCTCGGCGGTAATATTTGACCACATTCCTGGCTAGTTGGCCTCTACGTCTCCGAGGGACCTTCATATACATCAATAACGAAATATAACCTAACCTATCCTAACCTATCTTCTCGGCGGTAACATTTGACAACATTCCCGGCGAGTTGGCCTCTACGTCTCCGTGGGACCTTTATATACATCAGTAACGTAATATAACCTAACCTAACCCAACGTAACATCTCGGCGGTAATATTTGAAAACATTCCTGGCGAGTTGGCCTCTACGTCTCCGCGGGACCGTTGTATACATCAATAACATAATATAAGCTAGCCCAACCCAATCTAACAGCTCGGCGGTAATATTTGACCACATTCCTGGCTTGTTGGCCTCTACGTCTCCGTGGGACCTTTATATACTTCAATAACGTAATATAACCTAACCTAACCCAATCTAGCATCTCGGCGGTAATATTTGACCACATTCCTGGCTTGTTGGCCTCTACGTCTCCGCGGGACCTTTATATACATCAATAACATAATATAAGCTAGCCCAAACCAATCTAACATCTCGGCGGTAATATTTGACCACATTCCTGGCTTGTTGGCCTCTACGTCTCCGTGGGACCTTTATATACTTCAATAACGTAATATAACATAACCTAACCCAATCTAGCATCTCGGCGGTAACATTTGACAACATTCCCGGCGAGTTGGCCTCTGCGTCTCCGTGGGACCTTTATATACATCAGTAACGTAATATAACCTAACCTAACCCAACGTAACATCTCGGCGGTAATATTTGAAAACATTCCTGGCGAGTTGGCCTCTACGTCTCCGCGGGACCTTTATATACATCAATAACATAATATAAGCTAGCCCAACCCAATCTAACATCGCGGCGGTAATATTTGACCACACTCCTGGCTTGTTGGCCTCTACGTCTCCGCGGGACCTTTATATACATCAATAACATAATATAAGCTAGCCCAACCCAATCTAACATCTCGGCGGTAATATTTGACCACATTCCTGGCTTGTTGGCCTCTACGTATCCGTGGGACCTTTATATGCTTCAATAACGTAATATAACCTAACCTAACCCAATCTAGCATCTCGGCGGTAATATTTGACCACATTCCTGGCTTGCTGACCTCTACGTCTCCGTGAGACCTTTATATACATCTATAACGTAATATAACTTAACCTAACCCAACCTGACATCTCCGCGGTAATATTTGACGACATTCCTGGCGAGTTGGCCTCTACGTTTCCGTGGGACCTTTATATACTTTAATAACGTAATATAACCTAACCTAACCCAACCTAACATCTCGGCGGTAATATTTGACGACATTCCTGGCGAGTTGGCCTCTACGTTTCCGTGGGATATTTATATACATCAAGAACATAATATAAGCTAAGCTAACCCAATCTAACATCTCCGCGGTAATATTTGACAACATACCTGGCGAGTAGGCCTCTACGTCTCCGTGGGCCCTTCATATACATCAATAACAAAAATATAACCTAACCTAAATCAACCTATCATCTCGGCGATAATATTTGACAAGATTCCTGGCGAGTTGGCCTCTACGTCTCCGTGGGATCTTTATATACATCAATAACGTAATATAACATAACCTAACCCAATCTAACATCTCGGCGGTAACATTTGACAACATTCCCGGTGAGTTGGCCTCTACGTCTTCGTGGGACCTTTGTATACATCAATAACGTAATATAACTTAACCTAACCCAACCTAACATCTCCGCGGTAATATTTGACGACATTCCTGGCGAGTTGGCCTCTACGTTTCCGTGGGACCTTTATATACTTCAATAACGTAATATAACCTAACCTAACCCAACCTAACATCTCGGCGGTAATATTTGACAACATTCCTGGCGAGTTGGCCTCTACGTTTCCGTGGGATATTTATATACATCAATAACATAATATAAGCTAAGCTAACCCAATCTAACATCTCCGCGGTAATATTTGAAAACATACCTGGCGAGGTGGCCTCTACGTCTCCGTGGGATATTTATATACTTCAATAACATAATATAAGCTAGCCTAACCCAATCTAACATCTCGGCGGTAATATTTGACCACATTCCTGGCGAGTTGGCCTCTACATTTTCGTGGGACCTTTATATACATCAATAACGTAATATAACTTAACCTAACCCAACCTAACATCTCCGCGGTAATATTTGACAACATACCTGGCGAGTTGGCCTCTACGTCTCCGTGGGCCCTTCATATACATCAATAACGAAATATAACCTAACCTAAATCAACCTATCATCTCGGCGATAATATTTGACAAGATTCCTGGCGAGTTGGCCTCTACGTTTCCGTGGGATCTTTATATACATCAATAACGTAGTATAACATAACCTAACCCAATCTAACATCTCGGCGGTAATATTTGACCACATTCCTGGCTAGGTGGCCTCTACGTCTCCGAGGGACCTTCATATACATCAATAACGAAATATAACCTAACCTATCCTAACTTATCTTCTCGGCGGTAACATTTGACAACATTCCCGTCGAGTTGGCCTCTACGTCTCCGTGGGACCTTTATATACATCAGTAACGTAATATAACCTAACCTAACCCAACGTAACATCTCGGCGGTAATATTTGAAAACATTCCTGGCGAGTTGGCCTCTACGTCTCCGCGGGACCGTTGTATACATCAATAACATAATATAAGCTAGCCCAACCCAATCTAACATCTCGGCGGTAATATTTGACCACATTCCTGCCTTGTTGGCCTCTACGTCTCCGTGGGACCTTTATATACTTCAATAACGTAATATAACCTAACCTAACCCAATCTAGCATCTCGGCGGTAATATTTGACCACATTCCTGGCTTGTTGGCCTCTACGTCTCCGCGGGACCTTTATATACATCAATAACATAATATAAGCTAGCCCAAACCAATCTAACATCTCGGCGGTAATATTTGACCACATTCCTGGCTTGTTGGCCTCTACGTCTCCGTGGGACCTTTATATACTTCAATAACGTAATATAACATAACCTAACCCAATCTAGCATCTCGGCGGTAACATTTGACAACATTCCCGGCGAGTTGGCCTCTGCGTCTCCGTGGGACCTTTATATACATCAGTAACGTAATATAACCTAACCTAACCCAACGTAACATCTCGGCGGTAATATTTGAAAACATTCCTGGCGAGTTGGCCTCTACGTCTCCGCGGGACCTTTATATACATCAATAACATAATATAAGCTAGCCCAACCCAATCTAACATCGCGGCGGTAATATTTGACCACACTCCTGGCTTGTTGGCCTCTACGTCTCCGCGGGACCTTTATATACATCAATAACATAATATAAGCTAGCCCAACCCAATCTAACATCTCGGCGGTAATATTTGACCACATTCCTGGCTTGTTGGCCTCTACGTATCCGTGGGACCTTTATATGCTTCAATAACGTAATATAACCTAACCTAACCCAATCTAGCATCTCGGCGGTAATATTTGACCACATTCCTGGCTTGCTGACCTCTACGTCTCCGTGAGACCTTTATATACATCTATAACGTAATATAACCTAACCTAACCCAACCCAACATCTCGGCGGTAGTATTTGAAAACATTCCTAGCGAGTTGGCCTCTACGTCTCCGTGGGACCTTTATATACATCAATAACGTAATATAACCTAACCTAACCCAACCTAACATCTCCGCGGTAATATTTGACGACATACCTGGCGAGTAGGCCTCTACGTCTCCGTGGGCCCTTCATATACATCAATAACGAAATATAACCTAACCTAAATCAACCTATCATCTCGGCGATAATATTTGACAAGATTCCTGGCGAGTTGGCCTCTACGTCTCCGAGGGACCTTCATATACATCAATAACGAAATATAACCTAACCTATCCTAACCTATCTTCTCGGCGGTAACATTTGACAACATTCCCGGCGAGTTGGCCTCTACGTCTCCGTGGGACCTTTATATACATCAGTAACGTAATATAACCTAACCTAACACAACGTAACATCTCGGCGGTAATATTTGAAAACATTCCTGGCGAGTTGGCCTCTACGTCTCCGCGGGACCTTTATATACATCAATAACATAATATAAGCTAGCCCAACCCAATCTAACATCTCGGCGGTAATATTTGACCACATTCCTGGCTTGTTGGCCTCTACGTCTCCGCGGGACCTTTATATACATCAATAACATAATATAAGCTAGCCCAACCCAATCTAACATCTCGGCGGTAATATTTGACCACATTCCTGGCTTGTTGGCCTCTACGTCTCCGTGGGACCTTTATATACTTCAATAACGTAATATAACCTAACCTAACCCAATCTAGCATCTCGGCGGTAATATTTGACCACATTCCTGGCTTGCTGACCTCTACGTCTCCGTGAGACCTTTATATACATCTATAACGTAATATAACTTAACCTAACCCAACCTGACATCTCCGCGGTAATATTTGACGACATTCCTGGCGAGTTGGCCTCTACGTCTCCGCGGGACCTTTATATACATCAATAACATAATATAAGCTAGCCCAACCCAATCTAACATCTCGGCGGTAATATTTGACCACATTCCTGGCTTGTTGGCCTCTACGTCTCCGTGGGACCTTTATATACTTCAATAACGTAATATAACCTAACCTAACCCAATCTAGCATCTCGGCGGTAATATTTGACCACATTCCTGGCTTGCTGACCTCTACGTCTCCGTGAGACCTTTATATACATCAGTAACGTAATATAACCTAACCTAACCCAACGTAACATCTCGGCGGTAGTATTTGAAAACATTACTAGCGAGTTGGCCTCTACGTCTCCGTGGGACCTTTATATACATCAATAACGTAATATAACCTAACCTAACCCAATCTAACATCTCGGCGGTAATATTTGACATCATTCCTGACGAGTTGGCCTCTACGTCTTCGTGGGACCTTTGTATACATCAATAACGTAGTATAACATAACCTAACCCAATCTAACATCTCGGCGGTAATATTTGACCACATTCCTGGCTAGGTGGCCTCTACGTCTCCGAGGGACTTTCATATACATCAATAACGAAATATAACCTAACCTATCCTAACTTATCTTCTCGGCGGTAACATTTGACAACATTCCCGTCGAGTTGGCCTCTACGTCTCCGTGGGACCTTTATATACATCAGTAACGTAATATAACCTAACCTAACCCAACGTAACATCTCGGCGGTAATATTTGAAAACATTCCTGGCGAGTTGGCCTCTACGTCTCCGCGGGACCGTTGTATACATCAATAACATAATATAAGCTAGCCCAACCCAATCTAACATCTCGGCGGTAATATTTGACCACATTCCTGGCTTGTTGGCCTCTACGTCTCCGTGGGACCTTTATATACTTCAATAACGTAATATAACCTAACCTAACCCAATCTAGCATCTCGGCGGTAATATTTGACCACATTCCTGGCTTGTTGGCCTCTACGTCTCCGCGGGACCTTTATATACATCAATAACATAATATAAGCTAGCCCAAACCAATCTAACATCTCGGCGGTAATATTTGACCACATTCCTGGCTTGTTGGCCTCTACGTCTCCGTGGGACCTTTATATACTTCAATAACGTAATACAACATAACCTAACCCAATCTAGCATCTCGGCGGTAACATTTGACAACATTCCCGGCGAGTTGGCCTCTGCGTCTCCGTGGGACCTTTATATACATCAGTAACGTAATATAACCTAACCTAACCCAACGTAACATCTCGGCGGTAATATTTGAAAACATTCCTGGCGAGTTGGCCTCTACGTCTCCGCGGGACCTTTATATACATCAATAACATAATATAAGCTAGCCCAACCCAATCTAACATCGCGGCGGTAATATTTGACCACACTCCTGGCTTGTTGGCCTCTACGTCTCCGCGGGACCTTTATATACATCAATAACATAATATAAGCTAGCCCAACCCAATCTAACATCTCGGCGGTAATATTTGACCACATTCCTGGCTTGTTGGCCTCTACGTATCCGTGGGACCTTTATATGCTTCAATAACGTAATATAACCTAACCTAACCCAATCTAGCATCTCGGCGGTAATATTTGACCACATTCCTGGCTTGCTGACCTCTACGTCTCCGTGAGACCTTTATATACATCTATAACGTAATATAACCTAACCTAACCCAACCCAACATCTCGGCGGTAGTATTTGAAAACATTCCTAGCGAGTTGGCCTCTACGTCTCCGTGGGACCTTTATATACATCAATAACGTAATATAACCTAACCTAACCCAACCTAACATCTCCGCGGTAATATTTGACGACATACCTGGCGAGTAGGCCTCTACGTCTCCGTGGGCCCTTCATATACATCAATAACGAAATATAACCTAACCTAAATCAACCTATCATCTCGGCGATAATATTTGACAAGATTCCTGGCGAGTTGGCCTCTACGTCTCCGAGGGACCTTCATATACATCAATAACGAAATATAACCTAACCTATCCTAACCTATCTTCTCGGCGGTAACATTTGACAACATTCCCGGCGAGTTGGCCTCTACGTCTCCGTGGGACCTTTATATACATCAGTAACGTAATATAACCTAACCTAACACAACGTAACATCTCGGCGGTAATATTTGAAAACATTCCTGGCGAGTTGGCCTCTACGTCTCCGCGGGACCTTTATATACATCAATAACATAATATAAGCTAGCCCAACCCAATCTAACATCTCGGCGGTAATATTTGACCACATTCCTGGCTTGTTGGCCTCTACGTCTCCGCGGGACCTTTATATACATCAATAACATAATATAAGCTAGCCCAACCCAATCTAACATCTCGGCGGTAATATTTGACCACATTCCTGGCTTGTTGGCCTCTACGTCTCCGTGGGACCTTTATATACTTCAATAACGTAATATAACCTAACCTAACCCAATCTAGCATCTCGGCGGTAATATTTGACCACATTCCTGGCTTGCTGACCTCTACGTCTCCGTGAGACCTTTATATACATCTATAACGTAATATAACTTAACCTAACCCAACCTGACATCTCCGCGGTAATATTTGACGACATTCCTGGCGAGTTGGCCTCTACGTCTCCGCGGGACCTTTATATACATCAATAACATAATATAAGCTAGCCCAACCCAATCTAACATCTCGGCGGTAATATTTGACCACATTCCTGGCTTGTTGGCCTCTACGTCTCCGTGGGACCTTTATATACTTCAATAACGTAATATAACCTAACCTAACCCAATCTAGCATCTCGGCGGTAATATTTGACCACATTCCTGGCTTGCTGACCTCTACGTCTCCGTGAGACCTTTATATACATCAGTAACCTAATATAACCTAACCTAACCCAACGTAACATCTCGGCGGTAGTATTTGAAAACATTACTAGCGAGTTGGCCTCTACGTCTCCGTGGGACCTTTATATACATCAATAACGTAATATAACCTAACCTAACCCAATCTAACATCTCGGCGGTAATATTTGATATCATTCCTGACGAGTTGGCCTCTACGTCTTCGTGGGACCTTTGTATACATCAATAACGTAATATAACTTAACCTAACCCAACCTAACATCTCCGCGGTAATATTTGACGACATTCCTGGCGAGTTGGCCTCTACGTTTCCGTGGGACCTTTATATACTTCAATAACGTAATATAACCTAACCTAACCCAACCTAACATCTCGGCGGTAATATTTGACGACATTCCTGGCGAGTTGGCCTCTACGTTTCCGTGGGATATTTATATACATCAATAACATAATATAAGCTAAGCTAACCCAATCTCACATCTCCGCGGTAATATTTGAAAACATACCTGGCGAGGTGGCCTCTACGTCTCCGTGGGATATTTATATACTCCAATAACATAATATAAGCTAGCCTAACCCAATCTAACATCTCGGCGGTAATATTTGACCACATTCCTGGCGAGTTGGCCTCTACATTTTCGTGGGACCTTTATATACATCAATAACGTAATATAACTTAACCTAACCCAACCTAACATCTCCGCGGTAATATTTGACAACATACCTGGCGAGTTGGTCTCTACGTCTCCGTGGGCCCTTCATATACATCAATAACGAAATATAACCTAACCTAAATCAACCTATCATCTCGGCGATAATATTTGACAAGATTCCTGGCGAGTTGGCCTCTACGTTTCCGTGGGATCTTTATATACATCAATAACGTAGTATAACATAACCTAACCCAATCTAACATCTCGGCGGTAATATTTGACCACATTCCTGGCTAGTTGGCCTCTACGTCTCCGAGGGACCTTCATATACATCAATAACGAAATATAACCTAACCTATCCTAACTTATCTTCTCGGCGGTAACATTTGACAACATTCCCGTCGAGTTGGCCTCTACGTCTCCGTGGGACCTTTATATACATCAGTAACGTAATATAACCTAACCTAACTCAACGTAACATCTCGGCGGTAATATTTGAAAACATTCCTGGCGAGTTGGCCTCTACGTCTCCGCGGGACCTTTGTATACATCAATAACATAATATAAGCTAGCCCAACCCAATCTAACATCTCGGCGGTAATATTTGACCACATTCCTGGCTTGTTGGCCTCTACGTCTCCGTGGGACCTTTATATACTTCAATAACGTAATATAACCTAACCTAACCCAATCTAGCATCTCGGCGGTAATATTTGACCACATTCCTGGCTTGTTGGCCTCTACGTCTCCGCGGGACCTTTATATACATCAATAACATAATATAAGCTAGCCCAAACCAATCTAACATCTCGGCGGTAATATTTGACCACATTCCTGGCTTGTTGGCCTCTACGTCTCCGTGGGACCTTTATATACTTCAATAACGTAATATAACATAACCTAACCCAATCTAGCATCTCTGCGGTAACATTTGACAACATTCCCGGCGAGTTGGCCGCTGCGTCTCCGTGGGACCTTTATATACATCAGTAACGTAATATAACCTAACCTAACCCAACGTAACATCTCGGCGGTAATATTTGAAAACATTCCTGGCGAGTTGGCCTCTACGTCTCCGCGGGACCTTTATATACATCAATAACATAATATAAGCTAGCCCAACCCAATCTAACATCTCGGCGGTAATATTTGACCACATTCCTGGCTTGTTGGCCTCTACGTCTCCGTGGGACATTTATATACTTCAATAACGTAATATAACCTAACCTAACCCAATCTAGCATCTCGGCGGTAATATTTGACCACATTCCTGGCTTGTTGGCCTCTACGTCTCCGCGGGACCTTTATATACATCAATAACATAATATAAGCTAGCCCAACCCAATCTAACATCTCGGCGGTAATATTTGACCACATTCCTGGCTTGTTGGCCTCTACGTCTCCGTGGGACCTTTATATGCTTCAATAACGTAATATAACCTAACCTAACCCAATCTAGCATCTCGGCGGTAATATTTGACCACATTCCTGGCTTGCTGACCTCTACGTCTCCGTGAGACCTTTATATACATCTATAACGTAATATAACCTAACCTAACCCAACCCAACATCTCGGCGGTAGTATTTGAAAACATTCCTAGCGAGTTGGCCTCTACGTCTCCGTGGGACCTTTATATACATCAATAACGTAATATAACCTAACCTAACCCAATCTAACATCTCGGCGGTAATATTTGACATCATTCCTGACGAGTTGGCCTCTACGTCTTCGTGGGACCTTTGTATACATCAATAACGTAATATAACTTAACCTAACCCAACCTAACATCTCCGCGGTAATATTTGACGACATTCCTGGCGAGTTGGCCTCTACGTTTCCGTGGGACCTTTATATACTTCAATAACGTAATATAACCTAACCTAACCCAACCTAACATCTCGGCGGTAATATTTGACGACATTCCTGGCGAGTTGGCCTCTACGTTTCCGTGGGATATTTATATACATCAATAACATAATATAAGCTAAGCTAACCCAATCTCACATCTCCGCGGTAATATTTGAAAACATACCTGGCGAGGTGGCCTCTACGTCTCCGTGGGATATTTATATACTCCAATAACATAATATAAGCTAGCCTAACCCAATCTAACATCTCGGCGGTAATATTTGACCACATTCCTGGCGAGTTGGCCTCTACATTTTCGTGGGACCTTTATATACATCAATAACGTAATATAACTTAACCTAACCCAACCTAACATCTCCGCGGTAATATTTGACAACATACCTGGCGAGTTGGTCTCTACGTCTCCGTGGGCCCTTCATATACATCAATAACGAAATATAACCTAACCTAAATCAACCTATCATCTCGGCGATAATATTTGACAAGATTCCTGGCGAGTTGGCCTCTACGTTTCCGTGGGATCTTTATATACATCAATAACGTAGTATAACATAACCTAACCCAATCTAACATCTCGGCGGTAATATTTGACCACATTCCTGGCTAGTTGGCCTCTACGTCTCCGAGGGACCTTCATATACATCAATAACGAAATATAACCTAACCTATCCTAACTTATCTTCTCGGCGGTAACATTTGACAACATTCCCGTCGAGTTGGCCTCTACGTCTCCGTGGGACCTTTATATACATCAGTAACGTAATATAACCTAACCTAACTCAACGTAACATCTCGGCGGTAATATTTGAAAACATTCCTGGCGAGTTGGCCTCTACGTCTCCGCGGGACCTTTGTATACATCAATAACATAATATAAGCTAGCCCAACCCAATCTAACATCTCGGCGGTAATATTTGACCACATTCCTGGCTTGTTGGCCTCTACGTCTCCGTGGGACCTTTATATACTTCAATAACGTAATATAACCTAACCTAACCCAATCTAGCATCTCGGCGGTAATATTTGACCACATTCCTGGCTTGTTGGCCTCTACGTCTCCGCGGGACCTTTATATACATCAATAACATAATATAAGCTAGCCCAAACCAATCTAACATCTCGGCGGTAATATTTGACCACATTCCTGGCTTGTTGGCCTCTACGTCTCCGTGGGACCTTTATATACTTCAATAACGTAATATAACATAACCTAACCCAATCTAGCATCTCTGCGGTAACATTTGACAACATTCCCGGCGAGTTGGCCGCTGCGTCTCCGTGGGACCTTTATATACATCAGTAACGTAATATAACCTAACCTAACCCAACGTAACATCTCGGCGGTAATATTTGAAAACATTCCTGGCGAGTTGGCCTCTACGTCTCCGCGGGACCTTTATATACATCAATAACATAATATAAGCTAGCCCAACCCAATCTAACATCTCGGCGGTAATATTTGACCACATTCCTGGCTTGTTGGCCTCTACGTCTCCGTGGGACATTTATATACTTCAATAACGTAATATAACCTAACCTAACCCAATCTAGCATCTCGGCGGTAATATTTGACCACATTCCTGGCTTGTTGGCCTCTACGTCTCCGCGGGACCTTTATATACATCAATAACATAATATAAGCTAGCCCAACCCAATCTAACATCTCGGCGGTAATATTTGACCACATTCCTGGCTTGTTGGCCTCTACGTCTCCGTGGGACCTTTATATGCTTCAATAACGTAATATAACCTAACCTAACCCAATCTAGCATCTCGGCGGTAATATTTGACCACATTCCTGGCTTGCTGACCTCTACGTCTCCGTGAGACCTTTATATACATCTATAACGTAATATAACCTAACCTAACCCAACCCAACATCTCGGCGGTAGTATTTGAAAACATTCCTAGCGAGTTGGCCTCTACGTCTCCGTGGGACCTTTATATACATCAATAACGTAATATAACCTAACCTAACCCAATCTAACATCTCGGCGGTAATATTTGACATCATTCCTGACGAGTTGGCCTCTACGTCTTCGTGGGACCTTTGTATACATCAATAACGTAATATAAGCTAGCCTAACCCAATCTAACATCTCGGCGGTAATATTTGAACACATTCCTGGCGAGTTGGCCTCTACATCTTCGTGGGACCTTTATATACATCAATAACGTAATATAACTTAACCTAACCCAACCTAACATCTCCGCGGTAATATTTGACAACATACCTGGCGAGTTGGCCTCTACGTCTCCGTGGGACCTTTATATACTTCAATAACGTAATATAACCTAACCTAACCCAATCTAGCATCTCGGCGGTAATATTTGACCACATTCCTGGCTTGCTGACCTCTACGTCTCCGTGAGACCTTTATATACATCTATAACGTAATATAACCTAACCTAACCCAACCTGACATCTCCGCGGTAATATTTGACGACATTCCTGGCGAGTTGGCCTCTACGTTTCCGTGGGACCTTTATATACTTTAATAACGTAATATAACCTAACCTAACCCAACCTAACATCTCGGCGGTAATATTTGACGACATACCTGGCGAGTTGGCCTCTACGTCTCCGTGGGACCTTTATATACATCAGTAACGTAATATAACCTAACCTAACCCAACGTAACATCTCGGCGGTAGTATTTGAAAACATTACTAGCGAGTTGGCCTCTACGTCTCCGTGGGACCTTTATATACATCAATAACGTAATATAACCTAACCTAACCCAATCTAACATCTCGGCGGTAATATTTGACATCATTCCTGACGAGTTGGCCTCTACGTCTTCGTGGGACCTTTGTATACATCAATAACGTAATATAACTTAACCTAACCCAACCTAACACCTCCGCGGTAATATTTGACGACATTCCTGGCGAGTTGGCCTCTACGTTTCCGTGGGATCTTTATATACTTCAATAACGTAATATAACCTAACCTAACCCAACCTAACATCTCGGCGGTAATATTTGACGACATTCCTGGCGAGTTGGCCTCTACGTTTCCGTGGGACCTTTATATACTTCAATAACGTAATATAACCTAACCTAACCCAATCTAGCATCTCGGCGGTAATATTTGACCACATTCCTGGCTTGTTGGCCTCTACGTCTCCGCGGGACCTTTATATACATCAATAACATAATATAAGCTAGCCCAAACCAATCTAACATCTCGGCGGTAATATTTGACCACATTCCTGGCTTGTTGGCCTCTACGTCTCCGTGGGACCTTTATATACTTCAATAACGTAATATAACATAACCTAACCCAATCTAGCATCTCTGCGGTAACATTTGACAACATTCCCGGCGAGTTGGCCGCTGCGTCTCCGTGGGACCTTTATATACATCAGTAACGTAATATAACCTAACCTAACCCAACGTAACATCTCGGCGGTAATATTTGAAAACATTCCTGGCGAGTTGGCCTCTACGTCTCCGCGGGACCTTTATATACATCAATAACATAATATAAGCTAGCCCAACCCAATCTAACATCTCGGCGGTAATATTTGACCACATTCCTGGCTTGTTGGCCTCTACGTGTCCGTGGGACCTTTATATACTTCAATAACGTAATATAACCTAACCTAACCCAATCTAGCATCTCGGCGGTAATATTTGACCACATTCCTGGCTTGTTGGCCTCTACGTCTCCGCGGGACCTTTATATACATCAATAACATAATATAAGCTAGCCCAACCCAACTCGGCGATAATATTTGACAAGATTCCTGGCGAGTTGGCCTCTATGTTTCCGTGGGATATTTATATACATCAATAACATAATATAAGCTAAGCTAACCCAATCTAACATCTCCGCGGTAATATTTGACAACATACCTGGCGAGTAGGCCTCTACGTCTCCGTGGGCCCTTCATATACATCAATAACGTAATATAACCTAACCTAACCAGACCTAACATCTCGGCGGTAATATTTGACGACATTCCTGGCGAGTTGGCCTCTACGTTTCCGTGGGACCTTTATATACTTCAATAACGTAATATAACCTAACCTAACCCAATCTAACATCTCCGCGGTAATATTTGACAACATTCCTGGCTTGTTGGCCTCTACGTCTCCGCGGGACCTTTATATACATCAATAACATAATATAAGCTAGCCCAACCCAATTTAACATCTCGGCGGTAATATTTGACCACATTCCTGGCTTGTTGGCCTCTACGTCTCCGTGGGACCTTTATATACTTCAATAACGTAATATAACCTAAGCTAACCCAATCTAGCATCTCGGCGGTAATATTTGACCACATTCCTGGCTTGTTGGCCTCTACGTCTCCGTGGGACCTTTATATACTTCAATAACGTAATATAACCTAACCTAACCCAATCTAGCATCTCGGCGGTAATATTTGACCACATTCCTGGCTTGTTGGCCTCTACGTCTCCGCGGGACCTTTATATACATCAATAACATAATATAAGCTAGCCCAACCCAATCTAACATCTCGGCGGTAATATTTGACCACATTCCTGGCTTGCTGACCTCTACGTCTCCGTGAGACCTTTATATACATCTATAACGTAATATAACCTAACCTAACCCAACCTAACATCTCGGCGGTAGTATTTGAAAACATTCCTAGCGAGTTGGCCTCTACGTCTCCGTGGGACCTTTATATACATCAATAACGTAATATAACCTAACCTAACCCAATCTAACATTTCGGCGGTAATATTTGACATCATTCCTGACGAGTTGGCCTCTACGTCTTCGTGGGACCTTTGTATACATCAATAACGTAATATAAGCTAGCCTAACCCAAACTAACATCTCGGCGGTAATATTTGACCACATTCCTGGCGAGTTGGCCTCTACATCTTCGTGGGACCTTTATATACATCAATAACGTAATATAACTTAACCTAACCCAACCTAACATCTCCGCGGTAATATTTGACAACATACCTGGCGAGTTGGCCTCTACGTCTCCGTGGGACCTTTATATACTTCAATAACGTAATATAACCGAACCTAACCCAATCTAGCATCTCGGCGGTAATATTTGACGACATTCCTGGCGAGTTGGCCTCTACGTTTCCGTGGGATATTTATATACATCAATAACATAATATAAGCTAAGCTAACCCAATCTAACATCTCCGCGGTAATATTTGAAAACATACCTGGCGAGGTGGCCTCTACGTCTCCGTGGGATATTTATATACTTCAATAACATAATATAAGCTAGCCTAACACAATCTAACATCTCGGCGGTAATATTTGACCACATTCCTGGCGAGTTGGCCTCTACGTTTTCGTGGGACCTTTATATACATCAATAACGTAATATAACTTAACCTAACCCAACCTAACATCTCCGCGGTAATATTTGACAACATACCTGGCGAGTTGGCCTCTACGTCTCCGTGGGCCCTTCATATACATCAATAACGAAATATAACCTAACCTAAATAAACCTATCATCTCGGCGATAATATTTGACAAGATTCCTGGCGAGTTGGCCTCTACGTTTCCGTGGGATCTTTATATACATCAATAACGTAATATAACATAACCTAACCCAATCTAACATCTCGGCGGTAATATTTGACCACATTCCTGGCTAGTTGGCCTCTACGTCTCCGAGGGACCTTCATATACATCAATAACGAAATATAACCTAACCTATCCTAACCTATCTTCTCGGCGGTAACATTTGACAACATTCCCGTCGAGTTGGCCTCTACGTCTCCGTGGGACCTTTATATACATTAGTAACGTAATATAACCTAACCTAACCCAACGTAACATCTCGGCGGTAATATTTGAAAACATTCCTGGCGAGTTGGCCTCTACGTCTCCGCGGGACCTTTGTATACATCAATAACATAATATAAGCTAGCCCAACCCAATCTAACATCTCGGCGGTAATATTTGACCACATTCCTGGCTTGTTGGCCTCTACGTCTCCGTGGGACCTTTATATACTTCAATAACGTAATATAACCTAACCTAACCCAATCTAGCATCTCGGCGGTAATATTTGACCACATTCCTGGCTTGTTGGCCTCTACGTCTCCGCGGGACCTTTATATACATCAATAACATAATATAAGCTAGCCCAACCCAATTTAACATCTCGGCGGTAATATTTGACCACATTCCTGGCTTGTTGGCCTCTACGTCTCCGTGGGACCTTTATATACTTCAATAACGTAATATAACCTAAGCTAACCCAATCTAGCATCTCGGCGGTAATATTTGACCACATTCCTGGCTTGCTGACCTCTACTTCTCCGTGAGACCTTTATATACATCTATAACGTAATATAACCTAACCTAACCCAACCTAACATCTCGGCGGTAGTGTTTGAAAACATTCCTAGCGAGTTGGCCTCTACGTCTCCGTGGGACCATTATATACATCAATAACGTAATATAAACTAACCTAACCCAATCTAACATCTCGGCGGTAATATTTGACATCATTCCTGACGAGTTGGCCTCTACGTCTTCGTGGGACCTTTGTATACATCAATAACGTAATATAACTTAACCTAACCCAACCTAACATCTCCGCGGTAATATTTGACGACATTCCTGGCGAGTTGGCCTCTACGTTTCCGTGGGACCTTTATATACTTCAATAACGTAATATAACCTAACCCAACCCAACCTAACACCGCGGCGGTAATATTTGACAACATTCTTGGCGAGGTGGCTTCTCCGTCCCCGTGGGACCTTTATATACATCAATAACGTAATGTAACCTAACCTAACCCAACCTAACATCTCGGCGGTAATATTTGACCACATTCCTGGCTTGTTGGCCTCTACGTCTCCGTGGGACCTTTATATACTTCAATAACGTAATATAACCTAACCTAACCCAATCTAGCATCTCGGCGGTAATATTTGACATCATTCCTGACGAGTTGGCCTCTACGTCTTCGTGGGACCTTTGTATACATCAATAACGTAATATAACTTAACCTAACCCAACCTAACATCTCCGCGGTAATATTTGACGACATTCCTGGCGAGTTGGCCTCTACGTTTCCGTGGGACCTTTATATACTTCAATAACGTAATATAACCTAACCCAACCCAACCTAACATCTCGGCGGTAATATTTGACGACATTCCTGGCGAGTTGGCCTCTACGTTTCCGTGGGATATTTATATGCATCAATAACATAATATAAGCTAAGCTAACCCAATCCAATATCTCCGCGGTAATATTTGACAACATACCTGGCGAGTTGTCCTCTACGTCTCCGTGGGCCCTTCATATACATCAATAACAAAAATATAACCTAACCTAAATCAACCTATCATCTCGGCGATAATATTTGACAAGATTCCTGGCGAGTTGGACTCTACGTCTCCGTGGGATCTTTATATACATCAATAACGTAATATAACATAACCTAACCCAATCTAGCATCTCGGCGGTAATATTTGACCACATTCCTGGCTTGTTGCCCTCTACGTCTCCGCGGGACCTTTATATACATCAATAACATAATATAAGCTAGCCCAACCCAATCTAACATCGCGGCGGTAATATTTGACCACATTCCTGGCTTGTTGGCCTCTACGTCTCCTTGGGACCTTTATATACTTCAATAACGTAATATAACCTAACCTAACCCAATCTAGCATCTCGGCGGTAATATTTGACCACATTCCTGGCTTGCTGACCTCTACGTCTCCGTGAGACCTTTATATACATCTATAACGTAATATAACCTAACCTAACCCAACCTAACATCTCGGCGGTAGTATTTGAAAACATTCCTAGCGAGTTCGCCTCTACGTCTCCGTGGGCCCTTCATATTATCAATAACAAAAATATAACCTAACCTAAATCAACCTATCATCTCGGCGATAATATTTGACAAGATTCCTGGCGAGTTGGCCTCTGTGTTTCCGTGGGATATTTATATACATCAATAACATAATATAAGCTAAGCTAACCCAATCTAACATCTCCGCGGTAATATTTGACAACATACCTGGCGAGTAGGCCTCTACGTCTCCGTGGGCCCTTCATATACATCAATAACGTAATATAACCTAACCTAACCCAACCTAACATCTCGGCGGTAATATTTGACGACATTCCTGGCGAGTTGGCCTCTACGTTTCCGTGGGACCTTTATATACTTCAATAACGTAATATAACCTAACCTAACCCAATCTAACATCTCCGCGGTAATATTTGACAACATTCCTGGCGAGTTGGCCTCTACGTCTCCGTGGGCCCTACATATACATCAATAACAAAAATATAACCTAACCTAAATCAACCTATCATCTCGGCGATAATATTTGACAAGATTCCTGGCGAGTTGGCCTCTACGTTTCCGTGGGATTTTTATATACATCAATAACGTAATATAGCATAACCTAACCCAATCTAACATCTCGGCGGTAATATTTAACGACATTCCTGGCGAGTTGGCCTCTACGTTTCCGTGGGACCTTCATATACATCAATAACGAAATATAACCTAACCTATCCTAACCTATCTTCTCGGCGGTAACATTTGACAACATTCCCGTCGAGTTGGCCTCTACGTCTCCGTGGGACCTTTATATACATCAGTAACGTAATATAACCTAACCTAACCCAACGTAACATCTCGGCGGTAATATTTGAAAACATTCCTGGCGAGTTGGCCTCTACGTCTCCGCGGGACCTTTGTATACATCAATAACATAATATAAGCTAGCCCAACCCAACCTAACATCTCGGCGGTAATATTTGACCACATTCCTGGCTTGTTGGCCTCTACGTCTCCGTGGGACCTTTATATACTTCAATAACGTAATATAACCTAACCTAACCCAACCTAACATCTCGGCGGTAATATTTGACGACATTCCTGGCGAGTTGGCCTCTACGTTTCCGTGGGATATTTATATACATCAATAACATAATATAAGCTAAGCTAACCCAATCTAACATCTCCGCGGTAATATTTAACAACATACCTGGCGAGTAGGCCTCTACGTCTCCGTGGGCCCTTCATATACATCAATAACAAAAATATAACCTAACCTAAATCAACCTATCATCTCGGCGATAATATTTGACAAGATTCCTGGCGAGTTGGCCTCTACGTTTCCGTGGGATTTTTATATACATCAATAACGTAATATAGCATAACCTAACCCAATCTAACATCTCGGCGGTAATATTTAACGACATTCCTGGCGAGTTGGCCTCTACGTTTCCGTGGGACCTTTATATACTTCAATAACGTAATATAACCTAACCTAACCCAACCTAACATCTCGGCGGTAATATTTGACGACATTCCTGGCGAGTTGGCCTCTACGTTTCCGTGGGATATTTATATGCATCAATAACATAATATAAGCTAAGCTAACCCAATCTAATATCTCCGCGGTAATATTTGACAACATACCTGGCGAGTTGTCCTCTACGTCTCAGTGGGCCCTTCATATACATCAATAACAAAAATATAACCTAACCTAAATCAACCTATCATCTCGGCGATAATATTTGACAAGATTCCTGGCGAGTTGGACTCTACGTCTCCGTGGGATCTTTATATACATCAATAACGTAATATAACCTAACCTAACCCAATCTAGCATCTCGGCGGTAATATTTGACCACATTCCTGGCTTGTTGGCCTCTACGTCTCCGCGGGACCTTTATATAGATCAATAACATAATATAAGCTAGCCCAACCCAATCTAACATCTCGGCGGTAATATTTGACCACATTCCTGGCTTGTTGGCCTCTACGTCTCCGTGGGACCTTTATATACTTCAATAACGTAATATAACCTAACCTAACCCAATCTAGCATCTCGGCGGTAATATTTGACCACATTCCTGGCTTGCTGACGTCTACTTCTCCGTGAGACCTTTATATACATCTATAACGTAATATAACCTAACCTAACCCAACCTAACATCTCGGCGGTAGTGTTTGAAAACATTCCTAGCGAGTTGGCCTCTACGTCTCCGTGGGACCTTTATATACATCAATAACGTAATATAACGTAACCTAACCCAATCTAACATCTCGGCGGTAATATTTGACATCATTCCTGACGAGTTGGCCTCTACGTCTTCGTGGAACCTTTGTATACATCAATAACGTAATATAACTTAACCTAACCCAACCTAACATCTCCGCGGTAATATTTGACGTCATTCCTGGCGAGTTGGCCTCTACGTTTCCGTGGGACCTTTATATACTTCAATAACGTAATATAACCTAACCCAACCCAACCTAACATCTCGGCGGTAATATTTGACGACATTCCTGGCGAGTTGGCCTCTACGTTTCCGTGGGATATTTATATACATCAATAACATAATATAAGCTAAGCTAACCCAATCTAACATCTCCGCGGTAATATTTGACAACATACCTGGCGAGTAGGCCTCTACGTCTCCGTGGGCCCTTCATATACATCAATAACAAAAATATAACCTAACCTAAATCAACCTATCATCTCGGCGATAATATTTGACAAGATTCCTGGCGAGTTGGCCTCTACGTTTCCGTGGGATTTTTATATACATCAATAACGTAATATAGCATAACCTAACCCAATCTAACATCTCGGCGGTAATATTTAACGACATTCCTGGCGAGTTGGCCTCTACGTTTCCGTGGGACCTTTATATACTTCAATAACGTAATATAACCTAACCTAACCCAACCTAACATCTCGGCGGTAATATTTGACGACATTCCTGGCGAGTTGGCCTCTACGTTTCCGTGGGATATTTATATGCATCAATAACATAATATAAGCTAAGCTAACCCAATCTAATATCTCCGCGGTAATATTTGACAACATACCTGGCGAGTTGGCCTCTACGTCTCCGTGGGACCTTTATATACATCAATAACGTAATATAACGTAACCTAACCCAATCTAACATCTCGGCGGTAATATTTGACATCATTCCTGACGAGTTGGCCTCTACGTCTTCGTGGGACCTTTGTATACATCAATAACGTAATATAACTTAACCTAACCCAACCTAACATCTCCGCGGTAATATTTGACGACATTCCTGGCGAGTTGGCCTCTACGTTTCCGTGGGACCTTTATATACTTCAATAACGTAATATAACCTAACCCAACCCAACCTAACATCTCGGCGGTAATATTTGACGACATTCCTGGCGAGTTGGCCTCTACGTTTCCGTGGGATATTTATATACATCAATAACATAATATAAGCTAAGCTAACCCAATCTAACATCTCCGCGGTAATATTTGACAACATACCTGGCGAGTAGGCCTCTACGTTTCCGTGGGACCTTCATATACATCAATAACGAAATATAACCTAACCTATCCTAACCTATCTTCTCGGCGGTAACATTTGACAACATTCCCGTCGAGTTGGCCTCTACGTCTCCGTGGGACCTTTATATACATCAGTAACGTAATATAACCTAACCTAACCCAACGTAACATCTCGGCGGTAATATTTGAAAACATTCCTGGCGAGTTGGCCTCTACGTCTCCGCGGGACCTTTGTATACATCAATAACATAATATAAGCTAGCCCAACCCAACCTAACATCTCGGCGGTAATATTTGACCACATTCCTGGCTTGTTGGCCTCTACGTCTCCGTGGGACCTTTATATACTTCAATAACGTAATATAACCTAACCTAACCCAACCTAACATCTCGGCGGTAATATTTGACGACATTCCTGGCGAGTTGGCCTCTACGTTTCCGTGGGATATTTATATACATCAATAACATAATATAAGCTAAGCTAACCCAATCTAACATCTCCGCGGTAATATTTAACAACATACCTGGCGAGTAGGCCTCTACGTCTCGGTGGGCCCTTCATATACATCAATAACAAAAATATAACCTAACCTAAATCAACCTATCATCTCGGCGATAATATTTGACAAGATTCCTGGCGAGTTGGCCTCTACGTTTCCGTGGGATTTTTATATACATCAATAACGTAATATAGCATAACCTAACCCAATCTAACATCTCGGCGGTAATATTTAACGACATTCCTGGCGAGTTGGCCTCTACGTTTCCGTGGGACCTTTATATACTTCAATAACGTAATATAACCTAACCTAACCCAACCTAACATCTCGGCGGTAATATTTGACGACATTCCTGGCGAGTTGGCCTCTACGTTTCCGTGGGATATTTATATGCATCAATAACATAATATAAGCTAAGCTAACCCAATCTAATATCTCCGCGGTAATATTTGACAACATACCTGGCGAGTTGTCCTCTACGTCTCAGTGGGCCCTTCATATACATCAATAACAAAAATATAACCTAACCTAAATCAACCTATCATCTCGGCGATAATATTTGACAAGATTCCTGGCGAGTTGGACTCTACGTCTCCGTGGGATCTTTATATACATCAATAACGTAATATAACCTAACCTAACCCAATCTAGCATCTCGGCGGTAATATTTGACCACATTCCTGGCTTGTTGGCCTCTACGTCTCCGCGGGACCTTTATATAGATCAATAACATAATATAAGCTAGCCCAACCCAATCTAACATCTCGGCGGTAATATTTGACCACATTCCTGGCTTGTTGGCCTCTACGTCTCCGTGGGACCTTTATATACTTCAATAACGTAATATAACCTAACCTAACCCAATCTAGCATCTCGGCGGTAATATTTGACCACATTCCTGGCTTGCTGACGTCTACTTCTCCGTGAGACCTTTATATACATCTATAACGTAATATAACCTAACCTAACCCAACCTAACATCTCGGCGGTAGTGTTTGAAAACATTCCTAGCGAGTTGGCCTCTACGTCTCCGTGGGACCTTTATATACATCAATAACGTAATATAACGTAACCTAACCCAATCTAACATCTCGGCGGTAATATTTGACATCATTCCTGACGAGTTGGCCTCTACGTCTTCGTGGAACCTTTGTATACATCAATAACGTAATATAACTTAACCTAACCCAACCTAACATCTCCGCGGTAATATTTGACGTCATTCCTGGCGAGTTGGCCTCTACGTTTCCGTGGGACCTTTATATACTTCAATAACGTAATATAACCTAACCCAACCCAACCTAACATCTCGGCGGTAATATTTGACGACATTCCTGGCGAGTTGGCCTCTACGTTTCCGTGGGATATTTATATACATCAATAACATAATATAAGCTAAGCTAACCCAATCTAACATCTCCGCGGTAATATTTGACAACATACCTGGCGAGTAGGCCTCTACGTCTCCGTGGGCCCTTCATATACATCAATAACAAAAATATAACCTAACCTAAATCAACCTATCATCTCGGCGATAATATTTGACAAGATTCCTGGCGAGTTGGCCTCTACGTTTCCGTGGGATTTTTATATACATCAATAACGTAATATAGCATAACCTAACCCAATCTAACATCTCGGCGGTAATATTTAACGACATTCCTGGCGAGTTGGCCTCTACGTTTCCGTGGGACCTTTATATACTTCAATAACGTAATATAACCTAACCTAACCCAACCTAACATCTCGGCGGTAATATTTGACGACATTCCTGGCGAGTTGGCCTCTACGTTTCCGTGGGATATTTATATGCATCAATAACATAATATAAGCTAAGCTAACCCAATCTAATATCTCCGCGGTAATATTTGACAACATACCTGGCGAGTTGGCCTCTACGTCTCCGTGGGACCTTTATATACATCAATAACGTAATATAACGTAACCTAACCCAATCTAACATCTCGGCGGTAATATTTGACATCATTCCTGACGAGTTGGCCTCTACGTCTTCGTGGGACCTTTGTATACATCAATAACGTAATATAACTTAACCTAACCCAACCTAACATCTCCGCGGTAATATTTGACGACATTCCTGGCGAGTTGGCCTCTACGTTTCCGTGGGACCTTTATATACTTCAATAACGTAATATAACCTAACCCAACCCAACCTAACATCTCGGCGGTAATATTTGACGACATTCCTGGCGAGTTGGCCTCTACGTTTCCGTGGGATATTTATATACATCAATAACATAATATAAGCTAAGCTAACCCAATCTAACATCTCCGCGGTAATATTTGACAACATACCTGGCGAGTAGGCCTCTACGTCTCCGTGGGCCCTTCATATACATCAATAACAAAAATATAACCTAACCTAAATCAACCTATCATCTCGGCGATAATATTTGACAAGATTCCTGGCGAGTTGGCCTCTACGTTTCCGTCGGATTTTTATATACATCAATAACGTAATATAGCATAACCTAACCCAATCTAACATCTCGGCGGTAATATTTAACGACATTCCTGGCGAGTTGGCCTCTACGTTTCCGTGGGACCTTTATATACTTCAATAACGTAATATAACCTAACCTAACCCAACCTAACATCTCGGCGGTAATATTTGACGACATTCCTGGCGAGTTGGCCTCCACGTTTCCGTGGGATATTTATATGCATCAATAACATAATATAAGCTAAGCTAACCCAATCTAATATCTCCGCGGTAATATTTGACAACATACCTGGCGAGTTGGCCTCTACGTCTCCGTGGGCCCTTCATATACATCAATAACAAAAATATAACCTAACCTAAATCAACCTATCATCTCGGCGATAATATTTGACAAGATTCCTGGCGAGTTGGACTCTACGTCTCCGTGGGATCTTTATATACATCAATAACGTAACATAGCATAACCTAACCCAATCTAACATCTCGGCGGTAATATTTGACGACATTCCTGGCTTGTTGGCCTCTACGTCTCCGTGGGACCTTTATATACTTCAATAACGTAATATAACCTAACCTAACCCAATCTAGCATCTCGGCGGTAATATTTGACCACATTCCTGGCTTGTTGGCCTCTACGTCTCCGTGGGACCTTTATATACTTCAATAACGTAATATAACCTAACCTAACCCAATCTAGCATCTCGGCGGTAATATTTGACCACATTCCTGGCTTGTTGCCCTCTACGTCTCCGCGGGACCTTTATATACATCAATAACATAATATAAGCTAGCCCAACCCAATCTAACATCTCGGCGGTAATATTTGACCACATTCCTGGCTTGTTGGCCTCTACGTCTCCTTGGGACCTTTATATACTTCAATAACGTAATATAACCTAACCTAACCCAATCTAGCATTTCGGCGGTAATATTTGACCACATTCCTGGCTTGCTGACCTCTACGTCTCCGTGAGACCTTTATATACATCTATAACGTAATATAACCTAACCTAACCCAACCTAACATCTCGGCGGTAGTATTTGAAAACATTTCTAGCGAGTTCGCCTCTACGTCTCCGTGGGCCCTTCATATTATCAATAACAAAAATATAACCTAACCTAAATCAACCTATCATCTCGGCGATAATATTTGACAAGATTCCTGGCGAGTTGGCCTCTATGTTTCCGTGGGATATTTATATACATCAATAACATAATATAAGCTAAGCTAACCCAATCTAACATCTCCGCGGTAATATTTGACAACATACCTGGCGAGTAGGCCTCTACTTCTCCGTGGGCCCTTCATATACATCAATAACGTAATATAACCTAACCTAACCCAACCTAACATCTCGGCGGTAATATTTGACGACATTCCTGGCGAGTTGGCCTCTACGTTTCCGTGGGACCTTTATATACTTCAATAACGTAATATAACCTAACCTAACCCAATCTAACATCTCCGCGGTAATATTTGACAACATTTCTAGCGAGTTCGCCTCTACGTCTCCGTGGGCCCTTCATATACATCAATAACAAAAATATAACCTAACCTAAATCAACCTATCATCTCGGCGATAATATTTGACAAGATTCCTGGCGAGTTGGACTCTACGTCTCCGTGGGATCTTTATATACATCAATAACGTAACATAGCATAACCTAACCCAATCTAACATCTCGGCGGTAATATTTGACGACATTCCTGGCTTGTTGGCCTCTACGTCTCCGTGGGACCTTTATATACTTCAATAACGTAATATAACCTAACCTAACCCAATCTAGCATCTCGGCGGTAATATTTGACCACATTCCTGGCTTGTTGGCCTCTACGTCTCCGTGGGACCTTTATATACTTCAATAACGTAATATAACCTAACCTAACCCAATCTAGCATCTCGGCGGTAATATTTGACCACATTCCTGGCTTGTTGCCCTCTACGTCTCCGCGGGACCTTTATATACATCAATAACATAATATAAGCTAGCCCAACCCAATCTAACATCTCGGCGGTAATATTTGACCACATTCCTGGCTTGTTGGCCTCTACGTCTCCTTGGGACCTTTATATACTTCAATAACGTAATATAACCTAACCTAACCCAATCTAGCATTTCGGCGGTAATATTTGACCACATTCCTGGCTTGCTGACCTCTACGTCTCCGTGAGACCTTTATATACATCTATAACGTAATATAACCTAACCTAACCCAACCTAACATCTCGGCGGTAGTATTTGAAAACATTTCTAGCGAGTTCGCCTCTACGTCTCCGTGGGCCCTTCATATTATCAATAACAAAAATATAACCTAACCTAAATCAACCTATCATCTCGGCGATAATATTTGACAAGATTCCTGGCGAGTTGGCCTCTATGTTTCCGTGGGATATTTATATACATCAATAACATAATATAAGCTAAGCTAACCCAATCTAACATCTCCGCGGTAATATTTGACAACATACCTGGCGAGTAGGCCTCTACGTCTCCGTGGGCCCTTCATATACATCAATAACGTAATATAACCTAACCTAACCCAACCTAACATCTCGGCGGTAATATTTGACGACATTCCTGGCGAGTTGGCCTCTACGTTTCCGTGGGACCTTTATATACTTCAATAACGTAATATAACCTAACCTAACCCAATCTAACATCTCCGCGGTAATATTTGACAACATTCCTGGCGAGTTGGCCTCTACGTCTCCGTGGGCCCTTCATATACATCAATAACAAAAATATAACCTAACCTAAATCAACCTATCATCTCGGCGATAATATTTGACAAGATTCCTGGCGAGTTGGCCTCTACGTTTCCGTGGGATTTTTATATACATCAATAACGTAATATAGCATAACCTAACCCAATCTAACATCTCGGCGGTAATATTTAACGACATTCCTGGCGAGTTGGCCTCTACGTTTCCGTGGGACCTTCATATACATCAATAACGAAATATAACCTAACCTATCCTAACCTATCTTCTCGGCGGTAACATTTGACAACATTCCCGTCGAGTTGGCCTCTACGTCTCCGTGGGACCTTTATATACATCAGTAACGTAATATAACCTAACCTAACCCAACGTAACTTCTCGGCGGTAATATTTGAAAACATTCCTGGCGAGTTGGCCTCTACGTCTCCGCGGGACCTTTGTATACATCAATAACATAATATAAGCTAGCCCAACCCAACCTAACATCTCGGCGGTAATATTTGACCACATTCCTGGCTTGTTGGCCTCTACGTCTCCGTGGGACCTTTATATACTTCAATAACGTAATATAACCTAACCTAACCCAATCTAGCATCTCGGCGGTAATATTTGACCACATTCCTGGCTTGTTGGCCTCTACGTCTCCGCGGGACCTTTATATACATCAATAACATAATATAAGCTAGCCCAAACCAATCTAACATCTCGGCGGTAATATTTGACCACATTCCTGGCTTGTTGGCCTCTACGTCTCCGTGAGACCTTTATATACTTCAATAACGTAATATAACCTAACCTAACCCAATCTAGCGTCTCGGCGGTAATATTTGACCACATTCCTGGCTTTCTGACCTCTACTTCTCCGTGAGACCTTTATATACATCTATAACGTAATATAACCTAACCTAACCCAACCTAACATCTCGGCGGTAGTGTTTGAAAACATTCCTAGCGAGTTGGCCTCTACGTCTCCGTGGGACCTTTATATACATCAACAACGTAATATAACGTAACCTAACCCAATCTAACATCTCGGCGGTAATATTTGACATCATTCCTGACGAGTTGGCCTCTACGTCTTCGTGGGACCTTTGTACACATCAATAACGTAATATAACTTAACCTAACCCAACCTAACATCTCCGCGGTAATATTTGACGACATTCCTGGCGAGTTGGCCTCTACGTTTCCGTGGGACCTTTATATACTTCAATAACGTAATATAACCTAACCCAACCCAACCTAACATCTCGGCGGTAATATTTGACGACATTCCTGGCGAGTTGGCCTCTACGTTTCCGTGGGATATTTATATACATCAATAACATAATATAAGCTAAGCTAACCCAATCTAACATCTCCGCGGTAATATTTGACAACATACCTGGCGAGTAGGCCTCTACGTCTCCGTGGGCCCTTCATATACATCAATAACAAAAATATAACCTAACCTAAATCAACCTGTCATCTCGGCGATAATATTTGACAAGATTCCTGGCGAGTTGGCCTCTACGTTTCCGTGGGATTTTTATATACATCAATAACGTAATATAGCATAACCTAACCCAATCTAACATCTCGGCGGTAATATTTAACGACATTCCTGGCGAGTTGGCCTCTACGTTTCCGTGGGACCTTTATATACTTCAATAACGTAATATAACCTAACCTAACCCAACCTAACATCTCGGCGGTAATAGTTGACGACATTCCTGGCGAGTTGGCCTCTACGTTTCCGTGGGATATTTATATGCATCAATAACATAATATAAGCTAAGCTAACCCAATCTAATATCTCCGCGGTAATATATGACAACATACCTGGCGAGTTGGCCTCTACGTCTCCGTGGGCCCTTCATATACATCAATAACAAAAATATAACCTAACCTAAATCAACCTATCATCTCGGCGATTATATTTGACAAGATTCCTGGCGAGTTGGACTCTACGTCTCCGTGGGATCTTTATATACATCAATAACGTAATATAACATAACCTAACCCAATCTAACATCTCGGCGGTAATATTTGACGACATTCCTGGCGAGTTGGCCTCTACGTTTCCGTGGGACCTTTATATACTTCAATAACGTAATATAACCTAACATAACCCAACCTAACATCTCGGCGGTAATATTTGACAACATTCCTGGCGAGTTGGCTTCTCCGTCCCCGTGGGACCTTTATATACATCAATAACGTAATATAACCTAACCTAACCCAACCTAACATCTCGGCGGTAATATTTGACCACATTCCTGGCTTGTTGGCCTCTACGTCTCCGCGGGACCTTTATATACATCAATAACATAATATTAGCTAGCCCATCCCAATCTAACATCTCGGCGGTAATATTTGACCACATTCCTGGCTTGTTGGCCTCTACGTCTCCTTGGGACCTTTATATACTTCAATAACGTAATATAACCTAACCTAACCCAATCTAGCATCTCGGCGGTAATATTTGACCACATTCCTGGCTTGCTGACCTCTAGGTCTCCGTGAGACCTTTATATACATCTATAACGTAATATAACCTAACCTAACCCAACCTAACATCTCGGCGGTAGTATTTGAAAACATTCCTAGCGAGTTCGCCTCTACGTCTCCGTGGGCCCTTCATATACATCAATAACAAAAATATAACCTAACCTAAATCAACCTAACATCTCGGCGGTAATATTTGACGACATTCCTGGCGAGTTGGCCTCTACGTTTCCGTGGGATATTTATATGCATCAATAACATAATATAAGCTAAGCTAACCCAATCTAATATCTCCGCGGTAATATTTGACAACATACCTGGCGAGTTGGCCTCTACGTCTCCGTGGGCCCTTCATATACATCAATAACAAAAATATAACCTAACCTAAATCAACCTATCATCTCGGTGATAATATTTGACAAGATTCCTGGCGAGTTGGACTCTACGTCTCCGTGGGATCTTTATATACATCAATAACGTAATATAACATAACCTAACCCAATCTAACATCTCGGCGGTAATATTTGACGACATTCCTGGCGAGTTGGCCTCTACGTTTCCGTGGGACCTTTATATACTTCAATAACGTAATATAACCTAACATAACCCAACCTAACATCTCGGCGGTAATATTTGACAACATTCCTGGCGAGTTGGCTTCTCCGTCCCCGTGGGACCTTTATATACATCAATAACGTAATATAACCTAACCTAACCCAACCTAACATCTCGGCGGTAATATTTGACGACATTCCTGGCGAGTTGGCCTCTACGTTTCCGTGGGACCTTTATATACTTCAATAACGTAATATAACCTAACCTAAATCAACCTATCATCTCGGCGATAATATTTGACAAGATTCCTGGCGAGTAGGCCTCTACGTCTCCGTGGGATCTTTATATACATCAATAACGTAATATAACATAACCTAACCCAATCTAGCATCTCGGCGGTAATAGTTGACCACATTCCTGGCTTGTTGGCCTCTACGTCTCCGTGAGACCTTTATATACATCTATAACGTAATATAACCTAACCTAACCCAACCTAACTTCACGGCGGTAATATTTGAAAACATACCTGGCGAGGTGGCCTCTACGTCTCCGTGGGATATTTATATACTTCAATAACATAATATAAGCTATCCTAACCCAATCTAACATCTCGGCGGTAATATTTGACCACATTCCTGGCGAGTTGGCCTCTACATCTTCGTGGGACCTTTATATACATCAATAACGTAATATAACCTAACCTAAATCAACCTATCATCTCCGCGATAATATTTGACAAGATTCCTGGCGAGTTGGCCTCTACGTCTCCGTGGGATCTTTATATACATCAATAACGTAATATAACATAACCTAACCCAATCTAACATCTCGGCAGTAATATTTGACCACATTCCTGGCTAGTTGGCCTCTACGTCTCCGAGGGTCCTTCATATACATCGATAACGAAATATAACCAAACCTATCCTAACCTATCTTCTCGGCGGTAACATTTGACAACATTCCCGGCGAGTTGGCCTCTACGTCTCCGTGGGACCTTTATATACATCAGTAACGTAATATAACCTAACCTAACCCAACGTAACATCTCGGCGGTAATATTTGAAAACATTCCTGGCGAGTTGGCCTCTACGTCTCCGCGGGACCTTTATATACATCAATAACATAATATAAGCTAGCCCAACCCAATCTAACATCTCGGCGGTAATATTTGACCACATTCCTGGCTTGTTGGACTCTACGTCTCCGTGGGACCTTTATATACTTCAATAACGTAATATAACCTAACCTAACCCAACGTAACATCTCGGCGGTAATATTTGAAAACATTCCTGGCGAGTTGGCCTCTACGTCTCCGCGGGACCTTTGTATACATCAATAACATAATATAAGCTAGCCCAACCCAACCTAACATCTCGGCGGTAATATTTGACCACATTCCTGGCTTGTTGGCCTCTACATCTCCGTGGGACCTTATATACATCAATAACGTAATATAACTTAACCTAACCCAACCTAACATCTCCGCGGTAATATTTGACGACATTCCTGGCGAATTGGCCTCTACGTTTCCGTGGGCCCTTCATATACATCAATAACGAAATATAACCTAACCTAAATCAACCTATCATCTCGGCGATAATATTTGACAAGATTCCTGGCGAGTTGGCCTCTACGTCTCCGTGGGATCTTTATATACATCAATAACGTAATATAACATAACCTAACCCAATCTAACATCTCGGCGGTAATATTTGACCACATTCCTGGCTAGTTGGCCTCTACGTCTCCGTGGGACCTTTATATACTTCAATAACGTAATATAACCTAACCTAACCCAATCTAGCATCTCGGCGGTAATATTTGACCACATTCCTGGCTTGCTGACCTCTACGTCTCCGTGAGACCTTTATATACATCTATAACGTAATATAACCTAACCTAACCCAACCTAACATCTCGGCGGTAGTATTTGAAAACAATCCTAGCGAGTTGGCCTCTACGTCTCCGTGGGACCTTATATACATCAATAACGTAATATAACTTAACCTAACCCAACCTAACATCTCCGCGGTAATATTTGACGACATTCCTGGCGAATTGGCCTCTACGTTTCCGTGGGCCCTTCATATACATCAATAACGAAATATAACCTAACCTAAATCAACCTATCATCTCGGCGATAATATTTGACAAGATTCCTGGCGAGTTGGCCTCTACGTCTCCGTGGGATCTTTATATACATCAATAACGTAATATAACATAACCTAACCCAATCTAACATCTCGGCGGTAATATTTGACCACATTCCTGGCTTTCTGACCTCTACTTCTCCGTGAGACCTTTATATACATCTATAACGTAATATAACCTAACCTAACCCAACCTAACATCTCGGCGGTAGTGTTTGAAAACATTCCTAGCGAGTTGGCCTCTACGTCTCCGTGGGACCTTTATATACATCAATAACGTAATATAACGTAACCTAACCCAATCTAACATCTCGGCGGTAATATTTGACATCATTCCTGACGAGTTGGCCTCTACGTCTTCGTGGGACCTTTGTATACATCAATAACGTAATATAACTTATCCTAACCCAACCTAACATCTCCGCGGTAATATTTGACGACATTCCTGGCGAGTTGGCCTCTACGTTTCCGTGGGATATTTATATACATCAATAACATAATATAAGCTAAGCTAACCCAATCTAACATCTCCGCGGTAATATTTGACAACATACCTGGCGAGTAGGCCTCTACGTCTCCGTGGGCCCTTCATATACATCAATAACAAAAATATAACCTAACCTAAATCAACCTATCATCTCGGCGATAATATTTGACAAGATTCCTGGCGAGTTGGCCTCTACGTTTCCGTGGGATTTTTATATACATCAATAACGTAATATAGCATAACCTAACCCAATCTAACATCTCGGCGGTAATATTTAACGACATTCCTGGCGAGTTGGCCTCTACGTTTCCGTGGGACCTTTATATACTTCAATAACGTAATATAACCTAACCTAACCCAACCTAACATCTCGGCGGTAATAGTTGACGACATTCCTGGCGAGTTGGCCTCTACGTTTCCGTGGGATATTTATATGCATCAATAACATAATATAAGCTAAGCTAACCCAATCTAATATCTCCGCGGTAATATTTGACAACATACCTGGCGAGTTGGCCTCTACGTCTCCGTGGGCCCTTCATATACATCAATAACAAAAATATAACCTAACCTAAATCAACCTATCATCTCGGCGATAATATTTGACAAGATTCCTGGCGAGTTGGACTCTACGTCTCCGTGGGATCTTTATATACATCAATAACGTAATATAACATAACCTAATCCAATCTAACATCTCGGCGGTAATATTTGACGACATTCCTGGCGAGTTGGCCTCTACGTTTCCGTGGGACCTTTATATACTTCAATAACGTAATATAACCTAACATAACCCAACCTAACATCTCGGCGGTAATATTTGACAACATTCCTGGCGAGTTGGCTTCTCCGTCCCCGTGAGACCTTTATATACATCAATAACGTAATATAACCTAACCTAACCCAACCTAACATCTCGGCGGTAATATTTGACCACATTCCTGGCTTGTTGGCCTCTACGTCTCCGTGGGACCTTTATATACTTCAATAACGTAATATAACCTAACCTAACCCAATCTAGCATCTCGGCGGTAATATTTGACCACATTCCTGGCTTGTTGCCCTCTACGTCTCCGCGGGACCTTTATATACATCAATAACATAATATAAGCTAGCCCATCCCAATCTAACATCTCGGCGGTAATATTTGACCACATTCCTGGCTTGTTGGCCTCCACGTCTCCTTGGGACCTTTATATACTTCAATAACGTAATATAACCTAACCTAACCCAATCTAGCATCTCGGCGGTAATATTTGACCACATTCCTGGCTTGCTGACCTCTACGTCTCCGTGAGACCTTTATATACATCTATAACGTAATATAACCTAACCTAACCCAACCTAACATCTCGGCGGTAGTATTTGAAAACATTCCTAGCGAGTTCGCCTCTACGTCTCCGTGGGCCCTTCATATACATCAATAACAAAAATATAACCTAACCTAAATCAACCTATCATCTCGGCGATAATATTTGACAAGATTCCTGGCGAGTTGGCCTCTATGTTTCCGTGGGGTATTTATATACATCAATAACATAATATAAGCTAAGCTAACCCAATCTAACATCTCCGCGGTAATATTTGACAACATACCTGGCGAGTAGGCCTCTACGTGTCCGTGGGCCCTTCATATACATCAATAACGTAATATAACCTAACCTAACCCAACCTAACATCTCGGCGGTAATATTTGACGACATTCCTGGCGAGTTGGCCTCTACGTTTCCGTGGGACCTTTATATACTTCAATAACGTAATATAACCTAACCTAACCCAATCTAACATCTCCGCGGTAATATTTGACAACATTCCTGGCGAGTAGGCCTCTACGTCTCCGTGGGCCCTTCATATACATCAATAACAAAAATATAACCTAACCTAAATCAACCTATCATCTCGGCGATAATATTTGACAAGATTCCTGGCGAGTTGGCCTCTACGTTTCCGTGGGATTTTTATATACATCAATAACGTAATATAGCATAACCTAACCCAATCTAACATCTCGGCGGTAACATTTGACAACATTCCCGGCGAGTTGGCCTCTACGTCTCCGTGGGACCTTTATATACATCAGTAACGTAATATAACCTAACCTAACCCAACGTAACATCTCGGCGGTAATATTTGAAAACATTCCTGGCGAGTTGGCCTCTACGTCTCCGCGGGACCTTTATATACATCAATAACATAATATAAGCTAGCCCAACCCAATCTAACATCTCGGCGGTAATATTTGACCACATTCCTGGCTTGTTGGCCTCTACGTCTCCGTGGGACCTTTATATACTTCAATAACGTAATATAACCTAACCTAACCCAATCTAGCATCTCGGCGGTAATATTTGACCACATTCCTGGCTTGCTGACCTCTACGTCTCCGTGAGACCTTTATATACATCTATAACGTAATATAACCTAACCTAACCCAACCTAACATCTCGGCGGTAATATTTGACTACATTCCTGGCGAGTTGGCCTCTACGTTTCCGTGGGACCTTTATATACTTCAATAACGTAATATAACCTAACCTAACCCAATCTAACATCTCCGCGGTAATATTTGACAACATTCCTGGCGAGTTGGCCTCTACGTCTCCGTGGGCCCTTCATATACATCAATAACAAAAATATAACCTAACCTAAATCAACCTATCATCTCGGCGATAATATTTGACAAGATTCCTGGCGAGTTGGCCTCTACGTTTCCGTGGGATTTTTATATACATCAATAACGTAATATAGCATAACCTAACCCAATCTAACATCTCGGCGGTAATATTTAACGACATTCCTGGCGAGTTGGCCTCTACGTTTCCGTGGGACCTTTATATACTTCAATAACGTAATATAACCTAACCTAACCCAACCTAACATCTCGGCGGTAATATTTGACGACATTCCTGGCGAGTTGGCCTCTACGTTTCCGTGGGATATTTATATGCATCAATAACATAATATAAGCTAAGCTAACCCAATCTAATATCTCCGCGGTAATATTTGACAACATACCTGGCGAGTTGGCCTCTACGTCTCCGTGGGCCCTTCATATACATCAATAACAAAAATATAACCTAACCTAAATCAACCTATCATCTCGGTGATAATATTTGACAAGATTCCTGGCGAGTTGGACTCTACGTCTCCGTGGGATCTTTATATACATCAATAACGTAATATAACATAACCTAACCCAATCTAACATCTCGGCGGTAATATTTGACGACATTCCTGGCGAGTTGGCCTCTACGTTTCCGTGGGACCTTTATATACTTCAATAACGTAATATAACCTAACATAACCCAACCTAACATCTCGGGGGTAATATTTGACAACATTCCTGGCGAGTTGGCTTCTCCGTCCCCGTGGGACCTTTATATACATCAATAACGTAATATAACCTAACCTAACCCAACCTAACATCTCGGCGGTAATATTTGACGACATTCCTGGCGATTTGGCCTCTACGTTTCCGTGGGACCTTTATATACTTCAATAACGTAATATAACCTAACCTAAATCAACCTATCATCTCGGCGATAATATTTGACAAGATTCCTGGCGAGTTGGCCTCTACGTCTCCGTGGGATCTTTATATACATCAATAACGTAATATAACATAACCTAACCCAATCTAGCATCTCGGCGGTAATAGTTGACCACATTCCTGGCTTGTTGGCCTCTACGTCTCCGTGAGACCTTTATATACATCTATAACGTAATATAACCTAACCTAACCCAACCTAACTTCACGGCGGTAATATTTGAAAACATACCTGGCGAGGTGGCCTCTACGTCTCCGTGGGATATTTATATACTTCAATAACATAATATAAGCTATCCTAACCCAATCTAACATCTCGGCGGTAATATTTGACCACATTCCTGGCGAGTTGGCCTCTACATCTTCGTGGGACCTTTATATACATCAATAACGTAATATAACCTAACCTAAATCAACCTATCATCTCGGCGATAATATTTGACAAGATTCCTGGCGAGTTGGCCTCTACGTCTCCGTGGGATCTTTATATACATCAATAACGTAATATAACATAACCTAACCCAATCTAACATCTCGGCGGTAATATTTGACCACATTCCTGGCTAGTTGGCCTCTACGTCTCCGAGGGTCCTTCATATACATCAATAACGAAATATAACCTAACCTATCCTAACCTATCTTCTCGGCGGTAACATTTGACAACATTCCCGGCGAGTTGGCCTCTACGTCTCCGTGGGACCTTTATATACATCAGTAACGTAATATAACCTAACCTAACCCAACGTAACATCTCGGCGGTAATATTTGAAAACATTCCTGGCGAGTTGGCCTCTACGTCTCCGTGGGATCTTTATATACATCAATAACGTAATATAACATAACCTTACCCAATCTAGCATCTCGGCGGTAATAGTTGACCACATTCCTGGCTTGTTGGCCTCTACGTCTCCGTGAGACCTTTATATACATCTATAACGTAATATAACCTAACCTAACCCAACCTAACTTCACGGCGGTAATATTTGAAAACATACCTGGCGAGGTGGCCTCTACGTCTCCGTGGGATATTTATATACTTCAATAACATAATATAAGCTATCCTAACCCAATCTAACATCTCGGCGGTAATATTTGACCACATTCCTGGCGAGTTGGCCTCTACATCTTCGTGGGACCTTTATATACATCAATAACGTAATATAACCTAACCTAAATCAACCTATCATCTCGGCGATAATATTTGACAAGATTCCTGGCGAGTTGGCCTCTACGTCTCCGTGGGATCTTTATATACATCAATAACGTAATATAACATAACCTAACCCAATCTAACATCTCGGCGGTAATATTTGACCACATTCCTGGCTAGTTGGCCTCTACGTCTCCGAGGGTCCTTCATATACATCAATAACATAATATAACCTAACCTATCCTAACCTATCTTCTCGGCGGTAACATTTGACAACATTCCCGGCGAGTTGGCCTCTACGTCTCCGTGGGACCTTTATATACATCAGTAACGTAATATAACCTAACCTAACCCAACGTAACATCTCGGCGGTAATATTTGACATCATTCCTGGCGAGTTGGCCTCTACGTCTCCGTTGACCTTCATATACATCAATAACGTAATATAACGTAACCTAACCCAACCTATCATCTCGGCGGTTATATTTGACAACATTCCTGGCGAGTTGGCTTCTCCGTCTCCGTGGGACCTTTATATACATCAATAACGTAATATAACCTAACCTAACCCACCCTAACATCTCCGCGGTATTATTTGACAACATACCTGGCGAGTTGGTCTCCACGTCTCCGTGGGACCTTTATATACATCAATAACATAATATAAGGTAGCCTAACCTAATCTAACATCTCGGCGGTAATATTTGACCACATTCCTGGCGAGTTGGCCTCTACGTCTCCGTGGGACCTTTATATACATCAATAACGTAATATAACCTAACCTAACCCAACCTAACATCTCGGCGGTAATATTTGACAAGATTCCTGCGAGTTGGCCTCTACGTTTCCGTGGGATCTTTATATACATCAATAACGTAATATAACATAACCTAACCCAATCTAACATCTCGGCGGTAATATTTGACAAGATTCCTGCGAGTTGGCCTCTACGTTTCCGTGGGATCTTTATATACATCAATAACGTAATATAACCTAACCTAACCCAACCTAACATCTCGGCGGTAATATTTGACGACATTCCTGGCGAGTTGGCCTCGACGTCTCCGTGGGCCCTTCATATACATCAATAACGAAATATAACCTAACCTAAATCAACCTATCATCTCGGCGATAATATTTGACAAGATTCCTGGCGAGTTGGCCTCTACGTCTCCGTGGGATCTTTATATACATCAATAACGTAATATAACATAACCTAACCCAATCTAACACCTCGGCGGTAATATTTGACCACATTCCTGGCTAGTTGGCCTCTACGTCTCCGAGGGACCTTCATATACATCAATAACGAAATATAACCTAACCTATCCTAACCTATCTTCTCGGCGGTAACATTTGACAACATTCCCGGCGAGTTGGCCTCTACGTCTCCGTGGGACCTTTATATACATCAGTAACGTAATATAACCTAACCTAACCCAACGTAACATCTCGGCGGTAATATTTGAAAACATTCCTGGCGAGTTGGCCTCTACGTCTCCGCGGGACCTTTATATACATCAATAACATAATATAAGCTAGCCCAACCCAATCTAACATCTCCGCGGTAATATTTGACAAGATTCCTGGCGAGTTGGCCTCTACGTCTCCGTTTGACCTTCATATACATCAATAACGTAATATAACGTAACCTAACCCAACCTATTATCTCGGCGGTTATATTTGACAACATTCCTGGCGAGTTGGCTTCTCCGTCTCCGTGGGACCTTTATATACATCAATAACGTAATATAACCTAACCTAACCCAACCTAACATCTCCGCGGTATTATTTGACAACATACCTGGCGAGTTGGTCTCCACGTCTCCGTGGGACCTTTATATACATCAATAACATAATATAAGGTAGCCTAACCTAATCTAACATCTCGGCGGTAATATTTGACCACATTCCTGGCGAGTTGGCCTCTACGTCTCCGTGGGACCTTTATATACATCAATAACGTAATATAACCTAACCTAACCCAACCTAACATCTCGGCTGTAATATTTGACAAGATTCCTGCGAGTTGGCCTCTACGTCTCCCTGGGATCTTTATATACATCAATAACGTAATATAACATAACCTAACCCAATCTAACATCTCGGCGGTAATATTTGACAACATTCCTGGCGAGTTGGCCTCTACGTTTCCGTGGGACCTTTATATACTTCAATAACGTAATATAACCTAACCTAACCCAACCTAACATCTCGGCGGTAATATTTGACATCATTCCTGGCGAGTTGGCCTCTACGTCTCCGTTGACCTTCATATACATCAATAACGTAATATAACGTAACCTAACCCAACCTATCATCTCGGCGGTAATATTTGACAACATTCATGGCGAGTTGGCTTCTCCATCCCCGTGGGACCTTTATATACATCAATAACGTAATATAACCTAACCTAACCCAATCTAGCATCTCGGCGGTAATATTTGACCACATTCCTGGCTTGCTGACCTCTACGTCTCCGTGAGACCTTTATATGCATCTATAACGTAATATAACCTAACCTAACTCAACCTAACATCTCGGCGGTAGTATTTGAAAACATTCCTGGCGAGTTGGCCTCTACGTCTCCGTGGGCCCTTCATATACATCAATAACAAAAATATAACGTAACCTAAATCAACCTATCATCTCGGCGATAATATTTGACAAGATTCCTGGCGAGTTGGCCTCTATGTTTCCGTGGGATATTTATATACATCAATAACATAATATAAGCTAAGCTAACCCAATCTAACATCTCCGCGGTAATATTTGACAACATACCTGGCGAGTAGGCCTCTACGTCTCCGTGGGACCTTTATATACATCAATAACGTAATATAACCTAACCTAACCCAATCTAGCATCTCGGCGGTAATATTTGACCACATTCCTGGCTTGTTGGCCTCTACGCGTCCGTGAGAACTTTATATACATCTATAACGTAATATAACCTAACCTAACCCAACCTAACATCTCCGCGGTAATATTTGACAACATTCCTGGCGAGTTGGCTTCTCCATCCACGTGGGACCTTTATATACATCAATAACGTAATATACCCTAACCTAATCCAACCTAACATCTCGGCGATAATATTTGACAAGATTCCCGGCGAGTTGGCCTCTACGTCTCCCTGGGAACTTTATATACATCAGTAACGTAATATAACCTAACCTAACCCAACGTAACATCTCGATGGTAATATTTGAAAACATTCCTGGCGAGTTGGCCTTTACGTCTCCGTGGGACCTTCACATACATCAATAACGTAATATAACCTAACCTAACCCAATCTAGCATCTCGGCGGTAATATTTGACCACATTCCTGGTTTGTTGGCCTCTACGTCTCCGTGGGACCTTTATATACATCAATAACATAATATAAGCTAGCCTAACCCAATCTAACATCTCGGCGATAATATTTGACCACATTCCTGGCTTGTTGGCCTCTACGTCTCCGTTGGACCTTTATATACATCAATAACGTAATATAACGTAACCTAACCCAACCTATCATCTCGGCGGTTATATTTGACAACATTCCTGGCGTGTTGGCTTCTCCGTCTCCGTGGGACCTTTATATACATCAATAACGTAATATAACGTAACCTAACCCAACCTAACATCTCCGCGGTATTATTTGACAACATAACTGGCGAGTTGGCCTCCACGTCTCCGTGGGACCTTTATATACCTCAATAACATAATATAAGCTAGCCTAACCTAATCTAACATCTCGGCGGTAATATTTGACCACATTCCTGGCGAGTTGGCCTCTACGTCTCCGTGGGACCTTTATATACATCAGTAACGTAATATAACCTAACCTAACCCAACGTAACATCTCGGCGGTAATATTTGAAAACATTCCTGGCGAGTTGGCCTCTACGTCTCCGCGGGACCTTTATATACATCAATAACATAATATAAGCTAGCCCAACCCAATCTAACATCTCCGCGGTAATATTTGACAAGATTCCTGGCGAGTTGGCCTCTACGTCTCCGTTTGACCTTCATATACATCAATAACGTAATATAACGTAACCTAACCCAACCTATCATCTCGGCGGTTATATTTGACAACATTCCTGGCGAGTTGGCTTCTCCGTCTCCGTGGGACCTTTATATACATCAATAACGTAATATAACCTAACCTAACCCAACCTAACATCTCCGCGGTATTATTTGACAACATACCTGGCGAGTTGGTCTCCACGTCTCCGTGGGACCTTTATATACATCAATAACATAATATAAGGTAGCCTAACCTAATCTAACATCTCGGCGGTAATATTTGACCACATTCCTGGCGAGTTGGCCTCTACGTCTCCGTGGGACCTTTATATACATCAATAACGTAATATAACCTAACCTAACCCAACCTAACATCTCGGCTGTAATATTTGACAAGATTCCTGCGAGTTGGCCTCTACGTCTCCCTGGGATCTTTATATACATCAATAACGTAATATAACATAACCTAACCCAATCTAACATCTCGGCGGTAATATTTGACAACATTCCTGGCGAGTTGGCCTCTACGTTTCCGTGGGACCTTTATATACTTCAATAACGTAATATAACCTAACCTAACTCAACCTAACATCTCGGCGGTAGTATTTGAAAACATTCCTGGCGAGTTGGCCTCTACGTCTCCGTGGGCCCTTCATATACATCAATAACAAAAATATAACGTAACCTAAATCAACCTATCATCTCGTCGATAATATTTGACAAGATTCCTGGCGAGTTGGCCTCTATGTTTCCGTGGGATATTTATATACATCAATAACATAATATAAGCTAAGCTAACCCAATCTAACATCTCCGCGGTAATATTTGACAACATACCTGGCGAGTAGGCCTCTACGTCTCCGTGGGACCTTTATATACATCAATAACGTAATATAACCTAACCTAACCCAATCTAGCATCTCGGCGGTAATATTTGACCACATTCCTGGCTTGTTGGCCTCTACGCGTCCGTGAGAACTTTATATACATCTATAACGTAATATAACCTAACCTAACCCAACCTAACATCTCCGCGGTAATATTTGACAACATTCCTGGCGAGTTGGCTTCTCCATCCCCGTGGGACCTTTATATACATCAATAACGTAATATACCCTAACCTAACCCAACCTAACATCTCGGCGATAATATTTGACAAGATTCCCGGCGAGTTGGCCTCTACGTCTCCCTGGGAACTTTATATACATCAGTAACGTAATATAACCTAACCTAACCCAACGTAACATCTCGATGGTAATATTTGAAAACATTCCTGGCGAGTTGGCCTCTACGTTTCCGTGGGATCTTTATATACTTCAATAACGTAATATAACCTAACCTAACCCAACCTAACATCTCGGCGGTAATATTTGACGACATTCCTGGCGAGTTGGCCTCTACGTTTCCGTGGGACCTTTATATACTTCAATAACGTAATTTAACCTAACCTAACCCAACCTAACATCTCGGCGGTAGTATTTGAAAACATTCCTAGCGAGTTCGCCTCTACGTCTCCGTGGGCCCTTCATATACATCAATAACAAAAATATAACCTAATCTAAATCAACCTATCATCTCGGCGATAATATTTGACAAGATTCCTGCCGAGTTGGCCTCTATGTTTCCGTGGGATATTTATATACATCAATAACATAATATAAGCTAGCCCAACCCAATCTAACATCTCGGCGGTAATATTTGACCACATTCCTGGCTTGTTGGCCTCTACGTCTCCGTGGGACCTTTATATACTTCAATAACGTAATATAACCTAACCTAACCCAATCTAGCATCTCGGCGGTAATATTTGACCACATTCCTGGCTTGCTGACCTCTACGTCTCCGTGAGACCTTTATATACATCTATAACGTAATATAACCTAACCTAACCCAACCTAACATCTCGGCGGTAGTATTTGAAAACATTCCTAGCGAGTTGGTTTCTACGTCTCCGTGGGCCCTTCATATACATCAATAACAAAAATATAACCTAACCTAAATCAACCTATCATCTCGGCGATAATATTTGACAAGATTCCTGGCGAGTTGGCCTCTATGTTTCCGTGGGATATTTATATACATCAATAACATAATATAAGCTAAGCTAACCCAATCTAACATCTCCGCGGTAATATTTGACAACATACCTGGCGAGTAGGCCTCTACGTCTCCGTGGGCCCTTCATATACATCAATAACGTAATATAACCTAACCTAACCAGACCTAACATCTCGGCGGTAATATTTGACGACATTCCTGGCGAGTTGGCCTCTACGTTTCCGTGGGACCTTTATATACTTCAATAACGTAATATAACCTAACCTAACCCAATCTAACATCTCCGCGGTAATATTTGACAACATTCCTGGCTTGTTGGCCTCTACGTCTCCGCGGGACCTTTATATACATCAATAACATAATATAAGCTAGCCCAACCCAATTTAACATCTCGGCGGTAATATTTGACCACATTCCTGGCTTGTTGGCCTCTACGTCTCCGTGGGACCTTTATATACTTCAATAACGTAATATAACCTAAGCTAACCCAATCTAGCATCTCGGCGGTAATATTTGACCACATTCCTGGCTTGTTGGCCTCTACGTCTCCGTGGGACCTTTATATACTTCAATAACGTAATATAACCTAACCTAACCCAATCTAGCATCTCGGCGGTAATATTTGACCACATTCCTGGCTTGTTGGCCTCTACGTCTCCGCGGGACCTTTATATACATCAATAACATAATATAAGCTAGCCCAACCCAATCTAACATCTCGGCGGTAATATTTGACCACATTCCTGGCTTGCTGACCTCTACGTCTCCGTGAGACCTTTATATACATCTATAACGTAATATAACCTAACCTAACCCAACCTAACATCTCGGCGGTAGTATTTGAAAACATTCCTAGCGAGTTGGCCTCTACGTCTCCGTGGGACCTTTATATACATCAATAACGTAATATAACCTAACCTAACCCAATCTAACATTTCGGCGGTAATATTTGACATCATTCCTGACGAGTTGGCCTCTACGTCTTCGTGGGACCTTTGTATACATCAATAACGTAATATAAGCTAGCCTAACCCAAACTAACATCTCGGCGGTAATATTTGACCACATTCCTGGCGAGTTGGCCTCTACGTTTTCGTGGGACCTTTATATACATCAATAACGTAATATAACTTAACCTAACCCAACCTAACATCTCCGCGGTAATATTTGACAACATACCTGGCGAGTTGGCCTCTACGTCTCCGTGGGCCCTTCATATACATCAATAACGAAATATAACCTAACCTAAATAAACCTATCATCTCGGCGATAATATTTGACAAGATTCCTGGCGAGTTGGCCTCTACGTTTCCGTGGGATCTTTATATACATCAATAACGTAATATAACATAACCTAACCCCAATCTAACATCTCGGCGGTAATATTTGACCACATTCCTGGCTAGTTGGCCTCTACGTCTCCGAGGGACCTTCATATACATCAATAACGAAATATAACCTAACCTATCCTAACCTATCTTCTCGGCGGTAACATTTGACAACATTCCCGTCGAGTTGGCCTCTACGTCTCCGTGGGACCTTTATATACATTAGTAACGTAATATAACCTAACCTAACCCAACGTAACATCTCGGCGGTAATATTTGAAAACATTCCTGGCGAGTTGGCCTCTACGTCTCCGCGGGACCTTTGTATACATCAATAACATAATATAAGCTAGCCCAACCCAATCTAACATCTCGGCGGTAATATTTGACCACATTCCTGGCTTGTTGGCCTCTACGTCTCCGTGGGACCTTTATATACTTCAATAACGTAATATAACCTAACCTAACCCAATCTAGCATCTCGGCGGTAATATTTGACCACATTCCTGGCTTGTTGGCCTCTACGTCTCCGCGGGACCTTTATATACATCAATAACATAATATAAGCTAGCCCAACCCAATTTAACATCTCGGCGGTAATATTTGACCACATTCCTGGCTTGTTGGCCTCTACGTCTCCGTGGGACCTTTATATACTTCAATAACGTAATATAACCTAAGCTAACCCAATCTAGCATCTCGGCGGTAATATTTGACCACATTCCTGGCTTGCTGACCTCTACTTCTCCGTGAGACCTTTATATACATCTATAACGTAATATAACCTAACCTAACCCAACCTAACATCTCGGCGGTAGTGTTTGAAAACATTCCTAGCGAGTTGGCCTCTACGTCTCCGTGGGACCTTTATATACATCAATAACGTAATATAAACTAACCTAACCCAATCTAACATCTCGGCGGTAATATTTGACATCATTCCTGACGAGTTGGCCTCTACGTCTTCGTGGGACCTTTGTATACATCAATAACGTAATATAACTTAACCTAACCCAACCTAACATCTCCGCGGTAATATTTGACGACATTCCTGGCGAGTTGGCCTCTACGTTTCCGTGGGACCTTTATATACTTCAATAACGTAATATAACCTAACCCAACCCAACCTAACACCTCGGCGGTAATATTTGACAACATTCTTGGCGAGTTGGCTTCTCCGTCCCCGTGGGACCTTTATATACATCAATAACGTAATGTAACCTAACCTAACCCAACCTAACATCTCGGCGGTAATATTTGACCACATTCCTGGCTTGTTGGCCTCTACGTCTCCGTGGGACCTTTATATACTTCAATAACGTAATATAACCTAACCTAACCCAATCTAGCATCTCGGCGGTAATATTTGACCACATTCCTGGCTTGCTGACCTCTACTTCTCCGTGAGACCTTTATATACATCTATAACGTAATATAACCTAACTTAACCCAACCTAACATCTCGGCGGTAGTGTTTGAAAACATTCCTAGCGAGTTGGCCTCTACGTCTCCGTGGGACATTTATATACATCAATAACGTAATATAACCTAACCTAACCCAATCTAACATCTCGGCGGTAATATTTGACATCATTCCTGACGAGTTGGCCTCTACGTCTTCGTGGGACCTTTGTATACATCAATAACGTAATATAACTTAACCTAACCCAACCTAACATCTCCGCGGTAATATTTGACGACATTCCTGGCGAGTTGGCCTCTACGTTTCCGTGGGATATTTATATGCATCAATAACATAATATAAGCTAAGCTAACCCAATCCAATATCTCCGCGGTAATATTTGACAACATACCTGGCGAGTTGTCCTCTACGTCTCCGTGGGCCCGTCATATACATCAATAACAAAAATATAACCTAACCTAAATCAACCTATCATCTCGGCGATAATATTTGACAAGATTCCTGGCGAGTTGGACTCTACGTCTCCGTGGGATCTTTATATACATCAATAACATAATATAAGCTAGCCCAACCCAATCTAACATCTCGGCGGTAATATTTGACCACATTCCTGGCTTGCTGACCTCTACGTCTCCGTGAGACCTTTATATACATCTATAACGTAATATAACCTAACCTAACCCAACCTAACATCTCGGCGGTAGTATTTGAAAACATTCCTAGCGAGTTGGCCTCTACGTCTCCGTGGGACCTTTATATACATCAATAACGTAATATAACCTAACCTAACCCAATCTAACATTTCGGCGGTAATATTTGACATCATTCCTGACGAGTTGGCCTCTACGTCTTCGTGGGACCTTTGTATACATCAATAACGTAATATAAGCTAGCCTAACCCAAACTAACATCTCGGCGGTAATATTTGACCACATTCCTGGCGAGTTGGCCTCTACGTTTTCGTGGGACCTTTATATACATCAATAACGTAATATAACTTAACCTAACCCAACCTAACATCTCCGCGGTAATATTTGACAACATACCTGGCGAGTTGGCCTCTACGTCTCCGTGGGCCCTTCATATACATCAATAACGAAATATAACCTAACCTAAATAAACCTATCATCTCGGCGATAATATTTGACAAGATTCCTGGCGAGTTGGCCTCTACGTTTCCGTGGGATCTTTATATACATCAATAACGTAATATAACATAACCTAACCCCAATCTAACATCTCGGCGGTAATATTTGACCACATTCCTGGCTAGTTGGCCTCTACGTCTCCGAGGGACCTTCATATACATCAATAACGAAATATAACCTAACCTATCCTAACCTATCTTCTCGGCGGTAACATTTGACAACATTCCCGTCGAGTTGGCCTCTACGTCTCCGTGGGACCTTTATATACATTAGTAACGTAATATAACCTAACCTAACCCAACGTAACATCTCGGCGGTAATATTTGAAAACATTCCTGGCGAGTTGGCCTCTACGTCTCCGCGGGACCTTTGTATACATCAATAACATAATATAAGCTAGCCCAACCCAATCTAACATCTCGGCGGTAATATTTGACCACATTCCTGGCTTGTTGGCCTCTACGTCTCCGTGGGACCTTTATATACTTCAATAACGTAATATAACCTAACCTAACCCAATCTAGCATCTCGGCGGTAATATTTGACCACATTCCTGGCTTGTTGGCCTCTACGTCTCCGCGGGACCTTTATATACATCAATAACATAATATAAGCTAGCCCAACCCAATTTAACATCTCGGCGGTAATATTTGACCACATTCCTGGCTTGTTGGCCTCTACGTCTCCGTGGGACCTTTATATACTTCAATAACGTAATATAACCTAAGCTAACCCAATCTAGCATCTCGGCGGTAATATTTGACCACATTCCTGGCTTGCTGACCTCTACTTCTCCGTGAGACCTTTATATACATCTATAACGTAATATAACCTAACCTAACCCAACCTAACATCTCGGCGGTAGTGTTTGAAAACATTCCTAGCGAGTTGGCCTCTACGTCTCCGTGGGACCTTTATATACATCAATAACGTAATATAAACTAACCTAACCCAATCTAACATCTCGGCGGTAATATTTGACATCATTCCTGACGAGTTGGCCTCTACGTCTTCGTGGGACCTTTGTATACATCAATAACGTAATATAACTTAACCTAACCCAACCTAACATCTCCGCGGTAATATTTGACGACATTCCTGGCGAGTTGGCCTCTACGTTTCCGTGGGACCTTTATATACTTCAATAACGTAATATAACCTAACCCAACCCAACCTAACACCTCGGCGGTAATATTTGACAACATTCTTGGCGAGTTGGCTTCTCCGTCCCCGTGGGACCTTTATATACATCAATAACGTAATGTAACCTAACCTAACCCAACCTAACATCTCGGCGGTAATATTTGACCACATTCCTGGCTTGTTGGCCTCTACGTCTCCGTGGGACCTTTATATACTTCAATAACGTAATATAACCTAACCTAACCCAATCTAGCATCTCGGCGGTAATATTTGACCACATTCCTGGCTTGCTGACCTCTACTTCTCCGTGAGACCTTTATATACATCTATAACGTAATATAACCTAACTTAACCCAACCTAACATCTCGGCGGTAGTGTTTGAAAACATTCCTAGCGAGTTGGCCTCTACGTCTCCGTGGGACATTTATATACATCAATAACGTAATATAACCTAACCTAACCCAATCTAACATCTCGGCGGTAATATTTGACATCATTCCTGACGAGTTGGCCTCTACGTCTTCGTGGGACCTTTGTATACATCAATAACGTAATATAACTTAACCTAACCCAACCTAACATCTCCGCGGTAATATTTGACGACATTCCTGGCGAGTTGGCCTCTACGTTTCCGTGGGACCTTTATATACTTCAATAACGTAATATAACCTAACCCAACCCAACCTAACATCTCGGCGGTAATATTTGACGACATTCCTGGCGAGTTGGCCTCTACGTTTCCGTGGGATATTTATATGCATCAATAACATAATATAAGCTAAGCTAACCCAATCCAATATCTCCGCGGTAATATTTGACAACATACCTGGCGAGTTGTCCTCTACGTCTCCGTGGGCCCTTCATATACATCAATAACAAAAATATAACCTAACCTAAATCAACCTATCATCTCGGCGATAATATTTGACAAGATTCCTGGCGAGTTGGACTCTACGTCTCCGTGGGATCTTTATATACATCAATAACGTAATATAACATAACCTAACCCAATCTAGCATCTCGGCGGTAATATTTGACCACATTCCTGGCTTGTTGCCCTCTACGTCTCCGCGGGACCTTTATATACATCAATAACATAATATAAGCTAGCCCAACCCAATTTAACATCTCGGCGGTAATATTTGACCACATTCCTGGCTTGTTGGCCTCTACGTCTCCGTGGGACCTTTATATACTTCAATAACGTAATATAACCTAAGCTAACCCAATCTAGCATCTCGGCGGTAATATTTGACCACATTCCTGGCTTGTTGGCCTCTACGTCTCCGTGGGACCTTTATATACTTCAATAACGTAATATAACCTAACCTAACCCAATCTAACATTTCGGCGGTAATATTTGACATCATTCCTGACGAGTTGGCCTCTACGTCTTCGTGGGACCTTTGTATACATCAATAACGTAATATAAGCTAGCCTAACCCAAACTAACATCTCGGCGGTAATATTTGACCACATTCCTGGCGAGTTGGCCTCTACGTTTTCGTGGGACATTTATATACATCAATAACGTAATATAACTTAACCTAACCCAACCTAACATCTCCGCGGTAATATTTGACAACATACCTGGCGAGTTGGCCTCTACGTCTCCGTGGGCCCTTCATATACATCAATAACGAAATATAACCTAACCTAAATAAACCTATCATCTCGGCGATAATATTTGACAAGATTCCTGGCGAGTTGGCCTCTACGTTTCCGTGGGATCTTTATATACATCAATAACGTAATATAACATAACCTAACCCAATCTAACATCTCGGCGGTAATATTTGACCACATTCCTGGCTAGTTGGCCTCTACGTCTCCGAGGGACCTTCATATACATCAATAACGAAATATAACCTAACCTATCCTAACCTATCTTCTCGGCGGTAACATTTGACAACATTCCCGTCGAGTTGGCCTCTACGTCTCCGTGGGACCTTTATATACATTAGTAACGTAATATAACCTAACCTAACCCAACGTAACATCTCGGCGGTAATATTTGAAAACATTCCTGGCGAGTTGGCCTCTACGTCTCCGCGGGACCTTTGTATACATCAATAACATAATATAAGCTAGCCCAACCCAATCTAACATCTCGGCGGTAATATTTGACCACATTCCTGGCTTGTTGGCCTCTACGTCTCCGTGGGACCTTTATATACTTCAATAACGTAATATAACCTAACCTAACCCAATCTAGCATCTCGGCGGTAATATTTGACCACATTCCTGGCTTGTTGGCCTCTACGTCTCCGCGGGACCTTTATATACATCAATAACATAATATAAGCCAGCCCAACCCAATTTAACATCTCGGCGGTAATATTTGACCACATTCCTGGCTTGTTGGCCTCTACGTCTCCGTGGGACCTTTATATACTTCAATAACGTAATATAACCTAAGCTAACCCAATCTAGCATCTCGGCGGTAATATTTGACCACATTCCTGGCTTGCTGACCTCTACTTCTCCGTGAGACCTTTATATACATCTATAACGTAATATAACCTAACCTAACCCAACCTAACATCTCGGCGGTAGTGTTTGAAAACATTCCTAGCGAGTTGGCCTCTACGTCTCCGTGGGACCTTTATATACATCAATAACGTAATATAAACTAACCTAACCCAATCTAACATCTCGGCGGTAATATTTGACATCATTCCTGACGAGTTGGCCTCTACGTCTTCGTGGGACCTTTGTATACATCAATAACGTAATATAACTTAACCTAACCCAACCTAACATCTCCGCGGTAATATTTGACGACATTCCTGGCGAGTTGGCCTCTACGTTTCCGTGGGACCTTTATATACTTCAATAACGTAATATAACCTAACCCAACCCAACCTAACACCTCGGCGGTAATATTTGACAACATTCTTGGCGAGTTGGCTTCTCCGTCCCCGTGGGACCTTTATATACATCAATAACGTAATGTAACCTAACCTAACCCAACCTAACATCTCGGCGGTAATATTTGACCACATTCCTGGCTTGTTGGCCTCTACGTCTCCGTGGGACCTTTATATACTTCAATAACGTAATATAACCTAACCTAACCCAATCTAGCATCTCGGCGGTAATATTTGACCACATTCCTGGCTTGCTGACCTCTACTTCTCCGTGAGACCTTTATATACATCTATAACGTAATATAACCTAACTTAACCCAACCTAACATCTCGGCGGTAGTGTTTGAAAACATTCCTAGCGAGTTGGCCTCTACGTCTCCGTGGGACATTTATATACATCAATAACGTAATATAACCTAACCTAACCCAATCTAACATCTCGGCGGTAATATTTGACATCATTCCTGACGAGTTGGCCTCTACGTCTTCGTGGGACCTTTGTATACATCAATAACGTAATATAACTTAACCTAACCCAACCTAACATCTCCGCGGTAATATTTGACGACATTCCTGGCGAGTTGGCCTCTACGTTTCCGTGGGACCTTCATATACATCAATAACGTAATATAACCTAACCTAACCAGACCTAACATCTCGGCGGTAATATTTGACGACATTCCTGGCGAGTTGGCCTCTACGTTTCCGTGGGACCTTTATATACTTCAATAACGTAATATAACCTAACCCAACCCAACCTAACACCTCGGCGGTAATATTTGACAACATTCTTGGCGAGTTGGCTTCTCCGTCCCCGTGGGACCTTTATATACATCAATAACGTAATGTAACCTAACCTAACCCAACCTAACATCTCGGCGGTAATATTTGACCACATTCCTGGCTTGTTGGCCTCTACGTCTCCGTGGGACCTTTATATACTTCAATAACGTAATATAACCTAACCTAACCCAATCTAGCATCTCGGCGGTAATATTTGACCACATTCCTGGCTTGCTGACCTCTACTTCTCCGTGAGACCTTTATATACATCTATAACGTAATATAACCTAACTTAACCCAACCTAACATCTCGGCGGTAGTGTTTGAAAACATTCCTAGCGAGTTGGCCTCTACGTCTCCGTGGGACATTTATATACATCAATAACGTAATATAACCTAACCTAACCCAATCTAACATCTCGGCGGTAATATTTGACATCATTCCTGACGAGTTGGCCTCTACGTCTTCGTGGGACCTTTGTATACATCAATAACGTAATATAACTTAACCTAACCCAACCTAACATCTCCGCGGTAATATTTGACGACATTCCTGGCGAGTTGGCCTCTACGTTTCCGTGGGCCCTTCATATACATCAATAACGTAATATAACCTAACCTAACCCAACCTAACATCTCGGCGGTAATATTTGACGACATTCCTGGCGAGTTGGCCTCTACGTTTCCGTGGGACCTTTATATACTTCAATAACGTAATATAACCTAACCTAACCCAATCTAACATCTCCGCGGTAATATTTGACAACATTCCTGGCGAGTAGGCCTCTACGTCTCCGTGGGCCCTTCATATACATCAATAACAAAAATATAACCTAACCTAAATCAACCTATCATCTCGGCGATAATATTTGACAAGATTCCTGGCGAGTTGGCCTCTACGTTTCCGTGGGATTTTTATATACATCAATAACGTAATATAGCATAACCTAACCCAATCTAACATCTCGGCGGTAACATTTGACAACATTCCCGGCGAGTTGGCCTCTACGTCTCCGTGGGACCTTTATATACATCAGTAACGTAATATAACCTAACCTAACCCAACGTAACATCTCGGCGGTAATATTTGAAAACATTCCTGGCGAGTTGGCCTCTACGTCTCCGCGGGACCTTTATATACATCAATAACATAATATAAGCTAGCCCAACCCAATCTAACATCTCGGCGGTAATATTTGACCACATTCCTGGCTTGTTGGCCTCTACGTCTCCGTGGGACCTTTATATACTTCAATAACGTAATATAACCTAACCTAACCCAATCTAGCATCTCGGCGGTAATATTTGACCACATTCCTGGATTGTTGGCCTCTACGTCTCCGCGGGACCTTTATATACATCAATAACATAATATAAGCTAGCCCAACCCAATCTAACATCTCGGCGGTAATATTTGACCACATTCCTGGCTTGTTGGCCTCTACGTCTCCGTGGGACCTTTATATACTTCAATAACGTAATATAACCTAACCTAACCCAATCTAGCATCTCGGCGGTAATATTCGACCACATTCCTGGCTTGCTGACCTCTACGTCTCCGTGAGACCTTTATATACATCTATAACGTAATATAACCTAACCTAACCCAACCTAACATCTCGGCGGTAATATTTGACGACATTCCTGGCGAGTTGGCCTCTACGTTTCCGTGGGACCTTTATATACTTCAATAACGTAATATAACCTAACCTAACCCAATCTAACATCTCCGCGGTAATATTTGACAACATTCCTGGCGAGTTGGCCTCTACGTCTCCGTGGGCCCTTCATATACATCAATAACAAAAATATAACCTAACCTAAATCAACCTATCATCTCGGCGATAATATTTGACAAGATTCCTGGCGAGTTGGCCTCTACGTTTCCGTGGGATTTTTATATACATCAATAACGTAATATAGCATAACCTAACCCAATCTAACATCTCGGCGGTAATATTTAACGACATTCCTGGCGAGTTGGCCTCTACGTTTCCGTGGGACCTTTATATACTTCAATAACGTAATATAACCTAACCTAACCCAACCTAACATCTCGGCGGTAATATTTGACGACATTCCTGGCGAGTTGGCCTCTACGTTTCCGTGGGATATTTATATGCATCAATAACATAATATAAGCTAAGCTAACCCAATCTAATATCTCCGCGGTAATATTTGACAACATACCTGGCGAGTTGGCCTCTACGTCTCCGTGGGCCCTTCATATACATTAATAACAAAAATATAACCTAACCTAAATCAACCTATCATCTCGGTGATAATATTTGACAAGATTCCTGGCGAGTTGGACTCTACGTCTCCGTGGGATCTTTATATACATCAATAACGTAATATAACATAACCTAACCCAATCTAACATCTCGGCGGTAATATTTGACGACATTCCTGGCGAGTTGGCCTCTACGTTTCCGTGGGACCTTTATATACTTCAATAACGTAATATAACCTAACATAACCCAACCTAACATCTCGGCGGTAATATTTGACAACATTCCTGGCGAGTTGGCTTCTCCGTCCCCGTGGGACCTTTATATACATCAATAACGTAATATAACCTAACCTAACCCAACCTAACATCTCGGCGGTAATATTTGACGACATTCCTGGCGATTTGGCCTCTACGTTTCCGTGGGACCTTTATATACTTCAATAACGTAATATAACCTAACCTAAATCAACCTATCATCTCGGCGATAATATTTGACAAGATTCCTGGCGAGTTGGCCTCTACGTCTCCGTGGGATCTTTATATACATCAATAACGTAATATAACATAACCTAACCCAATCTAGCATCTCGGCGGTAATAGTTGACCACATTCCTGGCTTGTTGGCCTCTACGTCTCCGTGAGACCTTTATATACATCTATAACGTAATATAACCTAACCTAACCCAACCTAACTTCACGGCGGTAATATTTGAAAACATACCTGGCGAGGTGGCCTCTACGTCTCCGTGGGATATTTATATACTTCAATAACATAATATAAGCTATCCTAACCCAATCTAACATCTCGGCGGTAATATTTGACCACATTCCTGGCGAGTTGGCCTCTACATCTTCGTGGGACCTTTATATACATCAATAACGTAATATAACCTAACCTAAATCAACCTATCATCTCGGCGATAATATTTGACAAGATTCCTGGCGAGTTGGCCTCTACGTCTCCGTGGGATCTTTATATACATCAATAACGTAATATAACATAACCTAACCCAATCTAACATCTCGGCGGTAATATTTGACCACATTCCTGGCTAGTTGGCCTCTACGTCTCCGAGGGTCCTTCATATACATCAATAACGAAATATAACCTAACCTATCCTAACCTATCTTCTCGGCGGTAACATTTGACAACATTCCCGGCGAGTTGGCCTCTACGTCTCCGTGGGACCTTTATATACATCAGTAACGTAATATAACCTAACCTAACCCAACGTAACATCTCGGCGGTAATATTTGAAAACATTCCTGGCGAGTTGGCCTCTACGTCTCCGTGGGATCTTTATATACATCAATAACGTAATATAACATAACCTTACCCAATCTAGCATCTCGGCGGTAATAGTTGACCACATTCCTGGCTTGTTGGCCTCTACGTCTCCGTGAGACCTTTATATACATCTATAACGTAATATAACCTAACCTAACCCAACCTAACTTCACGGCGGTAATATTTGAAAACATACCTGGCGAGGTGGCCTCTACGTCTCCGTGGGATATTTATATACTTCAATAACATAATATAAGCTATCCTAACCCAATCTAACATCTCGGCGGTAATATTTGACCACATTCCTGGCGAGTTGGCCTCTACATCTTCGTGGGACCTTTATATACATCAATAACGTAATATAACCTAACCTAAATCAACCTATCATCTCGGCGATAATATTTGACAAGATTCCTGGCGAGTTGGCCTCTACGTCTCCGTGGGATCTTTATATACATCAATAACGTAATATAACATAACCTAACCCAATCTAACATCTCGGCGGTAATATTTGACCACATTCCTGGCTAGTTGGCCTCTACGTCTCCGAGGGTCCTTCATATACATCAATAACATAATATAACCTAACCTATCCTAACCTATCTTCTCGGCGGTAACATTTGACAACATTCCCGGCGAGTTGGCCTCTACGTCTCCGTGGGACCTTTATATACATCAGTAACGTAATATAACCTAACCTAACCCAACGTAACATCTCGGCGGTAATATTTGAAAACATTCCTGGCGAGTTGGCCTCTACGTCTCCGCGGGACCTTTATATACATCAATAACATAATATAAGCTAGCCCAAACCAATCTAACATCTCGGCGGTAATATTTGACCACATTCCTGGCTTGTGGGCCTCTACGTCTCCGTGGGACCTTTATATACTTCAATAACGTAATATAACCTAACCTAACCCAATCTAGCATCTCGGCGGTAATATTTGAACACATTCCTGGCTTGCTGACCTCTACGTCTCCGTGAGACCTTTATATACATCTATAACGTAATATAACCTAACCTAACCCAACCTAACATCTCGGCGGTAGTATTTGAAAACATTCCTAGCGAGTTGGCCTCTACGTCTCCGTGGGACCTTTATATACATCAATAACGCAATATAACCTAACCTAACCCAATCTAACATCTCGGCGGTAATATTTGACATCATTCCTGGCGAGTTGGCCTCTACGTCTCCGTTGACCTTCATATACATCAATAACGTAATATAACGTAACCTAACCCAACCTATCATCTCGGCGGTTATATTTGACAACATTCCTGGCGAGTTGGCTTCTCCGTCTCCGTGGGACCTTTATATACATCAATAACGTAATATAACCTAACCTAATCCACCCTAACATCTCCGCGGTATTATTTGACAACATACCTGGCGAGTTGGTCTCCACGTCTCCGTGGGACCTTTATATACATCAATAACATAATATAAGGTAGCCTAACCTAATCTAACATCTCGGCGGTAATATTTGACCACATTCCTGGCGAGTTGGCCTCTACGTCTCCGTGGGACCTTTATATACATCAATAACGTAATATAACCTAACCTAACCCAACCTAACATCTCGGCGGTAATATTTGACAAGATTCCTGCGAGTTGGCCTCTACGTTTCCGTGGGATCTTTATATACATCAATAACGTAATATAACATAACCTAACCCAATCTAACATCTCGGCGGTAATATTTGACAAGATTCCTGCGAGTTGGCCTCTACGTTTCCGTGGGATCTTTATATACATCAATAACGTAATATAACCTAACCTAACCCAACCTAACATCTCGGCGGTAATATTTGACGACATTCCTGGCGAGTTGGCCTCGACGTCTCCGTGGGCCCTTCATATACATCAATAACGAAATATAACCTAACCTAAATCAACCTATCATCTCGGCGATAATATTTGACAAGATTCCTGGCGAGTTGGCCTCTACGTCTCCGTGGGATCTTTATATACATCAATAACGTAATATAACATAACCTAACCCAATCTAACATCTCGGCGGTAATATTTGACAAGATTCCTGCGAGTTGGCCTCTACGTTTCCGTGGGATCTTTATATACATCAATAACGTAATATAACCTAACCTAACCCAACCTAACATCTCGGCGGTAATATTTGACGACATTCCTGGCGAGTTGGCCTCGACGTCTCCGTGGGCCCTTCATATACATCAATAACGAAATATAACCTAACCTAAATCAACCTATCATCTCGGCGATAATATTTGACAAGATTCCTGGCGAGTTGGCCTCTACGTCTCCGTGGGATCTTTATATACATCAATAACGTAATATAACATAACCTAACCCAATCTAACACCTCGGCGGTAATATTTGACCACATTCCTGGCTAGTTGGCCTCTACGTCTCCGAGGGACCTTCATATACATCAATAACGAAATATAACCTAACCTATCCTAACCTATCTTCTCGGCGGTAACATTTGACAACATTCCCGGCGAGTTGGCCTCTACGTCTCCGTGGGACCTTTATATACATCAGTAACGTAATATAACCTAACCTAACCCAACGTAACATCTCGGCTGTAATATTTGAAAACATTCCTGGCGAGTTGGCCTCTACGTCTCCGCGGGACCTTTATATACATCAATAACATAATATAAGCTATCCCAACCCAATCTAACATCTCCGCGGTAATATTTGACAAGATTCCTGGCGAGTTGGCCTCTACGTCTCCGTTTGACCTTCATATACATCAATAACGTAATATAACGTAACCTAACCCAACCTATCATCTCGGCGGTTATATTTGACAACATTCCTGGCGAGTTGGCTTCTCCGTCTCCGTGGGACCTTTATATACATCAATAACGTAATATAACCTAACCTAACCCAACCTAACATCTCCGCGGTATTATTTGACAACATACCTGGCGAGTTGGTCTCCACGTCTCCGTGGGACCTTTATATACATCAATAACATAATATAAGGTAGCCTAACCTAATCTAACATCTCGGCGGTAATATTTGACCACATTCCTGGCGAGTTGGCCTCTACGTCTCCGTGGGACCTTTATATACATCAATAACGTAATATAACCTAACCTAACCCAACCTAACATCTCGGCTGTAATATTTGACAAGATTCCTGCGAGTTGGCCTCTACGTCTCCCTGGGATCTTTATATACATCAATAACGTAATATAACATAACCTAACCCAATCTAACATCTCGGCGGTAATATTTGACAACATTCCTGGCGAGTTGGCCTCTACGTTTCCGTGGGACCTTTATATACTTCAATAACGTAATATAACCTAACCTAACCCAACCTAACATCTCGGCGGTAATATTTGACATCATTCCTGGCGAGTTGGCCTCTACGTCTCCGTTGACCTTCATATACATCAATAACGTAATATAACGTAACCTAACCCAACCTATCATCTCGGCGGTAATATTTGACAACATTCATGGCGAGTTGGCTTCTCCATCCCCGTGGGACCTTTATATACATCAATAACGTAATATAACCTAACCTAACCCAATCTAGCATCTCGGCGGTAATATTTGACCACATTCCTGGCTTGCTGACCTCTACGTCTCCGTGAGACCTTTATATACATCTATAACGTAATATAACCTAACCTAACCCAACCTAACATCTCGGCGGTAGTATTTGAAAACATTCCTAGCGAGTTGGCCTCTACGTCTCCGTGGGACCTTTATATACATCAATAACGTAATATAACCTAACCTAACCCAATCTAACATTTCGGCGGTAATATTTGACATCATTCCTGACGAGTTGGCCTCTACGTCTTCGTGGGACCTTTGTATACATCAATAACGTAATATAAGCTAGCCTAACCCAAACTAACATCTCGGCGGTAATATTTGACCACATTCCTGGCGAGTTGGCCTCTACGTTTTCGTGGGACCTTTATATACATCAATAACGTAATATAACTTAACCTAACCCAACCTAACATCTCCGCGGTAATATTTGACAACATACCTGGCGAGTTGGCCTCTACGTCTCCGTGGGCCCTTCATATACATCAATAACGAAATATAACCTAACCTAAATAAACCTATCATCTCGGCGATAATATTTGACAAGATTCCTGGCGAGTTGGCCTCTACGTTTCCGTGGGATCTTTATATACATCAATAACGTAATATAACATAACCTAACCCCAATCTAACATCTCGGCGGTAATATTTGACCACATTCCTGGCTAGTTGGCCTCTACGTCTCCGAGGGACCTTCATATACATCAATAACGAAATATAACCTAACCTATCCTAACCTATCTTCTCGGCGGTAACATTTGACAACATTCCCGTCGAGTTGGCCTCTACGTCTCCGTGGGACCTTTATATACATTAGTAACGTAATATAACCTAACCTAACCCAACGTAACATCTCGGCGGTAATATTTGAAAACATTCCTGGCGAGTTGGCCTCTACGTCTCCGCGGGACCTTTGTATACATCAATAACATAATATAAGCTAGCCCAACCCAATCTAACATCTCGGCGGTAATATTTGACCACATTCCTGGCTTGTTGGCCTCTACGTCTCCGTGGGACCTTTATATACTTCAATAACGTAATATAACCTAACCTAACCCAATCTAGCATCTCGGCGGTAATATTTGACCACATTCCTGGCTTGTTGGCCTCTACGTCTCCGCGGGACCTTTATATACATCAATAACATAATATAAGCTAGCCCAACCCAATTTAACATCTCGGCGGTAATATTTGACCACATTCCTGGCTTGTTGGCCTCTACGTCTCCGTGGGACCTTTATATACTTCAATAACGTAATATAACCTAAGCTAACCCAATCTAGCATCTCGGCGGTAATATTTGACCACATTCCTGGCTTGCTGACCTCTACTTCTCCGTGAGACCTTTATATACATCTATAACGTAATATAACCTAACCTAACCCAACCTAACATCTCGGCGGTAGTGTTTGAAAACATTCCTAGCGAGTTGGCCTCTACGTCTCCGTGGGACCTTTATATACATCAATAACGTAATATAAACTAACCTAACCCAATCTAACATCTCGGCGGTAATATTTGACATCATTCCTGACGAGTTGGCCTCTACGTCTTCGTGGGACCTTTGTATACATCAATAACGTAATATAACTTAACCTAACCCAACCTAACATCTCCGCGGTAATATTTGACGACATTCCTGGCGAGTTGGCCTCTACGTTTCCGTGGGACCTTTATATACTTCAATAACGTAATATAACCTAACCCAACCCAACCTAACACCTCGGCGGTAATATTTGACAACATTCTTGGCGAGTTGGCTTCTCCGTCCCCGTGGGACCTTTATATACATCAATAACGTAATGTAACCTAACCTAACCCAACCTAACATCTCGGCGGTAATATTTGACCACATTCCTGGCTTGTTGGCCTCTACGTCTCCGTGGGACCTTTATATACTTCAATAACGTAATATAACCTAACCTAACCCAATCTAGCATCTCGGCGGTAATATTTGACCACATTCCTGGCTTGCTGACCTCTACTTCTCCGTGAGACCTTTATATACATCTATAACGTAATATAACCTAACTTAACCCAACCTAACATCTCGGCGGTAGTGTTTGAAAACATTCCTAGCGAGTTGGCCTCTACGTCTCCGTGGGACATTTATATACATCAATAACGTAATATAACCTAACCTAACCCAATCTAACATCTCGGCGGTAATATTTGACATCATTCCTGACGAGTTGGCCTCTACGTCTTCGTGGGACCTTTGTATACATCAATAACGTAATATAACTTAACCTAACCCAACCTAACATCTCCGCGGTAATATTTGACGACATTCCTGGCGAGTTGGCCTCTACGTTTCCGTGGGACCTTTATATACTTCAATAACGTAATATAACCTAACCCAACCCAACCTAACATCTCGGCGGTAATATTTGACGACATTCCTGGCGAGTTGGCCTCTACGTTTCCGTGGGATATTTATATGCATCAATAACATAATATAAGCTAAGCTAACCCAATCCAATATCTCCGCGGTAATATTTGACAACATACCTGGCGAGTTGTCCTCTACGTCTCCGTGGGCCCTTCATATACATCAATAACAAAAATATAACCTAACCTAAATCAACCTATCATCTCGGCGATAATATTTGACAAGATTCCTGGCGAGTTGGACTCTACGTCTCCGTGGGATCTTTATATACATCAATAACGTAATATAACATAACCTAACCCAATCTAGCATCTCGGCGGTAATATTTGACCACATTCCTGGCTTGTTGCCCTCTACGTCTCCGCGGGACCTTTATATACATCAATAACATAATATAAGCTAGCCCAACCCAATTTAACATCTCGGCGGTAATATTTGACCACATTCCTGGCTTGTTGGCCTCTACGTCTCCGTGGGACCTTTATATACTTCAATAACGTAATATAACCTAAGCTAACCCAATCTAGCATCTCGGCGGTAATATTTGACCACATTCCTGGCTTGTTGGCCTCTACGTCTCCGTGGGACCTTTATATACTTCAATAACGTAATATAACCTAACCTAACCCAATCTAACATTTCGGCGGTAATATTTGACATCATTCCTGACGAGTTGGCCTCTACGTCTTCGTGGGACCTTTGTATACATCAATAACGTAATATAAGCTAGCCTAACCCAAACTAACATCTCGGCGGTAATATTTGACCACATTCCTGGCGAGTTGGCCTCTACGTTTTCGTGGGACATTTATATACATCAATAACGTAATATAACTTAACCTAACCCAACCTAACATCTCCGCGGTAATATTTGACAACATACCTGGCGAGTTGGCCTCTACGTCTCCGTGGGCCCTTCATATACATCAATAACGAAATATAACCTAACCTAAATAAACCTATCATCTCGGCGATAATATTTGACAAGATTCCTGGCGAGTTGGCCTCTACGTTTCCGTGGGATCTTTATATACATCAATAACGTAATATAACCTAACCTAACCCAACGTAACATCTCGGCGGTAATATTTGAAAACATTCCTGGCGAGTTGGCCTCTACGTCTCCGCGGGACCTTTGTATACATCAATAACATAATATAAGCTAGCCCAACCCAATCTAACATCTCGGCGGTAATATTTGACCACATTCCTGGCTTGTTGGCCTCTACGTCTCCGTGGGACCTTTATATACTTCAATAACGTAATATAACCTAACCTAACCCAATCTAGCATCTCGGCGGTAATATTTGACCACATTCCTGGCTTGTTGGCCTCTACGTCTCCGCGGGACCTTTATATACATCAATAACATAATATAAGCCAGCCCAACCCAATTTAACATCTCGGCGGTAATATTTGACCACATTCCTGGCTTGTTGGCCTCTACGTCTCCGTGGGACCTTTATATACTTCAATAACGTAATATAACCTAAGCTAACCCAATCTAGCATCTCGGCGGTAATATTTGACCACATTCCTGGCTTGCTGACCTCTACTTCTCCGTGAGACCTTTATATACATCTATAACGTAATATAACCTAACCTAACCCAACCTAACATCTCGGCGGTAGTGTTTGAAAACATTCCTAGCGAGTTGGCCTCTACGTCTCCGTGGGACCTTTATATACATCAATAACGTAATATAAACTAACCTAACCCAATCTAACATCTCGGCGGTAATATTTGACATCATTCCTGACGAGTTGGCCTCTACGTCTTCGTGGGACCTTTGTATACATCAATAACGTAATATAACTTAACCTAACCCAACCTAACATCTCCGCGGTAATATTTGACGACATTCCTGGCGAGTTGGCCTCTACGTTTCCGTGGGACCTTTATATACTTCAATAACGTAATATAACCTAACCCAACCCAACCTAACACCTCGGCGGTAATATTTGACAACATTCTTGGCGAGTTGGCTTCTCCGTCCCCGTGGGACCTTTATATACATCAATAACGTAATGTAACCTAACCTAACCCAACCTAACATCTCGGCGGTAATATTTGACCACATTCCTGGCTTGTTGGCCTCTACGTCTCCGTGGGACCTTTATATACTTCAATAACGTAATATAACCTAACCTAACCCAATCTAGCATCTCGGCGGTAATATTTGACCACATTCCTGGCTTGCTGACCTCTACTTCTCCGTGAGACCTTTATATACATCTATAACGTAATATAACCTAACTTAACCCAACCTAACATCTCGGCGGTAGTGTTTGAAAACATTCCTAGCGAGTTGGCCTCTACGTCTCCGTGGGACATTTATATACATCAATAACGTAATATAACCTAACCTAACCCAATCTAACATCTCGGCGGTAATATTTGACATCATTCCTGACGAGTTGGCCTCTACGTCTTCGTGGGACCTTTGTATACATCAATAACGTAATATAACTTAACCTAACCCAACCTAACATCTCCGCGGTAATATTTGACGACATTCCTGGCGAGTTGGCCTCTACGTTTCCGTGGGACCTTCATATACATCAATAACGTAATATAACCTAACCTAACCAGACCTAACATCTCGGCGGTAATATTTGACGACATTCCTGGCGAGTTGGCCTCTACGTTTCCGTGGGACCTTTATATACTTCAATAACGTAATATAACCTAACCCAACCCAACCTAACACCTCGGCGGTAATATTTGACAACATTCTTGGCGAGTTGGCTTCTCCGTCCCCGTGGGACCTTTATATACATCAATAACGTAATGTAACCTAACCTAACCCAACCTAACATCTCGGCGGTAATATTTGACCACATTCCTGGCTTGTTGGCCTCTACGTCTCCGTGGGACCTTTATATACTTCAATAACGTAATATAACCTAACCTAACCCAATCTAGCATCTCGGCGGTAATATTTGACCACATTCCTGGCTTGCTGACCTCTACTTCTCCGTGAGACCTTTATATACATCTATAACGTAATATAACCTAACTTAACCCAACCTAACATCTCGGCGGTAGTGTTTGAAAACATTCCTAGCGAGTTGGCCTCTACGTCTCCGTGGGACATTTATATACATCAATAACGTAATATAACCTAACCTAACCCAATCTAACATCTCGGCGGTAATATTTGACATCATTCCTGACGAGTTGGCCTCTACGTCTTCGTGGGACCTTTGTATACATCAATAACGTAATATAACTTAACCTAACCCAACCTAACATCTCCGCGGTAATATTTGACGACATTCCTGGCGAGTTGGCCTCTACGTTTCCGTGGGCCCTTCATATACATCAATAACGTAATATAACCTAACCTAACCCAACCTAACATCTCGGCGGTAATATTTGACGACATTCCTGGCGAGTTGGCCTCTACGTTTCCGTGGGACCTTTATATACTTCAATAACGTAATATAACCTAACCTAACCCAATCTAACATCTCCGCGGTAATATTTGACAACATTCCTGGCGAGTAGGCCTCTACGTCTCCGTGGGCCCTTCATATACATCAATAACAAAAATATAACCTAACCTAAATCAACCTATCATCTCGGCGATAATATTTGACAAGATTCCTGGCGAGTTGGCCTCTACGTTTCCGTGGGATTTTTATATACATCAATAACGTAATATAGCATAACCTAACCCAATCTAACATCTCGGCGGTAACATTTGACAACATTCCCGGCGAGTTGGCCTCTACGTCTCCGTGGGACCTTTATATACATCAGTAACGTAATATAACCTAACCTAACCCAACGTAACATCTCGGCGGTAATATTTGAAAACATTCCTGGCGAGTTGGCCTCTACGTCTCCGCGGGACCTTTATATACATCAATAACATAATATAAGCTAGCCCAACCCAATCTAACATCTCGGCGGTAATATTTGACCACATTCCTGGCTTGTTGGCCTCTACGTCTCCGTGGGACCTTTATATACTTCAATAACGTAATATAACCTAACCTAACCCAATCTAGCATCTCGGCGGTAATATTTGACCACATTCCTGGATTGTTGGCCTCTACGTCTCCGCGGGACCTTTATATACATCAATAACATAATATAAGCTAGCCCAACCCAATCTAACATCTCGGCGGTAATATTTGACCACATTCCTGGCTTGTTGGCCTCTACGTCTCCGTGGGACCTTTATATACTTCAATAACGTAATATAACCTAACCTAACCCAATCTAGCATCTCGGCGGTAATATTCGACCACATTCCTGGCTTGCTGACCTCTACGTCTCCGTGAGACCTTTATATACATCTATAACGTAATATAACCTAACCTAACCCAACCTAACATCTCGGCGGTAATATTTGACGACATTCCTGGCGAGTTGGCCTCTACGTTTCCGTGGGACCTTTATATACTTCAATAACGTAATATAACCTAACCTAACCCAATCTAACATCTCCGCGGTAATATTTGACAACATTCCTGGCGAGTTGGCCTCTACGTCTCCGTGGGCCCTTCATATACATCAATAACAAAAATATAACCTAACCTAAATCAACCTATCATCTCGGCGATAATATTTGACAAGATTCCTGGCGAGTTGGCCTCTACGTTTCCGTGGGATTTTTATATACATCAATAACGTAATATAGCATAACCTAACCCAATCTAACATCTCGGCGGTAATATTTAACGACATTCCTGGCGAGTTGGCCTCTACGTTTCCGTGGGACCTTTATATACTTCAATAACGTAATATAACCTAACCTAACCCAACCTAACATCTCGGCGGTAATATTTGACGACATTCCTGGCGAGTTGGCCTCTACGTTTCCGTGGGATATTTATATGCATCAATAACATAATATAAGCTAAGCTAACCCAATCTAATATCTCCGCGGTAATATTTGACAACATACCTGGCGAGTTGGCCTCTACGTCTCCGTGGGCCCTTCATATACATTAATAACAAAAATATAACCTAACCTAAATCAACCTATCATCTCGGTGATAATATTTGACAAGATTCCTGGCGAGTTGGACTCTACGTCTCCGTGGGATCTTTATATACATCAATAACGTAATATAACATAACCTAACCCAATCTAACATCTCGGCGGTAATATTTGACGACATTCCTGGCGAGTTGGCCTCTACGTTTCCGTGGGACCTTTATATACTTCAATAACGTAATATAACCTAACATAACCCAACCTAACATCTCGGCGGTAATATTTGACAACATTCCTGGCGAGTTGGCTTCTCCGTCCCCGTGGGACCTTTATATACATCAATAACGTAATATAACCTAACCTAACCCAACCTAACATCTCGGCGGTAATATTTGACGACATTCCTGGCGATTTGGCCTCTACGTTTCCGTGGGACCTTTATATACTTCAATAACGTAATATAACCTAACCTAAATCAACCTATCATCTCGGCGATAATATTTGACAAGATTCCTGGCGAGTTGGCCTCTACGTCTCCGTGGGATCTTTATATACATCAATAACGTAATATAACATAACCTAACCCAATCTAGCATCTCGGCGGTAATAGTTGACCACATTCCTGGCTTGTTGGCCTCTACGTCTCCGTGAGACCTTTATATACATCTATAACGTAATATAACCTAACCTAACCCAACCTAACTTCACGGCGGTAATATTTGAAAACATACCTGGCGAGGTGGCCTCTACGTCTCCGTGGGATATTTATATACTTCAATAACATAATATAAGCTATCCTAACCCAATCTAACATCTCGGCGGTAATATTTGACCACATTCCTGGCGAGTTGGCCTCTACATCTTCGTGGGACCTTTATATACATCAATAACGTAATATAACCTAACCTAAATCAACCTATCATCTCGGCGATAATATTTGACAAGATTCCTGGCGAGTTGGCCTCTACGTCTCCGTGGGATCTTTATATACATCAATAACGTAATATAACATAACCTAACCCAATCTAACATCTCGGCGGTAATATTTGACCACATTCCTGGCTAGTTGGCCTCTACGTCTCCGAGGGTCCTTCATATACATCAATAACATAATATAACCTAACCTATCCTAACCTATCTTCTCGGCGGTAACATTTGACAACATTCCCGGCGAGTTGGCCTCTACGTCTCCGTGGGACCTTTATATACATCAGTAACGTAATATAACCTAACCTAACCCAACGTAACATCTCGGCGGTAATATTTGAAAACATTCCTGGCGAGTTGGCCTCTACGTCTCCGCGGGACCTTTATATACATCAATAACATAATATAAGCTAGCCCAAACCAATCTAACATCTCGGCGGTAATATTTGACCACATTCCTGGCTTGTGGGCCTCTACGTCTCCGTGGGACCTTTATATACTTCAATAACGTAATATAACCTAACCTAACCCAATCTAGCATCTCGGCGGTAATATTTGAACACATTCCTGGCTTGCTGACCTCTACGTCTCCGTGAGACCTTTATATACATCTATAACGTAATATAACCTAACCTAACCCAACCTAACATCTCGGCGGTAGTATTTGAAAACATTCCTAGCGAGTTGGCCTCTACGTCTCCGTGGGACCTTTATATACATCAATAACGCAATATAACCTAACCTAACCCAATCTAACATCTCGGCGGTAATATTTGACATCATTCCTGGCGAGTTGGCCTCTACGTCTCCGTTGACCTTCATATACATCAATAACGTAATATAACGTAACCTAACCCAACCTATCATCTCGGCGGTTATATTTGACAACATTCCTGGCGAGTTGGCTTCTCCGTCTCCGTGGGACCTTTATATACATCAATAACGTAATATAACCTAACCTAATCCACCCTAACATCTCCGCGGTATTATTTGACAACATACCTGGCGAGTTGGTCTCCACGTCTCCGTGGGACCTTTATATACATCAATAACATAATATAAGGTAGCCTAACCTAATCTAACATCTCGGCGGTAATATTTGACCACATTCCTGGCGAGTTGGCCTCTACGTCTCCGTGGGACCTTTATATACATCAATAACGTAATATAACCTAACCTAACCCAACCTAACATCTCGGCGGTAATATTTGACAAGATTCCTGCGAGTTGGCCTCTACGTTTCCGTGGGATCTTTATATACATCAATAACGTAATATAACATAACCTAACCCAATCTAACATCTCGGCGGTAATATTTGACAAGATTCCTGCGAGTTGGCCTCTACGTTTCCGTGGGATCTTTATATACATCAATAACGTAATATAACCTAACCTAACCCAACCTAACATCTCGGCGGTAATATTTGACGACATTCCTGGCGAGTTGGCCTCGACGTCTCCGTGGGCCCTTCATATACATCAATAACGAAATATAACCTAACCTAAATCAACCTATCATCTCGGCGATAATATTTGACAAGATTCCTGGCGAGTTGGCCTCTACGTCTCCGTGGGATCTTTATATACATCAATAACGTAATATAACATAACCTAACCCAATCTAACATCTCGGCGGTAATATTTGACAAGATTCCTGCGAGTTGGCCTCTACGTTTCCGTGGGATCTTTATATACATCAATAACGTAATATAACCTAACCTAACCCAACCTAACATCTCGGCGGTAATATTTGACGACATTCCTGGCGAGTTGGCCTCGACGTCTCCGTGGGCCCTTCATATACATCAATAACGAAATATAACCTAACCTAAATCAACCTATCATCTCGGCGATAATATTTGACAAGATTCCTGGCGAGTTGGCCTCTACGTCTCCGTGGGATCTTTATATACATCAATAACGTAATATAACATAACCTAACCCAATCTAACACCTCGGCGGTAATATTTGACCACATTCCTGGCTAGTTGGCCTCTACGTCTCCGAGGGACCTTCATATACATCAATAACGAAATATAACCTAACCTATCCTAACCTATCTTCTCGGCGGTAACATTTGACAACATTCCCGGCGAGTTGGCCTCTACGTCTCCGTGGGACCTTTATATACATCAGTAACGTAATATAACCTAACCTAACCCAACGTAACATCTCGGCTGTAATATTTGAAAACATTCCTGGCGAGTTGGCCTCTACGTCTCCGCGGGACCTTTATATACATCAATAACATAATATAAGCTATCCCAACCCAATCTAACATCTCCGCGGTAATATTTGACAAGATTCCTGGCGAGTTGGCCTCTACGTCTCCGTTTGACCTTCATATACATCAATAACGTAATATAACGTAACCTAACCCAACCTATCATCTCGGCGGTTATATTTGACAACATTCCTGGCGAGTTGGCTTCTCCGTCTCCGTGGGACCTTTATATACATCAATAACGTAATATAACCTAACCTAACCCAACCTAACATCTCCGCGGTATTATTTGACAACATACCTGGCGAGTTGGTCTCCACGTCTCCGTGGGACCTTTATATACATCAATAACATAATATAAGGTAGCCTAACCTAATCTAACATCTCGGCGGTAATATTTGACCACATTCCTGGCGAGTTGGCCTCTACGTCTCCGTGGGACCTTTATATACATCAATAACGTAATATAACCTAACCTAACCCAACCTAACATCTCGGCTGTAATATTTGACAAGATTCCTGCGAGTTGGCCTCTACGTCTCCCTGGGATCTTTATATACATCAATAACGTAATATAACATAACCTAACCCAATCTAACATCTCGGCGGTAATATTTGACAACATTCCTGGCGAGTTGGCCTCTACGTTTCCGTGGGACCTTTATATACTTCAATAACGTAATATAACCTAACCTAACCCAACCTAACATCTCGGCGGTAATATTTGACATCATTCCTGGCGAGTTGGCCTCTACGTCTCCGTTGACCTTCATATACATCAATAACGTAATATAACGTAACCTAACCCAACCTATCATCTCGGCGGTAATATTTGACAACATTCATGGCGAGTTGGCTTCTCCATCCCCGTGGGACCTTTATATACATCAATAACGTAATATAACCTAACCTAACCCAATCTAGCATCTCGGCGGTAATATTTGACCACATTCCTGGCTTGCTGACCTCTACGTCTCCGTGAGACCTTTATATGCATCTATAACGTAATATAACCTAACCTAACTCAACCTAACATCTCGGCGGTAGTATTTGAAAACATTCCTGGCGAGTTGGCCTCTACGTCTCCGTGGGCCCTTCATATACATCAATAACAAAAATATAACGTAACCTAAATCAACCTATCATCTCGGCGATAATATTTGACAAGATTCCTGGCGAGTTGGCCTCTATGTTTCCGTGGGATATTTATATACATCAATAACATAATATAAGCTAAGCTAACCCAATCTAACATCTCCGCGGTAATATTTGACAACATACCTGGCGAGTAGGCCTCTACGTCTCCGTGGGACCTTTATATACATCAATAACGTAATATAACCTAACCTAACCCAATCTAGCATCTCGGCGGTAATATTTGACCACATTCCTGGCTTGTTGGCCTCTACGCGTCCGTGAGAACTTTATATACATCTATAACGTAATATAACCTAACCTAACCCAACCTAACATCTCCGCGGTAATATTTGACAACATTCCTGGCGAGTTGGGTTCTCCATCCCCGTGGGACCTTTATATACATCAATAACGTAATATACCCTAACCTAACCCAACCTAACATCTCGGCGATAATATTTGACAAGATTCCCGGCGAGTTGGCCTCTACGTATCCCTGGGAACTTTATATACATCAGTAACGTAATATAACCTAACCTAACCCAACGTAACATCTCGATGGTAATATTTGAAAACATTCCTGGCGAGTTGGCCTTTACGTCTCCGTGGGACCTTCACATACATCAATAACGTAATATAACCTAACCTAACCCAATCTAGCATCTCGGCGGTAATATTTGACCACATTCCTGGTTTGTTGGCCTCTACGTCTCCGTGGGACCTTTATATACATCAATAACATAATATAAGCTAGCCTAACCCAATCTAACATCTCGGCGATAATATTTGACCACATTCCTGGCTTGTTGGCCTCTACGTCTCCGTTGGACCTTTATATACATCAATAACGTAATATAACGTAACCTAACCCAACCTATCATCTCGGCGGTTATATTTGACAACATTCCTGGCGTGTTGGCTTCTCCGTCTCCGTGGGACCTTTATATACATCAATAACGTAATATAACCTAACCTAACCCAACCTAACATCTCCGCGGTATTATTTGACAACATAACTGGCGAGTTGGCCTCCACGTCTCCGTGGGACCTTTATATACATCAATAACATAATATAAGCTAGCCTAACCTAATCTAACATCTCGGCGGTAATATTTGACCACATTCCTGGCGAGTTGGCCTCTACGTCTCCGTGGGACCTTTATATACATCAGTAACGTAATATAACCTAACCTAACCCAACGTAACATCTCGGCGGTAATATTTGACAACATTCATGGCGAGTTGGCTTCTCCATCCCCGTGGGACCTTTATATACATCAATAACGTAATATAACCTAACCTAACCCAATCTAGCATCTCGGCGGTAATATTTGACCACATTCCTGGCTTGCTGACCTCTACGTCTCCGTTTGACCTTCATATACATCAATAACGTAATATAACGTAACCTAACCCAACCTATCATCTCGGCGGTTATATTTGACAACATTCCTGGCGAGTTGGCTTCTCCGTCTCCGTGGGACCTTTATATACATCAATAACGTAATATAACCTAACCTAACCCAACCTAACATCTCCGCGGTATTATTTGACAACATACCTGGCGAGTTGGTCTCCACGTCTCCGTGGGACCTTTATATACATCAATAACATAATATAAGGTAGCCTAACCTAATCTAACATCTCGGCGGTAATATTTGACCACATTCCTGGCGAGTTGGCCTCTACGTCTCCGTGGGACCTTTATATACATCAATAACGTAATATAACCTAACCTAACCCAACCTAACATCTCGGCTGTAATATTTGACAAGATTCCTGCGAGTTGGCCTCTACGTCTCCCTGGGATCTTTATATACATCAATAACGTAATATAACATAACCTAACCCAATCTAACATCTCGGCGGTAATATTTGACAACATTCCTGGCGAGTTGGCCTCTACGTTTCCGTGGGACCTTTATATACTTCAATAACGTAATATAACCTAACCTAACCCAACCTAACATCTCGGCGGTAATATTTGACATCATTCCTGGCGAGTTGGCCTCTACGTCTCCGTTGACCTTCATATACATCAATAACGTAATATAACGTAACCTAACCCAACCTATCATCTCGGCGGTAATATTTGACAACATTCATGGCGAGTTGGCTTCTCCATCCCCGTGGGACCTTTATATACATCAATAACGTAATATAACCTAACCTAACCCAATCTAGCATCTCGGCGGTAATATTTGACCACATTCCTGGCTTGCTGACCTCTACGTCTCCGTGAGACCTTTATATGCATCTATAACGTAATATAACCTAACCTAACTCAACCTAACATCTCGGCGGTAGTATTTGAAAACATTCCTGGCGAGTTGGCCTCTACGTCTCCGTGGGCCCTTCATATACATCAATAACAAAAATATAACGTAAAATAAATCAACCTATCATCTCGGCGATAATATTTGACAAGATTCCTGGCGAGTTGGCCTCTATGTTTCCGTGGGATATTTATATACATCAATAACATAATATAAGCTAAGCTAACCCAATCTAACATCTCCGCGGTAATATTTGACAACATACCTGGCGAGTAGGCCTCTACGTCTCCGTGGGACCTTTATATACATCAATAACGTAATATAACCTAACCTAACCCAATCTAGCATCTCGGCGGTAATATTTGACCACATTCCTGGCTTGTTGGCCTCTACGCGTCCGTGAGAACTTTATATACATCTATAACGTAATATAACCTAACCTAACCCAACCTAACATCTCCGCGGTAATATTTGACAACATTCCTGGCGAGTTGGCTTCTCCATCCCCGTGGGACCTTTATATACATCAATAACGTAATATACCCTAACCTAACCCAACCTAACATCTCGGCGATAATATTTGACAAGATTCCCGGCGAGTTGGCCTCTACGTCTCCCTGGGAACTTTATATACATCAGTAACGTAATATAACCTAACCTAACCCAACGTAACATCTCGATGGTAATATTTGAAAACATTCCTGGCGAGTTGGCCTTTACGTCTCCGTGGGACCTTCACATACATCAATAACGTAATATAACCTAACCTAACCCAATCTAGCATCTCGGCGGTAATATTTGACCACATTCCTGGTTTGTTGGCCTCTACGTCTCCGTGGGACCTTTATATACATCAATAACATAATATAAGCTAGCCTAACCCAATCTAACATCTCGGCGATAATATTTGACCACATTCCTGGCTTGTTGGCCTCTACGTCTCCGTTGGACCTTTATATACATCAATAACGTAATATAACGTAACCTAACCCAACCTATCATCTCGGCGGTTATATTTGACAACATTCCTGGCGTGTTGGCTTCTCCGTCTCCGTGGGACCTTTATATACATCAATAACGTAATATAACCTAACCTAACACAACCTAACATCTCCGCGGTATTATTTGACAACATAACTGGCGAGTTGGCCTCCACGTCTCCGTGGGACCTTTATATACATCAATAACATAATATAAGCTAGCCTAACCTAATCTAACATCTCGGCGGTAATATTTGACCACATTCCTGGCGAGTTGGCCTCTACGTCTTCGTGGGACCTTTGTATACATCAATAACGTAATATAACTTAACCTAACCCAACCTAACATCTCGGCGGGAATATTTGACGACATTCCTGGCGAGTTGGCCTCTACGTTTCCGTAGGATATTTATATACATCAATAACATAATATAAGCTAAGCTAACCCAATCTAACATCTCCGCGGTAATATTTGACAACATACCTGGCGAGTAGGCCTCTACGTCTCCGTGGGCCCTTCATATACATCAATAACAAAAATATAACCTAACCTAAATCAACCTATCATCTCGGCGATAATATTTGACAAGATTGCTGGCGAGTTGGCCTCTACGTTTCCGTGGGATATTTATATACTTCAATAACGTAATATAACCTAACCTAACCCAATCTAACATCTCCGCGGTAATATTTGACAACATTCCTGGCGAGTTGGCCTCTACGTCTCCGTTTGACCTTCATATACATCAATAACGTAATCTAACCTAACATAACCCAACCTAACATCTCGGCGGTAATATTTGACAACATTCATGGCGAGTTGGCTTCTCCATCCCCGTGGGACCTTTATATACATCAATAACGTAATATAACCTAACCTAACCCAATCTAGCATCTCGGCGGTAATATTTGACCACATTCCTGGCTTGTTGGCCTCTACGTCTCCGCGGGACCTTTATATACATCAATAACATAATATAAGCTAGCCCAACCCAATCTAACATCTCGGCCGTAATATTTGACCACATTCCTGGCTTGTTGGCCTCTACGTCTCCGTGGGACCTTTATATACTTCAATAACGTAATATAACCTAACCTAACCCAATCTAGCATCTCGGCGGTAATATTTGACCACATTCCTGGCTTGCTGACCTCTACGTCTCCGTGAGACCTTTATATGCATCTATAACGTAATATAACCTAACCTAACCCAACCTAACATCTCGGCGGTAGAATTTGAAAACATTCCTAGCGAGTTGGCCTCTACGTCTCCGTGGGCCCTTCATATACATCAATAACAAAAATATAACGTAACCTAAATCAACCTATCATCTCGGCGAAAATATTTGACAAGATTCCTGGCGAGTTGGCCTCTATGTTTCCGTGGGATATTTATATACATCAATAACATAATATAAGCTAAGCTAACCCAATCTAACATCTCCGCGGTAATATTTGACAACATACCTGGCGAGTAGGCCTCTACGTCTCCGTGGGCCCTTCATATACATCAATAACGTAATATAACCTAACCTAACCCAACCTAACATCTCGGCGGTAATATTTGACGACATTCCTGGCGAGTTGGCCTCTACGTTTCCGTGGGACCTTTATATACTTCAATAACGTAATATAACCTAACCTAACCCAATCTAACATCTCCGCGGTAATATTTGACAACATTTCTGGCGAGTTGGCCTCTACGTCTCCGTTTGACCTTCATATACATCAATAACGTAATCTAACCTAACATAACCCAACCTAACATCTCGGCGGTAATATTTGACAACATTCCTGGCGAGTTGGCTTCTCCATCCCCGTGGGACCTTTATATACATCAATAACGTAATATAACCTAACCTAACCCAACCTAACATCTCGGCGGTAATATTTGACGACATTCCTGGCGAGTTGGCCTCTACGTTTCCGTGGGACCTTTATATACTTCAATAACGTAATATAACCTAACCTAACCCAATCTAACATCTCCGCGGTAATATTTGACAACATTTCTGGCGAGTTGGCCTCTACGTCTCCGTTTGACCTTCATATACATCAATAACGTAATCTAACCTAACATAACCCAACCTAACATCTCGGCGGTAATATTTGACAACATTCCTGGCGAGTTGGCTTCTCCATCCCCGTGGGACCTTTATATACATCAATAACGTAATATACCCTAACCTAACCCAACCTAACATCTCGGCGATAATATTTGACAAGATTCCCGGCGAGTTGGCCTCTACGTCTCCGTGGGACCTTTATATACATCAGTAACGTAATATAACCTAACCTAACCCAACGTAACATCTCGGCGGTAATATTTGAAAACATTCCTGGCGAGTTGGCCTTTACGTCTCCGTGGGACCTTCACATACATCAATAACGTAATATAACCTAACCTAACCCAATCTAGCATCTCGGCGGTAATATTTGACCACATTCCTGGCTTGTTGGCCTCTACGTCTCCGTGGGACCTTTATATACATCAATAACGAAATATAACGTAACCTAACCCAACCTATCATCTCGGCGGTTATATTTGACAACATTCTTGGCCAGTTGGCTTCTCCGTCTCCGTGGGACCTTTATATACATCAATAACGTAATATAACCTAACCTAACCCAACCTAACATCTCCGCGGTATTATTTGACAACATACCTGGCGAGTTGGCCTCCACGTCTCCGTGGGACCTTTATATACATCAATAACATAATATAAGCTAGCCTAAACTAATCTAACATATCGGCGGTAATATTTGACCACATTCCTGGCGAGTTGGCTTCTACGTCTTCGTGGGACCTTTGTATACATCAATAACGTAATATAACTTAACCTAACCCAACCTAACATCTCGGCGGGAATATTTGACGACATTCCTGGCGAGTTGGCCTCTACGTTTCCGTAGGATATTTATATACATCAATAACATAATATAAGCTAAGCTAACCCAATCTAACATCTCCGCGGTAATATTTGACAACCTACCTGGCGAGTAGGCCTCTACGTCTCCGTGGGCCCTTCATATACATCAATAACAAAAATATAACCTAACCTAAATCAACCTATCATCTCGGCGATAGTATTTGACAAGATTGCTGGCGAGTTGGCCTCTACGTTTCCGTGGGATATTTATATACTTCAATAACGTAATATAACCTAACCTAACCCAATCTAACATCTCCGCGGTAATATTTGACAACATTCCTGGCGAGTTGGCCTCTACGTCTCCGTTTGACCTTCATATACATCAATAACGTAATCTAACCTAACATAACCCAAGCTAACTTCTCGGCGGTAATATCTGAAAACATACCTGGCGAGGTGGCCTCTACGTCTCCGTGGGACATTTATATACATCAATAACATAATATAAGCTACCCTAACCCAACCTAACATCTCCGCGGGAATATTTGACAACATACCTGGCGAGTTGGCCTCTACGTCTCCGTGGGCCCTTCATATACATCAATAACGTAATATAACCTAACCTAACCCAATCTAACATCTCGGCGGTAATATTTGCCATCATTCCTGGCGAGTTGGCCTCTACGTCTCGGTTGACCTTCATATACATCAATAACGTAATATAACGTAACCTAACCCAACCAATCATCTCGGCGGTTATATTTGACAACATTCATGGCGAGTTGGCTTCTCCGTCTCCGTGGGACCTTTATATACATCAATAACGTAATATAACATAACCTAACCCAACCTAACATTTCGGCGGTAATATTTGACGACATTCCTGGCGAGTTGGCCTCTACGTTTCCGTGGGACCTTTATATACTTCAATAACGTAATATAACCTAACCTAAATCAACCTATCATCTCGGCGATAATATTTGACAAGATTCCTGGCGAGTTGGCCTCTACGTCTGCGTGGGATCTTTATATACATCAATAACGTAATATAACCTAACCTAAATCAACCTATCATCTCGGCGATAATATTTCACAAGATTCCTGGCGAGTTGGCCTCTACGTCTGCGTGGGATCTTTATATACATCAATAACGTAATATAACATAACCTAACCCAATCTAGCATCTCGGCGGTAATATTTGACCACATTCCTGGCTTGTTGGCCTCTACGTCTCCGTGAGACCTTTATATACATCTATAACGTAATATAACCTAACCTAACCCAAGCTAACTTCTCGGCGGTAATATTTGAAAACATACCTGGCGAGGTGGCCTCTACGTCTCCGTGGGATATTTATATACATCAATAACATAATATAAGCTAGCCTAACCCAACCTAACATCTCCGCGGTAATATTTGACCACATTCCTGGCTTGTTGGCCTCTACGTCTCCGTTGGACCTTTATATACATCAATAACGTAATATAACCTAACCTAACCCAACCTAACATTTCGGCGGTAATATTTGACGACATTCCTGGCGAGTTGGCCTCTACGTTTCCGTGGGACCTTTATATACTTCAATAACGTAATATAACCTAACCTAAATAAACCTATCCTCTCGGCGATAATATTTGACAAGATTCCTGGCGAGTTGGCCTCTACGTCTCCGTGGGATCTTTATATACATCAATAACGTAATATAACATAACCTAACCCAATCTAGCATCTCGGCGGTAATATTTGACCACATTCCTGGCTTGCTGAACTCTACGTCTCCGCGAGACCTTTATATACATCTATAACGTAATATAACCTAACCTAACCCAACCTAACATCTCGGCGGTAGTATTTGAAAACATTCCTAGCGAGTTGGCCTCTACGTCTCCGTGGGACATATATATACATCAATAACGTAATATAACCTAACCTAACCCAACCTAACATTTCGGCGGTAATATTTGACGACATTCCTGGCGAGTTGGCCTCTACGTTTCCGTGGGACCTTTATATACTTCAATAACGTAATATAACCTAACCTAAATCAACCTATCATCTCGGCGATAATATTTGACAAGATTCCTGGCGAGTTGGCCTCTACGTCTCCGTGGGATCTTTATATACATCAATAACGTAATATAACATAACCTAACCCAATCTAGCATCTCGGCGGTAATATTTGACCACATTCCTGGCTTGTTGGCCTCTACGTCTCCGTGAGACCTTTATATACATCTATAACGTAATATAACCTAACCTAACCCAAGCTAACTTCTCGGCGGTAATATTTGAAAACATACCTGGCGAGGTGGCCTCTACGTCTCCGTGGGATATTTATATACATCAATAACATAATATAAGCTAGCCTAACCCAACCTAACATCTCCGCGGTAATATTTGACCACATTCCTGGCTTGTTGGCCTCTACGTCTCCGTTGGACCTTTATATACATCAATAACGTAATATAACGTAACCTAACCCAACCTATCATCTCGGCGGTTATATTTGACAACATTCCTGGCGAGTTGGCTTCTCCGTCTCCGTGGGACCTTTATATACATCAATAACGTCATATAACCTAACCTAACCCAACCTAACATTTCCGCGGTATTATTTGACAACATACCTGGCGAGTTGGCCTCCACGTCTCCGTGGGACCTTTATATACATCAATAACATAATATAAGCTAGCCTAACCTAATCTAACATCTCGGCGGTAATGTTTGACCACATTCCTGGCGAGTTGGCCTCTACGTCCCCGTGGGACCTTTATATACATCAATAACGTAATATAACCTAACCTAACCCAACCTAACATCTCGGCGGTAATATTTGACAACATTCCTGGCGAGTTGGCTTCTCCGTCCCCGTGGGACCTTTATATACATCAATGACGTAATATAACCTAACCTAACCCAACCTAACATCTCGGCGGTAATATTTGACGACATTCCTGGCGAGTTGGCCTCTACGTTTCCGTGGGACCTTTATATACTTCAATAACGTAATATAACCTAACCTAAATCAACCTATCATCTCGGCGATAATATTTGACAAGATTACTGGCGAGTTGGCCTCTACGTCTCCGTGGGATCTTTATATACATCAATAACGTAATATAACATAACCTAACCCAATCTAACATCTCGGCGGTAATATTTGACGACATTCCTGGCGAGTTGGCCTCTACGTTTCCGTGGGACCTTTATATACTTCAATAACGTAATATAACCTAACCTAACACAACCTAACATCTCGGCGGTAATATTTGACGACATTCCTGGCGAGTTGGCCTCTACGTTTCCGTGGGACCTTTATATACTTCAATAACGTAATATAACCTAACCTAACACAACCTAACATCTCGGCGGTAATATTTGACGACATTCCTGGCGAGTTGGCCTCTACGTTTCCGTGGGACCTTTATATACTTCAATAACGTAATATAACCTAACCTAACCCAACGTAACATCTCGGCGGTAATATTTGAAACCATTCCTGGCGAGTTGGCCTTTACGTCTCCGTGGGACCATCACATACATCAATAACGTAACATAACCTAACCTAACCCAATCTAGCATCTCGGCGGTAATATTTGACCACATTCCTGGCTTGTTGGCCTCTACGTCTCCGTGGGACCTTTATATACATCAATAACATAATATAAGCTAGCCTAACCCAATCTAACATCTCGGCGGTAATATTTGACCACATTCCTGGCTTGTTGGCCTCTACGTCTCCGTGGGACCTTTATATACATCAATAACGTAATATAACGTAACCTAACCCAACCTATCATCTCGGCGGTTATATTTGACAACATTCCTGGCGAGTTGGCTTCTCCGTCTCCGTGGGACCTTTATTTACATCAATAACGTAATATAACCTAACCTAACCCAACCTAACATCTCCGCGGTATTATTTGACATCATACCTGGCGAGTTGGCCTCCACGTCTCCGTGGGACCTTTATATACATCAATAACATAATATAAGCTAGCCTAACCTAATCTAACATCTCGGCGGTAATATTTGACCACATTCCTGGCGAGTTGGCCTCTACGTTTCCGTGGGACCTTTATATACTTCAGTAACGTAATATAACCTAACCTAAATCAACCTATCATCTCGGAGATAATATTTGACAAGATTACTGGCGAGTTGGCCTCTACGTCTCCGTGGGATCTTTATATACATCAATAACGTAATATAACATAACCTAACCCAATCTAACATCTCGACGGTAATATTTGACGACATTCCTGGCGAGTTGGCCTCTACGTTTCCGTGGGACCTTTATATACTTCAATAACGTAATATAACCTAACCTAACACAACCTAACATCTCGGCGGTAATATTTGACGACATTCCTGGCGAGTTGGCCTCTACGTTTCCGTAGGATATTTATATACATCAATAACATAATATAAGCTAAGCTAACCCAATCTAACATCTCCGCGGTAATATTTGACAACCTACCTGGCGAGTAGGCCTCTACGTCTCCGTGGGCCCTTCATATACATCAATAACAAAAATATAACCTAACCTAAATCAACCTATCATCTCGGCGATAGTATTTGACAAGATTGCTGGCGAGTTGGCCTCTACGTTTCCGTGGGATATTTATATACTTCAATAACGTAATATAACCTAACCTAACCCAATCTAACATCTCCGCGGTAATATTTGACAACATTCCTGGCGAGTTGGCCTCTACGTCTCCGTTTGACCTTCATATACATCAATAACGTAATCTAACCTAACATAACCCAAGCTAACTTCTCGGCGGTAATATCTGAAAACATACCTGGCGAGGTGGCCTCTACGTCTCCGTGGGACATTTATATACATCAATAACATAATATAAGCTACCCTAACCCAACCTAACATCTCCGCGGGAATATTTGACAACATACCTGGCGAGTTGGCCTCTACGTCTCCGTGGGCCCTTCATATACATCAATAACGTAATATAACCTAACCTAACCCAATCTAACATCTCGGCGGTAATATTTGCCATCATTCCTGGCGAGTTGGCCTCTACGTCTCGGTTGACCTTCATATACATCAATAACGTAATATAACGTAACCTAACCCAACCAATCATCTCGGCGGTTATATTTGACAACATTCATGGCGAGTTGGCTTCTCCGTCTCCGTGGGACCTTTATATACATCAATAACGTAATATAACCTAACCTAACCCAACCTAACATTTCGGCGGTAATATTTGACGACATTCCTGGCGAGTTGGCCTCTACGTTTCCGTGGGACCTTTATATACTTCAATAACGTAATATAACCTAACCTAAATCAACCTATCATCTCGGCGATAATATTTGACAAGATTCCTGGCGAGTTGGCCTCTACGTCTGCGTGGGATCTTTATATACATCAATAACGTAATATAACCTAACCTAAATCAACCTATCATCTCGGCGGTTATATTTGACAACATTCCTGGCGAGTTGGCTTCTCCGTCTCCGTGGGACCTTTATTTACATCAATAACGTAATATAACCTAACCTAACCCAACCTAACATCTCCGCGGTATTATTTGACATCATACCTGGCGAGTTGGCCTCCACGTCTCCGTGGGACCTTTATATACATCAATAACATAATATAAGCTAGCCTAACCTAATCTAACATCTCGGCGGTAATATTTGACCACATTCCTGGCGAGTTGGCCTCTACGTTTCCGTGGGACCTTTATATACTTCAGTAACGTAATATAACCTAACCTAAATCAACCTATCATCTCGGAGATAATATTTGACAAGATTACTGGCGAGTTGGCCTCTACGTCTCCGTGGGATCTTTATATACATCAATAACGTAATATAACATAACCTAACCCAATCTAACATCTCGACGGTAATATTTGACGACATTCCTGGCGAGTTGGCCTCTACGTTTCCGTGGGACCTTTATATACTTCAATAACGTAATATAACCTAACCTAACACAACCTAACATCTCGGCGGTAATATTTGACGACATTCCTGGCGAGTTGGCCTCTACGTTTCCGTAGGATATTTATATACATCAATAACATAATATAAGCTAAGCTAACCCAATCTAACATCTCCGCGGTAATATTTGACAACCTACCTGGCGAGTAGGCCTCTACGTCTCCGTGGGCCCTTCATATACATCAATAACAAAAATATAACCTAACCTAAATCAACCTATCATCTCGGCGATAGTATTTGACAAGATTGCTGGCGAGTTGGCCTCTACGTTTCCGTGGGATATTTATATACTTCAATAACGTAATATAACCTAACCTAACCCAATCTAACATCTCCGCGGTAATATTTGACAACATTCCTGGCGAGTTGGCCTCTACGTCTCCGTTTGACCTTCATATACATCAATAACGTAATCTAACCTAACATAACCCAAGCTAACTTCTCGGCGGTAATATCTGAAAACATACCTGGCGAGGTGGCCTCTACGTCTCCGTGGGACATTTATATACATCAATAACATAATATAAGCTACCCTAACCCAACCTAACATCTCCGCGGGAATATTTGACAACATACCTGGCGAGTTGGCCTCTACGTCTCCGTGGGCCCTTCATATACATCAATAACGTAATATAACCTAACCTAACCCAATCTAACATCTCGGCGGTAATATTTGCCATCATTCCTGGCGAGTTGGCCTCTACGTCTCGGTTGACCTTCATATACATCAATAACGTAATATAACGTAACCTAACCCAACCAATCATCTCGGCGGTTATATTTGACAACATTCATGGCGAGTTGGCTTCTCCGTCTCCGTGGGACCTTTATATACATCAATAACGTAATATAACCTAACCTAACCCAACCTAACATTTCGGCGGTAATATTTGACGACATTCCTGGCGAGTTGGCCTCTACGTTTCCGTGGGACCTTTATATACTTCAATAACGTAATATAACCTAACCTAAATCAACCTATCATCTCGGCGATAATATTTGACAAGATTCCTGGCGAGTTGGCCTCTACGTCTGCGTGGGATCTTTATATACATCAATAACGTAATATAACCTAACCTAAATCAACCTATCATCTCGGCGATAATATTTGACAAGATTCCTGGCGAGTTGGCCTCTACGTCTGCGTGGGATCTTTATATACATCAATAACGTAATATAACATAACCTAACCCAATCTAGCATCTCGGCGGTAATATTTGACCACATTCCTGGCTTGTTGGCCTCTACGTCTCCGTGAGACCTTTATATACATCTATAACGTAATATAACCTAACCTAACCCAAGCTAACTTCTCGGCGGTAATATTTGAAAACATACCTGGCGAGGTGGCCTCTACGTCTCCGTGGGATATTTATATACATCAATAACATAATATAAGCTAGCCTAACCCAACCTAACATCTCCGCGGTAATATTTGACCACATTCCTGGCTTGTTGGCCTCTACGTCTCCGTTGGACCTTTATATACATCAATAACGTAATATAACGTAACCTAACCCAACCTATCATCTCGGCGGTTATATTTGACAACATTCCTGGCGAGTTGGCTTCTCCGTCTCCGTGGGACCTTTATATACATCAATAACGTCATATAACCTAACCTAACCCAACCTAACATTTCCGCGGTATTATTTGACAACATACCTGGCGAGTTGGCCTCCACGTCTCCGTGGGACCTTTATATACATCAATAACATAATATAAGCTAGCCTAACCTAATCTAACATCTCGGCGGTAATGTTTCACCACATTCCTGGCGAGTTGGCCTCTACGTCCCCGTGGGACCTTTATATACATCAATAACGTAATATAACCTAACCTAACCCAACCTAACATCTCGGCGGTAATGTTTCACCACATTCCTGGCGAGTTGGCTTCTCCATCCCCGTGGGACCTTTATATACATCAATAACGTAATATAACCTAGCCTAACCCAACCTAACATCTCGGCGGTAATACTTGACGACATTCCTGGCGAGTTGGCCTCTACGTTTCCGTGGGACCTTTATATACTTCAATAACGTAATATAACCTAACCTAAATCAACCTACCATCTCCGCGATAATATTTGACAAGATTCCTGGCGAGTTGGCCTCTACGTCTCCGGGGGATCTTTATATACATCAGTAACGTAATATAACATAACCTAACCCAATCTAGCATCTCGGCGGTAATATTTGACCACATTCCTGGCTTGCTGACCTCTACGTCTCCGTGAGACCTTTATATACATCTATAACGTAATATAACCTAACCTAACCCAACCTAACATCTCGGCGGTAGTATTTGAAAACATTCCTAGCGAGTTGGCCTCTACGTCTCCGTGGGACATTTATATGCATCAATAACGTAATATAACCTAACCTAACCCAATCTAACAACTCGGCGGTAATATTTGACATCATTCCTGGCGAGTTGGCCTCTACGTATCCGTTGACCTTCATATACATCAATAACGTAATATAACGTAACCTAACCCAACCTATCATCTCGGCGGTTATATTTGACAACATTCCTGGTGAGTTGGCTTCTCCGTCTCCGTGGGACCTTTATATACATCAATAACGTAATATAACCTAACCTAACCCAACCTAACATCTCCGCGGTATTATTTGACAACATACCTGGCGAGTTGGCCTCCACGTCTCCGTGGGACCTTTATATACATCAATAACATAATATAAGCTAGCCTAACCTAATCTAACATCTCGGCGGTAATGTTTGACCACATTCCTGGCGAGTTGGCCTCTACGTCCCCGTGGGACCTTTATATACATCAATAACGTAATATAACCTAACCTAACCCAACCTAACATCTCGGCGGTAATATTTGACAACATTCCTGGCGAGTTGGCTTCTCCGTCCCCGTGGGACCTTTATATACATCAATGACGTAATATAACCTAACCTAACCCAACCTAACATCTCGGCGGTAATATTTGACGACATTCCTGGCGAGTTGGCCTCTACGTTTCCGTGGGACCTTTATATACTTCAATAACGTAATATAACCTAACCTAAATCAACCTATCATCTCGGCGATAATATTTGACAAGATTACTGGCGAGTTGGCCTCTACGTCTCCGTGGGATCTTTATATACATCAATAACGTAATATAACATAACCTAACCCAATCTAACATCTCGGCGGTAATATTTGACGACATTCCTGGCGAGTTGGCCTCTACGTTTCCGTGGGACCTTTATATACTTCAATAACGTAATATAACCTAACCTAACACAACCTAACATCTCGGCGGTAATATTTGACGACATTCCTGGCGAGTTGGCCTCTACGTTTCCGTGGGACCTTTATATACTTCAATAACGTAATATAACCTAACCTAACACAACCTAACATCTCGGCGGTAATATTTGACGACATTCCTGGCGAGTTGGCCTCTACGTTTCCGTGGGACCTTTATATACTTCAATAACGTAATATAACCTAACCTAACCCAACGTAACATCTCGGCGGTAATATTTGAAACCATTCCTGGCGAGTTGGCCTTTACGTCTCCGTGGGACCTTCACATACATCAATAACGTAACATAACCTAACCTAACCCAATCTAGCATCTCGGCGGTAATATTTGACCACATTCCTGGCTTGTTGGCCTCTACGTCTCCGTGGGACCTTTATATACATCAATAACATAATATAAGCTAGCCTAACCCAATCTAACATCTCGGCGGTAATATTTGACCACATTCCTGGCTTGTTGGCCTCTACGTCTCCGTGGGACCTTTATATACATCAATAACGTAATATAACGTAACCTAACCCAACCTATCATCTCGGCGGTTATATTTGACAACATTCCTGGCGAGTTGGCCTCTACGTTCCCGTTTGACCTTCATATACATCAATAACGCAATCTAACCTAACATAACCCAACCTAACATCTCGGCGGTAATATTTGACATCATTCCTGGCGAGTTGGCTTCTCCGTCCCCGTGGTACCTTTATATACATCAATAACATAATATAAGCTAGCCTAACCTAATCTAACATCTCGGCGGTAATGTTTGACCACATTCCTGGCGAGTTGGCCTTTACGTCTCCGTGGGACCTTCACATACATCAATAACGTAACATAACCTAACCTAACCCAATCTAGCATCTCGGCGGTAATATTTGACCACATTCCTGGCTTGTTGGCCTCTACGTCTCCGTGGGACCTTTATATACATCAATAACATAATATAAGCTAGCCTAACCCAATCTAACATCTCGGCGGTAATATTTGACCACATTCCTGGTGAGTTGGCTTCTCCGTCTCCGTGGGACCTTTATATACATCAATAACGTAATATAACCTAACCTAACCCAACCTAACATCTCCGCGGTATTATTTGACAACATACCTGGCGAGTTGGCCTCTACGTCTCCGTTTGACCTTCATATACATCAATAACGTAATCTAACATAACATAACCCAACCTAACATCTCGGCGGTAATATTTGACAGCATTCATGGCGAGTTGGCTTCTCCATCCCCGTGGGACCTTTATATACATCAATAACGTAATATAACCTAACCTAACCCAACCTAACATTTCGGCGGTAATATTTGACGACATTCCTGGCGAGTTGGCCTCTACGTTTCCGTGGGACCTTTATATACTTCAATAACGTAATATAACCTAACCTAAATCAACCTATCATCTCGGCGATAATATTTGACAACATTCCTGGCGAGTTGGCTTCTCCGTCTCCGTGGGACCTTTATATACATCAATAACGTCATATAACCTAACCTAACCCAACCTAACATTTCCGCGGTATAATTTGACAACATACCTGGCGAGTTGGCCTCCACGTCTCCGTGGGACCTTTATATACATCAATAACATAATATAAGCTAGCCTAACCTAATCTAACATCTCGGCGGTAATGTTTCACCACATTCCTGGCGAGTTGGCTTCTCCATCCCCGTGGGACCTTTATATACATCAATAACGTAATATAACCTAGCCTAACCCAACCTAACATCTCGGCGGTAATACTTGACGACATTCCTGGCGAGTTGGCCTCTACGTTTCCGTGGGACCTTTATATACTTCAATAACGTAATATAACCTAACCTAAATCAACCTACCATCTCCGCGATAATATTTGACAAGATTCCTGGCGAGTTGGCCTCTACGTCTCCGGGGGATCTTTATATACATCAATAACGTAATATAACATAACCTAACCCAATCTAGCATCTCGGCGGTAATATTTGACCACATTCCTGGCTTGCTGACCTCTACGTCTCCGTGAGACCTTTATATACATCTATAACGTAATATAACCTAACCTAACCCAACCTAACATCTCGGCGGTAGTATTTGAAAACATTCCTAGCGAGTTGGCCTCTACGTCTCCGTGGGACATTTATATGCATCAATAACGTAATATAACCTAACCTAACCCAATCTAACAACTCGGCGGTAATATTTGACATCATTCCTGGCGAGTTGGCCTCTACGTCTCCGTTGACCTTCATATACATCAATAACGTAATATAACGTAACCTAACCCAACCTATCATCTCGGCGGTTATATTTGACAACATTCCTGGTGAGTTGGCTTCTCCGTCTCCGTGGGACCTTTATATACATCAATAACGTAATATAACCTAACCTAACCCAACCTAACATCTCCGCGGTATTATTTGACAACATACCTGGCGAGTTGGCCTCCACGTCTCCGTGGGACCTTTATATACATCAATAACATAATATAAGCTAGCCTAACCTAATCTAACATCTCGGCGGTAATGTTTGACCACATTCAAGGCGAGTTGGCCTCTACGTCCCCGTGGGACCTTTATATACATCAATAACGTAATATAACCTAACCTAACCCAACCTAACATCTCGGCGGTAATATTTGACAACATTCCTGGCGAGTTGGCTTCTCCGTCCCCGTGGGACCTTTATATACATCAATGACGTAATATAACCTAACCTAACCCAACCTAACATCTCGGCGGTAATATTTGACGACATTCCTGGCGAGTTGGCCTCTACGTTTCCGTGGGACCTTTATATACTTCAATAACGTAATATAACCTAACCTAAATCAACCTATCATCTCGGCGATAATATTTGACAAGATTACTGGCGAGTTGGCCTCTACGTCTCCGTGGGATCTTTATATACATCAATAACGTAATATAACATAACCTAACCCAATCTAACATCTCGGCGGTAATATTTGACGACATTCCTGGCGAGTTGGCCTCTACGTTTCCGTGGGACCTTTATATACTTCAATAACGTAATATAACCTAACCTAACACAACCTAACATCTCGGCGGTAATATTTGACGACATTCCTGGCGAGTTGGCCTCTACGTTTCCGTGGGACCTTTATATACTTCAATAACGTAATATAACCTAACCTAACACAACCTAACATCTCGGCGGTAATATTTGACGACATTCCTGGCGAGTTGGCCTCTACGATTCCGTGGGACCTTTATATACTTCAATAACGTAATATAACCTAACCTAACCCAACGTAACATCTCGGCGGTAATATTTGACCACATTCCTGGCTTGCTGAACTCTACGTCTCCGCGAGACCTTTATATACATCTATAACGTAATATAACCTAACCTAACCCAACCTAACATCTCGGCGGTAGTATTTGAAAACATTCCTAGCGAGTTGGCCTCTACGTCTCCGTGGGACATATATATACATCAATAACGTAATATAACCTAACCTAACCCAACCTAACATTTCGGCGGTAATATTTGACGACATTCCTCGCGAGTTGGCCTCTACGTCTCCGTGGGACCTTTATATACATCAATAACATAATATAAGCTAGCCTAACCCAACCTAACATTTCGGCGGTAATATTTGACGACATTCCTGGCGAGTTGGCCTCTACGTTTCCGTGGGACCTTTATATACTTCAATAACGTAATATAACCTAACCTAAATCAACCTATCATCTCGGCGATAATATTTGACAAGATTCCTGGCGAGTTGGCCTCTACGTCTCCGTGGGATCTTTATATACATCAATAACGTAATATAACATAACCTAACCCAATCTAGCATCTCGGCGGTAATATTTGACCACATTCCTGGCTTGTTGGCCTCTACGTCTCCGTGAGACCTTTATATACATCTATAACGTAATATAACCTAACCTAACCCAAGCTAACTTCTCGGCGGTAATATTTGAAAACATACCTGGCGAGGTGGCCTCTACGTCTCCGTGGGATATTTATATACATCAATAACATAATATAAGCTAGCCTAACCCAACCTAACATCTCCGCGGTAATATTTGACCACATTCCTGGCTTGTTGGCCTCTACGTCTCCGTTGGACCTTTATATACATCAATAACGTAATATAACGTAACCTAACCCAACCTATCATCTCGGCGGTTATATTTGACAACATTCCTGGCGAGTTGGCTTCTCCGTCTCCGTGGGACCTTTATATACATCAATAACGTCATATAACCTAACCTAACCCAACCTAACATTTCCGCGGTATTATTTGACAACATACCTGGCGAGTTGGCCTCCACGTCTCCGTGGGACCTTTATATACATCAATAACATAATATAAGCTAGCCTAACCTAATCTAACATCTCGGCGGTAATGTTTCACCACATTCCTGGCGAGTTGGCCTCTACGTCCCCGTGGGACCTTTATATACATCAATAACGTAATATAACCTAACCTAACCCAACCTAACATCTCGGCGGTAATATTTGACAACATTCCTGGCGAGTTGGCTTCTCCATCCCCGTGGGACCTTTATATACATCAATAACGTAATATAACCTAGCCTAACCCAACCTAACATCTCGGCGGTAATACTTGACGACATTCCTGGCGAGTTGGCCTCTACGTTTCCGTGGGACCTTTATATACTTCAATAACGTAATATAACCTAACCTAAATCAACCTACCATCTCCGCGATAATATTTGACAAGATTCCTGGCGAGTTGGCCTCTACGTCTCCGGGGGATCTTTATATACATCAATAACGTAATATAACATAACCTAACCCAATCTAGCATCTCGGCGGTAATATTTGACCACATTCCTGGCTTGCTGACCTCTACGTCTCCGTGAGACCTTTATATACATCTATAACGTAATATAACCTAACCTAACCCAACCTAACATCTCGGCGGTAGTATTTGAAAACATTCCTAGCGAGTTGGCCTCTACGTCTCCGTGGGACATTTATATGCATCAATAACGTAATATAACCTAACCTAACCCAATCTAACAACTCGGCGGTAATATTTGACATCATTCCTGGCGAGTTGGCCTCTACGTATCCGTTGACCTTCATATACATCAATAACGTAATATAACGTAACCTAACCCAACCTATCATCTCGGCGGTTATATTTGACAACATTCCTGGTGAGTTGGCTTCTCCGTCTCCGTGGGACCTTTATATACATCAATAACGTAATATAACCTAACCTAACCCAACCTAACATCTCCGCGGTATTATTTGACAACATACCTGGCGAGTTGGCCTCCACGTCTCCGTGGGACCTTTATATACATCAATAACATAATATAAGCTAGCCTAACCTAATCTAACATCTCGGCGGTAATGTTTGACCACATTCCTGGCGAGTTGGCCTCTACGTCCCCGTGGGACCTTTATATACATCAATAACGTAATATAACCTAACCTAACCCAACCTAACATCTCGGCGGTAATATTTGACAACATTCCTGGCGAGTTGGCTTCTCCGTCCCCGTGGGACCTTTATATACATCAATGACGTAATATAACCTAACCTAACCCAACCTAACATCTCGGCGGTAATATTTGACGACATTCCTGGCGAGTTGGCCTCTACGTTTCCGTGGGACCTTTATATACTTCAATAACGTAATATAACCTAACCTAAATCAACCTATCATCTCGGCGATAATATTTGACAAGATTACTGGCGAGTTGGCCTCTACGTCTCCGTGGGATCTTTATATACATCAATAACGTAATATAACATAACCTAACCCAATCTAACATCTCGGCGGTAATATTTGACGACATTCCTGGCGAGTTGGCCTCTACGTTTCCGTGGGACCTTTATATACTTCAATAACGTAATATAACCTAACCTAACACAACCTAACATCTCGGCGGTAATATTTGACGACATTCCTGGCGAGTTGGCCTCTACGTTTCCGTGGGACCTTTATATACTTCAATAACGTAATATAACCTAACCTAACACAACCTAACATCTCGGCGGTAATATTTGACGACATTCCTGGCGAGTTGGCCTCTACGTTTCCGTGGGACCTTTATATACTTCAATAACGTAATATAACCTAACCTAACCCAACGTAACATCTCGGCGGTAATATTTGAAAACATTCCTGGCGAGTTGGCCTTTACGTCTCCGTGGGACCTTCACATACATCAATAACGTAACATAACCTAACCTAACCCAATCTAGCATCTCGGCGGTAATATTTGACCACATTCCTGGCTTGTTGGCCTCTACGTCTCCGTGGGACCTTTATATACATCAATAACATAATATAAGCTAGCCTAACCCAATCTAACATCTCGGCGGTAATATTTGACCACATTCCTGGCTTGTTGGCCTCTACGTCTCCGTGGGACCTTTATATACATCAATAACGTAATATAACGTAACCTAACCCAACCTATCATCTCGGCGGTTATATTTGACAACATTCCTGGCGAGTTGGCTTCTCCGTCTCCGTGGGACCTTTATTTACATCAATAACGTAATATAACCTAACCTAACCCAACCTAACATCTCCGCGGTATTATTTGACATCATACCTGGCGAGTTGGCCTCCACGTCTCCGTGGGACCTTTATATACATCAATAACATAATATAAGCTAGCCTAACCTAATCTAACATCTCGGCGGTAATATTTGACCACATTCCTGGCGAGTTGGCCTCTACGTTTCCGTGGGACCTTTATATACTTCAGTAACGTAATATAACCTAACCTAAATCAACCTATCATCTCGGAGATAATATTTGACAAGATTACTGGCGAGTTGGCCTCTACGTCTCCGTGGGATCTTTATATACATCAATAACGTAATATAACATAACCTAACCCAATCTAACATCTCGACGGTAATATTTGACGACATTCCTGGCGAGTTGGCCTCTACGTTTCCGTGGGACCTTTATATACTTCAATAACGTAATATAACCTAACCTAACACAACCTAACATCTCGGCGGTAATATTTGACGACATTCCTGGCGAGTTGGCCTCTACGTTTCCGTGGGACCTTTATATACTTCAATAACGTAATATAACCTAACCTAACCCAATCTAACATCTCCGCGGTAATATTTGACAACATTCCTGGCGAGTTGGCCTCTACGTTCCCGTTTGACCTTCATATACATCAATAACGCAATCTAACCTAACATAACCCAACCTAACATCTCGGCGGTAATATTTGACATCATTCCTGGCGAGTTGGCTTCTCCGTCCCCGTGGTACCTTTATATACATCAATAACATAATATAAGCTAGCCTAACCTAATCTAACATCTCGGCGGTAATGTTTGACCACATTCCTTGCGAGTTGGCCTTTACGTCTCCGTGGGACCTTCACATACATCAATAACGTAACATAACCTAACCTAACCCAATCTAGCATCTCGGCGGTAATATTTGACCACATTCCTGGCTTGTTGGCCTCTACGTCTCCGTGGGACCTTTATATACATCAATAACATAATATAAGCTAGCCTAACCCAATCTAACATCTCGGCGGTAATATTTGACCACATTCCTGGTGAGTTGGCTTCTCCGTCTCCGTGGGACCTTTATATACATCAATAACGTAATATAACCTAACCTAACCCAACCTAACATCTCCGCGGTATTATTTGACAACATACCTGGCGAGTTGGCCTCTACGTCTCCGTTTGACCTTCATATACATCAATAACGTAATCTAACATAACATAACCCAACCTAACATCTCGGCGGTAATATTTGACAACATTCATGGCGAGTTGGCTTCTCCATCCCCGTGGGACCTTTATATACATCAATAACGTAATATAACCTAACCTAACCCAACCTAACATTTCGGCGGTAATATTTGACGACATTCCTGGCGAGTTGGCCTCTACGTTTCCGTGGGACCTTTATATACTTCAATAACGTAATATAACCTAACCTAAATCAACCTATCATCTCGGCGATAATATTTGACAACATTCCTGGCGAGTTGGCTTCTCCGTCTCCGTGGGACCTTTATATACATCAATAACGTCATATAACCTAACCTAACCCAACCTAACATTTCCGCGGTATTATTTGACAACATACCTGGCGAGTTGGCGTCCACGTCTCCGTGGGACCTTTATATACATCAATAACATAATATAAGCTAGCCTAACCTAATCTAACATCTCGGCGGTAATGTTTCACCACATTCCTGGCGAGTTGGCTTCTCCATCCCCGTGGGACCTTTATATACATCAATAACGTAATATAACCTAGCCTAACCCAACCTAACATCTCGGCGGTAATACTTGACGACATTCCTGGCGAGTTGGCCTCTACGTTTCCGTGGGACCTTTATATACTTCAATAACGTAATATAACCTAACCTAAATCAACCTACCATCTCCGCGATAATATTTGACAAGATTCCTGGCGAGTTGGCCTCTACGTCTCCGGGGGATCTTTATATACATCAATAACGTAATATAACATAACCTAACCCAATCTAGCATCTCGGCGGTAATATTTGACCACATTCCTGGCTTGCTGACCTCTACGTCTCCGTGAGACCTTTATATACATCTATAACGTAATATAACCTAACCTAACCCAACCTAACATCTCGGCGGTAGTATTTGAAAACATTCCTAGCGAGTTGGCCTCTACGTCTCCGTGGGACATTTATATGCATCAATAACGTAATATAACCTAACCTAACCCAATCTAACAACTCGGCGGTAATATTTGACATCATTCCTGGCGAGTTGGCCTCTACGTCTCCGTTGACCTTCATATACATCAATAACGTAATATAACGTAACCTAACCCAACCTATCATCTCGGCGGTTATATTTGACAACATTCCTGGTGAGTTGGCTTCTCCGTCTCCGTGGGACCTTTATATACATCAATAACGTAATATAACCTAACCTAACCCAACCTAACATCTCCGCGGTATTATTTGACAACATACCTGGCGAGTTGGCCTCCACGTCTCCGTGGGACCTTTATATACATCAATAACATAATATAAGCTAGCCTAACCTAATCTAACATCTCGGCGGTAATGTTTGACCACATTCCTGGCGAGTTGGCCTCTACGTCCCCGTGGGACCTTTATATACATCAATAACGTAATATAACCTAACCTAACCCAACCTAACATCTCGGCGGTAATATTTGACCACATTCCTGGCGAGTTGGCCTCTACGTTTCCGTGGGACCTTTATATACTTCAGTAACGTAATATAACCTAACCTAAATCAACCTATCATCTCGGAGATAATATTTGACAAGATTACTGGCGAGTTGGCCTCTACGTCTCCGTGGGATCTTTATATACATCAATAACGTAATATAACATAACCTAACCCAATCTAACATCTCGACGGTAATATTTGACGACATTCCTGGCGAGTTGGCCTCTACGTTTCCGTGGGACCTTTATATACTTCAATAACGTAATATAACCTAACCTAACACAACCTAACATCTCGGCGGTAATATTTGACGACATTCCTGGCGAGTTGGCCTCTACGTTTCCGTGGGACCTTTATATACTTCAATAACGTAATATAACCTAACCTAACCCAATCTAACATCTCCGCGGTAATATTTGACAACATTCCTGGCGAGTTGGCCTCTACGTTCCCGTTTGACCTTCATATACATCAATAACGCAATCTAACCTAACATAACCCAACCTAACATCTCGGCGGTAATATTTGACATCATTCCTGGCGAGTTGGCTTCTCCGTCCCCGTGGTACCTTTATATACATCAATAACATAATATAAGCTAGCCTAACCTAATCTAACATCTCGGCGGTAATGTTTGACCACATTCCTTGCGAGTTGGCCTTTACGTCTCCGTGGGACCTTCACATACATCAATAACGTAACATAACCTAACCTAACCCAATCTAGCATCTCGGCGGTAATATTTGACCACATTCCTGGCTTGTTGGCCTCTACGTCTCCGTGGGACCTTTATATACATCAATAACATAATATAAGCTAGCCTAACCCAATCTAACATCTCGGCGGTAATATTTGACCACATTCCTGGTGAGTTGGCTTCTCCGTCTCCGTGGGACCTTTATATACATCAATAACGTAATATAACCTAACCTAACCCAACCTAACATCTCCGCGGTATTATTTGACAACATACCTGGCGAGTTGGCCTCTACGTCTCCGTTTGACCTTCATATACATCAATAACGTAATCTAACATAACATAACCCAACCTAACATCTCGGCGGTAATATTTGACAACATTCATGGCGAGTTGGCTTCTCCATCCCCGTGGGACCTTTATATACATCAATAACGTAATATAACCTAACCTAACCCAACCTAACATTTCGGCGGTAATATTTGACGACATTCCTGGCGAGTTGGCCTCTACGTTTCCGTGGGACCTTTATATACTTCAATAACGTAATATAACCTAACCTAAATCAACCTATCATCTCGGCGATAATATTTGACAACATTCCTGGCGAGTTGGCTTCTCCGTCTCCGTGGGACCTTTATATACATCAATAACGTCATATAACCTAACCTAACCCAACCTAACATTTCCGCGGTATTATTTGACAACATACCTGGCGAGTTGGCGTCCACGTCTCCGTGGGACCTTTATATACATCAATAACATAATATAAGCTAGCCTAACCTAATCTAACATCTCGGCGGTAATGTTTCACCACATTCCTGGCGAGTTGGCTTCTCCATCCCCGTGGGACCTTTATATACATCAATAACGTAATATAACCTAGCCTAACCCAACCTAACATCTCGGCGGTAATACTTGACGACATTCCTGGCGAGTTGGCCTCTACGTTTCCGTGGGACCTTTATATACTTCAATAACGTAATATAACCTAACCTAAATCAACCTACCATCTCCGCGATAATATTTGACAAGATTCCTGGCGAGTTGGCCTCTACGTCTCCGGGGGATCTTTATATACATCAATAACGTAATATAACATAACCTAACCCAATCTAGCATCTCGGCGGTAATATTTGACCACATTCCTGGCTTGCTGACCTCTACGTCTCCGTGAGACCTTTATATACATCTATAACGTAATATAACCTAACCTAACCCAACCTAACATCTCGGCGGTAGTATTTGAAAACATTCCTAGCGAGTTGGCCTCTACGTCTCCGTGGGACATTTATATGCATCAATAACGTAATATAACCTAACCTAACCCAATCTAACAACTCGGCGGTAATATTTGACATCATTCCTGGCGAGTTGGCCTCTACGTCTCCGTTGACCTTCATATACATCAATAACGTAATATAACGTAACCTAACCCAACCTATCATCTCGGCGGTTATATTTGACAACATTCCTGGTGAGTTGGCTTCTCCGTCTCCGTGGGACCTTTATATACATCAATAACGTAATATAACCTAACCTAACCCAACCTAACATCTCCGCGGTATTATTTGACAACATACCTGGCGAGTTGGCCTCCACGTCTCCGTGGGACCTTTATATACATCAATAACATAATATAAGCTAGCCTAACCTAATCTAACATCTCGGCGGTAATGTTTGACCACATTCCTGGCGAGTTGGCCTCTACGTCCCCGTGGGACCTTTATATACATCAATAACGTAATATAACCTAACCTAACCCAACCTAACATCTCGGCGGTAATATTTGACAACATTCCTGGCGAGTTGGCTTCTCCGTCCCCGTGGGACCTTTATATACATCAATGACGTAATATAACCTAACCTAACCCAACCTAACATCTCGGCGGTAATATTTGACGACATTCCTGGCGAGTTGGCCTCTACGTTTCCGTGGGACGTTTATATACTTCAATAACGTAATATAACCTAACCTAAATCAACCTATCATCTCGGCGATAATATTTGACAAGATTACTGGCGAGTTGGCCTCTACGTCTCCGTGGGATCTTTATATACATCAATAACGTAATATAACATAACCTAACCCAATCTAACATCTCGGCGGTAATATTTGACGACATTCCTGGCGAGTTGGCCTCTACGTTTCCGTGGGACCTTTATATACTTCAATAACGTAATATAACCTAACCTAACACAACCTAACATCTCGGCGGTAATATTTGACGACATTCCTGGCGAGTTGGCCTCTACGTTTCCGTGGGACCTTTATATACTTCAATAACGTAATATAACCTAACCTAACACAACCTAACATCTCGGCGGTAATATTTGACGACATTCCTGGCGAGTTGGCCTCTACGTTTCCGTGGGACCTTTATATACTTCAATAACGTAATATAACCTAACCTAACCCAACGTAACATCTCGGCGGTAATATTTGAAAACATTCCTGGCGAGTTGGCCTTTACGTCTCCGTGGGACCTTCACATACATCAATAACGTAACATAACCTAACCTAACCCAATCTAGCATCTCGGCGGTAATATTTGACCACATTCCTGGCTTGTTGGCCTCTACGTCTCCGTGGGACCTTTATATACATCAATAACATAATATAAGCTAGCCTAACCCAATCTAACATCTCGGCGGTAATATTTGACCACATTCCTGGCTTGTTGGCCTCTACGTCTCCGTGGGACCTTTATATACATCAATAACGTAATATAACGTAACCTAACCCAACCTATCATCTCGGCGGTTATATTTGACAACATTCCTGGCGAGTTGGCTTCTCCGTCTCCGTGGGACCTTTATATACATCAATAACGTAATATAACCTAACCTAACCCAACCTAACATCTCCGCGGTATTATTTGACATCATACATGGCGAGTTGGCCTCCACGTCTCCGTGGGACCTTTATATACATCAATAACATAATATAAGCTAGCCTAACCTAATCTAACATCTCGGCGGTAATATTTGACCACATTCCTGGCGAGTTGGCCTCTACGTTTCCGTGGGACCTTTATATACTTCAGTAACGTAATATAACCTAACCTAAATCAACCTATCATCTCGGAGATAATATTTGACAAGATTACTGGCGAGTTGGCCTCTACGTCTCCGTGGGATCTTTATATACATCAATAACGTAATATAACATAACCTAACCCAATCTAACATCTCGGCGGTAATATTTGACGACATTCCTGGCGAGTTGGCCTCTACGTTTCCGTGGGACCTTTATATACTTCAATAACGTAATATAACCTAACCTAACACAACCTAACATCTCGGCGGTAATATTTGACGACATTCCTGGCGAGTTGGCCTCTACGTTTCCGTGGGACCTTTATATACTTCAATAACGTAATATAACCTAACCTAACACAATCTAACATCTCCGCGGTAATATTTGACAACATTCCTGGCGAGTTGGCCTCTACGTTCCCGTTTGACCTTCATATACATCAATAACGCAATCTAACCTAACATAACCCAACCTAACATCTCGGCGGTAATATTTGACAACATTCCTGGCGAGTTGGCTTCTCCGTCCCCGTGGTACCTTTATATACATCAATAACATAATATAAGCTAGCCTAACCTAATCTAACATCTCGGCGGTAATGTTTGACCACATTCCTGGCGAGTTGGCCTTTACGTCTCCGTGGGACCTTCACATACATCAATAACGTAACATAACCTAACCTAACCCAATCTAGCATCTCGGCGGTAATATTTGACCACATTTCTGGCTTGTTGGCCTCTACGTCTCCGTGGGACCTTTATATACATCAATAACATAATATAAGCTAGCCTAACCCAATCTAACATCTCGGCGGTAATATTTGACCACATTCCTGGCTTGTTGGCCTCTACGTCTCCGTGGGACCTTTATATACATCAATAACGTAATATAACGTAACCTCACCCAACCTATCATCTCGGCGGTAATATTTGACGACATTCCTGGCGAGTTGGCCTCTACGTTTCCGTGGGACCTTTATATACTTCAATAACGTAATATAACCTAACCTAACCCAACCTAACATCTCGGCGGTAATATTTGACCACATTCCTGGCGAGTTGGCCTCTACGTCTTCGTGGGACCTTTGTATACATCAATAACGTAATATAACTTAACCTAACCCAACCTAACATCTCCGCGGTAATATTTGACGACATTCCTGGCGAGTTGGCCTCTACTTTTCCGTGGGACCTTTATATACTTCAATAACGTAATATAACCTAACCTAACCCAACCTAACATCTCGGCGGTAATATTTGACGACATTCCTGGCGAGTTGGCCTCTACGTTTCCGTGGGACCTTTATATACTTCAATAACGTAATATAACCTAACCTAACCTAACCTAACATCTCCGCGGTAATATTTGACGACATTCCTGGCGAGTTGGCCTCTACGTTTCCGTGGGACCTTTATATACTTCAATAACGTAATATAACCTAACCTAACCCAACCTAACATCTCGGCGGTAATATTTGACGACATTCCTGGCGAGTTGGCCTCTACGTCTCCGTGGGACCTTTATATACATCAATAACGTAATATAACGTAACCTAACCCAACCTATCATCTCGGCGGTTATATTTGACAACATTCCTGGCGAGTTGGCTTCTCCGTCTCCGTGGGACCTTTATATACATCAATAACGTAATATAACCTAACCTAACCCAACCTAACATCTCCGCGGTATTATTTGACATCATACCTGGCGAGTTGGCCTCCACGTCTCCGTGGGACCTTTATATACATCAATAACATAATATAAGCTAGCCTAACCTAATCTAACATCTCGGCGGTAATATTTGACCACATTCCTGGCGAGTTGGCCTCTACGTTTCCGTGGGACCTTTATATACTTCAGTAACGTAATATAACCTAACCTAAATCAACCTATCATCTCGGAGATAATATTTGACAAGATTACTGGCGAGTTGGCCTCTACGTCCCCGTGGGATCTTTATATACATCAATAACGTAATATAACATAACCTAACCCAATCTAACATCTCGGCGGAAATATTTGACGACATTCCTGGCGAGTTGGCCTCTACGTTTCCGTGGGACCTTTATATACTTCAATAACGTAATATAACCTAACCTAACACAACCTAACATCTCGGCGGTAATATTTGACGACATTCCTGGCGAGTTGGCCTCTACGTTTCCGTGGGACCTTTATATACTTCAATAACGTAATATAACCTAACCTAACACAATCTAACATCTCCGCGGTAATATTTAACAACATTCCTGGCGAGTTGGCCTCTACGTTCCCGTTTGACCTTCATATACATCAATAACGCAATCTAACCTAACATAACCCAACCTAACATCTCGGCGGTAATATTTGACAACATTCCTGGCGAGTTGGCTTCTCCGTCCCCGTGGTACCTTTATATACATCAATAACATAATATAAGCTAGCCTAACCTAATCTAACATCTCGGCGGTAATGTTTGACCACATTCCTGGCGAGTTGGCCTTTACGTCTCCGTGGGACCTTCACATACATCAATAACGTAACATAACCTAACCTAACCCAATCTAGCATCTCGGCGGTAATATTTGACCACATTTCTGGCTTGTTGGCCTCTACGTCTCCGTGGGACCTTTATATACATCAATAACATAATATAAGCTAGCCTAACCCAATCTAACATCTCGGCGGTAATATTTGACCACATTCCTGGCTTGTTGGCCTCTACGTCTCCGTGGGACCTTTATATACATCAATAACGTAATATAACGTAACCTCACCCAACCTATCATCTCGGCGGTAATATTTGACGACATTCCTGGCGAGTTGGCCTCTACGTTTCCGTGGGACCTTTATATACTTCAATAACGTAATATAACCTAACCTAACCCAACCTAACATCTCGGCGGTAATATTAGACGACATTCCTGGCGAGTTGGCCTCTACGTTTCCGTGGGATATTTATATACATCAATAACATAATATAAGCTAAGCTAACCCAATCTAACATCTCCGCGGTAATATCTGACAACATACCTGGCGAGTAGGCCTCTACGTCTCCGTGGGCCCTTCATATACATCAATAACAAAAATATAACCTAACCTAAATCAACCTATCATCTCGGCGATAATATTTGACAAGATTCCTGGCGAGTTGGCCTCTACGTTTCCGTGGGACCTTTATATACTTCAATAACGTAATATAACCTAACCTAACCCAATCTAACATCTCCGCGATAATATTTGACAACATTCCTGGCGAGTTGGCCTCTACGTTTCCGTGGGACCTTTATATACTTCAATAACGTAATATAACCTAACCTAACCCAACCTAACATCTCGGCGGTAATATTTGACGACATTCCTGGCGAATTGGCCTCTACGTTTCCGTGGGATATTTATATACATCAATAACATAATATAAGCTAAGCTAACCCAATCTAACATCTCCGCGGTAATATCTGACAACATACTTGGCGAGTAGGCCTCTACGTCTCCGTGGGCCCTTCATATACATCAATAACAAAAATATAACCTAACCTAAATCAACCTAACATCTCCGCGGTAATATTTGACGACATTCCTGGCGAGTTGGCCTCTACGTTTCCGTGGGACCTTTATATACTTCAATAACGTAATATAACCTAACCTAACCCAACCTAACATCTCGGCGGTAATATTAGACGACATTCCTGGCGAGTTGGCCTCTACGTTTCCGTGGGATATTTATATACATCAATAACATAATATAAGCTAAGCTAACCCAATCTAACATCTCCGCGGTAATATCTGACAACATACCTGGCGAGTAGGCCTCTACGTCTCCGTGGGCCCTTCATATACATCAATAACAAAAATATAACCTAACCTAAATCAACCTATCATCTCGGCGATAATATTTGACAAGATTCCTGGCGAGTTGGCCTCTACGTTTCCGTGGGACCTTTATATACTTCAATAACGTAATATAACCTAACCTAACCCAATCTAACATCTCCGCGATAATATTTGACAACATTCCTGGCGAGTTGGCCTCTACGTTTCCGTTTGACCTTCATATACATCAATAACGCAATCTAACCTAACATAACAGAACCTAACATCTCGGCGGTAATATTTGACAACATTCCTGTCGAGTTGGCTGCTCCGTCCCGGTGGGACCTTTATATACATCAATAACGTAATATAACCTAACCTAACCCAACCTAACATCTCGGCGGTAATATTTGAGAACATTCCTGGCGAGTTGGCCTCTACGTCTCCGTGGGATCTTTATATACATCAATAACGTAATATAACATAACCTAACCCAATCTAGCATCTCGGCGGTAATATTTGACCACATTCCTGGCTTGTTGGCCTCTACGTCTCCGTGAGACCTTTATATACATCTATAACGTAATATAACCTAACCTAACACAACCTAACTTCTCGGCGGTAATATTTGAAAACATACCTGGCGAAGTGGCCTCTACCTCTCCGTGGGATATTTATATACATCAATAACATAATGTAAGCTAGCCTAACCCAATCTAACATCTCGGCGGTAATATTTGACCACATTCCTGGCTTGTTGGCCTCTACGTCTCCGTGGGACCTTTATATACATCAATAACGTAATATAACGTAACCTCACCCAACCTATCATCTCGGCGGTAATATTTGACGACATTCCTGGCGAGTTGGCCTCTACGTTTCCGTGGGACCTTTATATACTTCAATAACGTAATATAACCTAACCTAACCCAACCTAACATCTCGGCGGTAATATTTGACCACATTCCTGGCGAGTTGGCCTCTACGTCTTCGTGGGACCTTTGTATACATCAATAACATAATATAAGCTAGCCTAACCTAATCTAACATCTCGGCGGTAATGTTTGACCACATTCCTGGCGAGTTGGCCTCTACGTCCCCGTGGGACCTTTATATACATCAATAACGTAATATAACCTAACCTAACCCAACCTAACATCTCGGCGGTAATATTTGACAACATTCCTGGCGAGTTGGCTTCTCCGTCCCCGTGGGACCTTTATATACATCAATGACGTAATATAACCTAACCTAACCAAACTTAACATCTCGGCGGTAATATTTGACAAGATTCCTGGCGAGTTGGCCTCTACGTTTCCGTGGGACCTTTATATACTTCAATAACGTAATATAACCTAACCTAACCCAATCTAACATCTCCGCGGTAATATTTGACAACATTCCTGGCGAGTTGGCCTCTACGTTTCCGTTTGACCTTCATATACATCAATAACGCAATCTAACCTAACATAACCCAACCTAACATCTCGGCGGTAATATTTGACAACATTCCTGGCGAGTTGGCTTCTCCGTCCCCGTGGTACCTTTATATACATCAATAACATAATATAAGCTAGCCTAACCTAATCTAACATCTCGGCGGTAATGTTTGACCACATTCCTGGCGAGTTGGCCTTTACGTCTCCGTGGGACCTTCACATACATCAATAACGTAACATAACCTAACCTAACTCAATCTAGCATCTCGGCGGTAATATTTGACCACATTCCTGGCTTGTTGGCCTCTACGTCTCCGTGGGACCTTTATATACATCAATAACATAATATAAGCTAGCCTAACCCAATCTAACATCTCGGCGGTAATATTTGACCACATTCCTGGCTTGTTGGCCTCTACGTCTCCGTGGGACCTTTATATACATCAATAACGTAATATAACGTAACCTCACCCAACCTATCATCTCGGCGGTAATATTTGACGACATTCCTGGCGAGTTGGCCTCTACGTTTCCGTGGGACCTTTATATACTTCAATAACGTAATATAACCTAACCTAACCCAACCTAACATCTCGGCGGTAATATTTGACGACATTCCTGGCGAGTTGGCCTCTACGTTTCCGTGGGACCTTTATATACTTCAATAACGTAATATAACCTAACCTAATCTAACCTAACATCTCGGCGGTAATATTTGACCACATTCCTGGCGAGTTGGCCTCTACGTCTTCGTGGGACCTTTGTATACATCAATAACGTAATATAACCTAACCTAACCCAACCTAACATCTCGGCGGTAATATTTGAGAACATTCCTGGCGAGTTGGCCTCTACGTCTCCGTGGGATCTTTATATACATCAATAACGTAATATAACATAACCTAACCCAATCTAGCATCTCGGCGGTAATATTTGACCACATTCCTGGCTTGTTGGCCTCTACGTTTCCGTGGGACCTTTATATACATCTATAACGTAATATAACCTAACCTAACCCAACCTAACATCTCGGCGGTAATATTTGACCACATTCCTGGCGAGTTGGCCTCTACGTTTTCGTGGGACCTTTGTATACATCAATAACGTAATATAACTTAACCTAACCCAACCTAACATCTCCGCGGTAATATTTGACGACATTCCTGGCGAGTTGGCCTCTACGTTTCCGTGGGACCTTTATATACTTCAATAACGTAATATAACCTAACCTAACCTAACCTAACATCTCGGCGGTAATATTTGAAAACATACCTGGCGAAGTGGCCTCTACCTCTCCGTGGGATATTTATATACATCAATAACATAATGTAAGCTAGCCTAACCCAATCTAACATCTCGGCGGTAATATTTGACCACATTCCTGGCTTGTTGGCCTCTACGTCTCCGTGGGACCTTTATATACATCAATAACGTAATATAACGTAACCTCACCCAACCTATCATCTCGGCGGTAATATTTGACGACATTCCTGGCGAGTTGGCCTCTACGTTTCCGTGGGACCTTTATATACTTCAATAACGTAATATAACCTAACCTAACCCAACCTAACATCTCGGCGGTAATATTTGACCACATTCCTGGCGAGTTGGCCTCTACGTCTTCGTGGGACCTTTGTATACATCAATAACATAATATAAGCTAGCCTAACCTAATCTAACATCTCGGCGGTAATGTTTGACCACATTCCTGGCGAGTTGGCCTCTACGTCCCCGTGGGACCTTTATATACATCAATAACGTAATATAACCTAACCTAACCCAACCTAACATCTCGGCGGTAATATTTGACAACATTCCTGGCGAGTTGGCTTCTCCGTCCCCGTGGGACCTTTATATACATCAATGACGTAATATAACCTAACCTAACCAAACTTAACATCTCGGCGGTAATATTTGACAAGATTCCTGGCGAGTTGGCCTCTACGTTTCCGTGGGACCTTTATATACTTCAATAACGTAATATAACCTAACCTAACCCAATCTAACATCTCCGCGGTAATATTTGACAACATTCCTGGCGAGTTGGCCTCTACGTTTCCGTTTGACCTTCATATACATCAATAACGCAATCTAACCTAACATAACCCAACCTAACATCTCGGCGGTAATATTTGACAACATTCCTGGCGAGTTGGCTTCTCCGTCCCCGTGGTACCTTTATATACATCAATAACATAATATAAGCTAGCCTAACCTAATCTAACATCTCGGCGGTAATGTTTGACCACATTCCTGGCGAGTTGGCCTTTACGTCTCCGTGGGACCTTCACATACATCAATAACGTAACATAACCTAACCTAACTCAATCTAGCATCTCGGCGGTAATATTTGACCACATTCCTGGCTTGTTGGCCTCTACGTCTCCGTGGGACCTTTATATACATCAATAACATAATATAAGCTAGCCTAACCCAATCTAACATCTCGGCGGTAATATTTGACCACATTCCTGGCTTGTTGGCCTCTACGTCTCCGTGGGACCTTTATATACATCAATAACGTAATATAACGTAACCTCACCCAACCTATCATCTCGGCGGTAATATTTGACGACATTCCTGGCGAGTTGGCCTCTACGTTTCCGTGGGACCTTTATATACTTCAATAACGTAATATAACCTAACCTAACCCAACCTAACATCTCGGCGGTAATATTTGACCACATTCCTGGCGAGTTGGCCTCTACGTCTTCGTGGGACCTTTGTATACATCAATAACGTAATATAACTTAACCTAACCCAACCTAACATCTCCGCGGTAATATTTGACGACATTCCTGGCGAGTTGGCCTCTACGTTTCCGTGGGACCTTTATATACTTCAATAACGTAATATAACCTAACCTAACCCAACCTAACATCTCGGCGGTAATATTTGACCACATTCCTGGCGAGTTGGCCTCTACGTCTTCGTGGGACCTTTGTATACATCAATAACGTAATATAACCTAACCTAACCCAACCTAACATCTCGGCGGTAATATTTGAGAACATTCCTGGCGAGTTGGCCTCTACGTCTCCGTGGGATCTTTATATACATCAATAACGTAATATAACATAACCTAACCCAATCTAGCATCTCGGCGGTAATATTTGACCACATTCCTGGCTTGTTGGCCTCTACGTTTCCGTGGGACCTTTATATACATCTATAACGTAATATAACCTAACCTAACCCAACCTAACATCTCGGCGGTAATATTTGACCACATTCCTGGCGAGTTGGCCTCTACGTTTTCGTGGGACCTTTGTATACATCAATAACGTAATATAACTTAACCTAACCCAACCTAACATCTCCGCGGTAATATTTGACGACATTCCTGGCGAGTTGGCCTCTACGTTTCCGTGGGACCTTTATATACTTCAATAACGTAATATAACCTAACCTAACCCAACCTAACATCTCGGCGGTAATATTTGACGACATTCCTGGCGAGTTGGCCTCTACGTTTCCGTGGGACCTTTATATACTTCAATAACGTAATATAACCTAACCTAATCTAACCTAACATCTCGGCGGTAATATTTGACCACATTCCTGGCGAGTTGGCCTCTACGTTTCCGTGGGACCTTTATATACTTCAATAACGTAATATAACATAACCTAACCCAATCTAGCATCTCGGCGGTAATATTTGACCACATTCCTGGCTTGTTGGCCTCTACGTCTCCGTGAGACCTTTATATACATCTATAACGTAATATAACCTAACCTAACCCAACCTAACTTCTCGGCGGTAATATTTGACGACATTCCTGGCGAGTTGGCCTCTACGTTTCCGTGGGACCTTTATATACTTCAATAACGTAATATAACCTAACCTAACCTAACCTAACATCTCGGCGGTAATATTTGACCACATTCCTGGCCAGTTGGCCTCTACGTCTTCGTGGGACCTTTGTATACATCAATAACGTAATATAACCTAACCTAACCCAAGCTAACTTCTCGGCGGTAATATTTGAAAACATACCTGGCGAGGTGGCCTCTACGTCTCCGTGGAATATTGATATACATCAATAACATAATATAAGCTAGCCTAACCCAACCTAACATCTCCGCGGTAATATTTGACAACATACCTGGCGAGTTGGCCTCTACGTCTCCGTGGGACCTTTATATACTTCAATAACGTAATATAACCTAACCTAACCCAATCTAACATCTCCGCGGTATTATTTGACAACATACCAGGCGAGTTGGCCTTCACGTCTCCGTGGGACATTTATATACATCAATAACATAATATAAGCTAGCCTAACCTAATCTAACATCTCGGCGGTAATGTTTGACCACATTCCTGGCGAGTTGGCCTCTACGTCCCCGTGGGACCTTTATATACATCAATAACGTAATATAACCTAACCTAACCCAACCTAACATCTCGGCGGTAATATTTGACAACATTCCTGGCGAGTTGGCTTCTCCGTCCCCGTGGGACCTTTATATACATCAATGACGTAATATAACCTAACCTAACCAAACTTAACATCTCGGCGGGAATATTTGACAAGATTCCTGGCGAGTTGGCCTCTACGTTTCCGTGGGACCTTTATATACTTCAATAACGTAATATAACCTAACCTAACCCAATCTAACATCTCCGCGATAATATTTGACAACATTCCTGGCGAGTTGGCCTCTACGTTTCCGTTTGACCTTCATATACATCAATAACGAAATCTAACCTAACATAACAGAACCTAACATCTCGGCGGTAATATTTGACAACATTCCTGGCGAGTTGGCTGCTCCGTCCCGGTGGGACCTTTATATACATCAATAACGTAATATAACCTAACCTAACCCAACCTAACATCTCGGCGGTAATATTTGAGAACATTCCTGGCGAGTTGGCCTCTAGGTCTCCGTGGGATTTTTATATACATCAATAACGTAATATAACATAACCTAACCCAATCTAGCATCTCGGCGGTAATATTTGACCACATTCCTGGCTTGTTGGCCTCTACGTCTCCGTGAGACCTTTATATACATCTATAACGTAATATAACCTAACCTAACCCAACCTAACTTCTCGGCGGTAATATTTGAAAACATACCTGGCGAAGTGGCCTCTACCTCTCCGTGGGATATTTATATACATCAATAACATAATATAAGCTAGCCTAACCCAATCTAACATCTCGGCGGTAATATTTGACCACATTCCTGGCTAGTTGGCCTCTACGTCTTCGTGGGACCTTTATATACATCAATAACGTAATATAACTTAACCTAACCCAACCTAACATCTCCGCGGTAATATTTGACAACATACCTGGCGAGTTGGCCTCTACGTCTCCGTCGGCCCTTCATATACATCAATAACGAAATATAACATAACCTAAATCAACCTAACATCTCGGCGGTAATATTTGACAATATTCCTGCCGAGTTGGCTTCTCCATCCCCGTGGGACCTTTATATACATCAATAACGTAATATAACCTAACCTAACCCAATCTAATATCTCGGCGGTAATATTTGATGACATTCCTGGCGAGTTGGCCTCTACGTTTCCGTGGGACCTTTATATACTTCAATAACGTAATATAACCTAACCTAAATCAACCTATCATCTCGGCGATAGTATTTGACAAGATTCCTGGCGAGTTGGCCTCTACGTCTCCGTGAGAACTATATATACATCTATAACGTAATATAACCTAACCTAACCCAACCTAACTTCTCGGCGGTAATATTTGACCACATTCCTGGCGAGTTGGTCTCTACGTCTTCGTGGGACCTTTGTATACATCAATAACGTAATATAACTTAACCTAACCCAACCTAACATCTCCGCGGTAATATTTGACGACATTCCTGGCGAGTTGGCCTCTACGTTTCCGTGGGACCTTTATATACTTCAATAACGTAATATAACCTAACCTGACCCAATCTAGCATCTCGGCGGTAATATTTGACCACATTCCTGGCTTGCTGACCTCTACGTCTCCGTGAGACCTTTATATACATCTATAACGTAATATAACCTAACCTAACCCAACCTAACATCTCGGCGGTAGTATTTGAAAACATTCCTAGCGAGTTGGCCTCTACGTCTCCGTGGGACCCTTATATACATCAATAACGTAATATAACCTAACCTAACCCAATCTAACATCTCGGCGGTAATATTTGACATCATTCCTGGCGAGTTGGCCTCTACGTCTCCGTTGACCTTCATATACATTAATAACGTAATATAACGTAACCTAACCAACCTATCATCTCGGCGGTTATATTTGACAACATTCCTGGCGAGTTGGCTTCTCCGTCTCCGCGGGACCTTTATATACATCAATAACGTAATATAACCTAACCTAACCCAACCTAACATCTCCGCGGTATTATTTGACAACATACCTGGCGAGTTGGCCTTCACGTCTCCGTGGGACCTTTATATACATCAATAACATAATATAAGCTAGCCTAACCTAATCTAACATCTCGGCGGTAATGTTTGACCACATTCCTGGCGAGTTGGCCTCTACGTCCCCGTGGGACCTTTATATACTTCAATAACGTAATATAACCTAACCTAAATCAACCTATCATCTCGGCGATAATATTTGACAAGATTCCTGGCGAGTTGGCCTCTACGTCTCCGTGGGATCTTTATATACATCAATAACGTAATATAACCTAACCTAATCTAACCTAACATCTCGGCGGTAATATTTGACCACATTCCTGGCGAGTTGGCCTCTACGTCTTCGTGGGACCTTTGTATACATCAATAACGTAATATAACTTAACCTAACCCAACCTAACATCTCCGCGGTAATATTTGACGACATTCCTGGCGAGTTGGCCTCTACGTTTCCGTGGGACCTTTATATACTTCAATAACGTAATATAACCTAACCTAACCCAACCTAACATCTCGGCGGTAATATTTGACGACATTCCTGGCGAGTTGGCCTCTACGTTTCCGTGGGATATTTATATACATCAATAACATAATATAAGCTAAGCTAACCCAATCTAACACCTCCGCGGTAATATCTGACAACATACCTGGCGAGTAGGCCTCTACGTCTCCGTGGGCCCTTCATATACATCAATAACAAAAATATAACCTAACCTAAATCAAGCTATCATCTCGGCGATAATATTTGACAAGATTCCTGGCGAGTTGGCCTCTACGTTTCCGTGGGATATTTATATACTTCAATAACGTAATATAACCTAACCTAACCCAATCTAACATCTCCGCGGTAATATTTGACAACATTCCTCGCGAGTTGGCCTCTACGTCTCCGTTTGACCTTCATATACATCAATAACCTAATCTAACCTAACATAACCCAACCTAACATCTCGGCGGTAATGTTTGACAACATTCCTGGCGAGTTGGCTTCTCCATCCCCGTGGGACCTTTATATACATCTATAACGTAATATAACCTAACCTAACCCAAGCTAACTTCTCGGCGGTAATATTTGAAAACATACCTGGCGAGGTGGCCTCTACGTCTCCGTGGGATATTTATATACATCAATAACATAATATAAGCTAGCCTAACCCAACCTAACATCTCCGCGGTAATATTTGACAACATACCTGGCGAGTTGGCCTCTACGTCTCCGTGGGACCTTTATATACTTCAATAACGTAATATAACCTAACCTAACCCAATCTAACATCTCCGCGGTATTATTTGACAACATACCAGGCGAGTTGGCCTTCACGTCTCCGTGGGACCTTTATATACATCAATATCATAATATAAGCTAGCCTAACCTAATCTAACATCTCGGCGGTAATGTTTGACCACATTCCTGGCGAGTTGGCCTCTACGTCCCCGTGGGACCTTTATATACATCAATAACGTAATATAACCTAACCTAACCCAACCTAACATCTCGGCGGTAATATTTGACAACATTCCTGGCGAGTTGGCTTCTCCGTCCCCGTGGGACCTTTATATACATCAATGACGTAATATAACCTAACCTAACCAAACTTAACATCTCGGCGGTAATATTTGACAAGATTCCTGGCGAGTTGGCCTCTACGTTTCCGTGGGACCTTTATATACTTCAATAACGTAATATAACCTAACCTAACCCAATCTAACATCTCCGCGATAATATTTGACAACATTCCTGGCGAGTTGGCCTCTACGTTTCCGTTTGACCTTCATATACATCAATAACGCAATCTAACCTAACATAACAGAACCTAACATCTCGGCGGTAATATTTGACAACATTCCTGGCGAGTTGGCTGCTCCGTCCCGGTGGGACTTTTATATACATCAATAACGTAATATAACCTAACCTAACCCAACCTAACATCTCGGCGGTAATATTTGAGAACATTCCTGGCGAGTTGGCCTCTAGGTCTCCGTGGGATCTTTATATACATCAATAACGTAATATAACATAACCTAACCCAATCTAGCATCTCGGCGGTAATATTTGACCACATTCCTGGCTTGTTGGCCTCTACGTCTCCGCGAGACCTTTATATACATCTATAACGTAATATAACCTAACCTAACCCAACCTAACTTCTCGGCGGTAATATTTGAAAACATACCTGGCGAAGTGGCCTCTACCTCTCCGTGGGATATTTATATACATCAATAACATAATATAAGCTAGCCTAACCCAATCTAACATCTCGGCGGTAATATTTGACCACATTCCTGGCTAGTTGGCCTCTACGTCTTCGTGGGACCTTTATATACATCAATAACGTAATATAACTTAACCTAACCCAACCTAACATCTCCGCGGTAATATTTGACAACATACCTGGCGAGTTGGCCTCTACGTCTCCGTGGGACCTTTATATACATCAATAACGTAATATAACCTAACCTAACCCAACCTAACATCTCCGCGGTATTATTTGACAACATACCTGGCGAGTTGGCCTTCACGTCTCCGTGGGACCTTTATATACATCAATAACATAATATAAGCTAGCCTAACCTAATCTAACATCTCGGCGGTAATGTTTGACCACATTCCTGGCTTGTTGGCCTCTACGTCTCCGTGGGACCTTTATATACATCAATAACGTAATATAACCTAACCTAACCCAATCTAGCATCTCGGCGGTAATATTTGACCACATTCCTGGCTTGTTGGCCTCTACGTCTCCGTGAGACCTTTATATACATCTATAACGTAATATAACCTAACGTAACCCAACCTAACTTCTCGGCGGTAATATTTGAGAACATACCTGGCGAGGTGGCCTCTACGTCTCCGTGGGTTATTTATATACATCAATAACATAATATAAGCTAGCCTAACCCAATCTAACATCTCCGCGGTAATATTTGACCACATTCCTGGCGAGTTGGCCTCTACGTCTCCGTGGGATATTTATATACATCAATAACATAATATAAGCTAGCCTAACCTAATCTAACATCTCGGCGGTAATGTTTGACCCCATTCCTGGCGAGTTGGCCGCTACGTCCCCGTGGGACCTTTATATACATCAATAACGTAGTATAACCAAACCTAACCCAACCTAACATCTCGGCGGTAATATTTGACAACATTCCTGGCGAGTTGGCTTCTCCGTCCCCGTGGGACCTTTATATACATCAATGACGTAATATAACCTAACCTAACCCAACTTAACATCTCGGCGGTAATATTTGACAAGATTCCTGGCGAGTTGGCCTCTACGTTTCCGTGGGACCTTTATATACTTCAATAACGTAATATAACCTAACCTAACCCAATCTAACATCTCCGCGGTAATATTTGACGACATTCCTGGCGAGTTGGCCTCTACGTTTCCGTGGGACCTTTATATACTTCAATAACGTAATATAACCTAACCTAAATCAACCTATCATCTCGGCGATAATATTTGACAAGATTCCTGGCGAGTTGGCCTCTACGTCTCCGTGGGATCTTTATATACATCAATAACGTAATATCACATAACCTAACCCAATCTAGCATCTCGGCTGTAATATTTGACCACATTCCTGGCGAGTTGGCCTCTACGTCTTCGTGGGACCTTTGTATACATCAATAACGTAATATAACTTAACCTAACCCAACCTAACATCTCCGCGGTAATATTTGACGACATTCCTGGCGAGTTGGCCTCTACGTTTCCGTGGGACCTTTATATACTTCAATAACGTAATATAACCTAACCTAACCCAACCTAACATCTCGGCGGTAATATTTGACGACATTCCTGGCGAGTTGGCCTCTACGTTTCCGTGGGATATTTATATACATCAATAACATAATATAAGCTAACCTAACCCAACCTAACATCTCCGCGGTATTATTTGACAACATACCTGGCGAGTTGGCCTTCACGTCTCCGTGGGACCTTTATATACATCAATAACATAATATAAGCTAGCCTAACCTAATCTAACATCTCGGCGGTAATGTTTGACCACATTCCTGGCGAGTTGGCCTCTACGTCCCCGTGGGACCTTTATATACATCAATAACGTAATATAACCTAACCTAACCCAACCTAACATCTCGGCGGTAATATTTGACAACATTCCTGGCGAGTTGGCTTCTCCGTCCCCGTGGGACCTTTATATACATCAATGACGTAATATAACCTAACCTAACCCAACCTATCATCTCGGCGATAATATTTGACAAGATTCCTGGCGAGTTGGCCTCTACGTCTCCGTGGGATCTTTATATACATCAATAACGTAATATAACATAACCTAACCCAATCTAGCATCTCGGCGGTAATATTTGACAACATACCTGGCGAGTTGGCCTCTACGTCTCCGTGGGCCCTTCATATACATCAATAACGAAATATAACGTAACATATATCAACCTAACATCTCGGCGGTGATATTTGACAACATTCCTGGCGAGTTGGCTTCTCCATCCCCGTGGGACATTTATATGCATCAATAACGTAATATAACCTAACCTAACCCAATCTAACATCTCGGCGGTAATATTTGACGACATTCCTGGCGAGTTGGCCTCTACGTTTCCGTGGGATATTTATATACATCAATAACATAATATAAGCTAACCTAACCCAACCTAACATCTCCGCGGTATTATTTGACAACATACCTGGCGAGTTGGCCTTCACGTCTCCGTGGGACCTTTATATACATCAATAACATAATATAAGCTAGCCTAACCTAATCTAACATCTCGGCGGTAATGTTTGACCACATTCCTGGCGAGTTGGCCTCTACGTTTCCGTGGGACCTTTATATACTTCAATAACGTAATATAACCTAACCTAACACAACCTAACATCTCGGCGGTAATATTTGACGACATTCCTGGCGAGTTGGCCTCTACGTTTCCGTGGGACCTTTATATACTTCAATAACGTAATATAACCTAACCTAACCCAACGTAACATCTCGGCGGTAATATTTGAAAACATTCCTGGCGAGTTGGCCTTTACGTCTCCGTGGGACCTTCACATACATCAATAACGTAACATAACCTAACCTAACCCAATCTAGCATCTCGGCGGTAATATTTGACCACATTCCTGGCTTGTTGGCCTCTACGTCTCCGTGGGACCTTTATATACATCAATAACATAATATAAGCTAGCCTAACCCAATCTAACATCTCGGCGGTAATATTTGACCACATTCCTGGCTTGTTGGCCTCTACGTCTCCGTGGGACCTTTATATACATCAATAACGTAATATAACGTAACCTAACCCAACCTATCATCTCGGCGGTTATATTTGACAACATTCCTGTCGATTTGGCTTCTCCGTCTCCGTGGGACCTTTATATACATCAATAACGTAATATAACCTAACCTAACCCAACCTAACATTTCCGCGGTATTATTTGACAACATACCTGGCGAGTTGGCCTCCACGTCTCCGTGGGACCTTTATATACATCAATAACATAATATAAGCTAGCCTAACCTAATCTAACATCTCGGCGGTAATGTTTCACCACATTCCTGGCGAGTTGGCCTCTACGTCCCCGTGGGACCTTTATATACATCAATAACGTAATATAACCTAACCTAACCCAACCTAACATCTCGGCGGTAATATTTGACAACATTCCTGGCGAGTTGGCTTCTCCATCCCCGTGGGACCTTTATATACATCAATAACGTAATATAACCTAACCTAACCCAACCTAACATCTCGGCGGTAGTATTTGAAAACATTCCTAGCGAGTTGGCCTCTACGTCTCCGTGGGACATTTATATGCATCAATAACGTAATACAACCTAACCTAACCCAATCTAACAACTCGGCGGTAATATTTGACATCATTCCTGGCGAGTTGGCCTCTACGTCTCCGTTGACCTTCATATACATCAATAACGTAATATAACGTAACCTAACCCAACCTATCATCTCGGCGGTTATATTTGACAACATTCCTGGTGAGTTGGCTTCTCCGTCTCCGTGGGACCTTTATATACATCAATAACGTAATATAACCTAACTAACCCAACCTAACATCTCCGCGGTATTATTTGACAACATACCTGGCGAGTTGGCCTCCACGTCTCCGTGGGACCTTTATATACATCAATAACATAATATAAGCTAGCCTAACCTAATCTAACATCTCGGCGGTAATGTTTGACCACATTCCTGGCGAGTTGGCCTCTACGTCCCCGTGGGACCTTTATATACATCAATAACGTAATATAACCTAACCTAACCCAACCTAACATCTCGGCGGTAATATTTGACAACATTCCTGGCGAGTTGGCTTCTCCGTCCCCGTGGGACCTTTATATACATCAATGACGTAATATAACCTAACCTAACCCAACCTAACATCTCGGCGGTAATATTTGACGACATTCCTGGCGAGTTGGCCTCTACGTTTCCGTGGGACCTTTATATACTTCAATAACGTAATATAACCTAACCTAAATCAACCTATCATCTCGGCGATAATATTTGACAAGATTACTGGCGAGTTGGCCTCTACGTCTCCGTGGGATCTTTATATACATCAATAACGTAATATAACATAACCTAACCCAATCTAACATCTCGGCGGTAATATTTGAAAACATTCCTGGCGAGTTGGCCTTTACGTCTCCGTGGGACCTTCACATACATCAATAACGTAACATAACCTAACCTAACCCAATCTGGCATCTCGGCGGTAATATTTGACCACATTCCTGGCTTGTTGGCCTCTACGTCTCCGTGGGACCTTTATATACATCAATAACATAATATAAGCTAGCCTAACCCAATCTAACATCTCGGCGGTAATATTTGACCACATTCCTGGCTTGTTGGCCTCTACGTCTCCGTGGGACCTTTATATACATCAATAACGTAATATAACGTAACCTAACCCAACCTATCATCTCGGCGGTTATATTTGACAACATTCCTGTCGAGTTGGCTTCTCCGTCTCCGTGGGACCTTTATATACATCAATAACGTAATATAACCTAACCTAACCCAACCTAACATCTCGGCGGTAATATTTGACAACATTCCTGGCGAGTTGGCTTCTCCGTCCCCGTGGGACCTTTATATACATCAATGACGTAATATAACCTAACCTAACCCAACCTAACATCTCGGCGGTAATATTTGACGACATTGCTGGCGAGTTGGCCTCTACGTTTCCGTGGGACCTTTATATACTTCAATAACGTAATATAACCTAACCTAAATCAACCTATCATCTCGGCGATAATATTTGACAAGATTACTGGCGAGTTGGCCTCTACGTCTCCGTGGGATCTTTATATACATCAATAACGTAATATAACATAACCTGACCCAATCTAACATCTCGGCGGTAATATTTGACGACATTCCTGGCGAGTTGGCCTCTACGTTTCCGTGGGACCTTTATATACTTCAATAACGTAATATAACCTAACCTAACACAACCTAACATCTCGGCGGTAATATTTGAAAACATACCTGGCGAGGTGGCCTCTACGTCTCCGTGGGATATTTATATACATCAATAACATAATATAAGCTAGCCTAACCTAATCTAACATCTCGGCGGTAATGTTTGACCACATTCCTGGCGAGTTGGCCTCTACGTCCCCGTGGGACCTTTATATACATCAATAACGTAATATAACCTAACCTAACCCAACCTAACATCTCGGCGGTAATATTTGACGACATTCCTGGCGAGTTGGCCTTTACGTCTCCGTGGGACCTTCACATACATCAATAACGTAACATAACCTAACCTAACCCAATCTAGCATCTCGGCGGTAATATTTGACCACATTCCTGGCTTGTTGGCCTCTACGTCTCCGTGGGACCTTTATATACATCAATAACATAATATAAGCTAGCCTAACCCAATCTAACATCTCGGCGGTAATATTTGACCACATTCCTGGCTTGTTGGCCTCTACGTCTCCGTGGGACCTTTATATACATCAATAACGTAATATAACGTAACCTAACCCAACCTATCATCTCGGCGGTTATATTTGACAACATTCCTGGCGAGTTGGCTTCTCCGTCTCCGTGGGACCTTTATATACATCAATAACGTAATATAACCTAACCTAACCCAATCTAACATCTCCGCGGTAATATTTGACAACATTCCTCGCGAGTTGGCCTCTACGTCTCCGTTTGACCTTTATATGCTTCAATAACGTAATATAACCTAACCTAACCCAATCTAACATCTCCGCGGTATTATTTGACAACATACCTGGCGAGTTGGCCTTCACGTCTCCGTGGGACCTTTATATACATCAATAACATAATATAAGCTAGCCTAACCTAATCTAACATCTCGGCGGTAATGTTTGACCACATTCCTGGCGAGTTGGCCTCTACGTCCCCGTGGGACCTTTATATACATCAATAACGTAATATAACCTAACCTAACCCAACCTAACATGTCGGCGGTAATATTTGACGACATTCCTGGCGAGTTGGCCTCTACGTTTCCGTGGGACCTTTATATACTTCAATAACGTAATATAACCTAACCTAAATCAACCTATCATCTCGGCGATAATATTTGACAAGATTCCTGGCGAGTTGGCCTCTACGTCTCCGTGGGATCTTTATATACATCAATAACGTAATATAACATAACCTAACCCAATCTAGCATCTCGGCGGTAATATTTGACAACATACCTGGCGAGTTGGCCTCTACGTCTCCGTGGGCCCTTCATATACATCAATAACGAAATATAACGTAACATATATCAACCTAACATCTCGGCGGTGATATTTGACAACATTCCTGGCGAGTTGGCTTCTCCATCCCCGTGGGACATTTATATGCATCAATAACGTAATATAACCTAACCTAACCCAATCTAACATCTCGGCGGTAATATTTGACGACATTCCTGGCGAGTTGGCCTCTACGTTTCCGTGGGATATTTATATACATCAATAACATAATATAAGCTAACCTAACCCAACCTAACATCTCCGCGGTATTATTTGACAACATACCTGGCGAGTTGGCCTTCACGTCTCCGTGGGACCTTTATATACATCAATAACATAATATAAGCTAGCCTAACCTAATCTAACATCTCGGCGGTAATGTTTGACCACATTCCTGGCGAGTTGGCCTCTACGTTTCCGTGGGACCTTTATATACTTCAATAACGTAATATAACCTAACCTAACACAACCTAACATCTCGGCGGTAATATTTGACGACATTCCTGGCGAGTTGGCCTCTACGTTTCCGTGGGACCTTTATATACTTCAATAACGTAATATAACCTAACCTAACCCAACGTAACATCTCGGCGGTAATATTTGAAAACATTCCTGGCGAGTTGGCCTTTACGTCTCCGTGGGACCTTCACATACATCAATAACGTAACATAACCTAACCTAACCCAATCTAGCATCTCGGCGGTAATATTTGACCACATTCCTGGCTTGTTGGCCTCTACGTCTCCGTGGGACCTTTATATACATCAATAACATAATATAAGCTAGCCTAACCCAATCTAACATCTCGGCGGTAATATTTGACCACATTCCTGGCTTGTTGGCCTCTACGTCTCCGTGGGACCTTTATATACATCAATAACGTAATATAACGTAACCTAACCCAACCTATCATCTCGGCGGTTATATTTGACAACATTCCTGTCGAGTTGGCTTCTCCGTCTCCGTGGGACCTTTATATACATCAATAACGTAATATAACCTAACCTAACCCAACCTAACATTTCCGCGGTATTATTTGACAACATACCTGGCGAGTTGGCCTCCACGTCTCCGTGGGACCTTTATATACATCAATAACATAATATAAGCTAGCCTAACCTAATCTAACATCTCGGCGGTAATGTTTCACCACATTCCTGGCGAGTTGGCCTCTACGTCCCCGTGGGACATTTATATACATCAATAACGTAATATAACCTAACCTAACCCAACCTAACATCTCGGCGGTAATATTTGACAACATTCCTGGCGAGTTGGCTTCTCCATCCCCGTGGGACCTTTATATACATCAATAACGTAATATAACCTAACCTAACCCAACCTAACATCTCGGCGGTAATACTTGACGACATTCCTGGCGAGTTGGCCTCTACGTTTCCGTGGGACCTTTATATACTTCAATAACTTAATATAACCTAACCTAAATTAACCTACCATCTCGGCGATAATATTTGACAAGATTCCTGGCGAGTTGGCCTCTACGTCTCCGGGGGATCTTCATATACATCAATAACGTAATATAACATAACCTAACCCAATCTAGCATCTCGGCGGTAATATTTGACCACATTCCTGGCTTGCTGACCTCTACGTCTCCGTGAGACCTTTATATACATCTATAACGTAATATAACCTAACCTAACCCAACCTAACATCTCGGCGGTAGTATTTGAAAACATTCCTAGCGAGTTGGCCTCTACGTCTCCGTGGGACATTTATATGCATCAATAACGTAATATAACCTAACCTAACCCAATCTAACAACTCGGCGGTAATATTTGACATCATTCCTGGCGAGTTGGCCTCTACGTCTCCGTTGACCATCATATACATCAATAACGTAATATAACCTAACTAACCCAACCTAACATCTCCGCGGTATTATTTGACAACATACCTGGCGAGTTGGCCTCCACGTCTCCGTGGGACCTTTATATACATCAATAACATAATATAAGCTAGCCTAACCTAATCTAACATCTCGGCGGTAATGTTTGACCACATTCCTGGCGAGTTGGCCTCTACGTCCCCGTGGGACCTTTATATACATCAATAACGTAATATAACCTAACCTAACCCAACCTAACATCTCGGCGGTAATATTTGACAACATTCCTGGCGAGTTGGCTTCTCCGTCCCCGTGGGACCTTTATATACATCAATGACGTAATATAACCTAACCTAACCCAACCTAACATCTCGGCGGTAATATCTGACGACATTCCTGGCGAGTTGGCCTCTACGTTTCCGTGGGACCTTTATATACTTCAATAACGTAATATAACCTAACCTAAATCAACCTATCATCTCGGCGATAATATTTGACAAGATTACTGGCGAGTTGGCCTCTACGTCTCCGTGGGATCTTTATATACATCAATAACGTAATATAACATAACCTAACCCAATCTAACATCTCGGCGGTAATATTTGACGACATTCCTGGCGAGTTGGCCTCTACGTTTCCGTGGGACCTTTATATACTTCAATAACGTAATATAACCTAACCTAACACAACCTAACATCTCGGCGGTAATATTTGAAAACATACCTGGCGAGGTGGCCTCTACGTCTCCGTGGGATATTTATATACATCAATAACATAATATAAGCTAGCCTAACCTAATCTAACATCTCGGCGGTAATGTTTGACCACATTCCTGGCGAGTTGGCCTCTACGTCCCCGTGGGACCTTTATATACATCAATAACGTAATATAACCTAACCTAACCCAACCTAACATCTCGGCGGTAATATTTGACGACATTCCTGGCGAGTTGGCCTTTACGTCTCCGTGGGACCTTCACATACATCAATAACGTAACATAACCTAACCTAACCCAATCTAGCATCTCGGCGGTAATATTTGACCACATTCCTGGCTTGTTGGCCTCTACGTCTCCGTGGGACCTTTATATACATCAATAACATAATATAAGCTAGCCTAACCCAATCTAACATCTCGGCGGTAATATTTGACCACATTCCTGGCTTGTTGGCCTCTACGTCTCCGTGGGACCTTTATATACTTCAATAACGTAATATAACCTAACCTAACACAACCTAACATCTCGGCGGTAATATTTGAAAACATACCTGGCGAGGTGGCCTCTACGTCTCCGTGGGATATTTATATACATCAATAACATAATATAAGCTAGCCTAACCTAATCTAACATCTCGGCGGTAATGTTTGACCACATTCCTGGCGAGTTGGCCTCTACGTTTCCGTGGGACCTTTATATACTTCAGTAACTTAATATAACCTAACCTAAATCAACCTATCATCTCGGCGATAATATTTGACAAGATTACTGGCGAGTTGGCCTCTACGTCTCCGTGGGATCTTTATATACATCAATAACGTAATATAACATAACCTAACCCAATCTAACATCTCGGCGGTAATATTTGACGACATTCCTGGCGAGTTGGCCTCTACGTTTCCGTGGGACCTTTATATACTTCAATAACGTAATATAGCCTAACCTAACACAACCTAACATCTCGGCGGTAATATTTGACGACATTCCTGGCGAGTTGGCCTCTACGTTTCCGTGGGACCTTTATATACTTCCATAACGTAATATAACCTAACCTAACCCAATCTAACATCTCCGCGGTAATATTTGACAACATTCCTGGCGAGTTGGCCTCTACGTTTCCGTTTGACCTTCATATACATCAATAACGCAATCTAACCTAACATAACCCAACCTAACATCTCGGCGGTAATATTTGACAACATTCCTGGCGAGTTGGTTTCTCCGTCCCCGTGGTACCTTTATATACATCAATAACATAATATAAGCTAGCCTAACCTAATCTAACATCTCGGCGGTAATGTTTGACCACATTCCTGGCGAGTTGGCCTTTACGTCTCCGTGGGACCTTCACATACATCAATAACGTAACATAACCTAACCTAACCCAATCTAGCATCTCGGCGGTAATATTTGACAACATTCCTGGCGAGTTGGCTGCTCCGTCCCGGTGGGACCTTTATATACATCAATAACGTAATATAACCTAACCTAACCCAACCTAACTTCTCGGCGGTAATATTTGAAAACATACCCGGCGAAGTGGCCTCTACCTCTCCGTGGGATATTTATATACATCAATAACATAATATAAGCTAGCCTAACCCAATCTAACATCTCGGCGGTAATATTTGACCACATTCCTGGCTTGTTGGCCTCTACGTCTCCGTGGGACCTTTATATACATCAATAACGTAATATAACGTAACCTCACCCAACCTATCATCTTGGCGGTAATATTTGACGACATTCCTGGCGAGTTGGCCTCTACGTTTCCGTGGGACCTTTATATACTTCAATAACGTAATATAACCTAACCTAACCCAACCTAACATCTCGGCGGTAATATTTGACCACATTCCTGGCGAGTTGGCCTCTACGTCTTCGTGGGACCTTTGTATACATCAATAACGTAATATAACTTAACCTAACCCAACCTAACATCTCCGCGGTAATATTTGACGACATTCCTGGCGAGTTGGCCTCTACGTTTCCGTGGGACCTTTATATACTTCAATAACGTAATATAACCTAACCTAACCCAACCTAACATCTCGGCGGTAATATTTGACGACATTCCTGGCGAGTTGGCCTCTACGTTTCCGTGGGACCTTTATATACTTCAATAACGTAATATAACCTAACCTAACCTAACCTAACATCTCGGCGGTAATATTTGACCACATTCCTGGCGAGTTGGCCTCTACGTCTTCGTGGGACCTTTGTATGCATCAATAACGTAATATAACTTAACCTAACCCAACCTAACATCTCCGCGGTAATATTTGACGACATTCCTGGCGAGTTGGCCTCTACGTTTCCGTGGGACCTTTATATACTTCAATAACGTAATATAACCTAACCTAACCCAACCTAACATCTCGGCGGTAATATTTGACGACATTCCTGGCGAGTTGGCCTCTACGTTTCCGTGGGATATTTATATACATCAATAACATAATATAAGCTAAGCTAACCCAATCTAACATCTCCGCGGTAATATCTGACAACATACCTGGCGAGTAGGCCTCTACGTCTCCGTGGGCCCTTCATATACATCAATAACAAAAATATAACCTAACCTAAATCAACCTATCATCTCGGCGATAATATTTGACAAGATTCCTGCGAGTTGGCCTCTACGTTTCCTTGGGATATTTATATACTTCAAGAACGTAATATAACCTAACCTAACCCAATCTAACATCTCCGCGGTAATATTTGACAACATTCCTCGCGAGTTGGCCTCTACGTCTCCGTTTGACCTTCATATACATCAATAACGTAATCTAACCTAACATAACCCAACCTAACATCTCGGCGGTAATGTTTGACAACATTCCTGGCGAGTTGGCTTCTCCATCCCCGTGGGACCTTTATATACATCTATAACGTAATATAACCTAACCTAACCCAAGCTAACTTCTCGGCGGTAATATTTGAAAACATACCTGGCGAGGTGGCCTCTACGTCTCCGTGGGATATTTATATACATCAATAACATAATATAAGCTAGCCTAACCCAACCTAACATCTCCGCGGTAATATTTGACAACATACCTGTCGAGTTGGCCTCTACCTCTCCGTGGGACCTTTATATACTTCAATAACGTAATATAACCTAACCTAACCCAATCTAACATCTCCGCGGTATTATTTGACAACATACCTGGCGAGTTGGCCTTCACGTCTCCGTGGGACCTTTATATACATCAATAACATAATATAAGCTAGCCTAACCTAATCTAACATCTCGGCGGTAATGTTTGAACACATTCCTGGCGAGTTGGCCTCTACGTCCCCGTGGGACCTTTATATACATCAATAACGTAATATAACCTAACCTAACCCAACCTAACATCTCGGCGGTAATATTTGACAACATTCCTGGCGAGTTGGCTTCTCCGTCCCCGTGGGACCTTTATATACATCAATGACGTAATATAACCTAACCTAACCAAACTTAACATCTCGGCGGTAATATTTGACAAGATTCCTGGCGAGTTGGCTTCTCCGTCCCCGTGGGACCTTTATATACATCAATGACGTAATATAACCTAACCTAACCAAACTTAACATCTCGGCGGTAATATTTGACAAGATTCCTGGCGAGTTGGCCTCTACGTTTCCGTGGGACCTTTATATACATCAATAACGTAATATAACCTGACCTAACCCAATCTAACATCTCCGCGATAATATTTGACAACATTCCTGGCGAGTTGGCCTCTACGTTTCCGTTTGACCTTCATATACATCAATAACGCAATCTAACCTAACATAACAGAACCCAACATCTCGGCGGTAATATTTGACAACATTCCTGGCGAGTTGGCTGCTCCGTCCCGGTGGGACCTTTATATACATCAATAACGTAATATAACCTAACCTAACCCAACCTAACATCTCGGCGGTAATATATGAGAACATTCCTGGCGAGTTGGCCTCTACGTCTCCGTGGGATCTTTATATACATCAATAACGTAATATAACATAACCTAACCCAATCTAGCATCTCGGCAGTAATATTTGACCACATTCCGGGCTTGTTGGCCTCTACGTCTCCGTGAGACCTTTATATACATCTATAACGTAATATAACCTAACCTAACCCAACCTAACTTCTCGGCGGTAATATTTGAAAACATACCTGGCGAAGTGGCCTCTACCTCTCCGTGGGACATTTATATACATCAATAACATAATATAAGCTAGCCTAACCCAATCTAACATCTCGGCTGTAATATTTGACCACATTCCTGGCTAGTTGGCCTCTACGTCTTCGTGGGACCTTTATATACATCAATAACGTAATATAACATAACCTAACCCAACCTAACATCTCCGCGGTAATATTTGACAACATACCTGGCGAGTTGGCCTCTACGTCTCCGTCGGCCCTTCATATACATCAATAACGAAATATAACCTAACCTAAATCAACCTAACATCTCGGCGGTAATATTTGACAACATTCCTGCCGAGTTGGCTTCTCCATCCCCGTGGGACCTTTATATACATCAATAACGTAATATAACCTAACCTAACCCAATCTAATATCTCGGCGGTAATATTTGACGACATTCCTGGCGAGTTGGCCTCTACGTTTCCGTGGGACCTTTATATACTCCAATAACGCAATATAACCTAACCTAAATCAACCTATCATCTCGGCGATAGTATTTGACAAGATTCCTGGCGAGTTGGCCTCTACGTCTTCGTGGGACCTTTGTATACATCAATAACGTAATATAACTTAACCTAACCCAACCTAACATCTCCGCGGTAATATTTGACGACATTCCTGGCGAGTTGGCCTCTACGTTTCCGTGGGACCTTTATATACTTCAATAACGTAATATAACCTAACCTAACCCAACCTAACATCTCGGCGGTAATATTTGACGACATTCCTGGCGAGTTGGCCTCTACGTTTCCGTGGGATATTTATATACATCAATAACATAATATAAGCTAACCTAACCCAATCTAACATCTCCGCGATAATATTTGACAACATTCCTGGCGAGTTGGCCTCTACGTTTCCGTTTGACCTTCATATACATCAATAACGCAATCTAACCTAACATAACAGAACCTAACATCTCGGCGGTAATATTTGACAACATTCCTGGCGAGTTGGCTGCTCCGTCCCGGTGGGACCTTTATATACATCAATAACGTAATATAACCTAACCTAACCCAACCTAACATCTCGGCGGTAATATTTGAGAACATTCCTGGCGAGTTGGCCTCTACGTCTCCGTGGGTTCTTTATATACATCAATAACGTAATATAACATAACCTAACCCAATCTAGCATCTCGGCGGTAATATTTGACCACATTCCTGGCTTGTTGGCCTCTACGTCTCCGTGAGACCCTTATATACATCTATAACGTAATATAACCTAACCTAACCCAACCTAACTTCTCGGCGGTAATATTTGAAAACATACCTGGCGAAGTGGCCTCTACCTCTCCGTGGGATATTTATATACATCAATAACATAATATAAGCTAGCCTAACCCAATCTAACATCTCGGCGGTAATATTTGACCACATTCCTGGCTTGTTGGCCTCTACGTCTCCGTGGGACCTTTATATACATCAATAACGTAATATAACGTAACCTCACCCAACCTATCATCTCGGCGGTAATATTTGACGACATTCCTGGCGAGTTGGCCTCTACGTTTCCGTGGGACCTTTATATACTTCAATAACGTAATATAACCTAACCTAACCCAACCTAACATCTCGGCGGTAATATTTGACCACATTCCTGGCGAGTTGGCCTCTACGTCTTCGTGGGACCTTTGTATACATCAATAACGTAATATAACTTAACCTAACCCAACCTAACATCTCCGCGGTAATATTTGACGACATTCCTGGCGAGTTGGCCTCTACGTTTCCGTGGGACCTTTATATACTTCAATAACGTAATATAACCTAACCTAACCCAACCTAACATCTCGGCGGTAATATTTGACGACATTCCTGGCGAGTTGGCCTCTACGTTTCCGTGGGACCTTTATATACTTCAATAACGTAATATAACCTAACCTAACCTAACCTAACATCTCGGCGGTAATATTTGACCACATTCCTGGCGAGTTGGCCTCTACGTCTTCGTGGGACCTTTGTATGCATCAATAACGTAATATAACTTAACCTAACCCAACCTAACATCTCCGCGGTAATATTTGACGACATTCCTGGCGAGTTGGCCTCTACGTTTCCGTGGGACCTTTATATACTTCAATAACGTAATATAACCTAACCTAACCCAACCTAACATCTCGGCGGTAATATTTGACGACATTCCTGGCGAGTTGGCCTCTACGTTTCCGTGGGATATTTATATACATCAATAACATAATATAAGCTAGCCTAACCTAATCTAACATCTCGGCGGTAATGTTTGACCACATTCCTGGCGAGTTGGCCTCTACGTCCCCGTGGGACCTTTATATACATCAATAACGTAATATAACCTAACCTAACCCAACCTAACATCTCGGCGGTAATATTTGACAACATTCCTGGCGAGTTGGCTACTCCGTCCCCGTGGGACCTTTATATACATCAATGACGTAATATAACCTAACCTAACCAAACTTAACATCTCGGCGGTAATATTTGAAAAGATTCCTGGCGAGTTGGCCTCTACGTTTCCGTGGGACCTTTATATACTTCAATAACGTAATATAACCTAACCTAACCCAATCTAACATCTCCGCGATAATATTTGACAACATTCCTGGCGAGTTGGCCTCTACGTTTCCGTTTGACCTTCATATACATCAATAACGCAATCTAACCTAACATAACAGAACCTAACATCTCGGCGGTAATATTTGACAACATTCCTGGCGAGTTGGCTGCTCCGTCCCGGTGGGACCTTTATATACATCAATAACGTAATATAACCTAACCTAACCCAACCTAACATCTCGGCGGTAATATTTGAGAACATTCCTGGCGAGTTGGCCTCTACGTCTTCGTGGGACCTTTGTATACATCAATAACGTAATATAACTTAACCTAACCCACCCTAACATCTCCGCGGTAATATTTGACGACATTCCTGGCGAGTTGGCCTCTACGTTTCCGTGGGACCTTTATATACTTCAATAACGTAATATAACCTAACCTAACCCAACCTAACATCTCGGCGGTAATATTTGACCACATTCCTGGCGAGTTGGCCTCTACGTCTTCGTGGGACCTTTGTATGCATCAATAACGTAATATAACTTAACCTAACCCAACCTAACATCTCCGCGGTAATATTTGACGACATTCCTGGCGAGTTGGCCTCTACGTTTCCGTGGGACCTTTATATACTTCAATAACGTAATATAACCTAACCTAACCCAACCTAACATCTCGGCGGTAATATTTGACGACATTCCTGGCGAGTTGGCCTCTACGTTTCCGTGGGATATTTATATACATCAATAACATAATATAAGCTAAGCTAACCCAATCTAACATCTGCGCGGTAATATCTGACAACATACCTGGCGAGTAGGCCTCTACGTCTCCGTGGGCCCTTCATATACATCAATAACAAAAATATAACCTAACCTAAATCAACCTATCATCTCGGCGATAATATTTGACAAGATTCCTGGCGAGTTGGCCTCTACGTTTCCGTGGGATATTTATATACTTCAAGAACGTAATATAACCTAACCTAACCCAATCTAACATCTCCGCGGTAATATTTGACAAGATTCCTCGCGAGTTGGCCTCTACGTCTCCGTTTGACCTTCATATACATCAATAACGTAATCTAACCTAACATAACCCAACCTAACATCTCGGCGGTAATGTTTGACAACATTCCTGGCGAGTTGGCTTCTCCATCCCCGTGGGACCTTTATATACATCTATAACGTAATATAACCTAACCTAACCCAAGCTAACTTCTCGGCGGTAATATTTGAAAACATACCTGGCGAGTTGGCCTCTACGTCCCCGTGGGACCTTTATATACATCAATAACGTAATATAACCTAACCTAACCCAACCTAACATCTCGGTGGTAATATTTGACAACATTCCTGGCGAGTTGGCTTCTCCGTCCCCGTGGGACCTTTATATACATCAATGACGTAATATAACCTAACCTAACCAAACTTAACATCTCGGCGGTAATATTTGACAAGATTCCTGGCGAGTTGGCTTCTCCGTCCCCGTGGGACCTTTATATACATCAATGACGTAATATAACCTAACCTAACCAAACTTAACATCTCGGCGGTAATATTTGACAAGATTCCTGGCGAGTTGGCCTCTACGTTTCCGTGGGACCTTTATAGACATCAATAACGTAATATAACCTAACCTAACCCAATCTAACATCTCCGCGATAATATTTGACAACATTCCTGGCGAGTTGGCCTCTACGTTTCCGTTTGACCTTCATATACATCAATAACGCAATCTAACCTAACATAACAGAACCCAACATCTCGGCGGTAATATTTGACAACATTCCTGGCGAGTTGGCTGCTCCGTCCCGGTGGGACCTTTATATACATCAATAACGTAATATAACCTAACCTAACCCAACCTAACATCTCGGCGGTAATATATGAGAACATTCCTGGCGAGTTGGCCTCTACGTCTCCGTGGGATCTTTATATACATCAATAACGTAATATAACATAACCTAACCCAATCTAGCATCTCGGCGGTAATATTTGACCACATTCCTGGCTTGTTGGCCTCTACGTCTCCGTGAGACCTTTATATACATCTATAACGTAATATAACCTAACCTAACCCAACCTAACTTCTCGGCGGTAATATTTGAAAACATACCTGGCGAAGTGGCCTTTACCTCTCCGTGGGATATTTATATACATCAATAACATAATATAAGCTAGCCTAACCCAATCTAACATCTCGGCGGTAATATTTGACCACATTCCTGGCTAGTTGGCCTCTACGTCTTCGTGGGACCTTTATATACATCAATAACGTAATATAACTTAACCTAACCCAACCTAACATCTCCGCGGTAATATTTGACAACATACCTGGCGAGTTGGCCTCTACGTCTCCGTCGGCCCTTCATATACATCAATAACGAAATATAACCTAACCTAAATCAACCTAACATCTCGGCGGTAATATTTGACAACATTCCTGCCGAGTTGGCTTCTCCATCCCCGTGGGACCTTTATATACATCAATAACGTAATATAACCTAACCTAACCCAATCTAATATCTCGGCGGTAATATTTGACGACATTCCTGGCGAGTTGGCTTCTACGTTTCCGTGGGACCTTTATATACTTCAATAACGCAATATAACCTAACCTAAATCAACCTATCATCTCGGCGATAGTATTTGACAAGATTCCTGGCGAGTTGGCCTCTACGTCTCCGTGGGATCTTTATATACATCAATAACGTAATATAACATAACCTAACCCAATCTAGCATCTCGGCGGTAATATTTGACCACATTTCTGGCTTGTTGGCCTCTACGTCTCCGTGAGAACTATATATACATCTATAACGTAATATAACCTAACCTAACCCAACCTAACTTCTCGGCGGTAATATTTGACCACATTCCTGGCGAGTTGGTCTCTACGTCTTCGTGGGACCTTTGTATACATCAATAACGTAATATAACTTAACCTAACCCAACCTAACATCTCCGCGGTAATATTTGACGACATTCCTGGCGAGTTGGCCTCTACGTTTCCGTGGGACCTTTATATACTTCAATAACGTAATATAACCTAACCTAACCCAACCTAACATCTCGGCGGTAATATTTGACGACATTCCTGGCGAGTTGGCCTCTACGTTTCCGTGGGATATTTATATACATCAATAACATAATATAAGCTAAGCTAACCCAATCTAACATCTCCGCGGTAATATTTGACAACATACCTGGCGAGTAGGCCTCTACGTCCCCGTGGGCCCTTCATATACGTCAATAACAAAAATATAACCTAACCTAAATCAACCTATCATCTCGGCGATAATATTTGACAAGATTCCTGGCGAGTTGGCCTCTACGTTTCCGTGGGATATTTATATACTTCAATAACGTAATATAACCTAACCTAACCCAATCTAACATCTCCGCGGTAATATTTGACAACATTCCTGGCGAGTTGGCCTCTACGTCTCCGTTTGACCTTCATATACATCAATAACGTAATCTAACCTAACATAACCCAACCTAACATCTCGGCGGTAATGTTTGACAACATTCCTGGCGAGTTGGCTTCTCCATCCCCGTGGGACCTTTATATACATCTATAACGTAATATAACCTAACCTAACCCATGCTAACTTCTCGGCGGTAATATTTGAAAACATACCTGGCGAGGTGGCCTCTACGTTTCCGTGAGACCTTCATATATATCAATAACGTAATATAACCTAACCTAACCCAACCTAACATCTCGGCGGTAATATTTGAAAACATACCTGGCGAGGTGGCCTCTACGTCTCCGTGGGACCTTTATATACTTCAATAACGTAATATAACCTAACCTGACCCAATCTAGCATCTCGGCGGTAATATTTGACCACATTCCTGGCTTGCTGACCTCTACGTCTCCGTGAGACCTTTATATACATCTATAACGTAATATAACCTAACCTAACCCAACCTAACATCTCAGCGGTAGTATTTGAAAACATTCCTAGCGAGTTGGCCTCTACGTCTCCGTGGGACCCTTATATACATCAATAACGTAATATAACCTAACCTAACCCAATCTAACATCTCGGCGGTAATATTTGACATCATTCCTGGCGAGTTGGCCTCTACGTCTCCGTTGACCTTCATATACATTAATAACGTAATATAACGTAACCTAACCAACCTATCATCTCGGCGGTTATATTTGACAACATTCCTGGCGAGTTGGCTTCTCCGTCTCCGTGGGACCTTTATATACATCAATAACGTAATATAACCTAACCTAACCCAACCTAACAACTCCGCGGTATTATTTGACAACATACCTGGCGAGTTGGCCTTCACGTCTCCGTGGGACCTTTATATACATCAATAACATAATATAAGCTAGCCTAACCTAATCTAACATCTCGGCGGAAATGTTTGACCACATTCCTGGCGAGTTGGCCTCTACGTCCCCGTGGGACCTTTATATACATCAATAACGTAATATAACCTAACCTAACCCAACCTAACACCTCGGCGGTAATATTTGACGACATTCCTGGCGAGTTGGCCTCTACGTTTCCGTGGGACCTTTATATACTTCAATAACGTAATATAACCTAACCTAACCCAACCTAACATCTCGGCGGTAATATTTGACGACATTCCTGGCGAGTTGGCCTCTACGTTTCCGTGGGCCCTTCATATACATCAATAACGAAATATAACCTAACCTAAATCAACCTAACATCTCGGCGGTAATATTTGACAACATTCCTGGCGAGTTGGCTTCTCCATCCCCGTGGGACCTTTATATACATCAATAACGTAATATAACCTAACCTAACCCAATCTAGCATCTCGGCGGTAATATTTGACCACATTCCTGGCTTGTTGGCCTCTACGTCTCCGTGAGACCTTTATATACATCTATAACGTAATATAACCTAACCTAACCCAACCTAACTTCTCGGCGGTAATATTTGAAAACATACCTGGCGAAGTGGCCTCTACCTCTCCGTGGGATATTTATATACATCAATAACATAATATAAGCTAGCCTAACCCAATCTAACATCTCGGCGGTAATATTTGACCACATTCCTGGCTAGTTGGCCTCTACGTCTTCGTGGGACCTTTATATACATCAATAACGTAATATAACTTAACCTAACCCAACCTAACATCTCCGCGGTAATATTTGACAACATACCTGGCGAGTTGGCCTCTACGTCTCCGTCGGCCCTTCATATACATCAATAACGAAATATAACCTAACCTAAATCAACCTAACATCTCGGCGGTAATATTTGACAACATTCCTGGCGAGTTGGCCTCTACGTTTCCGTGGGCCCTTCATATACATCAATAACGAAATATAACCTAACCTAAATCAACCTAACATCTCGGCGGTAATATTTGACAACATTCCTGGCGAGGTGGCCTCTACGTTTCCGTGAGACCTTCATATATATCAATAACGTAATATAACCTAACCTAACCCAACCTAACATCTCGGCGGTAATATTTGAAAACATACCTGGCGAGGTGGCCTCTACGTCTCCGTGGGACCTTTATATACTTCAATAACGTAATATAACCTAACCTGACCCAATCTAGCATCTCGGCGGTAATATTTGACCACATTCCTGGCTTGCTGACCTCTACGTCTCCGTGAGACCTTTATATACATCTATAACGTAATATAACCTAACCTAACCCAACCTAAAATCTCAGCGGTAGTATTTGAAAACATTCCTAGCGAGTTGGCCTCTACGTCTCCGTGGGACCCTTATATACATCAATAACGAAATATAACCTAACCTAAATCAACCTAACATCTCGGCGGTAATATTTGACAACATTCCTGCCGAGTTGGCTTCTCCATCCCCGTGGGACCTTTATATACATCAATAACGTAATATAACCTAACCTAACCCAATCTAATATCTCGGCGGTAATATTTGACGACATTCCTGGCGAGTTGGCTTCTACGTTTCCGTGGGACCTTTATATACTTCAATAACGCAATATAACCTAACCTAAATCAACCTATCATCTCGGCGATAGTATTTGACAAGATTCCTGGCGAGTTGGCCTCTACGTCTCCGTGGGATCTTTATATACATCAATAACGTAATATAACATAACCTAACCCAATCTAGCATCTCGGCGGTAATATTTGACCACATTCCTGGCTTGTTGGCCTCTACGTCTCCGTGAGAACTATATATACATCTATAACGTAATATAACCTAACCTAACCCAACCTAACTTCTCGGCGGTAATATTTGACCACATTCCTGGCGAGTTGGTCTCTACGTCTTCGTGGGACCTTTGTATACATCAATAACGTAATATAACTTAACCTAACCCAACCTAACATCTCCGCGGTAATATTTGACGACATTCCTGGCGAGTTGGCCTCTACGTTTCCGTGGGACCTTTATATACTTCAATAACGTAATATAACCTAACCTAACCCAACCTAACATCTCGGCGGTAATATTTGACGACATTCCTGGCGAGTTGGCCTCTACGTTTCCGTGGGATATTTATATACATCAATAACATAATATAAGCTAAGCTAACCCAATCTAACATCTCCGCGGTAATATTTGACAACATACCTGGCGAGTAGGCCTCTACGTCCCCGTGGGCCCTTCATATACGTCAATAACAAAAATATAACCTAACCTAAATCAACCTATCATCTCGGCGATAATATTTGACAAGATTCCTGAGGAGTTGGCCTCTACGTTTCCGTGGGATATTTATATACTTCAATAACGTAATATAACCTAACCTAACCCAATCTAACATCTCCGCGGTAATATTTGACAACATTCCTGGCGAGTTGGCCTCTACGTCTCCGTTTGACCTTCATATACATCAATAACGTAATCTAACCTAACATAACACAACCTAACATCTCGGCGGTAATGTTTGACAACATTCCTGGCGAGTTGGCTTCTCCATCCCCGTGGGACCTTTATATACATCTATAACGTAATATAACCTAACCTAACCCATGCTAACTTCTCGGCGGTAATATTTGAAAACATACCTGGCGAGGTGGCCTCTACGTTTCCGTGAGACCTTCATATATATCAATAACGTAATATAACCTAACCTAACCCAACCTAACATCTCGGCGGTAATATTTGAAAACATACCTGGCGAGGTGGCCTCTACGTCTCCGTGGGACCTTTATATACTTCAATAACGTAATATAACCTAACCTGACCCAATCTAGCATCTCGGCGGTAATATTTGACCACATTCCTGGCTTGCTGACCTCTACGTCTCCGTGAGACCTTTATATACATCTATAACGTAATATAACCTAACCTAACCCAACCTAAAATCTCAGCGGTAGTATTTGAAAACATTCCTAGCGAGTTGGCCTCTACGTCTCCGTGGGACCCTTATATACATCAATAACGTAATATAACCTAACCTAACCCAATCTAACATCTCGGCGGTAATATTTGACATCATTCCTGGCGAGTTGGCCTCTACGTCTCCGTTGACCTTCATATACATTAATAACGTAATATAACGTAACCTAACCAACCTATCATCTCGGCGGTTATATTTGACAACATTCCTGGCGAGTTGGCTTCTCCGTCTCCGTGGGACCTTTATATACATCAATAACGTAATATAACCTAACCTAACCCAACCTAACAACTCCGCGGTATTATTTGACAACATACCTGGCGAGTTGGCCTTCACGTCTCCGTGGGACCTTTATATACATCAATAACATAATATAAGCTAGCCTAACCTAATCTAACATCTCGGCGGAAATGTTTGACCACATTCCTGGCGAGTTGGCCTCTACGTCCCCGTGGGACCTTTATATACATCAATAACGTAATATAACCTAACCTAACCCAACCTAACACCTCGGCGGTAATATTTGACGACATTCCTGGCGAGTTGGCCTCTACGTTTCCGTGGGACCTTTATATACTTCAATAACGTAATATAACCTAACCTAACCCAACCTAACATCTCGGCGGTAATATTTGACGACATTCCTGGCGAGTTGGCCTCTACGTTTCCGTGGGCCCTTCATATACATCAATAACGAAATATAACCTAACCTAAATCAACCTAACATCTCGGCGGTAATATTTGACAACATTCCTGGCGAGTTGGCTTCTCCATCCCCGTGGGACCTTTATATACATCAATAACGTAATATAACCTAACCTAACCCAATCTAGCATCTCGGCGGTAATATTTGACCATATTCCTGGCTTGTTGGCCTCTACGTCTCCGTGAGAACTATATATACATCTATAACGTAATATAACCTAACCTAACCCAACCTAACTTCTCGGCGGTAATATTTGAAAACATACCTGGCGAGGTGGCCTCTACCTCTCCGAGGGATATTTATATACATCAATAACATAATATAAGCTAGCCTAACCTAATCTAACATCTCGGCGGTAATGTTTGACCACATTCCTGGCGAGTTGGCATCTACGTCCCCGTGGGACCTTTATATATATCAATAACGTAATATAACCTAACCTAACCCAACCTAACATCTCGGCGGTAATATTTGACGACATTCCTGGCGAGTTGGCCTCTACGTTTCCGTGGGACCTTTATATACTTCAATAACGTAATATAACCTAACCTAAATCAACCTATCATCTCGGCGATAATATTTGACAAGATTCCTGGCGAGTTGGCCTCTACGTCTTCGTGGGATCTTTATATACATCAATAACGTAATATAACATAACCTAACCCAATCTAGCATCTCGGCGGTAATATTTGACCACATTCGTGGCTTGTTGGCCTCCACGTCTCCGTGAGACCTTTATATACATCTATAACGTAATATAACCTAACCTAACCCAACCTAACTTCTCGGCGGTAATATTTGAGAACATACCTGGCGAGGTGGCCTCTACGTCTCCGTGGGTTATTTATATACATCAATAACATAATATAAGCTAGCCTAACCCAATCTAACATCTCGGCGGTAATATTTGACCACATTCCTGGCGAGTTGGCCTCTACGTCTCCGTGGGATATTTATATACATCAATAACATAATATAAGCTAGCCTAACCTAATCTAACATCTCGGCGGTAATGTTTGACCACATTCCTGGCGAGTTGGCCTCTACGTCCCCGTGGGACCTTTATATACATCAATAACGTAATATAACCAAACCTAACCCAACCTAACATCTCGGCGGTAATATTTGACAACATTCCTGGCGAGTTGGCTTCTCCGTCCCCGTGGGACCTTTATATACATCAATGACGTAATATAACCTAACCTAACCCAACTTAACATCTCGGCGGTAATATTTGACAAGATTCCTGGCGAGTTGGCCTCTACGTTTCCGTGGGACCTTTATATACTTCAATAACGTAATATAACCTAACCTAACCCAATCTAACATCTCCGCGGTAGTATTTGACGACATTCCTGGCGAGTTGGCCTCTACGTTTCCGTGGGACCTTTATATACTTCAATAACGTAATATAACCTAACCTAAATCAACCTATCATCTCGGCGATAATATTTGACAAGATTCCTGGCGAGTTGGCCTCTACGTCTCCGTGGGATCTTTATATACATCAATAACGTAATATAACCTAACCTAACCCAATCTAACATCTCCGCGATAATATTTGACAACATTCCTGGCGAGTTGGCCTCTACGTTTCCGTTTGACCTTCATATACATCAATAACGCAATCTAACCTAACATAACAGAACCCAACATCTCGGCGGTAATATTTAACAACATTCCTGGCGAGTTGGCTGCTCCGTCCCGGTGGGACCTTTATATACATCAATAACGTAATATAACCTAACCTAACCCAACCTAACATCTCGGCGGTAATATATGAGAACATTCCTGGCGAGTTGGCCTCTACGTCTCCGTGGGATCTTTATATACATCAATAACGTAATATAACATAACCTAACCCAATCTAGCATCTCGGCGGTAATATTTGACCACATTCCTGGCTTGTTGGCCTCTACGTCTCCGTGAGACCTTTATATACATCTATAACGTAATATAACCTAACCTAACCCAACCTAACTTCTCGGCGGTAATATTTGAAAACATACCTGGCGAAATGGCCTCTACCTCTCCGTGGGATATTTATATACATCAATAACATAATATAAGCTAGCCTAACCCAATCTAACATCTCGGCGGTAATATTTGACCACATTCCTGGCTAGTTGGCCTCTACGTCTTCGTGGGACCTTTATATACATCAATAACGTAATATAACTTAACCTAACCCAACCTAACATCTCCGCGGTAATATTTGACAACATACCTGGCGAGTTGGCCTCTACGTCTCCGTCGGCCCTTCATATACATCAATAACGAAATATAACCTAACCTAAATCAACCTAACATCTCGGCGGTAATATTTGACAACATTCCTGCCGAGTTGGCTTCTCCATCCCCGTGGGACCTTTATATACATCAATAACGTAATATAACCTAACCTAACCCAATCTAATATCTCGGCGGTAATATTTGACGACATTCTTGGCGAGTTGGCCTCTACGTTTCCGTGGGACCTTTATATACTTCAATAACGTAATATAACCTAACCTAAATCAACCTATCATCTCGGCGATAGTATTTGACAAGATTCCTGGCGAGTTGGCCTCTACGTTTCCGTGGGACCTTTATATACTTCAATAACGTAATATAACCTAACCTAACCCAACCTAACATCTCGGCGGTAATATTTGACGACATTCCTGGCGAGTTGGCCTCTACGTTTCCGTGGGATATTTATATACATCAATAACATAATATAAGCTAAGCTAACCCAATCTAACATCTCCGCGGCAATATTTGACAACATACCTGGCGAGTAGGCCTCTACGTCTCCGTGGGCCCTTCATATACATCAATAACAAAAATATAACCTAACCCAAATCAACCTATCATCTCGGCGATAATATTTGACAAGATTCCTGGCGAGGTGGCCTCTACGTTTCCGTGGGATATTTATATACTTCAATAACGTAATATAACCTAACATAACCCAACCTAACATCTCGGCGGTAATGTTTGACAACATTCCTGGCGAGTTGGCTTCTCCATCCCCGCGGGACCTTTATATACATCTATAACGTAATATAACCTAACCTAACCCAAGCTAACTTCTCGGCGGTAATATTTGAAAACATACCTGGCGAGGTGGCCTCTACGTCTCCGTGTGATATTTATATACATCAATAACATAATATAAGCGAGCCTATCCCAACCTAACATCTCCGCGGTAATATTTGACAACATACCTGGCGAGTTGGCTTCTCCATCCCCGTGGGACCTTTATATACATCAATAACGTAATATAACCTAACCTAACACAACCTAACGTCTCGGCGGTAATATTTGACGACATTCCTGGCGAGTTGGACTCTACGTTTCCGTGGGACCTTTATATACTTCAATAACGTAATATAACCTAACCTAAGTCAACCTATCATCTCGGCGATAATATTTGACAAGATTCCTGGCGAGTTGGCCTCTACGTCTCCGTGGGATCTTTATATACATCAATAACGTAATATAACATAACCTAACCCAATCTAGCATCTCGGCGGTAATATTTGACCACATTCCTGGCTTGTTGGCCTCTACGTCTCCGTGAGAACTATATATACATCTATAACGTAATATAACCTAACCTAACCCAACCTAACTTCTCGGCGGTAATATTTGACCACATTCCTGGCGAGTTGGCTTCTACGTTTCCGTGGGACCTTTATATACTTCAATAACGTAATATAACCTAACCTAACCCAACCTAACATCTCGGCGGTAATATTTGACGACATTCCTGGCGAGTTGGCCTCTACGTTTCCGTGGGATATTTATATACATCAATAACATAATATAAGCTAAGCTAACCCAATCTAACATCTCCGCGGCAATATTTGACAACATACCTGGCGAGTAGGCCTCTACGTCTCCGTGGGCCCTTCATATACATCAATAACAAAAATATAACCTAACCCAAATCAACCTATCATCTCGGCGATAATATTTGACAAGATTCCTGGCGAGGTGGCCTCTACGTTTCCGTGGGATATTTATATACTTCAATAACGTAATATAACCTAACATAACCCAACCTAACATCTCGGCGGTAATGTTTGACAACATTCCTGGCGAGTTGGCTTCTCCATCCCCGCGGGACCTTTATATACATCTATAACGTAATATAACCTAACCTAACCCAAGCTAACTTCTCGGCGGTAATATTTGAAAACATACCTGGCGAGGTGGCCTCTACGTCTCCGTGTGATATTTATATACATCAATAACATAATATAAGCTAGCCTATCCCAACCTAACATCTCCGCGGTAATATTTGACAACATACCTGGCGAGTTGGCTTCTCCATCCCCGTGGGACCTTTATATACATCAATAACGTAATATAACCTAACCTAACACAACCTAACGTCTCGGCGGTAATATTTGACGACAATCCTGGCGAGTTGGACTCTACGTTTCCGTGGGACCTTTATATACTTCAATAACGTAATATAACCTAACCTAAGTCAACCTATCATCTCGGCGATAATATTTGACAAGATTCCTGGCGAGTTGGCCTCTACGTCTCCGTGGGATCTTTATATACATCAATAACGTAATATAACATAACCTAACCCAATCTAGCATCTCGGCGGTAATATTTGACCACATTCCTGGCTTGTTGGCCTCTACGTCTCCGTGAGAACTATATATACATCTATAACGTAATATAACCTAACCTAACCCAACCTAACTTCTCGGCGGTAATATTTGAAAACATACCTGGCGAGGTGGCCTCTACGTCTCCGTGGGATATTTATATACATCAATAACATAATATAAGCTAGCCTGACCTAATCTAACATCTCGGCGGTAATGTTTGACCACATTCCTGGAGAGTTGGCCTCTACGTCCCCGTGGGACCTTTATATACATCAATAACGTAATATAACCTAACCTAACCCAACCTAACATCTCGGCGGTAATATTTGACGACATTCCTGGCGAGTTGGCCTCTACGTTTCCGTGGGACCTTTATATACTTCAATAACGTAATATAACCTAACCTAAATCAACCTATCATCTCGGCGATAATATTTGACAAGATTCCTGGCGCGTTGGCCTCTACGTCTCCGTGGGATCTTTATATACATCAATAACGTAATATAACATAACCTAACCCAATCTAGCATCTCGGCGGTAATATTTGACGACATTCCTGGCGAGTTGGACTCTACGTTTCCGTGGGACCTTTATATACTTCAATAACGTAATATAACCTAACCTAAGTCAACCTATCATCTCGGCGATAATATTTGACAAGATTCCTGGCGAGTTGGCCTCTACGTCTCCGTGGGATCTTTATATACATCAATAACGTAATATAACATAACCTAACCCAATCTAGCATCTCGGCGGTAATATTTGACCACATTCCTGGCTTGTTGGCCTCTACGTCTCCGTGAGAACTATATATACATCTATAACGTAATATAACCTAACCTAACCCAACCTAACTTCTCGGCGGTAATATTTGAAAACATACCTGGCGAGGTGGCCTCTACGTCTCCGTGGGATATTTATATACATCAATAACATAATATAAGCTAGCCTCACCTAATCTAACATCTCGGCGGTAATGTTTGACCACATTCCTGGAGAGTTGGCCTCTACGTCCCCGTGGGACCTTTATATACATCAATAACGTAATATAACCTAACCTAACCCAACCTAACATCTCGGCGGTAATATTTGACGACATTCCTGGCGAGTTGGCCTCTACGTTTCCGTGGGACCTTTATATACTTCAATAACGTAATATAACCTAACCTAAATCAACCTATCATCTCGGCGATAATATTTGACAAGATTCCTGGCGAGTTGGACTCTACGTCTCCGTGGGATCTTTATATACATCAATAACGTAATATAACATAACCTAACCCAATCTAGCATCTCGGCGGTAATATTTGACCACATTCCTGGCTTGTTGGCCTCTACGTCTCCGTGAGAACTATATACATCTATAACGTAATATAACCTAACCTAACCCAACCTAACTTCTCGGCGGTAATATCTGAGAACATACCTGGCGAGGTGGCCTCTACGTCTCCGTGGGTTATTTATATACATCAATAACATAATATAAGCTAGCCTAACCCAATCTAACATCTCGGCGGTAATATTTGACCACATTCCTGGCGAGTTGGCCTCTACGTCTCCGTGGGATATTTATATACATCAATAACATAATATAAGCTAGCCTAACCTAATCTAACATCTCGGCGGTAATGTTTGACCACATTCCTGGCGAGTTGGCCTCTACGTCCCCGTGGGACCTTTATATACATCAATAACATAATATAACCAAACCTAATCCAACCTAACATCTCCGCGGTATTATTTGACAACATACCTGGCGAGTTGGCCTTCACGTCTCCGTGGGACCTTTATATACATCAATAACATAATATAAGCTAGCCTAACCTAATCTAACATCTCGGCGGTAATGTTTGACCACATTCCTGGCGAGTTGGCTTCTCCATCCCCGTGGGACCTTTATATACATCTATAACGTAATATAACCTAACCTAACCCACGCTAACTTCTCGGCGGTAATATTTGAAAACATACCTGGCGAGGTGGCCTCTACGTCTCCGTGCGATATTTATATACATCAATAACATAATATAAGCTAATCTAACCCAACCTAACATCTCCGCGGTAATATTTGACAACATAGCCGGCGAGTTGGCCTCTACGTCTCCGTTGGCCCTTAATATACATCAATAACGTCATATAACCTAACGTAACCCAACCTAACATCTCGGCGGTAATATTTGACAAGATTCCTGGCGAGTTGGCCTCTACGTCTCCGTGGGATCTTTATATACATCAATAACGTAATATAACATAACCTAACCCAATCTAGCATCTCGGCTGTAATATCTGACCACATTCCTGGCTTGTTGGCCTCTACGTCTCCGTGAGACCTTTATATACATCTATAACGTAATATAACCTAACCTAACCCAACCTAACTTCTCGGCGGTAATATTTGAAAACATTCCTGGCGAGTTGGCATCTACGTCCCCGTGGGACCTATATATATCAATAACGTAATATAACCTAACCTAACCCAACCTAACATCTCGGCGGTAATATTTGACGACATTCCTGGCGAGTTGGCCTCTACGTTTCCGTGGGACCTTTATATACTTCAATAACGTAATATAACCTAACCTAAATCAACCTATCATCTCGGCGATAATATTTGACAAGATTCCTGGCGAGTTGGCCTCTACGTCTCCGTGGGATCTTTATATACATCAATAACGTAATATAACATAACCTAACCCAATCTAGCATCTCGGCGGTAATATTTGACCACATTCCTGGCTTGTTGGCCTCCACGTCTCCGTGAGACCTTTATATACATCTATAACGTAATATAACCTAACCTAACCCAACCTAACTTCTCGGCGGTAATATTTGAGAACATACCTGGCGAGGTGGCCTCTACGTCTCCGTGGGTTATTTATATACATCAATAACATAATATAAGCTAGCCTAACCCAATCTAACATCTCGGCGGTAATATTTGACCACATTCTTGGCGAGTTGGCCTCTACGTCTCCGTGGGATATTTATATACATCAGTAACATAATATAAGCTAGCCTAACCTAATCTAACATCTCGGCGGTAATGTTTGACCACATTCCTGGCTTGTTGGCCTCTACGTCTCCGTGAGACCTTTATATACATCTATAACGTAATATAACCTAACCTAACCCAACCTAACTTCTCGGCGGTAATATTTGAAAACATACCTGGCGAGGTGTCCTCTACGTCTCCGTGGGATATTTATATACATCAATAACATAATATAAGCTAGCCTAACCGGATCTAACATCTCGGCGGTAATATTTGACCACATTCCTGGCGAGTTGGCCTCTACGTCTCCGTTGGCCCTTAATATACATCAATAACGTCATATAACCTAACCTAACCCAACCTAACATCTCGGCGGTAATATCTGACAAGATTCCTGGCGAGTGGGCCTCTACGTCTCCGTGGGATCTTTATATACATCAATAACGTAATATAACATAACCTAACCCAATCTAGCATCTCGGCGGTAATATTTGACCATATTCCTGGCTTGTTGGCCTCTACGTTTCCGTGGGATATTTATATACATCAATAACATAATATAAGCTAACCTAACCCAACCTAACATCTCCGCGGTATTATTTGACAACATACCTGGCGAGTTGGCCTTCACGTCTCCGTGGGACCTTTATATACATCAATAACATAATATAAGCTAGCCTAACCTAATCTAACATCTCGGCGGTAATATTTGACAAGATTCCTGGCGAGTTGGCCTCTACGTTTCCGTGGGACCTTTATATACATCAATAACGTAATATAACCTAACCTAACCCAACCTAACATCTCGGCGGTAATATTTGACAACATTCCTGGCGAGTTGGCTTCTCCATCCCCGTGGGACCTTTATATACATCAATAACGTAATATAACCTAACCTAACACAACCTAACGTCTCGGCGGTAATATTTGACGACATTCCTGGCGAGTTGGACTCTACGTTTCCATGGGACCTTTATATACTTCAATAACGTAATATAACCTAACCTAAGTCAACCTATCATCTCGGCGATAATATTTGACAAGATTCCTGGCGAGTTGGACTCTACGTCTCCGTGGGATCTTTATATACATCAATAACGTAATATAACATAACCTAACCCAATCTAGCATCTCGGCGGTAATATTTGACCACATTCCTGGCTTGTTGGCCTCTACGTCTCCGTGAGAACTATATACATCTATAACGTAATATAACCTAACCTAACCCAACCTAACTTCTCGGCGGTAATATCTGAGAACATACCTGGCGAGGTGGCCTCTACGTCTCCGTGGGTTATTTATATACATCAATAACATAATATAAGCTAGCCTAACCCAATCTAACATCTCGGCGGTAATATTTGACCACATTCCTGGCGAGTTGGCCTCTACGTCTCCGTGGGATATTTATATACATCAATAACATAATATAAGCTAGCCTAACCTAATCTAACATCTCGGCGGTAATGTTTGACCACATTCCTGGCGAGTTGGCCTCTACGTCCCCGTGGGACCTTTATATACATCAATAACGTAATATAACCTAACCTAACCCAACCTAACATCTCGGCGGTAATATTTGACAACATTCCTGGCGAGTTGGCTTCTCCATCCCCGTGGGACCTTTATATACATCAATAACGTAATATAACCTAACCTAACACAACCTAACGTCTCGGCGGTAATATTTGACGACATTCCTGGCGAGTTGGACTCTACGTTTCCATGGGACCTTTATATACTTCAATAACGTAATATAACCTAACCTAAGTCAACCTATCATCTCGGCGATAATATTTGACAAGATTCCTGGCGAGTTGGCCTCTACGTCTCCGTGGGATCTTTATATACATCAATAACGTAATATAACATAACCTAACCCAATCTAGCATCTCGGCGGTAATATTTGACCACATTCCTGGCTTGTTGGCCTCTACGTCTCCGTGAGAACTATATACATCTATAACGTAATATAACCTAACCTAACCCAACCTAACTTCTCGGCGGTAATATTTGAGAACATACCTAGCGAGGTGGCCTCTACGTCTCCGTGGGTTATTTATATACATCAATAACATAATATAAGCTAGCCTAACCCAATCTAACATCTCGGCGGTAATATTTGACCACATTCCTGGCGAGTTGGCCTCTACGTCTCCGTGGGATATTTATATACATCAATAACATAATATAAGCTAGCCTAACCTAATCTAACATCTCGGCGGTAATGTTTGACCACATTCCTGGCGAGTTGGCCTCTACGTCCCCGTGGGACCTTTATATACATCAATAACATAATATAACCAAACCTAACCCAACCTAACATCTCGGCGGTAATATTTGACAACATTCCTGGCGAGTTGGCTTCTCCGTCCCCGTGGGACCTTTATATACATCAATGACGTAATATAACCTAACCTAACCCAACTTAACATCTCGGCGGTAATATTTGACAAGATTCCTGGCGAGTTGGCCTCTACGTTTCCGTGGGACCTTTATATACTTCAATAACGTAATATAACCTAACCTAACCCAATCTAACATCTCCGCGGTAATATTTGACGACATTCCTGGCGAGTTGGCCTCTACGTTTCCGTGGGACCTTTATATACTTCAATAACGTAATATAACCTAACCTAAATCAACCTATCATCTCGGCGATAATATTTGACAAGATTCCTGGCGAGTTGGCTTCTACGTCTCCGTGGGATCTTTATATACATCAATAACGTAATATAACATAACCTAACCCAATCTAGCATCTCGGCTGTAATATTTGACCACATTCCTGGCGAGTTGGCCTCTACGTCTTCGTGGGACCTTTGTATACATCAATAACGTAATATAACTTAACCTAACCCAACCTAACATCTCCGCGGTAATGTTTGACGACATTCCTGGCGAGTTGCCCTCTACGTTTCCGTGGGACCTTTATATACTTCAATAACGTAATATAACCTAACCTAACCCAACCTAACATCTCGGCGGTAATATTTGACGACATTCCTGGCGAGTTGGCCTCTACATTTCCGTGGGATATTTATATACATCAATAACATAATATAAGCTAACCTAACCCAACCTAACATCTCCGCGGTATTATTTGACAACATACCTGGCGAGTTGGCCTCTACGTCCCCGTGGGACCTTTATATACATCAATAACGTAATATAACCTAACCTAACCCAACCTAACATCTCGGCGGTAATATTTGACAACATTCCTGGCGAGTTGGCTTCTCCGTCCCCGTGGGACCTTTATATACATCAATGACGTAATATAACCTAACCTAACCCAACTTAACATCTCGGCGGTAATATTTGACAAGATTCCTGGCGAGTTGGTCTCTACGTTTCCGTGGGACCTTTATATACTTCAATAACGTAATATAACGTAACCTAACCCAACCTATCATCTCGGCGGTTATATTTGACGACATTCCTGGCGAGTTGGCCTCTACGTTTCCGTGGGACCTTTATATACTTCAATAACGTAATATAACCTAACCTAAATCAACCTATCATCTCGGCGATAATATTTGACAAGATTCCTGGCGAGTTGGCTTCTACGTCTCCGTGGGATCTTTATATACATCAATAACGTAATATAACATAACCTAACCCAATCTAGCATCTCGGCTGTAATATTTGACCACATTCCTGGCGAGTTGGCCTCTACGTCTTCGTGGGACCTTTGTATACATCAATAACGTAATATAACTTAACCTAACCCAACCTAACATCTCCGCGGTAATGTTTGACGACATTCCTGGCGAGTTGCCCTCTACGTTTCCGTGGGACCTTTATATACTTCAATAACGTAATATAACCTAACCTAACCCAACCTAACATCTCGGCGGTAATATTTGACGACATTCCTGGCGAGTTGGCCTCTACATTTCCGTGGGATATTTATATACATCAATAACATAATATAAGCTAACCTAACCCAACCTAACATCTCCGCGGTATTATTTGACAACATACCTGGCGAGTTGGCCTCTACGTCCCCGTGGGACCCTTAAAAAACATCAATAACGTAATATAACCTAACCTAACCCAACCTAACATCTCGGCGGTAATATTTGACAACATTCCTGGCGAGTTGGCTTCTCCGTCCCCGTGGGACCTTTATATACATCAATGACGTAATATAACCTAACCGAACCCAACTTAACATCTCGGCGGTAATATTTGACAAGATTCCTGGCGAGTTGGTCTCTACGTTTCCGTGGGACCTTTATATACTTCAATAACGTAATATAACGTAACCTAACCCAACCTATCATCTCGGCGGTTATATTTGACGACATTCCTGGCGAGTTGGCCTCTAGGTTTCCGTGGGACCTTTATATACTTCAATAACGTAATATAACCTAACCTAAATCAACCTATCGTCTCGGCGATAATATTTGACAAGATTCCTGGCGAGTTGGCCTCTACGTCTCCGTGGGATCTTTATATACATCAATAACGTAATATAACATAACCTAACCCAATCTAGCATCTCGGCTGTAATATTTGACCACATTCCTGGCGAGTTGGCCTCTACGTCTTCGTGGGACCTTTGTATACATCAATAACGTAATATAACTTAACCTAACCCAACCTAACATCTCCGCGGTAATATTTGACCACATTCCTGGCTTGTTGGCCTCTACGTCTCCGTGAGACCTTTATATACATCTATAACATAATATAGCCTAACCTAACCCAACCTAACTTCTCGGCGGTAATATTTGAAAACATACCTGGCGAGGTGGCCTCTACCTCTCCGTGGGATATTTATATACATCAATAACATAATATAAGCTAGCCTAACCCAATCTAACATCTCGGCGGTAATATTTGACAACATACCTGGCGAGTTGGCCTCTACGTCCCCGTGGGACCTTTATATACATCAATAACGTAATATAACCTAACCTAACCCAACCTAACATCTCGGCGGTAATATTTGACAACATTCCTGGCGAGTTGGCTTCTCCGTCCCCGTGGGACCTTTATATACATCAATGACGTAATATAACCTAACCTAACCCATCTTAACATCTCGGCGGTAATATTTGACAAGATTCCTGGCGAGTTGGTCTCTACGTTTCCGTGGGACCTTTATATACTTCAATAACGTAATATAACGTAACCTAACCCAACCTATCATCTCGGCGGTTATATTTGACGACATTCCTGGCGAGTTGGCCTCTACGTTTCCGTGGGACCTTTATATACTTCAATAACGTAATATAACCTAACCTAAATCAACCTATCATCTCGGCGATAATATTTGACAAGATTCCTGGCGAATTGGCCTCTACGTCTCCGTGGGATCTTTATATACATCAATAACGTAATATAACATAACCTAACCCAATCTAGCATCTCGGCTGTAATATTTGACCACATTCCTGGCGAGTTGGCCTCTACGTCTTCGTGGGACCTTTGTATACATCAATAACGTAATATAACTTAACCTAACCCAACCTAACATCTCCGCGGTAATATTTGACCACATTCCTGGCTTGTTGGCCTCTACGTCTCCGTGAGACCTTTATATACATCTATAACATAATATAGCCTAACCTAACCCAACCTAACTTCTCGGCGGTAATATTTGAAAACATACCTGGCGAGGTGGCCTCTACCTCTCCGTGGGATATTTATATACATCAATAACATAATATAAGCTAGCCTAACCCAATCTAACATCTCGGCGGTAATATTTGACAACATACCTGGCGAGTTGGCCTCTACGTCCCCGTGGGACCTTTATATACATCAATAACGTAATATAACCTAACCTAACCCAACCTAACATCTCGGCGGTAATATTTGACAACATTCCTGGCGAGTTGGCTTCTCCGTCCCCGTGGGACCTTTATATACATCAATGACGTAATATAACCTAACCTAACCCAACTTAACATCTCGGCGGTAATATTTGACAAGATTCCTGGCGAGTTGGTCTCTACGTTTCCGTGGGACCTTTATATACTTCAATAACGTAATATAACGTAACCTAACCCAACCTATCATCTCGGCGGTTATATTTGACGACATTCCTGGCGAGTTGGCCTCTACGTTTCCGTGGGACCTTTATATACTTCAATAACGTAATATAACCTAACCTAAATCAACCTATCATCTCGGCGATAATATTTGACAAGATTCCTGGCGAGTTGGCCTCTACGTCTCCGTGGGATCTTTATATACACCAATAACGTAATATAACATAACCTAACCCAATCTAGCATCTCGGCTGTAATATTTGACCACATTCCTGGCGAGTTGGCCTCTACGCCTTCGTGGGACCTTTGTATACATCAATAACGTAATATAACTTAACCTAACCCAACCTAACATCTCCGCGGTAATATTTGACCACATTCCTGGCTTGTTGGCCTCTACGTCTCCGTGAGACCTTTATATACATCTATAACATAATATAGCCTAACCTAACCCAACCTAACTTCTCGGCGGTAATATTTGAAAACATACCTGGCGAGGTGGCCTCTACCTCTCCGTGGGATATTTATATACATCAATAACATAATATAAGCTAGCCTAACCCAATCTAACATCTCGGCGGTAATATTTGACCACATTCCTGGCGAGTTGGCCTCTACGTCTTCGTGGGACCTTTATATACATCAATAACGTAATATAACTTAACCTAACCCAACCTAACATCTCCGCGGTAATATTTGACAACATACCTGGCGAGTTGGCCTCTACGTCTCCGTGGGCCCTTCATATACATCAATAACGAAATATAACCTAACCTAAATCAACCTAACATCTCGGCGGTAATATTTGACAACATTCCTGGCGAGTTGGCTTCTCCATCCCCGTGGGACCTTTATATACATCAATAACGTAATATAACCTAACCTAACACAACCTAACGTCTCGGCGGTAATATTTGACCACATTCCTGGCTTGTTGGCATCTACGTCTCCGTGGGACCTTTATATACATCAATAACATAATATAAGCTAGCCTAACCTAATCTACTATCTCGGCGGTAATGTTTGACCACATTCCTGGCGAGTTGGCCTCTACGTCCCCGTGGGACCTTTATATACATCAATAACGTACTATAACCTAACCTAACCCAACCTAACATCTCGGCGGTAATATTTGACAACATTCCTGGCGGGTTGGCTTCTCCGTCCCCGTGGGACCTTTATATACATCAATGACGTAATATAACCTAACCTAACCCAACTTAACATCTCGGCGGTAATATTTGACAAGATTCCTGGCGAGTTGGCCTCTACGTTTCCGTGGGACCTTTATATACTTCAATAACGTAATATAACCTAACCTAACCCAATCTAACATCTCCGCGGTAATATTTGACGACATTCCTGGCGAGTTGGCCTCTACGTTTCCGTGGGACCTTTATATACTTCAATAACGTAATATAACCTAACCTAAATCAACCTATCATCTCGGCGATAATATTTGACAAGATTCCTGGCGAGTTGGCCTCTACGTCTCCGTGGGATCTTTATATACATCAATAACGTAATATAACATAACCTAACCCAATCTAGCATCTCGGCTGTAATATTTGACCACATTCCTGGCGAGTTGGCCTCTACGTCTTCGTGGGACCTTTGTATACATCAATAACGTAATATAACTTAACCTAACCCAACCTAACATCTCCGCGGTAATATTTGACCACATTCCTGGCTTGTTGGCCTCTACGTCTCCGTGAGACCTTTATATACATCTATAACATAATATAACCTAACCTAACCCAACCTAACTTCTCGGCGGTAATATTTGAAAACATACCTGGCGAGGTGGCCTCTACCTCTCCGTGGGATATTTATATACATCAATAACATAATATAAGCTAGCCTAACCCAATCTAACATCTCGGCGGTAATATCTGACCACATTCCTGGCGAGTTGGCCTCTACGTCTTCGTGGGACCTTTATATACATCAATAACGTAATATAACTTAACCTAACCCAACCTAACATCTCCGCGGTAATATTTGACAACATACCTGGCGAGTTGGCCTCTACGTCTCCGTGGGCCCTTCATATACATCAATAACGAAATATAACCTAACCTAAATCAACCTAACATCTCGGCGGTAGTATTTGACAACATTCCTGGCGAGTTGGCTTCTCCATCCCCGTGGGACCTTTATATACATCAATAACGTAATATAACCTAACCTAACACAACCTAACGTCTCGGCGGTAATATTTGACCACATTCCTGGCTTGTTGGCATCTACGTCTCCGTGGGACCTTTATATACATCAATAACATAATATAAGCTAGCCTAACCTAATCTACTATCTCGGCGGTAATGTTTGACCACATTCCTGGCGAGTTGGCCTCTACGTCCCCGTGGGACCTTTATATACATCAATAACGTACTATAACCTAACCTAACCCAACCTAACATCTCGGCGGTAATATTTGACAACATTCCTGGCGGGTTGGCTTCTCCGTCCCCGTGGGACCTTTATATACATCAATGACGTAATATAACCTAACCTAACCCAACTTAACATCTCGGCGGTAATATTTGACAAGATTCCTGGCGAGTTGGCCTCTACGTTTCCGTGGGACCTTTATATACTTCAATAACGTAATATAACCTAACCTAACCCAATCTAACATCTCCGCGGTAATATTTGACGACATTCCTGGCGAGTTGGCCTCTACGTTTCCGTGGGACCTTTATATACTTCAATAACGTAATATAACCTAACCTAAATCAACCTATCATCTCGGCGATAATATTTGACAAGATTCCTGGCGAGTTGGCCTCTACGTCTCCGTGGGATCTTTATATACATCAATAACGTAATATAACATAACCTAACCCAATCTAGCATCTCGGCTGTAATATTTGACCACATTCCTGGCGAGTTGGCCTCTACGTCTTCGTGGGACCTTTGTATACATCAATAACGTAATATAACTTAACCTAACCCAACCTAACATCTCCGCGGTAATATTTGACCACATTCCTGGCTTGTTGGCCTCTACGTCTCCGTGAGACCTTTATATACATCTATAACATAATATAACCTAACCTAACCCAACCTAACTTCTCGGCGGTAATATTTGAAAACATACCTGGCGAGGTGGCCTCTACCTCTCCGTGGGATATTTATATACATCAATAACATAATATAAGCTAGCCTAACCCAATCTAACATCTCGGCGGTAATATCTGACCACATTCCTGGCGAGTTGGCCTCTACGTCTTCGTGGGACCTTTATATACATCAATAACGTAATATAACTTAACCTAACCCAACCTAACATCTCCGCGGTAATATTTGACAACATACCTGGCGAGTTGGCCTCTACGTCTCCGTGGGCCCTTCATATACATCAATAACGAAATATAACCTAACCTAAATCAACCTAACATCTCGGCGGTAATATTTGACAACATTCCTGGCGAGTTGGCTTCTCCATCCCCGTGGGACCTTTATATACATCAATAACGTAATATAACCTAACCTAACACAACCTAACGTCTCGGCGGTAATATTTGACGACATTCCTGGCGAGTTGGCCTCTACGTTTCCGTGGGACCTTTATATACTTCAATAACGTAATATAACCTAACCTATTCTAACCTATCATCTCGGCGGTAACATTTGACAACATTCCCGGCGAGTTGGCCTCTACGTCTCCGTGGGACCTTTATATACATCAATAACGTAATATAACGTAACCTAACCCAACCTATCATCTCGGCGGTTATATTTGACAACATTCCTGGCGAGTTGGCTTCTCCGTCTCCGTGGGACATTTATATACATCAATAACGTAATATAACCTAACCTAACCCAACCTAACTTCTCGGCGATAATATTTGAAAACATACCTGGCGAGGTGGCCTCTACGTCTCCGTGGGATATTTATATACATCAATAACATAATATAAGCTAGCCTAACCTAATCTAACATCTCGGCGGTAATGTTTGACCACATTCCTGGCGAGTTGGCCTCTACGTCCCCGTGGGACCTTTATATACATCAATAACGTAATATAACCTAACCTAACCCAACCTAGCATCTCGGCGGTAATATTTGACGACATTCCTGGCGAGTTGGCCTCTACGTTTCCGTGGGACCTTTATATACTTCAATAACGTAATATAACCTAACCTAAATCAACCTATCATCTCGGCGATAATATTTGACAAGATTCCTGGCGAGTTGGCCTCTACGTCTCCGTGGGATCTTTATAAACATCAATAACGTAATATAACATAACCTAACCCAATCTAGCATCTCGGCGGTAATATTTGACAACATACCTGGCGAGATGGCCTCTACGTCTCCGTGGGCCCTTCATATACATCAATAAGGAAATATAACGTAACATATATCAACCTAACATCTCGGCGGTAATATTTGACAACATTCCTGGCGAGTTGGCTTCTCCATCCCCTTGGGACCTTTATATACATCAATAACGTAATATAACCTAACCTAACACAACCTAACGTCTCGGCGGTAATATTTGAGCACATTCCTGGCTTGTTGGCATCTACGTCTCCGTGGGACCTTTATATACATCAATAACGTAATATAACGTAACCTAACCCAACCTATCATCTCGGCGGTTATATTTGACAACATTCCTGGCGAGTTGGCTTCTCCGTCTCCGTGGGACATTTATATACATCAATAACGTAATATAACCTAACCTAACCCAACCTAACTTCTCGGCGATAATATTTGAAAACATACCTGGCGAGTTGGCCTCTACGTCTCCGTGGGATCTTTATAAACATCAATAACGTAATATAACGTAACCTAACCCAACCTATCATCTCGGCGGTTATATTTGACAACATTCCTGGCGAGTTGGCTTCTCCGTCTCCGTGGGACCTTTATATACATCAATAACGTAATATAACCTAACCTAACCCAACCTAACATCTCCGCGGTATTATTTGACATCATACCTGGCGAGTTGGCCTCCACGTCTCCGTGGGACCTTTATATACATCAATAACATAATATAAGCTAGCCTAACCTAATCTAACATCTCGGCGGTAATATTTGACCACATTCCTGGCGAGTTGGCCTCTACGTCTCCGTGGGACCTTTATATACATCAATAACGTAATATAACCTAACCTAACCCAACCTAACATCTCGGCGGTAATATTTGACATGATTCCTGGCGAGTTGGCCTCTACGTCTCCGTGGGATCTTTATATACATCAATAACGTAATATAACATAACCTAACCCAATCTAATATCTCGGCGGTAATATTTGACGACATTCCTGGCGAGTTGGCCTCTACGTTTCCGTGGGACATTTATATACTTCAATAACGTAATATAACCTAACCTAACCCAACCTAACATCTCGGCGGTAATATTTGACCACATTCCTGGCGAGTTGGCCTCTACGTCTTCGTGGGACCTTTGTATACATCAATAACGTAATATAACTTAACCTAACCCAACCTAACATCTCCGCGGTAATATTTGACGACATTCCTGGCGAGTTGGCCTCTACGTCTCCGTTTGACCTTCATATACGCCAATAACGTAACCTAACCTAACATAACCCAACCTAACATCTCGGCGGTAATGTTTGACAACATTCCTGGCGAGTTGGCTTCTCCATCCCCGTGGGACCTTTATATACAGCTATAACGTAAGATAACCTAACCTAACCCAAGCTAACTTCTCGGCGGTAATATTTGAAAACATACCTGGCGAGGTGGCCTCTACGTCTCCGTGCGATATTTATATACATCAATAACATAATATAAGCTAGCCTAACCCAACCTAACATCTCCGCGGTAATATTTGACAACATACCCGGCGAGTTGGCCTCCACGTTTCCATTTGACCTTCATATACATCAATAACGCAATCTAACCTAACATAACAGAACCTAACATCTCGGCGGTAATATTTGACAACATTCCTGGCGAGTTGGCTTCTCCGTCCCCGTGGGAACTTTATATACATCAATAACGTAATATAACCTAACATAACCCAACCTAACATCTCGGCGGTAATATTTGACAACATTGCTGGCGAGTTGGCCTCTACGTCTCCGTGGGATATTTATATACATCAATAACATAATATAAGCTAGCCTAACCCAATCTAACATCTCGGCGGTAGTATTTGACCACATTCCTGGCGAGTTGGCCTCTACGTCTTCGTGGGACCTTTATATACATCAGTAACATAATATAAGCTAGCCTAACCTAATCTAACATCTCGGCGGTAATATTTGACCACATTCCTGGCGAGTTGGCCTCTACGTCTCCGTGGGACCTTTATATACATCAATAACGTAATATAACGTAACCTAACCCAACCTATCATCTCGGCGGTTATATTTGACAACATTCCTGGCGAGTTGGCTTCTCCGTCTCCGTGGGACCTTTATATACATCAATAACGTAATATAACCTAACCTAACCCAACCTAACATCTCCGCGGTATTATTTGACAACATACCTGGCGAGTTGGCCTTCACGTCTCCGTGGGACCTTTATATACATCAATAACATAATATAAGCTAGCCTAACCTAATCTACTATCTCGGCGGTAATGTTTGACCACATTCCTGGCGAGTTGGCCTCTACGTCCCCGTGGGACCTTTATATGCATCAATAACATAATATAAGCTAGCCTAACCCAATATAACATCTCGGCGGTAATATTTGACCACATTCCTGGCGAGTTGGCCTCTACGTCTCCGTGGGATCTTTATATACATCAATAACGTAATATAACATAACCTAAGCCAATCTAACATCTCGGCGGTAATATTTGACGACATTCCTGGCGAGTTGGCCTCTACGTTTCCGTGGGACCTTTATATACTTCAATAACGTAATATAACCTAACCTAACCCAACCTAACATCTCGGCGGTAATATTTGAAAACATTCCTGGCGAGTTGGCCTTTACGTCTCCGTGGGACCTTCACATACATCAATAACGTAACATAACCTAACCTAACCCAATCTAGCATCTCGGCGGTAATATTTGACCACATTCCTGGCTTGTTGGCCTCTACGTCTCCGTGGGACCTTTATATACATCAATAACATAATATAAGCTAGCCTAACCCAATCTAACATCTCGGCGGTAATATTTGACCACATTCCTGGCTTGTTGGCCTCTACGTCTCCGTGGGACCTTTATATACATCAATAACGTAATATAACGTAACCTAACCCAACCTATCATCTCGGCGGTTATATTTGACCACATTCCTGGCGAGTTGGCTTCTCCGTCTCCGTGGGACCTTTATATACATCAATAACGTAATATAACCTAACCTAACCAAACCTAACATCTCCGCGGTAATATTTGAAAACATTCCTGGCGAGTTGGCCTTTACGTCTCCGTGGGACCTTCACATACATCAATAACGTAACATAACCTAACCTAACCCAATCTAGCATCTCGGCGGTAATATTTGACCACATTCCTGGCTTGTTGGCCTCTACGTCTCCGTGGGACCTTTATATACATCAATAACATAATATAAGCTAGCCTAACCCAATCTAACATCTCGGCGGTAATATTTGACCACATTCCTGGCTTGTTGGCCTCTACGTCTCCGTGGGACCTTTATATACATCAATAACGTAATATAACCTAACCTAACCCAACCTAACATCTCCGCGGTATTATTTGACATCATACCTGGCGAGTTGGCCTCCACGTCTCCGTGGGACCTTTATATACATCAATAACATAATGTAAGCTAGCCTAACCTAATCTAACATCTCGGCGGTAATATTTGACCACATTCCTGGCGAGTTGGCCTCTACGTCTCCGTGGGACCTTTATATACATCAATAACGTAATATAACCTAACCTAACCCAACCTAACATCTCGGCGGTAATATTTGACATGATTCCTGGCGAGTTGGCCTCTACGTCTCCGTGGGATCTTTATATACATCAATAACGTAATATAACATAACCTAACCCAATCTAACATCTCGGCGGTAATATTTGACGACATTCCTGGCGAGTTGGCCTCTACGTTTCCGTGGGACATTTATATACTTCAATAACGTAATATAACCTAACCTAACCCAACCTAACATCTCGGCGGTAATATTTGACCACATTCCTGGCGAGTTGGCCTCTACGTCTTCGTGGGACCTTTGTATACATCAATAACGTAATATAACTTAACCTAACCCAACCTAACATCTCCGCGGTAATATTTGACGACATTCCTGGCGAGTTGGCCTCTACGTCTCCGTTTGACCTTCATATACGTCAATAACGTAATCTAACCTAACATAACCCAACCTAACATCTCGGCGGTAATGTTTGACAACATTCCTGGCGAGTTGGCTTCTCCATCCCCGTGGGACCTTTATATACATCTATAACGTAATATAACCTAACCTAACCCAAGCTAACTTCTCGGCGGTAATATTTGAAAACATACCTGGCGAGGTGGCCTCTACGTCTCCGTGCGATATTTATATACATCAATAACATAATATAAGCTAGCCTAACCCAACCTAACATCTCCGCGGTAATATTTGACAACATACCCGGCGAGTTGGCCTCTACGTCTCCGTTGGCCCTTCATATACATCAATAACGTAATATAACCTAACCTAACCCAATCTAGCATCTCGGCGGTAATATTTGACCACATTCCTGGCTTGTTGGCCTCTACGTTTCCGTGGGACCTTTATATACTTCAATAACGTAATATAACCTAACCTAAATCAACCTATCATCTCGGCGATAATATTTGACAAGATTCCTGGCGAGTTGGCCTCTACGTCTCCGTGGGATCTTTATATACATCAATAACGTAATATAACATAACCTAACCCAATCTAACACCTCGGCGGTAATATTTGACCACATTCCTGGCTAGTTGGTCGCTACGTCTCCGAGGGACTTTCATATACACCAATAACGAAATATAACCTAACCTATCCTAACCTATCATCTCGGCGGTAACATTTGACAACATTCCCGGCGAGTTGGCCTCTACGTCTCCGTGGGACCTTTATATACATCAGTAACGTAATATAACCTAACCTAACCCAACGCAACATCTCGGCGGTAATATTTGAAAACATTCCTGGCGAGTTTGCCTTTACGCCTCCGTGGGACCTTCACATACATCAATAACGTAACATAACCTAACCTAACCCAATCTAGCATCTCGGCGGTAATATTTGACCACATTCCTGGCTTGTTGGCCTCTACGTCTCCGTGGGACCTTTATATACATCAATAACATAATATAAGCTAGCCTAACCCAATCTAACATCTCGGCGGTAATATTTGACCACATTCCTGGCTTGTTGGCCTCTACGTCTCCGTGGGACCTTTATATACATCAATAACGTAATATAACGTAACCTAACCCAACCTATCATCTCGGCGGTTATATTTGACAACATTCCTGGCGAGTTGGCTTCTCCGTCTCCGTGGGACCTTTATATACATCAATAACGTAATATAACATAACCTAACCCAACCTAACATCTCCGCGGTATTATTTGACATCATACCTGGCGAGTTGGCCTCCACGTCTCCGTGGGACCTTTATATACATCAATAACATAATATAAGCTAGCCTAACCCAATCTAACATCTCGGCGTTAATATTTGACCACATTCCTGGCTTGTTGGCCTCTACGTCTCCGAGGGACCTTCATATACACCAATAACGAAATATAACCTAACCTATCCTAACCTATCATCTCGGCGGTAATATTTGACATGATTCCTGGCGAGTTGGCCTCTACGTCTCCGTGGGATCTTTATATACATCAATAACGTAATATAACATAACCTAACCCAATCTAATACCTCGGCGGTAATATTTGACGACATTCCTGGCGAGTTGGCCTCTACGTTTCCGTGGGACATTTATATACTTCAATAACGTAATATAACCTAACCTAACCCAACCTAACATCTCGGCGGTAATATTTGACCACATTCCTGGCGAGTTGGCCTCTACGTCTCCGTTTGACCTTCATATACGTCAATAACGTAATCTAACCTAACATAACCCAACCTAACATCTCGGCGGTAATGTTTGACAACATTCCTGGCGAGTTGGCTTCTCCATCCCCGTGGGACCTTTATATACAGCTATAACGTAAGATAACCTAACCTAACCCAAGCTAACTTCTCGGCGGTAATATTTGAAAACATACCTGGCGAGGTGGCCTCTACGTCTCCGTGCGATATTTATATACATCAATAACATAATATAAGCTAGCCTAACCCAACCTAACATCTCCGCGGTAATATTTGGCAACATACCCGGCGAGTTGCCCTCTACGTCTCCGTTGGCCCTTCATATACATCAATAACGTAATATAACCTAACCTAACCCAATCTAGCATCTCGGCGGTAATATTTGACCCCATTCCTGGCTTGTTGGCCTCTACGTTTCCGTGGGACCTTTATATACTTCAATAACGTAATATAACCTAACCTAAATCAACCTATCATCTCGGCGGTAATATTTGAAAACATTCCTGGCGAGTTGGCCTTTACGTCTCCGTGGGACCTTCACATACATCAATAACGTAACATAACCTAACCTAACCCAATCTAGCATCTCGGCGGTAATATTTGACCACATTCCTGGCTTGTTGGCCTCTACGTCTCCGTGGGACCTTTATATACATCAATAACATAATATAAGCTAGCCTAACCCAATCTAACATCTCGGCGGTAATATTTGACCACATTCCTGGCTTGTTGGCCTCTACGTCTCCGTGGGACCTTTATATACATCAATAACGTAATATAACGTAACCTAACCCAACCTATCATCTCGGCGGTTATATTTGACAACATTCCTGGCGAGTTGGCTTCTCCGTCTCCGTGGGACCTTTATATACATCAATAACGTAATATAACCTAACCTAACCCAACCTAACATCTCCGCGGTATTATTTGACATCATACCTGGCGAGTTGGCCTCCACGTCTCCGTGGGACCTTTATATACATCAATAACATAATATAAGCTAGCCTAACCTAATCTAACATCTCGGCGGTAATATTTGACCACATTCCTGGCGAGTTGGCCTCTACGTCTCCGTGGGACCTTTATATACATCAATAACGTAATATAACTTAACCTAACCCAACCTAACATCTCCGCGGTAATATTTGACGACATTCCTGGCGAGTTGGCTTCTACGTTTCCGTGGGACCTTTATATACTTCAATAACGTAATATAACCTAACCTAACCCAACCTAACATCTCGGCGGTAATATTTGACGACATTCCTGGCGAGTTGGCCTCTACGTTTCCGTCGGATATTTATATACATCAATAACATAATATAAGCTAAGCTCACCCAATCTAACATCTCCGCGGTAATATTTGACAACATACCTGGCGAGTAGGCCTCTACGTCTCCGTGGGCCCTTCATATACATCAATAACAAAAATATAACCTAACCTAAATCAACCTATCATCTCGGCGATAATATTTGACAAGATTCCTGGCGAGTTGGCCTCTACGTTTCCGTGGGATATTTATATACTTCAATAACGTAATATAACCTAACCTAACCCAATCTAACATCTCCGCGGTAATATTTGACAACATTCCTGGCGAGTTGGCCTCTACGTCTCCGTTTGACCTTCATATACATCAATAACGTAATCTAACCTAACATAACCCAACCTAACATCTCGGCGGTAATGTTTGACAACATTCCTGGCGAGTTGGCTTCTCCATCCCCGTGGGACCTTTATATACATCAATAACGTAATATAACCTAACCTAACCCAACCTAACATCTCCGCGGTATTATTTGACATCATACCTGGCGAGTTGGCCTCCACGTCTCCGTGGGACCTTTATATACATCAATAACGTAATATAACGTAACCTAACCCAACCTATCATCTCGGCGGTTATATTTGACAACATTCCTGGCGAGTTGGCTTCTCCGTCTCCGTGGGACCTTTATATACATCAATAACGTAATATAACCTAACCTAACCCAACCTAACATCTCCGCGGTATTATTTGACATCATACCTGGCGAGTTGGCCTCCACGTCTCCGTGGGACCTTTATATACATCAATAACATAATATAAGCTAGCCTAACCTAATCTAACATCTCGGCGGTAATATTTGACCACATTCCTGGCGAGTTGGCCTCTACGTCTCCGTGGGACCTTTATATACATCAATAACGTAATATAACCTAACCTAAATCAACCTATCATCTCGGCGATAATATTTGACAAGATTCCTGGCGAGTTGGCCTCTACGTCTCCGTGGGACCTTTATATACATCAATAACGTAATATAACATAACCTAACCCAATCTAACACCTCGGCGGTAATATTTGACCACATTCCTGGCTAGTTGGCCTCTACGTCTCCGAGGGACCTTCATATACACCAATAACGAAATATAACCTAACCTATCCTAACCTATCATCTCGGCGGTAACATTTGACAACATTCCCGGCGAGTTGGCCTCTACGTCTCCGTGGGACCTTTATATACATCAATAACGTAATATAACCTAACCTAACCCAACCTAACATCTCCGCGGTATTATTTGACATCATACCTGGCGAGTTGGCCTCCACGTCTCCGTGGGACCTTTATATACATCAATAACATAATATAAGCTAGCCTAACCCAATCTAACATCTCGGCGTTAATATTTGACCACATTCCTGGCTTGTTGGCCTCTACGTCTCCGAGGGACCTTCATATACACCAATAACGAAATATAACCTAACCTATCCTAACCTATCATCTCGGCGGTAATATTTGACATGATTCCTGGCGAGTTGGCCTTTACGTCTCCGTGGGACCTTCACATACATCAATAACGTAACATAACCTAACCTAACCCAATCTAGCATCTCGGCGGTAATATTTGACCACATTCCTGGCTTGTTGGCCTCTACGTCTCCGTGGGACCTTTATATACATCAATAACATAATATAAGCTAGCCTAACCCAATCTAACATCTCGGCGGTAATATTTGACCACATTCCTGGCTTGTTGGCCTCTACGTCTCCGTGGGACCTTTATATACATCAATAACGTAATATAACGTAACCTAACCCAACCTATCATCTCGGCGGTTATATTTGACAACATTCCTGGCGAGTTGGCTTCTCCGTCTCCGTGGGACCTTTATATACATCAATAACGTAATATAACCTAACCTAACCCAACCTAACATCTCCGCGGTATTATTTGACATCATACCTGGCGAGTTGGCCTCCACGTCTCCGTGGGACCTTTATATACATCAATAACATAATATAAGCTAGCCTAACCTAATCTAACATCTCGGCGGTAATATTTGACCACATTCCTGGCGAGTTGGCCTCTACGTCTCCGTGGGACCTTTATATACATCAATAACGTAATATAACTTAACCTAACCCAACCTAACATCTCCGCGGTAATATTTGACGACATTCCTGGCGAGTTGGCTTCTACGTTTCCGTGGGACCTTTATATACTTCAATAACGTAATATAACCTAACCTAACCCAACCTAACATCTCGGCGGTAATATTTGACGACATTCCTGGCGAGTTGGCCTCTACGTTTCCGTGGGATATTTATATACATCAATAACATAATATAAGCTAAGCTCACCCAATCTAACATCTCCGCGGTAATATTTGACAACATACCTGGCGAGTAGGCCTCTACGTCTCCGTGGGCCCTTCATATACATCAATAACAAAAATATAACCTAACCTAAATCAACCTATCATCTCGGCGATAATATTTGACAAGATTCCTGGCGAGTTGGCCTCTACGTTTCCGTGGGATATTTATATACTTCAATAACGTAATATAACCTAACCTAACCCAATCTAACATCTCCGCGGTAATATTTGACAACATTCCTGGCGAGTTGGCCTCTACGTCTCCGTTTGACGTTCATATACATCAATAACGTAATCTAACCTAACATAACCCAACCTAACATCTCGGCGGTAATGTTTGACAACATTCCTGGCGAGTTGGCTTCTCCATCCCCGTGGGACCTTTATATACATCTATAACGTAATATAACCTAACCTAACCCAAGCTAACTTCTCGGCGGTAATATTTGAAAACATACCTGGCGAGGTGGCCTCTACGTCTCCGTGCGATATTTATATACATCAATAACATAATATAAGCTAGCCTAACCCAACCTAACATCTCCGCGGTAATATTTGACAACATACCTGGCGAGTTGGCCTCTACGTCTCCGTGGGCCCTTCATATACATCAATAACGTAATATAACCTAACCTAACCCAATCTAGCATCTCGGCGGTAATATTTGACCACATTCCTGGCTTGTTGGCCTCTACGTCTCCGTGGGACCTTTATATACATCAATAACATAATATAAGCTAGCCTAACCCAATATAACATCTCGGCGGTAATATTTGACTACATTCCTGGCTTGTTGGCCTCTACGTCTCCGTGGGACCTTTATATACATCAATAACATAATATAAGCTAGCCTAACCCAATCTAACATCTCGGCGGTAATATTTGACCACATTCCTGGCTTGTTGGCCTCTACGTCTCCGTGGGACCTTTATATACATCAATAACATAATATAAGCTAGCCTAACCCAATCTAACATCTCGGCGGTAATATTTGACCACATTCCTGGCTTGTTGGCCTCTACGTCTCCGTGGGACCTTTATATACATCAATAACGTAATATAACGTAACCTAACCCAACCTATCATCTCGGCGGTTATATTTGACAACATTCCTGGCGAGTTGGCTTCTCCGTCTCCATGGGACCTTTATATACATCAATAACGTAATATAACCTAACCTAACCCAACCTAACATCTCCGCGGTATTATTTGACATCATACCTGGCGAGTTGGCCTCCACGTCTCCGTGGGACCTTTATATACATCAATAACATAATATAAGCTAGCCTAACCTAATCTAACATCTCGGCGGTAATATTTGACCACATTCCTGGCGAGTTGGCCTCTACGTCTCCGTGGGACCTTTATATACATCAATAACGTAATATAACCTAACCTAACCCAACCTAACATCTCGGCGGTAATATTTGACATGATTCCTGGCGAGTTGGCCTCTACGTCTCCGTGGGATCTTTATATACATCAATAACGTAATATAACATAACCTAACCCAATCTAATATCTCGGCGGTAATATTTGACGACATTCCTGGCGAGTTGGCCTCTACGTTTCCGTGGGACATTTATATACTTCAACAACGTAATATAACCTAACCTAACCCAACCTAACATCTCGGCGGTAATATTTGACCACATTCCTGGCGAGTTGGCCTCTACGTCTTCGTGGGACCTTTGTATACATCAATAACGTAATATAACTTAACCTAACCCAACCTAACATCTCCGCGGTAATATTTGACGACATTCCTGGCGAGTTGGCCTCTACGTCTCCGTTTGACCTTCATATACGCCAATAACGTAACCTAACCTAACATAACCCAACCTAACATCTCGGCGGTAATGTTTGACAACATTCCTGGCGAGTTGGCTTCTCCATCCCCGTGGGACCTTTATATACAGCTATAACGTAAGATAACCTAACCTAACCCAAGCTAACTTCTCGGCGGTAATATTTGAAAACATACCTGGCGAGGTGGCCTCTACGTCTCCGTGCGATATTTATATACATCAATAACATAATATAAGCTAGCCTAACCCAACCTAACATCTCCGCGGTAATATTTGACAACATACCCGGCGAGTTGGCCTCCACGTTTCCATTTGACCTTCATATACATCAATAACGCAATCTAACCTAACATAACAGAACCTAACATCTCGGCGGTAATATTTGACAACATTCCTGGCGAGTTGGCTTCTCCGTCCCCGTGGGAACTTTATATACATCAATAACGTAATATAACCTAACATAACCCAACCTAACATCTCGGCGGTAATATTTGACAACATTGCTGGCGAGTTGGCCTCTACGTCTCCGTGGGATATTTATATACATCAATAACATAATATAAGCTAGCCTAACCCAATCTAACATCTCGGCGGTAGTATTTGACCACATTCCTGGCGAGTTGGCCTCTACGTCTTCGTGGGACCTTTATATACATCAGTAACATAATATAAGCTAGCCTAACCTAATCTAACATCTCGGCGGTAATGTTTGACCACATTCCTGGCGAGTTGGCCTCTACGTCCCCGTGGGACCTTTATATACATCAATAACGTAATATAACCTAACCTAACCCAACCTAACATCTCGGCGGTAATATTTGACAACATTCCTGTCGAGTTGGCTTCTCCGTCCCCGTGGGACCTTTATATACATCAATGACGTAATATAACCTAACCTAACCCAACCTAACATCTCCGCGGTATTATTTGACATCATAACTGGCTAGTTGGCCTCCACGTCTCCGTGGGGCCTTTATATACATCAATAACATAATATAAGCTAGCCTAACCTAATCTAACATCTCGGCGGTAATATTTGACCACATTCCTGGCGAGTTGGCCTCTACGTCTCCGTGGGACCTTTATATACATCAATAACGTAATATAACGTAACCTAACCCAACCTATCATCTCGGCGGTTATATTTGACAACATTCCTGGCGAGTTGGCTTCTCCGTCTCCGTGGGACCTTTATATACATCAATAACGTAATATAACCTAACCTAACCCAACCTAACATCTCCGCGGTATTATTTGACAACATACCTGGCGAGTTGGCCTTCACGTCTCCGTGGGACCTTTATATACATCAATAACATAATATAAGCTAGCCTAACCTAATCTACTATCTCGGCGGTAATGTTTGACCACATTCCTGGCGAGTTGGCCTCTACGTCCCCGTGGGACCTTTATATGCATCAATAACATAATATAAGCTAGCCTAACCCAATATAACATCTCGGCGGTAATATTTGACCACATTCCTGGCGAGTTGGCCTCTACGTCTCCGTGGGATCTTTATATACATCAATAACGTAATATAACATAACCTTAGCCAATCTAACATCTCGGCGGTAATATTTGACGACATTCCTGGCGAGTTGGCCTCTACGTTTCCGTGGGACCTTTATATACTTCAATAACGTAATATAACCTAACCTAACCCAACCTAACATCTCGGCGGTAATATTTGAAAACATTCCTGGCGAGTTGGCCTTTACGTCTCCGTGGGACCTTCACATACATCAATAACGTAACATAACCTAACCTAACCCAATCTAGCATCTCGGCGGTAATATTTGACCACATTCCTGGCTTGTTGGCCTCTACGTCTCCGTGGGACCTTTATATACATCAATAACATAATATAAGCTAGCCTAACCCAATCTAACATCTCGGCGGTAATATTTGACCACATTCCTGGCTTGTTGGCCTCTACGTCTCCGTGGGACCTTTATATACATCAATAACGTAATATAACGTAACCTAACCCAACCTATCATCTCGGCGGTTATATTTGACCACATTCCTGGCGAGTTGGCTTCTCCGTCTCCGTGGGACCTTTATATACATCAATAACGTAATATAACCTAACCTAACCAAACCTAACATCTCCGCGGTAATATTTGAAAACATTCCTGGCGAGTTGGCCTTTACGTCTCCGTGGGACCTTCACATACATCAATAACGTAACATAACCTAACCTAACCCAATCTAGCATCTCGGCGGTAATATTTGACCACATTCCTGGCTTGTTGGCCTCTACGTCTCCGTGGGACCTTTATATACATCAATAACATAATATAAGCTAGCCTAACCCAATCTAACATCTCGGCGGTAATATTTGACCACATTCCTGGCTTGTTGGCCTCTACGTCTCCGTGGGACCTTTATATACATCAATAACGTAATATAACCTAACCTAACCCAACCTAACATCTCCGCGGTATTATTTGACATCATACCTGGCGAGTTGGCCTCCACGTCTCCGTGGGACCTTTATGTACATCAATAACATAATATAAGCTAGCCTAACCTAATCTAACATCTCGGCGGTAATATTTGACCACATTCCTGGCGAGTTGGCCTCTACGTCTCCGTGGGACCTTTATATACATCAATAACGTAATATAACCTAACCTAACCCAACCTAACATCTCGGCGGTAATATTTGACATGATTCCTGGCGAGTTGGCCTCTACGTCTCCGTGGGATCTTTATATACATCAATAACGTAATATAACATAACCTAACCCAATCTAACATCTCGGCGGTAATATTTGACGACATTCCTGGCGAGTTGGCCTCTACGTTTCCGTGGGACATTTATATACTTCAATAACGTAATATAACCTAACCTAACCCAACCTAACATCTCGGCGGTAATATTTGACCACATTCCTGGCGAGTTGGCCTCTACGTCTTCGTGGGACCTTTGTATACATCAATAACGTAATATAACTTAACCTAACCCAACCTAACATCTCCGCGGTAATATTTGACGACATTCCTGGCGAGTTGGCCTCTACGTCTCCGTTTGACCTTCATATACGTCAATAACGTAATCTAACCTAACATAACCCAACCTAACATCTCGGCGGTAATGTTTGACAACATTCCTGGCGAGTGGGCTTCTCCATCCCCGTGGGACCTTTATATACATCTATAACGTAATATAACCTAACCTAACCCAAGCTAACTTCTCGGCGGTAATATTTGAAAACATACCTGGCGAGGTGGCCTCTACGTCTCCGTGCGATATTTATATACATCAATAACATAATATAAGCTAGCCTAACCCAACCTAACATCTCCGCGGTAATATTTGGCAACATACCCGGCGAGTTGCCCTCTACGTCTCCGTTGGCCCTTCATATACATCAATAACGTAATATAACCTAACCTAACCCAATCTAGCATCTCGGCGGTAATATTTGACCCCATTCCTGGCTTGTTGGCCTCTACGTTTCCGTGGGACCTTTATATACTTCAATAACGTAATATAACCTAACCTAAATCAACCTATCATCTCGGCGGTAATATTTGAAAACATTCCTGGCGAGTTGGCCTTTACGTCTCCGTGGGACCTTCACATACATCAATAACGTAACATAACCTAACCTAACCCAATCTAGCATCTCGGCGGTAATATTTGACCACATTCCTGGCTTGTTGGCCTCTACGTCTCCGTGGGACCTTTATATACATCAATAACATAATATAAGCTAGCCTAACCCAATCTAACATCTCGGCGGTAATATTTGACCACATTCCTGGCTTGTTGGCCTCTACGTCTCCGTGGGACCTTTATATACATCAATAACGTAATATAACGTAACCTAACCCAACCTATCATCTCGGCGGTTATATTTGACAACATTCCTGGCGAGTTGGCTTCTCCGTCTCCGTGGGACCTTTATATACATCAATAACGTAATATAACCTAACCTAACCCAACCTAACATCTCCGCGGTATTATTTGACATCATACCTGGCGAGTTGGCCTCCACGTCTCCGTGGGACCTTTATATACATCAATAACATAATATAAGCTAGCCTAACCTAATCTAACATCTCGGCGGTAATATTTGACCACATTCCTGGCGAGTTGGCCTCTACGTCTCCGTGGGACCTTTATATACATCAATAACGTAATATAACTTAACCTAACCCAACCTAACATCTCCGCGGTAATATTTGACGACATTCCTGGCGAGTTGGCTTCTACGTTTCCGTGGGACCTTTATATACTTCAATAACGTAATATAACCTAACCTAACCCAACCTAACATCTCGGCGGTAATATTTGACGACATTCCTGGCGAGTTGGCCTCTACGTTTCCGTCGGATATTTATATACATCAATAACATAATATAAGCTAAGCTCACCCAATCTAACATCTCCGCGGTAATATTTGACGACATTCCTGGCGAGTTGGCTTCTCCGTCTCCGTGGGACCTTTATATACATCAATAACGTAATATAACCTAACCTAACCCAACCTAACATCTCCGCGGTATTATTTGACATCATACCTGGCGAGTTGGCCTCCACGTCTCCGTGGGACCTTTATATACATCAATAACATAATATAAGCTAGCCTAACCTAATCTAACATCTCGGCGGTAATATTTGACCACATTCCTGGCGAGTTGGCCTCTACGTCTCCGTGGGACCTTTATATACATCAATAACGTAATATAACCTAACCTAACCCAACCTAACATCTCGGCGGTAATATTTGACATCATTCCTGGCGAGTTGGCCTCTACGTCTCCGTGGGATCTTTATATACATCAATAACGTAATATAACATAACCTAACCCAATCTAATATTTCGGCGGTAATATTTGACGACATTCCTGGCGAGTTGGCCTCTACGTTTCCGTGGGACATTTATATACTTCAATAACGTAATATAACCTAACCTAACCCAACCTAACATCTCGGCGGTAATATTTGACCACATTCCTGGCGAGTTGGCCTCTACGTCTTCGTGGGACCTTTGTATACATCAATAACGTAATATAACTTAACCTAACCCAACCTAACATCTCCGCGGTAATATTTGACGACATTCCTGGCGAGTTGGCCTCTACGTCTCCGTTTGACCTTCATATACGCCAATAACGTAACCTAACCTAACATAACCCAACCTAACATCTCGGCGGTAATGTTTGACAACATTCCTGGCGAGTTGGCTTCTCCATCCCCGTGGGACCTTTATATACAGCTATAACGTAAGATAACCTAACCTAACCCAAGCTAACTTCTCGGCGGTAATATTTGAAAACATACCTGGCGAGGTGGCCTCTACGTCTCCGTGCGATATTTATATACATCAATAACATAATATAAGCTAGCCTAACCCAACCTAACATCTCCGCGGTAATATTTGACAACATACCCGGCGAGTTGGCCTCCACGTTTCCATTTGACCTTCATATACATCAATAACGCAATCTAACCTAACATAACAGAACCTAACATCTCGGCGGTAATATTTGACAACATTCCTGGCGAGTTGGCTTCTCCGTCCCCGTGGGAACTTTATATACATCAATAACGTAATATAACCTAACATAACCCAACCTAACATCTCGGCGGTAATATTTGACAACATTGCTGGCGAGTTGGCCTCTACGTCTCCGTGGGATATTTATATACATCAATAACATAATATAAGCTAGCCTAACCCAATCTAACATCTCGGCGGTAGTATTTGACCACATTCCTGGCGAGTTGGCCTCTACGTCTTCGTGGGACCTTTATATACATCAGTAACATAATATAAGCTAGCCTAACCTAATCTAACATCTCGGCGGTAATGTTTGACCACATTCCTGGCGAGTTGGCCTCTACGTCCCCGTGGGACCTTTATATACATCAATAACGTAATATAACCTAACCTAACCCAACCTAACATCTCGGCGGTAATATTTGACAACATTCCTGTCGAGTTGGCTTCTCCGTCCCCGTGGGACCTTTATATACATCAATGACGTAATATAACCTAACCTAACCCAACCTAACATCTCCGCGGTATTATTTGACATCATACCTGGCTAGTTGGCCTCCACGTCTCCGTGGGGCCTTTATATACATCAATAACATAATATAAGCTAGCCTAACCTAATCTAACATCTCGGCGGTAATATTTGACCACATTCCTGGCGAGTTGGCCTCTACGTCTCCGTAGGACCTTTATATACATGAATAACGTAATATAACCTAACATAACCCAAGCTAACTTCTCGGCGGTAATATTTGAAAACATACCTGGCGAGGTGGCCTCTACGTCTCCGTGCGATATTTATATACATCAATAACATAATATAAGCTAGCCTAACCCAACATAACATCTCCGCGGTAATATTTGACAACATACCCGGCGAGTTGGCCTCTACGTCTCCGTTGGCCCTTCATATACATCAATAACGTAACATAACCTAACCTAACCCAATGTAACATCTCGGCGGTAATATTTGACCACATTCCTGGCTAGTTGTCCTCTACGTCTCCGAGGGACCTTCATATACACCAATAACGAAATATAACCTAACCTATCCTAACCTATCATCTCGGCGGTAACATTTGACAACATTCCCGGCGAGTTGGCCTCTACGTCTCCGTGGGACCTTTATATACATCAGTAACGTAATATAACCTAACCTAACCCAACGTAACATCTCGGCGGTAATATTTGAAAACATTCCTGGCGAGTTGGCCTCTACGTCTCCGCGGGACCTTTATATACATCAATAACATAATATAAGCTAGCCCAACCCAATCTATCATCTCGGCGGTAATATTTGACCACATTCCTGGCTTGTTGGCCTCTACGTCTCCGTGGGACCTTTATATACTTCAATAACGTAATATAACCTAACCTAACCCAATCTAGCATCTCGGCGGTAATATTTGACCACATTCCTGGCTTGCTGACCTCTACGTCTCCGTGAGACTTTTATATACATCTATAACGTAATATAACCTAACCTAACCCAACCTAACATCTCGGCGGTAGTATTTGAAAACATTCCTAGCGAGTTGGCCTCTACGTCTCCGTGGGACCTTTACATACATCAATAACGTAATATAACCTAACCTAACCCAATCTAACATCTCGGCGGTAATATTTGACCACATTCCTGGCCTGTTGGCCTCTACGTTTCCGTGGGACCTTTATATACTTCAATAACGTAATATAACCTAACCTAAATCAACCTATCATCTCGGCGATAATATTTGACAAGATTCCTGGCGAGTTGGCCTCTACGTCTCCGTGGGATCTTTATATACATCAATAACGTAATATAACATAACCTAACCCAATCTTACATCTCGGCGGTAATATTTGACCACATTCCTGGCTAGTTGGCCTCTACGTCTCCGAGGGACCTTCATATACACCAATAACGAAATATAACCTAACCTATCCTAACCTATCATCTCGGCGGTAACATTTGACAACATTCCCGGCGAGTTGGCCTCAACGTCTCCGTGGGACCTTTATATACATCAGTAACGTAATATAACCTAACCTAACCCAACGTAACATCTCGGCGGTAATATTTGAAAACATTCCTGGCGAGTTGGCCTTTACGTCTCCGTGGGACCTTCACATACATCAATAACGTAACATAACCTAACCTAACCCAATCTAGCATCTCGGCGGTAATATTTGACCACATTCCTGGCTTGTTGGCCTCTACGTCTCCGTGGGACCTTTATATACATCAATAACATAATATAAGCTAGCCTAACCCAATCTAACATCTCGGCGGTAATATTTGGCCACATTCCTGGCTTGTTGGCCTCTACGTCTCCGTGGGACCTTTTTATACATCAATAACGTAATATAACGTAACCTAACCCAACCTATCATCTCGGCGGTTATATTTGACAACATTCCTGGCGAGTTGGCTTCTCCGTCTCCGTGGGACCTTTATATACATCAATAACGTAATATAACCTAACCTAACCCAACCTAACATCTCCGCGGTATTATTTGACATCATACCTGGCGAGTTGGCCTCCACGTCTCCGTGGGACCTTTATATACGTCAATAACATAATATAAGCTAGCCTAACCCAACCTAACATCTCCGCGGTAATATTGGACAACATACCTGGCGAGTTGGCTCTACGTCTCCGTGGGCCCTTCATATACATCAATAACGTAATATAACCTAACCTAACCCAATCTAGCATCTCGGCGGTAATATTTGACCACATTCCTGGCTTGTTGGCCTCTACGTCTCCGTGGGACCTTTATATACATCAATAACATAATATAAGCTAGCCTAACCCAATCTAACATCTCGGCGGTAATATTTGACATCATTCCTGGCGAGTTGGCCTCTACGTCTCCGTTGACCTTCATATACATCAATAACGTAATATAACGTAACCTAACCAAATTATCATCTCGGCGGTTATATTTGACAACATTCCTGGCGAGTTGGCTTCTCCGACTCCGTGGGACCTTTATATACATCAATAACGTAATATAACCTAACCTAACCCAACCTAACATCTCCGCGGTATTATTTGACAACATACCTGGCGAGTTGGCCTTCACGTCTCCGTGGGACCTTTATATACATCAATAACATAATATAAGCTAGCCTAACCTAATCTAACATCTCGGCGGTAATGTTTGACCACATTCCTGGCGAGTTGGCCTCTACGTCCCCGTGGGACCTTTATATACATCAATAACGTAATATAACCTAACCTAAACCAACCTAACATCTCGGCGGTAATATTTGACAAGATCCCTGGCGGGTTGGCCTCTACGTTTCCGTGGGACCTTTATATACTTCAATAACGTCATATAACCTAACCTAACCCAATCTAACATCTCCGCGGTAATATTTGACAACATTCCTGGCGAGTTGGCCTCCACGTTTCCATTTGACCTTCATATACATCAATAACGCAATCTAACCTAACATAACAGAACCTAACATCTCGGCGGTAATATTTGACAACATTCCTGGCGAGTTGGCTTCTCCGTCCCCGTGGGAACTTTATATACATCAATAACGTAATATAACCTAACCTAACCCAACCTAACATCTCGGCGGTAATATTTGACAACATTGCTGGCGAGTTGGCCTCTACGTCTCCGTGCGATATTTATATACATCAATAACATAATATAAGCTAGCCTAACCCAACCTAACATCTCCGCGGTAATATTGGACAACATACCTGGCGAGTTGGCTCTACGTCTCCGTGGGCCCTTCATATACATCAATAACGTAATATAACCTAACCTAACCCAATCTAGCATCTCGGCGGTAATGTTTGACAACATTCCTGGCGAGCTGGCTTCTCCATCCCCGTGGGACCTTTATATACATCTATAACGTAATATAACCTAACCTAACCCAAGCTAACTTCTCGGCGGTAATATTTGAAAACATACCTGGCGAGGTGGCCTCTACGTCTCCGTGCGATATTTATATACATCAATAACATAATATAAGCTAGCCTAACCCAACCTAACATCTCCGCGGTAATATTGGACAACATACCTGGCGAGTTGGCTCTACGTCTCCGCGGGCCCTTCATATACATCAATAACGTAATATAATCTAACCTAACCCAATCTAGCATCTCGGCGGTAATGTTTGACCACATTCCTGGCGAGTTGGCCTCTACGTCCCCGTGGGACCTTTATATACATCAATAACGTAATATAACCTAACCTAACCCAACCTAACATCTCGGCGGTAATATTTGACAACATTCCTGGCGAGTTGGCTTCTCCGTCCCCGTGGGACCTTTATATACATCAATGACGTAATATAACCTAACCTAACCCAACCTAACATCTCGGCGGTAATATTTGACGACATTCCTGGCGAGTTGGCCTCTACGTTTCCGTGGGACCTTTATATACTTCAATAACGTAATATAACCTAACCTAACCCAACCTAACATCTCGGCGGTAATATTTGACAACATTCCTGGCGAGTTGGCTTCTCCGTCCCCGTGGGAACTTTATATACATCAATAACGTAATATAACCTAACCTAACCCAACCTAACATCTCGGCGGTAATATTTGACAACATTGCTGGCGAGTTGGCCTCTACGTCTCCGTGCGATATTTATATACATCAATAACATAATATAAGCTAGCCTAACCCAACCTAACATCTCCGCGGTAATATTGGACAACATACCTGGCGAGTTGGCTCTACGTCTCCGTGGGCCCTTCATATACATCAATAACGTAATATAATCTAACCTAACCCAATCTAGCATCTCGGCGGTAATGTTTGACCACATTCCTGGCGAGTTGGCCTCTACGTCCCCGTGGGACATTTATATACATCAATAACGTAATATAACCTAACCTAACACAACCTAACATCTCGGCGGTAATATTTGACAACATTCCTGGCGAGTTGGCTTCTCCGTCCCCGTGGGACCTTTATATACATCAATGACGTAATATAACCTAACCTAACCCAACCTAACATCTCGGCGGTAATATTTGACAAGATCCCTGGCGAGTTGGCCTCTACGTCTCCGTGCGATATTTATATACATCAATAACATAATATAAGCTAGCCTAACCCAACCTAACATCTCCGCGGTAATATTGGACAACATACCTGGCGAGTTGGCTCTACGTCTCCGTGGGCCCTTCATATACATCAATAACGTAATATAATCTAACCTAACCCAATCTAGCATCTCGGCGGTAATGTTTGACAACATTCCTGGCGAGTTGGCTTCTCCATCCCCGTGGGACCTTTATATACATCTATAACGTAATATAACCTAACCTAACCCAAGCTAACTTATCGGCGGTAATATTTGAAAACATACCTGGCGAGGTGGCCTCTACGTCTCCGTGCGATATTAATATACATCAATAACATAATATAAGCTAGCCTAACCCAACCTAACATCTCCGCGGTAATATTGGACAACATACCTGGCGAGTTGGCTCTACGTCTCCGTGGGCCCTTCATATACATCAATAACGTAATATAACCTAACCTAACCCAACCTAACGTCTCGGCGGTAATATTTGACAAGATTCCTGGCGAGTTGGCCTCTACGTCTCCGTGGGATCTTTATATACATCAATAACGTAATATAACATAACCTAACCCAATCTAACATCTCGGCGGTAATATTTGACGACATTCCTGGCGAGTTGGCCTCTACGTTTCCGTGGGACCTTTATATACTTCAATAACGTAATATAACCTAACCTAACCCAACCTAACATCTCGGCGGTAATATTTGACAACATTCCTGGCGAGTTGGCTTCTCCGTCCCCGTGGGAACTTTATATACATCAATAACGTAATATAACCTAACCTAACCCAACCTAACATCTCGGCGGTAATATTTGACAACATTGCTGGCGAGTTGGCCTCTACGTCTCCGTGCGATATTTATATACATCAATAACATAATATAAGCTAGCCTAACCCAACCTAACATCTCCGCGGTAATATTGGACAACATACCTGGCGAGTTGGCTCTACGTCTCCGTGGGCCCTTCATATACATCAATAACGTAATATAATCTAACCTAACCCAATCTAGCATCTCGGCGGTAATGTTTGACCACATTCCTGGCGAGTTGGCCTCTACGTCCCCGTGGGACCTTTATATACATCAATAACGTAATATAACCTAACCTAACCCAACCTAACATCTCGGCGGTAATATTTGACAACATTCCTGGCGAGTTGGCTTCTCCGTCCCCGTGGGACCTTTATATACATCAATGACGTAATATAACCTAACCTAACCCAACCTAACATCTCGGCGGTAATATTTGACAAGATCCCTGGCGAGTTGGCCTCTACGTTTCCGTGGGACCTTTATATACTTCAATAACGTAATATAACCTAACCTAACCCAATCTAACATCTCCGCGGTAATATTTGACAACATTCCTGGCGAGTTGGCCTCCACGTTTCCATTTGACCTTCATATACATCAATAACGCAATCTAACCTAACATAACAGAACCTAACATCTCGGCGGTAATATTTGACAACATTCCTGGCGAGTTGGCTTCTCCGTCCCCGTGGGAACTTTATATACATCAATGACGTAATATAACCTAACCTAACCTAATCTAACATCTCGGCGGTAATATTTGACCACATTCCTGGCGAGTTGGCCTCTACGTCTCCGTAGGACCTTTATATACATGAATAACGTAATATAACCTAACCTAACCCAACCTAACGTCTCGGCGGTAATATTTGACAAGATTCCTGGCGAGTTGGCCTCTACGTCTCCGTGGGATCTTTATATACATCAATAACGTAATATAACATAACCTAACCCAACCTAACATCTCGGCGGTAATATTTGACCACATTCCTGGCGAGATGGCCTCTACGTCTTCGTGGGACCTTTGTATACATCAATAACGTAATATAACATAACCTAACCCAACCTAACATCTCCGCGGTAATATTTGACGACATTCCTGGCGAGTTGGCCTCTACGTCTCCGTTTGACCTTCATATACGTCAATAACGTAATCTAACCTAACATAACCCAACCTAACATCTCGGCGGTAATGTTTGACAACATTCCTGGCGAGTTGGCTTCTCCATCCCCGTGGGACCTTTATATACATCTATAACGTAATATAACCTAACCTAACCCAAGCTAACTTCTCGGCGGTAATATTTGAAAACATACCTGGCGAGGTGGCCTCTACGTCTCCGTGCGATATTTATATACATCCATAACATAATATAAGCTAGCCTAACCCAACATAACATCTCCGCGGTAATATTTGACAACATACCCGGCGAGTTGGCCTCTACGTCTCCGTTGGCCCTTCATATACATCAATAACGTAACATAACCTAACCTAACCCAATGTAACATCTCGGCGGTAATATTTGACCACATTCCTGGCTAGTTGTCCTCTACGTCTCCGAGGGACATTCATATACACCAATAACGAAATATAACCTAACCTATCCTAACCTATCATCTCGGCGGTAACATTTGACAACATTCCCGGCGAGTTGGCCTCTACGTCTCCGTGGGACCTTTATATACATCAATAACATAATATAAGCTAGCCCAACCCAATCTAACATCTCGGCGGTAATATTTGACCACATTCCTGGCTTGTTGGCCTCTACGTCTCCGTGGGACCTTTATATACTTCAATAACGTAATATAACCTAACCTAACCCAATCTAGCATCTCGGCGGTAATATTTGACCACATTCCTGGCTTGTTGGCCTCTACGTCTCCGTGGGACCTTTACATACATCAATAACGTAATATAAACTAACCTAACCCAATCTAACATCTCGGCGGTAATATTTGACCACATTCCTGGCTTGTTGGCCTCTACGTTTCCGTGGGACCTTTATATACTTCAATAACGTAATATAACCTAACCTAAATCAACCTATCATCTCGGCGATAATATTTGACAAGATTCCTGGCGAGTTGGCCTCTACGTCTCCGTGGGATCTTTATATACATCAATAACGTAATATAACATAACCTAACCCAATCTTACATCTCGGCGGTAATATTTGACCACATTCCTGGCTAGTTGGCCTCTACGTCTCCGAGGGACCTTCATATACACCAATAACGAAATATAACCTAACCTATCCTAACCTATCATCTCGGCGGTAACATTTGACAACATTCCCGGCGAGTTGGCCTCAACGTCTCCGTGGGACCTTTATATACATCAGTAACGTAATATAACCTAACCTAACCCAACGTAACATCTCGGCGGTAATATTTGAAAACATTCCTGGCGAGTTGGCCTTTACGTCTCCGTGGGACCTTCACATACATCAATAACGTAACATAACCTAACCTAACCCAATCTAGCATCTCGGCGGTAATATTTGACCACATTCCTGGCTTGTTGGCCTCTACGTCTCCGTGGGACCTTTATATACATCAATAACATAATATAAGCTAGCCTAACCCAATCTAACATCTCGGCGGTAATATTTGGCCACATTCCTGGCTTGTTGGCCTCTACGTCTCCGTGGGACCTTTTTATACATCAATAACGTAATATAACGTAACCTAACCCAACCTATCATCTCGGCGGTTATATTTGACAACATTCCTGGCGAGTTGGCTTCTCCGTCTCCGTGTGACCTTTATATACATCAATAACGTAATATAACCTAACCTAACCCAACCTAACATCTCCGCGGTATTATTTGACATCATACCTGGCGAGTTGGCCTCCACGTCTCCGTGGGACCTTTATATACGTCAATAACATAATATAAGCTAGCCTAACCTAATCTAACATCTCGGCGGTAATATTTGACGACATTCCTGGCGAGTTGGCTTCTACGTTTCCGTGGGACCTTTATATACTTCAATAACGTAATATAACCTAACCTAACCCAACCTAACATCTCGGCGGTAATATTTGACGACATTCCTGGCGAGTTGGCCTCTACGTTTCCGTGGGATATTTATATAAATCAATAACATAATATAAGCTAAGCTCACCCAATCTAACATCTCCGCGGTAATATTTGACAACATACCTGGCGAGTAGGCCTCTACGTCTCCGTGGGCCCTTCATATACATCAATAACAAAAATATAACCTAACCTAAATCAACCTATCATCTCGGCGATAATATTTGACAAGATTCCTGGCGAGTTGGCCTCTACGTTTCCGTGGGATATTTATATACTTCAATAACGTAATATAACCTAACCTAACCCAATCTAACATCTCCGCGGTAATATTTGACAACATTCCTGGCGAGTTGGCCTCTACGTCTCCGTTTGACCTTCATATACATCAATAACGTAATCTAACCTAACATAACCCAACCTAACATCTCGGCAGTAATGTTTGACAACATTCCTGGCGAGTTGGCTTCTCCATCCCCGTGGGACCTTTATATACACCTATAACGTAATATAACCTAACCTAACCCAAGCTAACTTATCGGCGGTAATATTTGAAAACATACCTGGCGAGGTGGCCTCTACGTCTCCGTGCGATATTAATATACATCAATAACATAATATAAGCTAGCCTAACCCAACCTAACATCTCCGCGGTAATATTGGACAACATACCTGGCGAGTTGGCTCTACGTCTCCGTGGGCCCTTCATATACATCAATAACGTAATATAACCTAACCTAACCCAATCTAGCATCTCGGCGGTAATATTTGACCACATTCCTGGCTTGTTGGCCTCTACGTCTCCGTGGGACCTTTATATACATCAATAACATAATATAAGCTAGCCTAACCCAATCTAACATCTCGGCGGTAATATTTGACATCATTCCTGGCGAGTTGGCCTCTACGTCTACGTTGACCTTCATATACATCAATAACGTAATATAACGTAACCTAACCAAATTATCATCTCGGCGGTTATATTTGACAACATTCCTGGCGAGTTGGCTTCTCCGACTCCGTGGGACCTTTATATACATCAATAACGTAATATAACCTAACCTAACCCAACCTAACATCTCCGCGGTATTATTTGACAACATACCTGGCGAGTTGGCCTTCACGTCTCCGTGGGACCTTTATATACATCAATAACATAATATAAGCTAGCCTAACCTAATCTAACATCTCGGCGGTAATGTTTGACCACATTCCTGGCGAGTTGGCCTCTACGTCCCCGTGGGACCTTTATATACATCAATAACGTAATATAACCTAACCTAAACCAACCTAACTTCTCGGCGGTAATATTTGAAAACATACCTGGCGAGGTGGCCTCTACGTCTCCGTGGGATATTTATATACATCAATAACATAATATAAGCTAGCCTAACCCAATCTAACATCTCGGCGGTAGTATTTGACCACATTCCTGGCGAGTTGGCCTCTACGTCTTCGTGGGACCTTTATATACATCAATAACGTAATATAACTTAACCTAACCCAACCTAACATCTCCGCGGTAATATTTGACAACATACCTGGCGAGTTGGCCTCTACGTCTCCGTTGACCTTCATATACATCAATAACGTAATATAACGTAACCTAACCAACCCATCATCTCGGCGGTTATATTTGACAACATTCCTGGCGAGTTGGCTTCTCCGTCTCCGTGGGACCTTTATATACATCAATAACGTAATATAACCTAACCTAACCCAACCTAACACCTCGGCGGTAATATTTGACCACATTCCTGGCTTGCTGACCTCTACGTCTCCGTGAGACCTTTATATACATCTATAACGTAATATAACCTAACCTAACCCAACCTAACATCTCGGAGGTAGTATTTGAAAACATTCCTAGCGTGTTGGCCTCTACGTCCCCGTGGGACCTTTATATACATCAATAACGTAATATAACCTAACCTAACCCAACCTAACATCTCGGCGGTAATATTTGACAACATTCCTGTCGAGTTGGCTTCTCCGTCCCCGTGGGACCTTTATATACATCAATGACGTAATATAACCTAACCTAACCCAACCTAACATCTTCCCGGTATTATTTGACATCATACCTGGCGAGTTGGCCTCCACGTCTCCGTGGGGCCTTTATATACATCAATAACATAATATAAGCTAGCCTAACCTAATCTAACATCTCGGCGGTAATATTTGACCACATTCCTGGCGAGTTGGCCTCTACGTCTCCGTGGGACCTTTATATACATGAATAACGTAATATAACCTAACCTAACCCAACCTAACGTCTCGGCGGTAATATTTGACAAGATTCCTGGCGAGTTGGCCTCTACGTCTCCGTGGGATCTTTATATACATCAATAACGTAATATAACCTAACCTAACCCAATCTAGCATCTCGGCGGTAATATTTGACCACATTCCTGGCTTGTTGGCCTCTACGTTTCCGTAGGACCTTTATATACTTCAATAACGTAATATAACCTAACCTAACCCAACGTAACATCTCGGCGGTAATATTTGAAAACATTCCTGGCGAGTTGGCCTTTACGTCTCCGTGGGACCTTCACATACATCAATAACGTAGCATAACCTAACCTAACCCAATGTAACATCTCGGCGGTAATATTTGACCACATTCCTGGCTAGTTGGCCTCTACGTCTCCGAGGGACCTTCATATACACCAATAACGAAATATAACCTAACCTATCCTAACCTATCATCTCGGCGGTAACATTTGACAACATTCCCGGCGAGTTGGCCTCTACGTCTCCGTGGGACCTTTATATACATCAGTAACGTAATATAACCTAACCTAACCCAACGTAACATCTCGGCGGTAATATTTGAAAACATTCCTGGCGAGTTGGCCTCTACGTCTCCGCGGGACCTTTATATACATCAATAACATAATATAAGCTAGGCCAACCCAATCTAACATCTCGGCGGTAATATTTGACAACATTCCTGGCTTGTTGGCCTCTACGTCTCCGTGGGACCTTTATATACTTCAATAACGTAATATAACCTGACCTAACCCAATCTAGCATCTCGGCGGTAATATTTGACCACATTCCTGGCTTGTTGGCCTCTACGTCTCCGCGGGACCTTTATATACATCAATAACATAATATAAGCTAGCCCAACCCAATCTATCATCTCGGCGGTAATATTTGACCACATTCCTGGCTTGTTGGCCTCTACGTCTCCGTGGGACCTTTATATACTTCAATAACGTAATATAACCTAACCTAACCCAATCTAGCATCTCGGCGGTAATATTTGACCACATTCCTGGCTTGCTGACCTCTACGTCTCCGTGAGACCTTTATATACATCTATAACGTAATATAACCTAACCTAACCCAACCTAACATCTCGGAGGTAGTATTTGAAAACATTCCTAGCGTGTTGGCCTCTACGTCTCCGTGGGACCTTTATATACATCAATAACGTAATATAACCTAACCTAACCCAATCTAACATCTCGGCGGTAATATTTGACAAGATTCCTGGCGAATTGGCCTCTACGTCTCCGTGGGATCTTTATATACATCAATAACGTAATATAACATAACCTAACCCAATCTAACATCTCGGCGGTAATATTTGACGACATTCCTGGCGAGTTGGCCTCTACGTTTCCGTGGGACCTTTATATACTTCAATAACGTAATATAACCTAACCTAACCCAACCTAACATCTCGGCGGTAATATTTGACCACATTCCTGGCGAGATGGCCTCTACGTCTTCGTGGGACCTTTGTATACATCAATAACGTAATATAACTTAACCTAACCCAACCTAACATCTCCGCGGTAATATTTGACGACATTCCTGGCGAGTTGGCCTCTACGTCTCCGTTTGACCTTCATATACGTCAATAACGTAATCTAACCTAACATAACCCAACCTAACATCTCGGCGGTAATGTTTGACAACATTCCTGGCGAGTTGGCTTCTCCATCCCCGTGGGACCTTTATATACATCTATAACGTAATATAACCTAACCTAACCCAATCTAGCATCTCGGCGGTAATATTTGACCACATTCCTGGCTTGTTGGCCTCTACGTTTCCGTAGGACCTTTATATACTTCAATAACGTAATATAACCTAACCTAACCCAACGTAACATCTCGGCGGTAATATTTGAAAACATTCCTGGCGAGTTGGCCTTTACGTCTCCGTGGGACCTTCACATACATCAATAACGTAGCATAAAATAACCTAACCCAATGTAACATCTCGGCGGTAATATTTGACCACATTCCTGGCTAGTTGGCCTCTACGTCTCCGAGGGACCTTCATATACACCAATAACGAAATATAACCTAACCTATCCTAACCTATCATCTCGGCGGTAACATTTGACAACATTCCCGGCGAGTTGGCCTCTACGTCTCCGTGGGACCTTTATATACATCAGTAACGTAATATAACCTAACCTAACCCAACGTAACATCTCGGCGGTAATATTTGAAAACATTCCTGGCGAGTTGGCCTCTACGTCTCCGCGGGACCTTTATATACATCAATAACATAATATAAGCTAGGCCAACCCAATCTAACATCTCGGCGGTAATATTTGACCACATTCCTGGCTTGTTGGCCTCTACGTCTCCGTGGGACCTTTATATACTTCAATAACGTAATATAACCTAACCTAACCCAATCTAGCATCTCGGCGGTAATATTTGACCACATTCCTGGCTTGTTGGCCTCTACGTCTCCGCGGGACCTTTATATACATCAATAACATAATATAAGCTAGCCCAACCCAATCTATCATCTCGGCGGTAATATTTGACCACATTCCTGGCTTGTTGGCCTCTACGTCTCCGTGGGACCTTTATATACTTCAATAACGTAATATAACCTAACCTAACCCAATCTAGCATCTCGGCGGTAATATTTGACCACATTCCTGGCTTGCTGACCTCTACGTCTCCGTGAGACCTTTATATACATCTATAACGTAATATAACCTAACCTAACCCAACCTAACATCTCGGAGGTAGTATTTGAAAACATTCCTAGCGAGTTGGCCTCTACGTCTCCGTGGGACCTTTATATACATCAATAACGTAATATAACCTAACCTAACCCAATCTAACATCTCGGCGGTAATATTTGACAAGATTCCTGGCGAATTGGCCTCTACGTCTCCGTGCGATCTTTATATACATCAATAACGTAATATAACATAACCTAACCCAATCTAACATCTCGGCGGTAATATTTGACGACATTCCTGGCGAGTTGGCCTCTACGTTTCCGTGGGACCTTTATATACTTCAATAACGTAATATAACCTAACCTAAATCAACCTATCATCTCGGCGATAATATTTGACAAGATTCCTGGCGAGTTGGCCTCTACGTCTCCGTGGGATCTTTATATACATCAATAACGTAATATAACATAACCTAACCCAATCTAACATCTCGGCGGTAATATTTGACCACATTCCTGGCTAGTTGGCCTCTACGTCTCCGAGGGACCTTCATATACACCAATAACGAAATATAACCTAACCTATCCTAACCTATCATCTCGGCGGTAACATTTGACAACATTCCCGGCGAGTTGGCCTCTACGTCTCCGTGGGACCTTTATATACATCAGTAACGTAATATAACCTAACCTAACCCAACGTAACATCTCGGCGGTAATATTTGAAAACATTCCTGGCGAGTTGGCCTTTACGTCTCCGTGGGACCTTCACATACATCAATAACGTAACATAACCTAACCTAACCCAATGTAACATCTCGGCGGTAATATTTGACCACATTCCTGGCTAGTTGGCCTCTACGTCTCCGAGGGACCTTCATATACACCAATAACGAAATATAACCTAACCTATCCTAACCTATCATCTCGGCGGTAACATTTGACAACATTCCCGGCGAGTTGGCCTCTACGTCTCCGTGGGACCTTTATATACATCAGTAACGTAATATATCCTAACCTAACCCAACGTAACATCTCGGCGGTAATATTTGAAAACATTCCTGGCGAGTTGGCCTCTACGTCTCCGCGGGACCTTTATATACATCAATAACATAATATAAGCTAGCCCAACCCAATCTAACATCTCGGCGGTAATATTTGACCACATTCCTGGCTTGTTGGCCTCTACGTCTCCGTGGGACCTTTATATACTTCAATAACGTAATATAACCTAACCTAACCCAATCTAGTATCTCGGCGGTAATATTTGACCACATTCCTGGCTTGTTGGCCTCTACGTCTCCGCGGGACCTTTATATACATCAATAACATAATATAAGCTAGCCCAACCCAATCTATCATCTCGGCGGTAATATTTGACCACATTCCTGGCTTGTTGGCCTCTACGTCTCCGTGGGACCTTTATATACTTCAATAACGTAATATAACCTAACCTAACCCAATCTAGCATCTCGGCGGTAATATTTGACCACATTCCTGGCTTGCTGACCTCTACGTCTCCGTGAGACCTTTATATACATCTATAACGTAATATAACCTAACCTAACCCAACCTAACATCTCGGCGGTAGTATTTGAAAACATTCCTAGCGAGTTGGCCTCTACGTCTCCGTGGGACCTTTATATACATCAATAACGTAATATAACCTAACCTAACCCAATCTAACATCTCGGCGGTAATATTTGACAAGATTCCTGGCGAATTGGCCTCTACGTCTCCGTGGGATCTTTATATACATCAATAACGTAATATAACATAACCTAACCCAATCTAACATCTCGGCGGTAATATTTGACGACATTCCTGGCGAGTTGGCCTCTACGTTTCCGTGGGACCTTTATATACTTCAATAACGTAATATAACCTAACCTAACCCAACTTAATATCTCGGCGGTAATATTTGACGACATTCCTGGCGAGATGCCCTCTACGTTTCCGTGGGGCCTTTATATACTTCAATAACGTAATATAACCTAACCTGACCCAATCTAGCATCTCGGCGGTAATATTTGACCACATTCCTGGCTTGCTGACCTCTACGTCTCCGTGAGACCTTTATATACATCTATAACGTAATATAACCTAACCTAACCCAACCTAACATCTCGGCGGTAGGATTTGAAAACATTCCTAGCGAGTTGGCCTCTACGTCTCCGTGGGACCTTTATATACATCAATAACGTAATATAACCTAACCTAACCCAATCTAACATCTCGGCGGTAATATTTGACATCATTCCTGGCGAGTTGGCCTCTACGTCTCCGTTGACCTTCATATACATCAATAACGTAATATAACGTATCCTAACCAAATTATCATCTCGGCGGTTATATTTGACAACATTCCTGGCGAGTTGGCTTCTCCGACTCCGTGGGACCTTTATATACATCAATAACGTAATATAACCTAACCTAACCCAACCTAACATCTCCGTGGTATTATTTGTCAACATACCTGGCGAGTTGGCCTTCACGTCACCGTGGGACCTTTATATACATCAATAACATAATATAAGCTAGCCTAACCTAATCTAACATCTCGGCGGTAATGTTTGACCACATTCCTGGCGAGTTGGCCTCTACGTCCCCGTGGGACCTTTATATACATCAATAACGTAATATAACCTAACCTAACCCAACCTAACATCTCGGCGGTAATATTTGACAACATTCCTGGCGAGTTGGCTTCTCCGTCCCCGTGGGAGCTTTATATACATCAATGACGTAATATAACCTAACCTAACCCAACCTAATATCTCGGCGGTAATATTTGACAAGATCCCTGGCGAGTTGGCCTCTACGTTTCCGTGGGACCTTTATATACTTCAATAACGTAGTATAACCTAACCTAACCCAATCTAACATCTCCGCGGTAATATTTGACAACATTCCTGGCGAGTTGGCCTCCACGTTTCCATTTGACCTTCATATACATCAATAACGCAATCTAACCTAACATAACAGAACCTAACATCTCGGCGGTAATATTTGACAACATTCCTGGCGAGTTGGCTTCTCCGTCCCCGTGGGATCTTTATATACATCAATAACGTCATATAACATAACCTAACCCAATCTAACATCTCGGCGGTAATATTTGACGACATTCCTGGCGAGTTGGCCTCTACGTTTCCGTGGGACCTTTATATACTTCAATAACGTAATATAACCTAACCTAACCCAACCTAACATCTCGGCGGTAATATTTGACGACATTCCTGGCGAGTTGGCCTCTACGTTTCCGTGGGATATTTATATACATCAATAACATAATATAAGCTAAGCTAACCCAATCTAACATCTCCGCGGTAATATTTGACAACATACCTGGCGAGTAGGCCTCTACGTCTCCGTGGGCCCTACATATACATCAATAACAAAAATATAACCTAACCTAAATCAACCTATCATCTCGGCGATAATATTTGACAAGATTCCTGGCGAGTTGGCCTCTACGTTTCCGTGGGATATTTATATACTTCAATAACGTAATATAACCTAACCTAACCCAATCTAACATATCCGCGGTAATATTTGACAACATTCCTGGCGAGTTGGCCTCTACGTCTCCGTTTGACCTTCATATACATCAATAACGTAATCTAACCTAACATAACCCAACCTAACATCTCGGCGGTAATGTTTGACAACATTCCTGGCGAGTTGGCTTCTCCATCCCCGTGGGACCTTTATATACATCTATAACGTAATATGACCTAACCTAACCCAAGCTAACTTCTCGGCGGTAATATTTGAAAACATACCTGGCGAGGTGGCCTCTACGTCTCCGTGCGATATTTATATACATCAATAACATAATATAAGCTAGCCTAACCCAACCTAACATCTCCGCGGTAATATTTGACAACATACCTGGCGAGTTGGCCTCTACGTCTCCGTGGGCCCTTCATATACATCAATAACGTAATATAACCTAACCTAACCCAATCTAGCATCTCGGCGGTAATATTTGACCACATTCCTGGCTTGTTGGCATCTACGTTTCCGTGGGACCTTTATATACTTCAATAACGTAATATAACCTAACCTAAATCAACCTATCATCTCGGCGATAATATTTGACAAGATTCCCGGCGAGTTGGCCTCTACGTCTCCGTGGGACCTTTATATACATCAGTAACGTAATATAACCTAACCTAACCCAACGTAACATCTCGGCGGTAATATTTGAAAACATTCCTGGCGAGTTGGCCTTTACGTCTCCGTGGGACCTTCACACACATCAATAACGTAACATAACCTAAGCTAACCCAATCTAGCATCTCGGCGGTAATATTTGACCACATTCCTGGCTTGTTGGCCTCTACGTCTCCGTGGGACCTTTATATACATCAATAACATAATATAAGCTAGCCTAACCCAATCTAACATCTCGGCGGTAATATTTGACCACATTCCTGGCTTGTTGGCCTCTACGTCTCCGTGGGACCTTTATATACATCAATAACGTAATATAACGTAACCTAACCCAACCTATCATCTCCGCGGTTATATTTGACAACATTCCTGGCGATGGCTTCTCCGTCTCCGTGGGACCTTTATATACATCAATAACGTAATATAACCTAACCTAACCCAACCTAACATCTCCGCGGTATTATTTGACATCATACCTGGCGAGTTGGCCTCCACGTCTCCGTGGGACCTTTATATACATCAATAACATAATATAAGCAAGCCTAACCTAATCTGACATCTCGGCAGTAATATTTGACAACATTCCTGGCGAGTTGGCTTCTCCGTCCCCGTGGGACCTTTATATACATCAATGACGTAATATAACCTAACCTAACCCAACCTAACATCTCGGCGGTAATATTTGACGACATTCCTGGCGAGTTGGCCTCTACGTTTCCGTGGGACCTTTATATACTTCAATAACGTAATATAACCTAACCTAAATCAACCTATCATCTCGGCGATAATATTTGACAAGATTACTGGCGAGTTGGCCTCTACGTCTCCGTGGGATCTTTATATACATCAATAACGTAATATAACATAACCTAACCCAATCTAACATCTCGGCGGTAATATTTGACGACATTCCTGGCGAGTTGGCCTCTACGTTTCCGTGGGACCTTTATATACTTCAATAACGTAATGTAACCTAACCTAACACAACCTAACATCTCGGCGGTAATATTTGACGACATTCCTGGCGAGTTGGCCTCTACGTTTCCGTGGGACCTTTACATACTTCAATAACGTAATATAACCTAACCTAACCCAATCTAACATCTCCGCGGTAATATTTGACAACATTCCTGGCGAGTTGGCCTCTACGTTTCCGTTTGACCTTCATATACATCAATAACGCAATCTAACCTAACATAACCCAACCTAACATCTCGGCGGTAATATTTGACAACATTCCTGGCGAGTTGGCTTCTCCGTCCCCGTGGTACCTTTATATACATCAATAACGTAATATAACCTAACCTAATCCAACCTAACATCTCGGCGGTAATATTTGACAACATTCCTGGCGAGTTGGCTTCTCCGTCCCCGTGGGACCTTTATATACATCAATGACGTAATATAACCTAACCTAACCCAACCTAACATCTCGGCGGTAATATTTGACAAGATCCCTGGCGAGTTGGCCTCTACGTTTCCGTGGGACCTTTATATACTTCAATAACGTAATATAACCTAACCTAACCCAATCTAACATCTCCGCGGTAATATTTGACAACATTCCTGGCGAGTTGGCCTCCACGTTTCCATTTGACCTTCATATACATCAATAACGCAATCTAACCTAACATAACAGAACCTAACATCTCGGCGGTAATATTTGACAACATTCCTGGCGAGTTGGCTTCTCCGTCCCCGTGGGATCTTTATATACATCAATAACGTAGTATAACATAACCTAACCCAATCTAACATCTCGGCGGTAATATTTGACGACATTCCTGGCGAGTTGGCCTCTACGTCTCCGTGCGATATTTATATATATCAATAACATAATATAAGCTAGCCTAACCCAAACTAACATCTCCGCGGTAATATTTGACAACATACCTGGCGAGTTGGCCTCTACGTCTCCGTGGGCCCTTCATATACATCAATAACATAATATAAGCTAGCCTAACCCAATCTAACATCTCGGCGGTAATATTTGACCACATTCCTGGCTTGTTGGCCTCTACGTCTCCGTGGGACCTTTATATACATCAATAACGTAATACAACGTAACCTAACCCAACCTATCATCTCGGCGGTTATATTTGACAACATTCCTGGCGATGGCTTCTCCGTCTCCGTGGGACCTTTATATACATCAATAACGTAATATAACCTAACCTAACCCAACCTAACATCTCCGCGGTATTATTTGACATCATACCTGGCGAGTTGGCCTCCACGTCTCCGTGGGACCTTTATATACATCAATAACGTAATATAACCTAACCTAAATCAACCTATCATCTCGGCGATAATATTTGACAAGATTACTGGCGAGTTGGCCTCTACGTTTCCGTGGGATATTTATATACATCAGTAACATAATATAAGCTAAGCTAACCCAATCTAACATCTCCGCGGTAATATTTGACAACATACCTGGCGAGTAGGCCTCTACGTCTCCGTGGGACCTTTATATACATCAATAACATAATATAAGCAAGCCTAACCTAATCTGACATCTCGGCAGTAATATTTGACAACATTCCTGGCGAGTTGGCTTCTCCGTCCCCGTGGGACCTTTATATACATCAATGACGTAATATAACCTAACCTAACCCAACCTAACATCTCGGCGGTAATATTTGACGACATTCCTGGCGAGTTGGTCTCTACGTTTCCGTGGGACCTTTATATACTTCAATAACGTAATATAACCTAACCTAAATCAACCTATCATCTCGGCGATAATATTTGACAAGATTACTGGCGAGTTGGCCTCTACGTCTCCGTGGGATCTTTATATACATCAATAACGTAATATAACATAACCTAACCCAATCTAACATCTCGGCGGTAATATTTGACGACATTCCTGGCGAGTTGGCCTCTACGTTTCCGTGGGACCTTTATATACTTCAATAACGTAATATAACCTAACCTAACACAACCTAACATCTCGGCGGTAATATTTGACGACATTCCTGGCGAGTTGGCCCCTACGTTTCCGTGGGACCTTTACATACTTCAATAACGTAATATAACCTAACCTAACCCAATCTAACATCTCCGCGGTAATATTTGACAACATTCCTGGCGAGTTGGCCTCTACGTTTCCGTTTGACCTTCATATACATCAATAACGCAATCTAACCTAACATAACCCAACCTAACATCTCGGCGGTAATATTTGACAACATTCCTGGCGAGTTGGCTTCTCCGTCCCCGTGGTACCTTTATATACATCAATAACGTAATATAACCTAACCTAACCCAACCTAACATCTCGGCGGTAATATTTGACAACATTCCTGGCGAGTTGGCTTCTCCGTCCCCGTGGGACCTTTATATACATCAATGACGTAATATAACCTAACCTAACCCAACCTAACATCTCGGCGGTAATATTTGACAAGATCCCTGGCGAGTTGGCCTCTACGTTTCCGTGGGACCTTTATATACTTCAATAACGTAATATAACCTAACCTAACCCAATCTAACATCTCCGCGGTAATATTTGACAACATTCCTGGCGAGTTGGCCTCCACGTTTCCATTTGACCTTCATATACATCAATAACGCAATCTAACCTAACATAACAGAACCTAACATCTCGGCGGTAATATTTGACAACATTCCTGGCGAGTTGGCTTCTCCGTCACCGTGGGATCTTTATATACATCAATAACGTAGTATAACATAACCTAACCCAATCTAACATCTCGGCGGTAATATTTGACGACATTCCTGGCGAGTTGGCCTCTACGTCTCCGTGCGATATTTATATATATCAATAACATAATATAAGCTAGCCTAACCCAACCTAACATCTCCGCGGTAATATTTGACAACATACCTGGCGAGTTGGCCTCTACGTCTCCGTGGGCCCTTCATATACATCAATAACATAATATAAGCTAGCCTAACCCAATCTAACATCTCGGCGGTAATATTTGACCACATTCCTGGCTTGTTGGCCTCTACGTCTCCGTGGGACCTTTATATACATCAATAACGTAATACAACGTAACCTAACCCAACCTATCATCTCGGCGGTTATATTTGACAACATTCCTGGCGATGGCTTCTCCGTCTCCGTGGGACCTTTATATACATCAATAACGTAATATAACCTAACCTAACCCAACCTAACATCTCCGCGGTATTATTTGACATCATACCTGGCGAGTTGGCCTCCACGTCTCCGTGGGACCTTTATATACATCAATAACGTAATATAACCTAACCTAAATCAACCTATCATCTCGGCGATAATATTTGACAAGATTACTGGCGAGTTGGCTTCTACGTCTCCGTGGGATCTTTATATACATCAATAACGTAATATAACATAACCTAACCCAATCTAACATCTCGGCGGTAATATTTGACGACATTCCTGGCGAGTTGGCCTCTACGTTTCCGTGGGACCTTTATATACTTCAATAACGTAATATAACCTAACCTAACACAACCTAACATCTCGGCGGTAATATTTGACGACATTCCTGGCGAGTTGGCCTCTACGTTTCCGTGGGACCTTTACATACTTCAATAACGTAATATAACCTAACCTAACCCAATCTAACATCTCCGCGGTAATATTTGACAACATTCCTGGCGAGTTGGCCTCTACGTTTCCGTTTGACCTTCATATACATCAATAACGCAATCTAACCTAACATAACCCAACCTAACATCTCGGCGGTAATATTTGACAACATTCCTGGCGAGTTGGCTTCTCCGTCCCCGTGGTACCTTTATATACATCAATAACATAATATAAGCAAGCCTAACCTAATCTGACATCTCGGCAGTAATATTTGACAACAATCCTGGCGAGTTGGCTTCTCCGTCCCCGTGGGACCTTTATATACATCAATGACGTAATATAACCTAACCTAACCCAACCTAACATCTCGGCGGTAATATTTGACGACATTCCTGGCGAGTTGGCCTCTACGTTTCCGTGGGACCTTTATATACTTCAATAACGTAATATAACCTAACCTAAATCAACCTATCATCTCGGCGATAATATTTGACAAGATTACTGGCGAGTTGGCCTCTACGTCTCCGTGGGATCTTTATATACATCAATAACGTAATATAACATAACCTAACCCAATCTAACATCTCGGCGGTAATATTTGACGACATTCCTGGCGAGTTGGCCTCTACGTTTCCGTGGGACCTTTATATACTTCAATAACGTAATATAACCTAACCTAACACAACCTAACATCTCGGCGGTAATATTTGACGACATTCCTGGCGAGTTGGCCTCTACGTTTCCGTGGGACCTTTACATACTTCAATAACGTAATATAACCTAACCTAACCCAATCTAACATCTCCGCGGTAATATTTGACAACATTCCTGGCGAGTTGGCCTCTACGTTTCCGTTTGACCTTCATATACATCAATAACGCAATCTAACCTAACATAACCCAACCTAACATCTCGGCGGTAATATTTGACAACATTCCTGGCGAGTTGGCTTCTCCGTCCCCGTGGTACCTTTATATACATCAATAACGTAATATAACCTAACCTAACCCAACCTAACATCTCGGCGGTAATATTTGACAACATTCCTGGCGAGTTGGCTTCTCCGTCCCCGTGGGACCTTTATATACATCAATGACGTAATATAACCTAACCTAACCCAACCTAACATCTCGGCGGTAATATTTGACAAGATCCCTGGCGAGTTGGCCTCTACGTTTCCGTGGGACCTTTATATACTTCAATAACGTAATATAACCTAACCTAACCCAATCTAACATCTCCGCGGTAATATTTGACAACATTCCTGGCGAGTTGGCCTCCACGTTTCCATTTGACCTTCATATACATCAATAACGCAATCTAACCTAACATAACAGAACCTAACATCTCGGCGGTAATATTTGACAACATTCCTGGCGAGTTGGCTTCTCCGTCCCCGTGGGATCTTTATATACATCAATAACGTAGTATAACATAACCTAACCCAATCTAACATCTCGGCGGTAATATTTGACGACATTCCTGGCGAGTTGGCCTCTACGTCTCCGTGCGATATTTATATATATCAATAACATAATATAAGCTAGCCTAACCCAACCTAACATCTCCGCGGTAATATTTGACAACATACCTGGCGAGTTGGCCTCTACGTCTCCGTGGGCCCTTCATATACATCAATAACATAATATAAGCTAGCCTAACCCAATCTAACATCTCGGCGGTAATATTTGACCACATTCCTGGCTTGTTGGCCTCTACGTCTCCGTGGGACCTTTATATACATCAATAACGTAATACAACGTAACCTAACCCAACCTATCATCTCGGCGGTTATATTTGACAACATTCCTGGCGATGGCTTCTCCGTCTCCGTGGGACCTTTATATACATCAATAACGTAATATAACCTAACCTAACCCAACCTAACATCTCCGCGGTATTATTTGACATCATACCTGGCGAGTTGGCCTCCACGTCTCCGTGGGACCTTTATATACATCAATAACGTAATATAACCTAACCTAAATCAACCTATCATCTCGGCGATAATATTTGACAAGATTACTGGCGAGTTGGCTTCTACGTCTCCGTGGGATCTTTATATACATCAATAACGTAATATAACATAACCTAACCCAATCTAACATCTCGGCGGTAATATTTGACGACATTCCTGGCGAGTTGGCCTCTACGTTTCCGTGGGACCTTTATATACTTCAATAACGTAATATAACCTAACCTAACACAACCTAACATCTCGGCGGTAATATTTGACGACATTCCTGGCGAGTTGGCCTCTACGTTTCCGTGGGACCTTTACATACTTCAATAACGTAATATAACCTAACCTAACCCAATCTAACATCTCCGCGGTAATATTTGACAACATTCCTGGCGAGTTGGCCTCTACGTTTCCGTTTGACCTTCATATACATCAATAACGCAATCTAACCTAACATAACCCAACCTAACATCTCGGCGGTAATATTTGACAACATTCCTGGCGAGTTGGCTTCTCCGTCCCCGTGGTACCTTTATATACATCAATAACATAATATAAGCAAGCCTAACCTAATCTGACATCTCGGCAGTAATATTTGACAACAATCCTGGCGAGTTGGCTTCTCCGTCCCCGTGGGACCTTTATATACATCAATGACGTAATATAACCTAACCTAACCCAACCTAACATCTCGGCGGTAATATTTGACGACATTCCTGGCGAGTTGGCCTCTACGTTTCCGTGGGACCTTTATATACTTCAATAACGTAATATAACCTAACCTAAATCAACCTATCATCTCGGCGATAATATTTGACAAGATTACTGGCGAGTTGGCCTTTACGTCTCCGTGGGATCTTTATATACATCAATAACGTAATATAACATAACCTAACCCAATCTAACATCTCGGCGGTAATATTTGACGACATTCCTGGCGAGTTGGCCTCTACGTTTCCGTGGGACCTTTATATACTTCAATAACGTAATATAACCTAACCTAACACAACCTAACATCTCGGCGGTAATATTTGACGACATTCCTGGCGAGTTGGCCTCTACGTTTCCGTGGGACCTTTACATACTTCAATAACGTAATATAACCTAACCTAACCCAATCTAACATCTCCGCGGTAATATTTGACAACATTCCTGGCGAGTTGGCCTCTACGTTTCCGTTTGACCTTCATATACATCAATAACGCAATCTAACCTAACATAACCCAACCTAACATCTCGGCGGTAATATTTGACAACATTCCTGGCGAGTTGGCTTCTCCGTCCCCGTGGTACCTTTATATACATCAATAACGTAATATAACCTAACCTAACCCAACCTAACATCTCGGCGGTAATATTTGACAACATTCCTGGCGAGTTGGCTTCTCCGTCCCCGTGGGACCTTTATATACATCAATGACGTAATATAACCTAACCTAACCCAACCTAACATCTCGGCGGTAATATTTGACAAGATCCCTGGCGAGTTGGCCTCTACGTTTCCGTGGGACCTTTATATACTTCAATAACGTAATATAACCTAACCTAACCCAATCTAACATCTCCGCGGTAATATTTGACAACATTCCTGGCGAGTTGGCCTCCACGTTTCCATTTGACCTTCATATACATCAATAACGCAATCTAACCTAACATAACAGAACCTAACATCTCGGCGGTAATATTTGACAACATTCCTGGCGAGTTGGCTTCTCCGTCCCCGTGGGATCTTTATATACATCAATAACGTAGTATAACATAACCTAACCCAATCTAACATCTCGGCGGTAATATTTGACGACATTCCTGGCGAGTTGGCCTCTACGTCTCCGTGCGATATTTATATATATCAATAACATAATATAAGCTAGCCTAACCCAACCTAACATCTCCGCGGTAATATTTGACAACATACCTGGCGAGTTGGCCTCTACGTCTCCGTGGGCCCTTCATATACATCAATAACATAATATAAGCTAGCCTAACCCAATCTAACATCTCGGCGGTAATATTTGACCACATTCCTGGCTTGTTGGCCTCTACGTCTCCGTGGGACCTTTATATACATCAATAACGTAATACAACGTAACCTAACCCAACCTATCATCTCGGCGGTTATATTTGACAACATTCCTGGCGATGGCTTCTCCGTCTCCGTGGGACCTTTATATACATCAATAACGTAATATAACCTAACCTAACCCAACCTAACATCTCCGCGGTATTATTTGACATCATACCTGGCGAGTTGGCCTCCACGTCTCCGTGGGACCTTTATATACATCAATAACGTAATATAACCTAACCTAAATCAACCTATCATCTCGGCGATAATATTTGACAAGATTACTGGCGAGTTGGCTTCTACGTCTCCGTGGGATCTTTATATACATCAATAACGTAATATAACATAACCTAACCCAATCTAACATCTCGGCGGTAATATTTGACGACATTCCTGGCGAGTTGGCCTCTACGTTTCCGTGGGACCTTTATATACTTCAATAACGTAATATAACCTAACCTAACACAACCTAACATCTCGGCGGTAATATTTGACGACATTCCTGGCGAGTTGGCCTCTACGTTTCCGTGGGACCTTTACATACTTCAATAACGTAATATAACCTAACCTAACCCAATCTAACATCTCCGCGGTAATATTTGACAACATTCCTGGCGAGTTGGCCTCTACGTTTCCGTTTGACCTTCATATACATCAATAACGCAATCTAACCTAACATAACCCAACCTAACATCTCGGCGGTAATATTTGACAACATTCCTGGCGAGTTGGCTTCTCCGTCCCCGTGGTACCTTTATATACATCAATAACATAATATAAGCAAGCCAAACCTAATCTGACATCTCGGCAGTAATATTTGACAACATTCCTGGCGAGTTGGCTTCTCCGTCCCCGTGGGACCTTTATATACATCAATGACGTAATATAACCTAACCTAACCCAACCTAACATCTCGGCGGTAATATTTGACGACATTCCTGGCGAGTTGGCCTCTACGTTTCCGTGGGACCTTTATATACTTCAATAACGTAATATAACCTAACCTAAATCAACCTATCATCTCGGCGATAATATTTGACAAGATTACTGGCGAGTTGGCCTCTACGTCTCCGTGGGATCTTTATATACATCAATAACGTAATATAACATAACCTAACCCAATCTAACATCTCGGCGGTAATATTTGACGACATTCCTGGCGAGTTAGCCTCTACGTTTCCGTGGGACCTTTATATACTTCAATAACGTAATATAACCTAACCTAACACAACCTAACATCTCGGCGGTAATATTTGACGACATTCCTGGCGAGTTGGCCTCTACGTTTCCGTGGGACCTTTACATACTTCAATAACGTAATATAACCTAACCTAACCCAATCTAACATCTCCGCGGTAATATTTGACAACATTCCTGGCGAGTTGGCCTCTACGTTTCCGTTTGACCTTCATATACATCAATAACGCAATCTAACCTAACATAACCCAACCTAACATCTCGGCGGTAATATTTGACAACATTCCTGGCGAGTTGGCTTCTCCGTCCCCGTGGTACCTTTATATACATCAATAACGTAATATAACCTAACCTAATCCAACCTAACATCTCGGCGGTAATATTTGACAACATTCCTGGCGAGTTGGCTTCTCCGTCCCCGTGGGACCTTTATATACATCAATGACGTAATATAACCTAACCTAACCCAACCTAACATCTCGGCGGTAATATTTGACAAGATCCCTGGCGAGTTGGCCTCTACGTTTCCGTGGGACCTTTATATACTTCAATAACGTAATATAACCTAACCTAACCCAATCTAACATCTCCGCGGTAATATTTGACAACATTCCTGGCGAGTTGGCCTCCACGTTTCCATTTGACCTTCATATACATCAATAACGCAATCTAACCTAACATAACAGAACCTAACATCTCGGCGGTAATATTTGACAACATTCCTGGCGAGTTGGCTTCTCCGTCCCCGTGGGATCTTTATATACATCAATAACGTAGTATAACATAACCTAACCCAATCTAACATCTCGGCGGTAATATTTGACGACATTCCTGGCGAGTTGGCCTCTACGTCTCCGTGCGATATTTATATATATCAATAACATAATATAAGCTAGCCTAACCCAACCTAACATCTCCGCGGTAATATTTGACAACATACCTGGCGAGTTGGCCTCTACGTCTCGGTGGGCCCTTCATATACATCAATAACATAATATAAGCTAGCCTAACCCAATCTAACATCTCGGCGGTAATATTTGACCACATTCCTGGCTTGTTGGCCTCTACGTCTCCGTGGGACCTTTATATACATCAATAACGTAATACAACGTAACCTAACCCAACCTATCATCTCGGCGGTTATATTTGACAACATTCCTGGCGATGGCTTCTCCGTCTCCGTGGGACCTTTATATACATCAATAACGTAATATAACATAACCTAACCCAATCTAACATCTCGGCGGTAATATTTGACGACATTCCTGGCGAGTTGGCCTCTACGTTTCCGTGGGACCTTTATATACTTCAATAACGTAATATAACCTAACCTAACACAACCTAACATCTCGGCGGTAATATTTGACGACATTCCTGGCGAGTTGGCCTCTACGTTTCCGTGGGACCTTTACATACTTCAATAACGTAATATAACCTAACCTAACCCAATCTAACATCTCCGCGGTAATATTTGACAACATTCCTGGCGAGTTGGCCTCTACGTTTCCGTGGGATATTTATATACATCAGTAACATAATATAAGCTAAGCTAACCCAATCTAACATCTCCGCGGTAATATTTGACAACATACCTGGCGAGTAGGCCTCTACGTCTCCGTGGGCCCTACATATACATCAATAACAAAAATATAACCTAACCTAAATCAACCTATCATCTCGGCGATAATATTTCACAAGATTCCTGGCGAGTTGGCCTCTACGTTTCCGTGGGATATTTATATACTTCAATAACGTAATATAACCTAACCTAACCCAATCTAACATATCCGCGGTAATATTTGACAACATTCCTGGCGAGTTGGCCTCTACGTCTCCGTTTGACCTTCATATACATCAATAACGTAATCTAACCTAACATAACCCAACCTAACATCTCGGCGGTAATGTTTGACAACATTCCTGGCGAGTTGGCTTCTCCATCCCCGTGGGACCTTTATATACATCTATAACGTAATATAACCTAACCTAACCCAAGCTAACTTCTCGGCGGTAATATTTGAAAACATACCTGGCGAGGTGGCCTCTACGTCTCCGTGCGATATTTATATACATCAATAACATAATATAAGCTAGCCTAACCCAACCTAACATCTCCGCGGTAATATTTGACAACATACCTGGCGATTTGGCCTCTACGTCTCCGTGGGCCCTTCATATACATCAATAACGTAATATAACCTAACCTAACCCAATCTAGCATCTCGGCGGTAATATTTGACCACATTCCTGGCTTGTTGGCATCTACGTTTCCGTGGGACCTTTATATACTTCAATAACGTAATATAACCTAACCTAAATCAACCTATCATCTCGGCGATAATATTTGACAAGATTCCCGGCGAGTTGGCCTCTACGTCTCCGTGGGACCTTTATATACATCAGTAACGTAATATAACCTAACCTAACCCAATCTAACATCTCGGCGGTAATATTTGACGACATTCCTGGCGAGTTAGCCTCTACGTTTCCGTGGGACCTTTATATACTTCAATAACGTAATATAACCTAACCTAACACAACCTAACATCTCGGCGGTAATATTTGACGACATTCCTGGCGAGTTGGCCTCTACGTTTCCGTGGGACCTTTACATACTTCAATAACGTAATATAACCTAACCTAACCCAATCTAACATCTCCGCGGTAATATTTGACAACATTCCTGGCGAGTTGGCCTCTACGTTTCCGTTTGACCTTCATATACATCAATAACGCAATCTAACCTAACATAACCCAACCTAACATCTCGGCGGTAATATTTGACAACATTCCTGGCGAGTTGGCTTCTCCGTCCCCGTGGTACCTTTATATACATCAATAACGTAATATAACCTAACCTAATCCAACCTAACATCTCGGCGGTAATATTTGACAACATTCCTGGCGAGTTGGCTTCTCCGTCCCCGTGGGACCTTTATATACATCAATGACGTAATATAACCTAACCTAACCCAACCTAACATCTCGGCGGTAATATTTGACAAGATCCCTGGCGAGTTGGCCTCTACGTTTCCGTGGGACCTTTATATACTTCAATAACGTAATATAACCTAACCTAACCCAATCTAACATCTCCGCGGTAATATTTGACAACATTCCTGGCGAGTTGGCCTCCACGTTTCCATTTGACCTTCATATACATCAATAACGCAATCTAACCTAACATAACAGAACCTAACATCTCGGCGGTAATATTTGACAACATTCCTGGCGAGTTGGCTTCTCCGTCCCCGTGGGATCTTTATATACATCAATAACGTAGTATAACATAACCTAACCCAATCTAACATCTCGGCGGTAATATTTGACGACATTCCTGGCGAGTTGGCCTCTACGTCTCCGTGCGATATTTATATATATCAATAACATAATATAAGCTAGCCTAACCCAACCTAACATCTCCGCGGTAATATTTGACAACATACCTGGCGAGTTGGCCTCTACGTCTCCGTGGGCCCTTCATATACATCAATAACATAATATAAGCTAGCCTAACCCAATCTAACATCTCGGCGGTAATATTTGACCACATTCCTGGCTTGTTGGCCTCTACGTCTCCGTGGGACCTTTATATACATCAATAACGTAATACAACGTAACCTAACCCAACCTATCATCTCGGCGGTTATATTTGACAACATTCCTGGCGATGGCTTCTCCGTCTCCGTGGGACCTTTATATACATCAATAACGTAATATAACATAACCTAACCCAATCTAACATCTCGGCGGTAATATTTGACGACATTCCTGGCGAGTTGGCCTCTACGTTTCCGTGGGACCTTTATATACTTCAATAACGTAATATAACCTAACCTAACACAACCTAACATCTCGGCGGTAATATTTGACGACATTCCTGGCGAGTTGGCCTCTACGTTTCCGTGGGACCTTTACATACTTCAATAACGTAATATAACCTAACCTAACCCAATCTAACATCTCCGCGGTAATATTTGACAACATTCGTGGCGAGTTGGCCTCTACGTTTCCGTGGGATATTTATATACATCAGTAACATAATATAAGCTAAGCTAACCCAATCTAACATCTCCGCGGTAATATTTGACAACATACCTGGCGAGTAGGCCTCTACGTCTCCGTGGGCCCTACATATACATCAATAACAAAAATATAACCTAACCTAAATCAACCTATCATCTCGGCGATAATATTTCACAAGATTCCTGGCGAGTTGGCCTCTACGTTTCCGTGGGATATTTATATACTTCAATAACGTAATATAACCTAACCTAACCCAATCTAACATATCCGCGGTAATATTTGACAACATTCCTGGCGAGTTGGCCTCTACGTCTCCGTTTGACCTTCATATACATCAATAACGTAATATAACCTAACATAACCCAACCTAACATCTCGGCGGTAATGTTTGACAACATTCCTGGCGAGTTGGCTTCTCCATCCCCGTGGGACCTTTATATACATCTATAACGTAATATAACCTAACCTAACCCAAGCTAACTTCTCGGCGGTAATATTTGAAAACATACCTGGCGAGGTGGCCTCTACGTCTCCGTGCGATATTTATATACATCAATAACATAATATAAGCTAGCCTAACCCAACCTAACATCTCCGCGGTAATATTTGACAACATACCTGGCGATTTGGCCTCTACGTCTCCGTGGGCCCTTCATATACATCAATAACGTAATATAACCTAACCTAACCCAATCTAGCATCTCGGCGGTAATATTTGACCACATTCCTGGCTTGTTGGCATCTACGTTTCCGTGGGACCTTTATATACTTCAATAACGTAATATAACCTAACCTAAATCAACCTATCATCTCGGCGATAATATTTGACAAGATTCCCGGCGAGTTGGCCTCTACGTCTCCGTGGGACCTTTATATACATCAGTAACGTAATATAACCTAACCTAACCCAATCTAACATCTCGGCGGTAATATTTGACGACATTCCTGGCGAGTTGGCCTCTACGTTTCCGTGGGACCTTTATATACTTCAATAACGTAATATAACCTAACCTAACACAACCTAACATCTCGGCGGTAATATTTGACGACATTCCTGGCGAGTTGGCCTCTACGTTTCCGTGGGACCTTTACATACTTCAATAACGTAATATAACCTAACCTAACCCAATCTAACATCTCGGCGGTAATATTTGACAACATTCCTGGCGAGTTGGCTTCTCCGTCCCCGTGGTACCTTTATATACATCAATAACATAATATAAGCAAGCCTAACCTAATCTGACATCTCGGCAGTAATATTTGACAACATTCCTGGCGAGTTGGCTTCTCCGTCCCCGTGGGACCTTTATATACATCAATGACGTAATATAACCTAACCTAACCCAACCTAACATCTCGGCGGTAATATTTGACGACATTCCTGGCGAGTTGGCCTCTACGTTTCCGTGGGACCTTTATATACTTCAATAACGTAATATAACCTAACCTAAATCAACCTATCATCTCGGCGATAATATTTGACAAGATTACTGGCGAGTTGGCCTCTACGTCTCCGTGGGATCTTTATATACATCAATAACGTAATATAACATAACATAACCCAATCTAACATCTCGGCGGTAATATTTGACGACATTCCTGGCGAGTTAGCCTCTACGTTTCCGTGGGACCTTTATATACTTCAATAACGTAATATAACCTAACCTAACACAACCTAACATCTCGGCGGTAATATTTGACGACATTCCTGGCGAGTTGGCCTCTACGTTTCCGTGGGACCTTTACATACTTCAATAACGTAATATAACCTAACCTAACCCAATCTAACATCTCCGCGGTAATATTTGACAACATTCCTGGCGAGTTGGCCTCTACGTTTCCGTTTGACCTTCATATACATCAATAACGCAATCTAACCTAACATAACCCAACCTAACATCTGGGCGGTAATATTTGACAACATTCCTGGCGAGTTGGCTTCTCCGTCCCCGTGGTACCTTTATATACATCAATAACGTAATATAACCTAACCTAATCCAACCTAACATCTCGGCGGTAATATTTGACAACATTCCTGGCGAGTTGGCTTCTCCGTCCCCGTGGGACCTTTATATACATCAATGACGTAATATAACCTAACCTAACCCAACCTAACATCTCGGCGGTAATATTTGACAAGATCCCTGGCGAGTTGGCCTCTACGTTTCCGTGGGACCTTTATATACTTCAATAACGTAATATAACCTAACCTAACCCAATCTAACATCTCCGCGGTAATATTTGACAACATTCCTGGCGAGTTGGCCTCCACGTTTCCATTTGACCTTCATATACATCAATAACGCAATCTAACCTAACATAACAGAACCTAACATCTCGGCGGTAATATTTGACAACATTCCTGGCGAGTTGGCTTCTCCGTCCCCGTGGGATCTTTATATACATCAATAACGTAGTATAACATAACCTAACCCAATCTAACATCTCGGCGGTAATATTTGACGACATTCCTGGCGAGTTGGCCTCTACGTCTCCGTGCGATATTTATATATATCAATAACATAATATAAGCTAGCCTAACCCAACCTAACATCTCCGCGGTAATATTTGACAACATACCTGGCGAGTTGGCCTCTACGTCTCCGTGGGCCCTTCATATACATCAATAACATAATATAAGCTAGCCTAACCCAATCTAACATCTCGGCGGTAATATTTGACCACATTCCTGGCTTGTTGGCCTCTACGTCTCCGTGGGACCTTTATATACATCAATAACGTAATACAACGTAACCTAACCCAACCTATCATCTCGGCGGTTATATTTGACAACATTCCTGGCGATGGCTTCTCCGTCTCCGTGGGACCTTTATATACATCAATAACGTAATATAACATAACCTAACCCAATCTAACATCTCGGCGGTAATATTTGACGACAGTCCTGGCGAGTTGGCCTCTACGTTTCCGTGGGACCTTTATATACTTCAATAACGTAATATAACCTAACCTAACACAACCTAACATCTCGGCGGTAATATTTGACGACATTCCTGGCGAGTTGGCCTCTACGTTTCCGTGGGACCTTTACATACTTCAATAACATAATATAACCTAACCTAACCCAATCTAACATCTCCGCGGTAATATTTGACAACATTCCTGGCGAGTTGGCCTCTACGTTTCCGTGGGATATTTATATACATCAGTAACATAATATAAGCTAAGCTAACCCAATCTAACATCTCCGCGGTAATATTTGACAACATACCTGGCGAGTAGGCCTCTACGTCTCCGTGGGCCCTACATATACATCAATAACAAAAATATAACCTAACCTAAATCAACCTATCATCTCGGCGATAATATTTCACAAGATTCCTGGCGAGTTGGCCTCTACGTTTCCGTGGGATATTTATATACTTCAATAACGTAATATAACCTAACCTAACCCAATCTAACATATCCGCGGTAATATTTGACAACATTCCTGGCGAGTTGGCCTCTACGTCTCCGTTTGACCTTCATATACATCAATAACGTAATCTAACCTAACATAACCCAACCTAACATCTCGGCGGTAATGTTTGACAACATTCCTGGCGAGTTGGCTTCTCCATCCCCGTGGGACCTTTATATACATCTATAACGTAATATAACCTAACCTAACCCAAGCTAACTTCTCGGCGGTAATATTTGAAAACATACCTGGCGAGGTGGCCTCTACGTCTCCGTGCGATATTTATATACATCAATAACATAATATAAGCTAGCCTAACCCAACCTAACATCTCCGCGGTAATATTTGACAACATACCTGGCGAGTTGGCCTCTACGTCTCCGTGGGCCCTACATATACATCAATAACAAAAATATAACCTAACCTAAATCAACCTATCATCTCGGCGATAATATTTGACAAGATTCCTGGCGAGTTGGCCTCTACGTTTCCGTGGGATATTTATATACTTCAATAACGTAATATAACCTAACCTAACCCAATCTAACATATCCGCGGTAATATTTGACAACATTCCTGGCGAGTTGGCCTCTACGTCTCCGTTTGACCTTCATATACATCAATAACGTAATCTAACCTAACATAACCCAACCTAACATCTCGGCGGTAATGTTTGACAACATTCCTGGCGAGTTGGCTTCTCCATCCCCGTGGGACCTTTATATACATCTATAACGTAATATAACCTAACCTAACCCAAGCTAACTTCTCGGCGGTAATATTTGAAAACATACCTGGCGAGGTGGCCTCTACGTCTCCGTGCGATATTTATATACATCAATAACATAATATAAGCTAGCCTAACCCAACCTAACATCTCCGCGGTAATATTTGACAACATACCTGGCGATTTGGCCTCTACGTCTCCGTGGGCCCTTCATATACATCAATAACGTAATATAACCTAACCTAACCCAATCTAGCATCTCGGCGGTAATATTTGACCACATTCCTGGCTTGTTGGCATCTACGTTTCCGTGGGACCTTTATATACTTCAATAACGTAATATAACCTAACCTAAATCAACCTATCATCTCGGCGATAATATTTGACAAGATTCCCGGCGAGTTGGCCTCTACGTCTCCGTGGGACCTTTATATACATCAGTAACGTAATATAACCTAACCTAACCCAACGTAACATCTCGGCGGTAATATTTGAAAACATTCCTGGCGAGTTGGCCTTTACGTCTCCGTGGGACCTTCACATACATCAATAACGTAACATAACCTAACCTAACCCAATCTAGCATCTCGGCGGTAATATTTGACCACATTCCTGGCTTGTTGGCCTCTACGTCTCCGTGGGACCTTTATATACATCAATAACATAATATAAGCTAGCCTAACCCAATCTAACATCTCGGCGGTAATATTTGACCACATTCCTGGCTTGTTGGCCTCTACGTCTCCGTGGGACCTTTATATACATCAATAACGTAATATAACGTAACCTAACCCAACCTATCATCTCGGCGGTTATATTTGACAACATTCCTGGCGATGGCTTCTCCGTCTCCGTGGGACCTTTATATACATCAATAACGTAATATAACCTAACCTAACCCAACCTAACATCTCCGCGGTATTATTTGACATCATACCTGGCGAGTTGGCCTCCACGTCTCCGTGGGACCTTTATATACATCAATAACATAATATAAGCAAGCCTAACCTAATCTGACATCTCGGCAGTAATATTTGACAACATTCCTGGCGAGTTGGCTTCTCCGTCCCCGTGGGACCTTTATATACTTCAATAACGTAATATAACCTAACCTAACACAACCTAACATCTCGGCGGTAATATTTGACGACATTCCTGGCGAGTTGGCCTCTACGTTTCCGTGGGACCTTTACATACTTCAATAACGTAATATATCCTAACCTAACCCAATCTAACATCTCCGCGGTAATATTTGACAACATTCCTGGCGAGTTGGCCTCTACGTTTCCGTTTGACCTTCATATACATCAATAACGCAATCTAACCTAACATAACCCAACCTAACATCTCGGCGGTAATATTTGACAACATTCCTGGCGAGTTGGCTTCTCCGTCCCCGTGGGATCTTTATATACATCAATAACGTAGTATAACATAACCTAACCCAATCTAACATCTCGGCGGTAATATTTGACGACATTCCTGGCGAGTTGGCCTCTACGTCTCCGTGCGATATTTATATACATCAATAACATAATATAAGCTAGCCTAACCCAACCTAACATCTCCGCGGTAATATTTGACAACATACCTGGCGAGTTGGCCTCTACGTCTCCGTGGGCCCTTCATATACATCAATAACGTAATATAACCTAACCTAACCCAATCTAGCATCTCGGCGGTAATATTTGACCACATTCCTGGCTTGTTGGCATCTACGTTTCCGTGGGACCTTTATATACTTCAATAACGTAATAAAACCTAACCTAAATCAACCTATCATCTCGGCGATAATATTTGACAAGATTCCCGGCGAGTTGGCCTCTACGTCTCCGTGGGACCTTTATATACATCAGTAACGTAATATAACCTAACCTAACCCAACGTAACATCTCGGCGGTAATATTTGAAAACATTCCTGGCGAGTTGGCCTTTACGTCTCCGTGGGACCTTCACATACATCAATAACGTAACATAACCTAACCTAACCCAATCTAGCATCTCGGCGGTAATATTTGACCACATTCCTGGCTTGTTGGCCTCTACGTCTCCGTGGGACCATTATATACATCAATAACATAATATAAGCTAGCCTAACCCAATCTAACATCTCGGCGGTAATATTTGACCACATTCCTGGCTTGTTGGCCTCTACGTCTCCGTGGGACCTTTATATACATCAATAACGTAATACAACGTAACCTAACCCAACCTATCATCTCGGCGGTTATATTTGACAACATTCCTGGCGATGGCTTCTCCGTCTCCGTGGGACCTTTATATACATCAATAACGTAATATAACCTAACCTAACCCAACCTAACATCTCCGCGGTATTATTTGACATCATACCTGGCGAGTTGGCCTCCACGTCTCCGTGGGACCTTTATATACATCAATAACGTAATATAACCTAACCTAAATCAACCTATCATCTCGGCGATAATATTTGACAAGATTACTGGCGAGTTGGCCTCTACGTCTCCGTGGGATCTTTATATACATCAATAACGTAATATAACATAACCTAACCCAATCTAACATCTCGGCGGTAATATTTGACGACATTCCTGGCGAGTTGGCCTCTACGTTTCCGTGGGACCTTTATATACTTCAATAACGTAATATAACCTAACCTAACACAACCTAACATCTCGGCGGTAATATTTGACGACATTCCTGGCGAGTTGGCCTCTACGTTTCCGTGGGACCTTTACATACTTCAATAACGTAATATAACCTAACCTAACCCAATCTAACATCTCCGCGGTAATATTTGACAACATTCCTGGCGAGTTGGCCTCTACGTTTCCGTGGGATATTTATATACATCAATAACATAATATAAGCTAAGCTAACCCAATCTAACTTCTCCGCGGTAATATTTGACAACATACCTGGCGAGTAGGCCTCTACGTCTCCGTGGGCCCTACATATACATCAATAACAAAAATATAACCTAACCTAAATCAACCTATCATCTCGGCGATAATATTTGACAAGATTCCTGGCGAGTTGGCCTCTACGTTTCCGTGGGATATTTATATACTTCAATAACGTAATATAACCTAACCTAACCCAATCTAACATCTCCGCGGTAATATTTGACAACATTCCCGGCGAGTTGGCCTCTACGTCTCCGTTTGACCTTCATATACATCAATAACGTAATCTAACCTAACATAACCCAACCTAACATCTCGGCGGTAATGTTTGACAACATTCCTGGCGAGCTGGCTTCTCCATCCCCGTGGGACCTTTATATACATCTATAACGTAATATAACCTAACCTAACCCAAGCTAACTTCTCGGCGGTAATATTTGAAAACATACCTGGCGAGGTGGCCTCTACGTCTCCGTGCGATATTTATATACATCAATAACATAATATAAGCTAGCCTAACCCAACCTAACATCTCCGCGGTAATATTTGACAACATACCTGGCGATTTGGCCTCTACGTCTCCGTGGGCCCTTCATATACATCAATAACGTAATATAACCTAACCTAACCCAATCTAGCATCTCGGCGGTAATATTTGACCACATTCCTGGCTTGTTGGCATCTACGTTTCCGTGGGACCTTTATATACTTCAATAACGTAATATAACCTAACCTAAATCAACCTATCATCTCGGCGATAATATTTGACAAGATTCCCGGCGAGTTGGCCTCTACGTCTCCGTGGGACCTTTATATACATCAGTAACGTAATATAACCTAACCTAACCCAACGTAACATCTCGGCGGTAATATTTGAAAACATTCCTGGCGAGTTGGCCTTTACGTCTCCGTGGGACCTTCACATACATCAATAACGTAACATAACCTAACCTAACCCAATCTAGCATCTCGGCGGTAATATTTGACCACATTCCTGGCTTGTTGGCCTCTACGTCTCCGTGGGACCTTTATATACATCAATAACATAATATAAGCTAGCCTAACCCAATCTAACATCTCGGCGGTAATATTTGACCACATTCCTGGCTTGTTGGCCTCTACGTCTCCGTGGGACCTTTATATACATCAATAACGTAATATAACGTAACCTAACCCAACCTATCATCTCGGCGGTTATATTTGACAACATTCCTGGCGATGGCTTCTCCGTCTCCGTGGGACCTTTATATACATCAATAACGTAATATAACCTAACCTAACCCAACCTAACATCTCCGCGGTATTATTTGACATCATACCTGGCGAGTTGGCCTCCACGTCTCCGTGGGACCTTTATATACATCAATAACATAATATAAGCAAGCCTAACCTAATCTGACATCTCGGCAGTAATATTTGACAACATTCCTGGCGAGTTGGCTTCTCCGTCCCCGTGGGACCTTTATATACTTCAATAACGTAATATAACCTAACCTAACCCAACCTAACATCTCGGCGGTAATATTTGACAACATTCCTGGCGAGTTGGCTTCTCCGTCCCCGTGGGACCTTTATATACATCAATGACGTAATATAACCTAACCTAACCCAACCTAACATCTCGGCGGTAATATTTGACAAGATCCCTGGCGAGTTGGCCTCTACGTTTCCGTGGGACCTTTATATACTTCAATAACGTAATATAACCTAACCTAACCCAATCTAACATCTCCGCGGTAATATTTGACAACATTCCTGGCGAGTTGGCCTCCACGTTTCCATTTGACCTTCATATACATCAATAACGCAATCTAACCTAACATAACAGAACCTAACATCTCGGCGGTAATATTTGACAACATTCCTGGCGAGTTGGCTTCTCCGTCCCCGTGGGATCTTTATATACATCAATAACGTAGTATAACATAACCTAACCCAATCTAACATCTCGGCGGTAATATTTGACCACATTCCTGGCTTGTTGGCCTCTACGTCTCTGTGGGACCTTTATATACATCAATAACGTAATATAACGTAACCTAACCCAACCTATCATCTCGGCGGTTATATTTGACAACATTCCTGGCGAGTTGGCTTCTCCGTCTCCGTGGGACCTTTATATACAACAATAACGTAATATAACGTAACCTAACCCAACCTAACATCTCCGCGGTATTATTTGACATCATACCTGACGAGTTGGCCTCCACGTCTCCGTGGGACCTTTATATACATCAATAATATAATATAAGCTAGCCTAACCTAATCTAACATCTCGGCGGTAATATTTGACAACATTCCTGGCGAGTTGGCTTCTCCGTCCCCGTGGGACCTTTATATACATCAATGACGTAATATAACCTAACCTAACCCAACCTAACATCTCCGCGGTATTATTTGACATCATACCTGGCGAGTTGGCCTCCACGTCTCCGTGGGGCCTTTATATACATCAATAACATAATATAAGCTAGCCTAACCTAATCTAACATCTCGGCGGTAATATTTGACCACATTCCTGGCGAGTTGGCCTCTACGTCTCCGTGGGACCTTTATATACATCAATAACGTATTATAACCTAACCTAACCCAACCTAACATCTCGGCGGTAATATTTGACGACATTCCTGGCGAGTTGACCTCTACGTCTTCGTGGGACCTTTGTATACATCAGTAACGTAATATAACCTAACCTAACCCAACGTAACATCTCGGCGGTAATATTTGAAAACATTCCTGGCGAGTTGGCCTTTACGTCTCCGTGGGACCTTCACATACATCAATAACGTAACATAACCTAACCTAACCCAATCTAGCATCTCGGCGGTAATATTTGACCACATTCCTGGCTTGTTGGCCTCTACGTCTCCGTGGGACCTTTATATACATCAATAACATAATATAAGCTAGCCTAACCCAATCTAACATCTCGGCGGTAATATTTGACCACATTCCTGGCTTGTTGGCCTCTACGTCTCTGTGGGACCTTTATATACATCAATAACGTAATATAACGTAACCTAACCCAACCTATCATCTCGGCGGTTATATTTGACAACATTCCTGGCGAGTTGGCTTCTCCGTCTCTGTGGGACCTTTATATACAACAATAACGTAATATAACGTAACCTAACCCAACCTAACATCTCCGCGGTATTATTTGACATCATACCTGGCGAGTTGGCCTCCACGTCTCCGTGGGACCTTTATATACATCAATAACATAATATAAGCTAGCCTAACCTAATCTAACATCTCGGCGGTAATATTTGACCACATTCCTGGCGAGTTGGCCTCTACGTCTCCGTGGGACCTTTATATACTTCAATAACGTAATATAACCTAACCTAAATCAACCTATCATCTCGGCGATAATATTTGACAAGATTCCCGGCGAGTTGGCCTCCACGTCTCCGTGGGGCCTTTATATACATCAATAACATAATATAAGCTAGCCTAACCTAATCTAACATCTCGGCGGTAATATTTGACCACATTCCTGGCGAGTTGGCCTCTACGTCTCCGTGGGACCTTTATATACATCAATAACGTAATATAACCTAACCTAACCCAACCTAACATCTCGGCGGTAATATTTGACGACATTCCTGGCGAGTTGGCCTCTACGTTTCCGTTTGACCTTCATATACATCAATAACGCAATCTAACCTAACATAACCCAACCCAACATCTCGGCGGTAATATTTGACAACATTCCTGGCTAGTTGGCCTCTACGTCTCCGAGGGACCTTCATATACACCAATAACGAAATATAACGTAACCTATCCTAACCTACCATCTCGGCGGTAACATTTGACAACATTCCCGGCGAGTTGGTCTCTACGTCTCCGTGGGACCTTTATATACATCAGTAACGTAATATAACCTAACCTAACCCAACGTAACATCTCGGCGGTAATATTTGAAAACATTCCTGGCGAGTTGGCCTTTACGTCTCCGTGGGACCTTCACATACATCAATAACGTAACATAACCTAACCTAACCCAATCTAGCATCTCGGCGGTAATATTTGAAAACATTCCTGGCCAGTTGGCCTTTACGTCTCCGTGGGACCTTCACATACATCAATAACGTAACATAACCTAACCTAACCTAACCCAATCTAGCATCTCGGCGGTAATATTTGACCACATTCCTGGCTTGTTGGCCTCTACGTCTCCGTGGGACCTTTATATACATCAATAACGTAATATAACGTAACCTAACCCAACCTATCATCTCGGCGGTTATATTTGACAACATTCCTGGCGATGGCTTCTCCGTCTCCGTGGGACCTTTATATACATCAATAACGTAATATAACCTAACCTAACCCAACCTAACATCTCCGCGGTATTATTTGACATCATACCTGGCGAGTTGGCCTCCACGCCTCCGTGGGACCTTTATATACATCAATAACATAATATAAGCAAGCCTAACCTAATCTAACATCTCGGCGGTAATATTTGACAACATTCCTGGCGAGTTGGCTTCTCCGTCCCCGTGGGACCTTTATATACATCAATGACGTAATATAACCTAACCTAACCCAACCTAACATCTCGGCGGTAATATTTGACGACATTCCTGGCGAGTTGGCCTCTACGTTTCCGTGGGACCTTTATATACTTCAATAACGTAATATAACCTAACCTAAATCAACCCAGCATCTCGGCGATAATATTTGACAAGATTACTGGCGAGTTGGCCTCTACGTCTCCGTGGGATCTTTATATACATCAATAACGTAATATAACATAACCTAACCCAATCTAACATATCGGCGGTAATATTTGACGACATTCCTGGCGAGTTGGCCTCTACGTTTCCGTGGGACCTTTATATACTTCAATAACGTAATATAACCTAACCTAACACAACCTAACATCTCCGCGGTAATATTTGACAACATTCCTGGCGAGTTGGCCTCTACGTTTCCGTTTGACCTTCATATACATCAATAACGCAATCTAACCTAACATAACCCAACCTAACATCTCGGCGGTAATATTTGACAACATTCCTGGCGAGTTGGCTTCTCCGTCCCCGTGGTACCTTTATATACATCAATAACGTAATATAACCTAACCTAACCCAACCTAACATCTCGGCGGTAATATTTGACGACATTCCTGGCGAGTTGGCCTCTACGTTTCCGTGGGACCTTTATATACTTCAATAACGTAATATAACCTAACCTAACCCAACCTAACATCTCGGCGGTAATATTTGACCACATTCCTGGCGAGTTGACCTCTACGTCTTCGTGGGACCTTTGTATACATCAATAACGTAATATAACTTAACCTAACCCAACCTAACATCTCCGCGGTAATATTTGACGACATTCCTGGCGAGTTGGCCTCTACGTTTCCGTGGGACCTTTATATACTTCAATAACGTAATATAACCTAACCTAACCCAACCTAACATCTCGGCGGTAATATTTGACAACATTCCTGGCGAGTTGGCTTCTCCGTCCCCGTGGGACCTTTATATACATCAATGACGTAATATAACCTAACCTAACCCAACCTAACATCTCCGCGGTATTATTTGACATCATACCTGGCGAGTTGGCCTCCACGTCTCCGTGGGGCCTTTATATACATCAATAACATAATATAAGCTAGCCTAACCTAATCTAACATCTCGGCGGTAATATTTGACCACATTCCTGGCGAGTTGGCCTCTACGTCTCCGTGGGACCTTTATATACATCAATAACGTAATATAACCTAACCTAACCCAACCTAACATCTCGGCGGTAATATTTGACCACATTCCTGGCGAGTTGACCTCTACGTCTTCGTGGGACCTTTGTATACATCAGTAACGTAATATAACCTAACCTAACCCAACGTAACATCTCGGCGGTAATATTTGAAAACATTCCTGGCGAGTTGGCCTTTACGTCTCCGTGGGACCTTCACATACATCAATAACGTAACATAACCTAACCTAACCCAATCTAGCATCTCGGCGGTAATATTTGACCACATTCCTGGCTTGTTGGCCTCTACGTCTCCGTGGGACCTTTATATACATCAATAACATAATATAAGCTAGCCTAACCCAATCTAACATCTCGGCGGTAATATTTGACCACATTCCTGGCTTGTTGGCCTCTACGTCTCTGTGGGACCTTTATATACATCAATAACGTAATATAACGTAACCTAACCCAACCTATCATCTCGGCGGTTATATTTGACAACATTCCTGGCGAGTTGGCTTCTCCGTCTCCGTGGGACCTTTATATACAACAATAACGTAATATAACGTAACCTAACCCAACCTAACATCTCCGCGGTATTATTTGACATCATACCTGGCGAGTTGGCCTCCACGTCTCCGTGGGACCTTTATATACATCAATAACATAATATAAGCTAGCCTAACCTAATCTAACATCTCGGCGGTAATATTTGACCACATTCCTGGCGAGTTGGCCTCTACGTCTCCGTGGGACCTTTATATACTTCAATAACGTAATATAACCTAACCTAAATCAACCTATCATCTCGGCGATAATATTTGACAAGATTCCCGGCGAGTTGGCCTCTACGTCTCCGTGGGACCTTTATATACATCAGTAACGTAATATAACCTAACCTAACCCAACGTAACATCTCGGCGGTAATATTTGAAAACATTCCTGGCGAGTTGGCCTTTACGTCTCCGTGGGACCTTCACATACATCAATAACGTAACATAACCTAACCTAACCCAATCTAGCATCTCGGCGGTAATATTTGACCACATTCCTGGCTTGTTGGCATCTACGTTTCCGTGGGACCTTTATATACTTCAATAACGTAATATAACCTAACCTAAATCAACCTATCATCTCGGCGATAATATTTGACAAGATTCCCGGCGAGTTGGCCTCTACGTCTCCGTGGGACCTTTATATACATCAGTAACGTAATATAACCTAACCTAACCCAACCTAACATCTCCGCGGTATTATTTGACATCATACCTGGCGAGTTGGCCTCCACGTCTCCGTGGGGCCTTTATATACATCAATAACATAATATAAGCTAGCCTAACCTAATCTAACATCTCGGCGGTAATATTTGACCACATTCCTGGCGAGTTGGCCTCTACGTCTCCGTGGGACCTTTATATACATCAATAACGTAATATAACCTAACCTAACCCAACCTAACATCTCGGCGGTAATATTTGACGACATTCCTGGCGAGTTGGCCTCTACGTTTCCGTTTGACCTTCATATACATCAATAACGCAATCTAACCTAACATAACCCAACCCAACATCTCGGCGGTAATATTTGACAACATTCCTGGCTAGTTGGCCTCTACGTCTCCGAGGGACCTTCATATACACCAATAACGAAATATAACGTAACCTATCCTAACCTACCATCTCGGCGGTAACATTTGACAACATTCCCGGCGAGTTGGCCTCTACGTCTCCGTGGGACCTTTATATACATCAGTAACGTAATATAACCTAACCTAACCCAACGTAACATCTCGGCGGTAATATTTGAAAACATTCCTGGCGAGTTGGCCTTTACGTCTCCGTGGGACCTTCACATACATCAATAACGTAACATAACCTAACCTAACCCAATCTAGCATCTCGGCGGTAATATTTGACCACATTCCTGGCTTGTTGGCCTCTACGTCTCCGTGGGACCTTTATATAGATCAATAACATAATATAAGCTAGCCTAACCCAATCTAACATCTCGGCGGTAATATTTGACCACATTCCTGGCTTGTTGGCCTCTACGTCTCCGTGGGACCTTTATATACATCAATAACGTAATATAACGTAACCTAACCCAACCTATCATCTCGGCGGTTATATTTGACAACATTCCTGGCGATGGCTTCTCCGTCTCCGTGGGACCTTTATATACATCAATAACGTAATATAACCTAACCTAACCCAACCTAACATCTCCGCGGTATTATTTGACATCATACCTGGCGAGTTGGCCTCCACGCCTCCGTGGGACCTTTATAAACATCAATAACATAATATAAGCAAGCCTAACCTAATCTAACATCTCGGCGGTAATATTTGACAACATTCCTGGCGAGTTGGCTTCTCCGTCCCCGTGGGACCTTTATATACATCAATGACGTAATATAACCTAACCTAACCCAACCTAACATCTCGGCGGTAATATTTGACGACATTCCTGGCGAGTTGGCCTCTACGTTTCCGTGGGACCTTTATATACTTCAATAACGTAATATAACCTAACCTAAATCAACCCAGCATCTCGGCGATAATATTTGACAAGATTACTGGCGTGTTGGCCTCTACGTCTCCGTGGGATCTTTATATACATCAATAACGTAATATAACATAACCTAACCCAATCTAACATCTCGGCGGTAATATTTGACGACATTCCTGGCGAGTTGGCCTCTACGTTTCCGTGGGACCTTTATATACTTCAATAACGTAATATAACCTAACCTAACACAACCTAACATCTCCGCGGTAATATTTGACAACATTCCTGGCGAGTTGGCCTCTACGTTTCCGTTTGACCTTCATATACATCAATAACGCAATCTAACCTAACATAACCCAACCTAACATCTCGGCGGTAATATTTGACAACATTCCTGGCGAGTTGGCTTATCCGTCCCCGTGGTACCTTTATATACATCAATAACGTAATATAACCTAACCTAACCCAACCTAACATCTCGGCGGTAATATTTGACGACATTCCTGGCGAGTTGGCCTCTACGTTTCCGTGGGACCTTTATATACTTCAATAACGTAATATAACCTAACCTAAATCAACCTATCATCTCGGCGATAATATTTGACAAGATTCCTGGCGAGTTGGCCTCTACGTCTCCGTGGGATCTTTATATACATCAATAACGTAATATAACATAACCTAACCCAATCTAACATCTCGGCGCTAATATTTGACCACATTCCTGGCTAGTTGGCCTCTACGTCTCCGAGGGACCTTCATATACACCAATAACGAAATATAACCTAACCTATCCTAACCTATCATCTCGGCGGTAACATTTGACAACATTCCCGGCGAGTTGGCCTCTACGTCTCCGTGGGACCTTTATATACATCAGTAACGTAATATAACCTAACCTAACCCAACGTAACATCTCGGCGGTAATATTTGAAAACATTCCTGGCCAGTTGGCCTTTACGTCTCCGTGGGACCTTCACATACATCAATAACGTAACATAACCTAACCTAACCTAACCCAATCTAGCATCTCGGCGGTAATATTTGACCACATTCCTGGCTTGTTGGCCTCTACGTCTCCGTGGGACCTTTATATACATCAATAACATAATATAAGCTAGCCTAACCCAATCTAACATCTCGGCGGTAATATTTGACCACATTCCTGGCTTGTTGGCCTCTACGTCTCCGTGGGACCTTTATATACATCAATAACGTAATATAACGTAACCTAACCCAACCTATCATCTCGGCGGTTATATTTGACAACATTCCTGGCGAGTTGGCTTCTCCGTCTCCGTGGGACCTTTATATACAACAATAACGTAATATAACGTAACCTAACCCAACCTAACATCTCCGCGGTATTATTTGACATCATACCTGGCGAGTTGGCCTCCACGTCTCCGTGGGACCTTTATATACATCAATAACATAATATAAGCTAGCCTAACCTAATCTAACATCTCGGCGGTAATATTTGACCACATTCCTGGCGAGTTGGCCTCTACGTCTCCGTGGGACCTTTATATACATCAATAACGTAATATAACCTAACCTAACCCAACCTAACATCTCGGCGGTAATATTTGACAAGATTCCTGGCGAGTTGGCCTCTTCGTCTCCGTGGGATCTTTATATACATCAATAACGCAATATAACATAACCTAACCCAATCTAACATCTCGGCGGTAATGTTTGACGACATTCCTGGCGAGTTGGCCTCTACGTTTCCGTGGGACCTTTATATACATCAATAACATAATATAAGCAAGCCTAACCTAATCTAACATCTCGGCGGTAATATTTGACAACATTCCTGGCGAGTTGGCTTCTCCGTCCCCGTGGGACCTTTCTATACATCAATGACGTAATATAACCTAACCTAACCCAACCTAACATCTCGGCGGTAATATTTGACGACATTCCTGGCGAGTTGGCCTCTACGTTTCCGTGGGACCTTTATATACTTCAATAACGTAATATAACCTAACCTAACCCAACCTAACATCTCGGCCGTAATATTTGACAACATTCCTGGCGAGTTGGCTTCTCCGTCCCCGTGGGACCTTTATATACATCAATGACGTAATATAACCTAACCTAACCCAACCTAACATCTCCGCGGTATTATTTGACATCATACCTGGCGAGTTGGCCTCCACGTCTCCGTGGGGCCTTTATATACATCAATAACATAATATAAGCTAGCCTAACCTAATCTAACATCTCGGCGGTAATATTTGACCACATTCCTGGCGAGTTGGCCTCTACGTCTCCGTGGGACCTTTATATACATCAATAACGTAATATAACCTAACCTAACCCAACCTAACATCTCGGCGGTAATATTTGACGACATTCCTGGCGAGTTGGCCTCTACGTTTCCGTGGGACCTTTATATACTTCAATAACGTAATATAACCTAACCTAACCCAACCTAACATCTCGGCGGTAATATTTGACGACATTCCTGGCGAGTTGGCCTCTACGTTTCCGTGGGACCTTTATATACTTCAATAACGTAATATAACCTAACCTAAATCAACCTATCATCTCGGCGATAATATTTGACAAGATTCCTGGCGAGTTGGCCTCTTCGTCTCCGTGGGATCTTTATATACATCAATAACGCAATATAACATAACCTAACCCAATCTAACATCTCGGCGGTAATGTTTGACGACATTCCTGGCTTGTTGGCCTCTACGTCTCCGTGGGACCTTTATATACATCAATAACGTAATATAACGTAACCTAACCCAACCTATCATCTCGGCGGTTATATTTGACAACATTCCTGGCGAGTTGGCTTCTCCGTCTCCGTGGGACCTTTATATACAACAATAACGTAATATAACGTAACCTAACCCAACCTAACATCTCCGCGGTATTATTTGACATCATACCTGGCGAGTTGGCCTCCACGTCTCCGTGGGACCTTTATATACATCAATAACATAATATAAGCTAGCCTAACCTAATCTAACATCTCGGCGGTAATATTTGACCACATTCCTGGCGAGTTGGCCTCTACGTCTCCGTGGGACCTTTATATACATCAATAACGCAATATAACCTAACCTAACCCAACCTAACATCTCGGCGGTAATATTTGACAAGATTCCTGGCGAGTTGGCCTCTTCGTCTCCGTGGGATCTTTATATACATCAATAACGTAATATAACTTAACCTAACCCAACCTAACATCTCCGCGGTAATATTTGACGACATTCCTGGCGAGTTGGCCTCTACGTTTCCGTGGGACCTTTATATACTTCAATAACGTAATATAACCTAACCTAACCCAACCTAACATCTCGGCGGTAATATTTGACGACATTCCTGGCGAGTTGGCCTCTACGTTTCCGTGGGATATTTATATACATCAATAACATAATATAAGCTAAGCTAACCCAATCTAACATCTCCGCGGTAATATTTGACAACATACTTGGCGAGTAGGCCTCTACGTCTCCGTGGGCCCTTCATATACATCAATAACAAAAATATAACCTAACCTAAATCAACCTATCATCTCGGCGATAATATTTGACAAGATTCCTGGCGAGTTGGCCTCTACGTTTCCGTGGGATATTTATATACTTCAATAACGTAATATAACACAACCTAACCCAATCTAACATCTCCGCGGTAATATTTGACAACATTCCTGGCGAGTTGGCCTCTACGTCTCCGTTTGACCTTCATATACATCAATAACGTAATCTAACCTAACATAACCCAACCTAACATCTCGGCGGTAATGTTTGACAACATTCCTGGCGAGTTGGCTTCTCCATCCCCGTGGGACCTTTATATACATCTATAACGTAATATAACCTAACCTAACCCAATCTAGCATCTCGGCGGTAATATTTGACCACATTCCTGGCTTGTTGGCCTCTACGTCTCCGTGGGACCTTTATATACATCAATAACATAATATAAGCTAGCCTAACCCAATATAACATCTCGGCGGTAATATTTGACCACATTCCTGGCTTGTTGGCCTCTACGTCTCCGTGGGACCTTTATATACTTCAATAACGTAATATAACCTAACCTGACCCAATCTAGCATCTCGGCGGTAATATTTGACCACATTCTTGGCTTGCTGACCTCTACGTCTCCGTGAGACCTTTATATACATCTATAACGTAATATAACCTAACCTAACCCAACCTAACATCTCGGCGGTAGTATTTGAAAACATTCCTAGCGAGTTGGCCTCTACGTCTCCGTGGGACCTTTATATACATCAATAACGTAATATAACCTAACCTAACCTAACCCAATCTAACATCTCGGCGGTAATATTTGACATCATTCCTGGCGAGTTGGCCTCTACGTCTCCGTTGACCTTCATATACATCAATAACGTAATATAACGTAACCTAACCAACCTATCATCTCGGCGGTTATATTTGACAACATTCCTGGCGAGTTGGCTTCTCCGTCTCCGTGGGACCTTTATATACATCAATAACGTAATATAACCTAACCTAACCCAACCTAACATCTCCGCGGTATTATTTGACAACATACCTGGCGAGTTGGCCTTCACGTCTCCGTGGGACCTTTATATACATCAATAACATAATATAAGCTAGCCTAACCCAACCTAACATCTCGGCGGTAGTATTTGAAAACATTCCTAGCGAGTTGGCCTCTACGTCTCCATGGGACCTTTATATACATCAATAACGTAATATAACCTAACCTAACCTAACCCAATCTAACATCTCGGCGGTAATATTTGACATCATTCCTGGCGAGTTGGCCTCTACGTCTCCGTTGACCTTCATATACATCAATAACGTAATATAACGTAACCTAACCAACCTATCATCTCGGCGGTTATATTTGACAACATTCCTGGCGAGTTGGCTTCTCCGTCTCCGTGGGACCCTTATATACATCAATGACGTAATATAACCTAACCTAACCCAACCTAACATCTCGGCGGTAATATTTGACGACATTCCTGGCGAGTTGGCCTCTACGTTTCCGTGGGACCTTTATATACTTCAATAACGTAATATAACCTAACCTAAATCAACCCAGCATCTCGGCGATAATATTTGACAAGATTACTGGCGTGTTGGCCTCTACGTCTCCGTGGGATCTTTATATACATCAATAACGTAATATAACATAACCTAACCCAATCTAACATCTCGGCGGTAATATTTGACGACATTCCTGGCGAGTTGGCCTCTACGTTTCCGTGGGACCTTTATATACTTCAATAACGTAATATAACCTAACCTAACACAACCTAACATCTCCGCGGTAATATTTGACAACATTCCTGGCGAGTTGGCCTCTACGTTTCCGTTTGACCTTCATATACATCAATAACGCAATCTAACCTAACATAACCCAACCTAACATCTCGGCGGTAATATTTGACAACATTCCTGGCGAGTTGGCTTCTCCGTCCCCGTGGTACCTTTATATACATCAATAACGTAATATAACCTAACCTAACCCAACCTAACATCTCGGCGGTAATATTTGACGACATTCCTGGCGAGTTGGCCTCTACGTTTCCGTGGGACCTTTATATACTTCAATAACGTAATATAACCTAACCTAAATCAACCTATCATCTCGGCGATAATATTTGACAAGATTCCTGGCGAGTTGGCCTCTACGTCTCCGTGGGATCTTTATATACATCAATAACGTAATATAACATAACCTAACCCAATCTAACATCTCGGCGCTAATATTTGACCACATTCCTGGCTAGTTGGCCTCTACGTCTCCGAGGGACCTTCATATACACCAATAACGAAATATAACCTAACCTATCCTAACCTATCATCTCGGCGGTAACATTTGACAACATTCCCGGCGAGTTGGCCTCTACGTCTCCGTGGGACCTTTATATACATCAGTAACGTAATATAACCTAACCTAACCCAACGTAACATCTCGGCGGTAATATTTGAAAACATTCCTGGCCAGTTGGCCTTTACGTCTCCGTGGGACCTTCACATACATCAATAACGTAACATAACCTAACCTAACCTAACCCAATCTAGCATCTCGGCGGTAATATTTGACCACATTCCTGGCTTGTTGGCCTCTACGTCTCCGTGGGACCTTTATATACATCAATAACATAATATAAGCTAGCCTAACCCAATCTAACATCTCGGCGGTAATATTTGACCACATTCCTGGCTTGTTGGCCTCTACGTCTCCGTGGGACCTTTATATACATCAATAACGTAATATAACGTAACCTAACCCAACCTATCATCTCGGCGGTTATATTTGACAACATTCCTGGCGAGTTGGCTTCTCCGTCTCCGTGGGACCTTTATATACAACAATAACGTAATATAACGTAACCTAACCCAACCTAACATCTCCGCGGTATTATTTGACATCATACCTGGCGAGTTGGCCTCCACGTCTCCGTGGGACCTTTATATACATCAATAACATAATATAAGCTAGCCTAACCTAATCTAACATCTCGGCGGTAATATTTGACCACATTCCTGGCGAGTTGGCCTCTACGTCTCCGTGGGACCTTTATATACATCAATAACGTAATATAACCTAACCTAACCCAACCTAACATCTCGGCGGTAATATTTGACAAGATTCCTGGCGAGTTGGCCTCTTCGTCTCCGTGGGATCTTTATATACATCAAGAACGCAATATAACATAACCTAACCCAATCTAACATCTCGGCGGTAATGTTTGACGACATTCCTGGCGAGTTGGCCTCTACGTTTCCGTGGGACCTTTATATACATCAATAACATAATATAAGCAAGCCTAACCTAATCTAACATCTCGGCGGTAATATTTGACAACATTCCTGGCGAGTTGGCTTCTCCGTCCCCGTGGGACCTTTCTATACATCAATGACGTAATATAACCTAACCTAACCCAACCTAACATCTCGGCGGTAATATTTGACGACATTCCTGGCGAGTTGGCCTCTACGTTTCCGTGGGACCTTTATATACTTCAATAACGTAATATAACCTAACCTAAATCAACCCAGCATCTCGGCGATAATATTTGACAAGATTACTGGCGAGTTGGCCTCTACGTCTCCGTGGGATCTTTATATACATCAATAACGTAATATAACATAACCTAACCCAATCTAACATCTCGGCGGTAATATTTGACGACATTCCTGGCGAGTTGGCCTCTACGTTTCCGTGGGACCTTTATATACTTCAATAACGTAATATAACCTAACCTAACACAACCTAACATCTCCGCGGTAATATTTGACAACATTCCTGGCGAGTTGGCCTCTACGTTTCCGTTTGACCTTCATATACATCAATAACGCAATCTAACCTAACATAACCCAACCTAACATCTCGGCGGTAATATTTGACAACATTCCTGGCGAGTTGGCTTCTCCGTCCCCGTGGTACCTTTATATACATCAATAACGTAATATAACCTAACCTAACCCAACCTAACATCTCGGCGGTAATATTTGACGACATTCCTGGCGAGTTGGCCTCTACGTTTCCGTGGGACCTTTATATACATCAATAACGTAATATAACATAACCTAACCCAATCTAACATCTCGGCGCTAATATTTGACCACATTCCTGGCTAGTTGGCCTCTACGTCTCCGAGGGACCTTCATATACACCAATAACGAAATATAACCTAACCTATCCTAACCTATCATCTCGGCGGTAACATTTGACAACATTCCCGGCGAGTTGGCCTCTACGTCTCCGTGGGACCTTTATATACATCAGTAACGTAATATAACCTAACCTAACCCAACGTAACATCTCGGCGGTAATATTTGAAAACATTCCTGGCCAGTTGGCCTTTACGTCTCCGTGGGACCTTCACATACATCAATAACGTAACATAACCTAACCTAACCTAACCCAATCTAGCATCTCGGCGGTAATATTTGACCACATTCCTGGCTTGTTGGCCTCTACGTCTCCGTGGGACCTTTATATACATCAATAACATAATATAAGCTAGCCTAACCCAATCTAACATCTCGGCGGTAATATTTGACCACATTCCTGGCTTGTTGGCCTCTACGTCTCCGTGGGACCTTTATATACATCAATAACGTAATATAACGTAACCTAACCCAACCTATCATCTCGGCGGTTATATTTGACAACATTCCTGGCGAGTTGGCTTCTCCGTCTCCGTGGGACCTTTATATACAACAATAACGTAATATAACGTAACCTAACCCAACCTAACATCTCCGCGGTATTATTTGACATCATACCTGGCGAGTTGGCCTCCACGTCTCCGTGGGACCTTTATATACATCAATAACATAATATAAGCTAGCCTAACCTAATCTAACATCTCGGCGGTAATATTTGACCACATTCCTGGCGAGTTGGCCTCTACGTCTCCGTGGGACCTTTATATACATCAATAACGTAATATAACCTAACCTAACCCAACCTAACATCTCGGCGGTAATATTTGACGACATTCCTGGCGAGTTGGCCTCTACGTTTCCGTTTGACCTTCATATACATCAATAACGCAATCTAACCTAACATAACCCAACCTAACATCTCGGCGGTAATATTTGACAACATTCCTGGCTAGTTGGCCTCTACGTCTCCGAGGGACCTTCATATACACCAATAACGAAATATAACGTAACCTATCCTAACCTACCATCTCGGCGGTAACATTTGACAACATTCCCGGCGAGTTGGCCTCTACGTCTCCGTGGGACCTTTATATACATCAGTAACGTAATATAACCTAACCTAACCCAACGTAACATCTCGGCGGTAATATTTGAAAACATTCCTGGCGAGTTGGCCTTTACGTCTCCGTGGGACCTCCACATACATCAATAACGTAACATAACCTAACCTAACCCAATCTAGCATCTCGGCGGTAATATTTGACCACATTCCTGGCTTGTTGGCCTCTACGTCTCCGTGGGACTTTTATATACATCAATAACATAATATAAGCTAGCCTAACCCAATCTAACATCTCGGCGGTAATATTTGACCACATTCCTGGCTTGTTGGCCTCTACGTCTCCGTGGGACCTTTATATACATCAATAACGTAATATAACGTAACCTAACCCAACCTATCATCTCGGCGGTTATATTTGACAACATTCCTGGCGATGGCTTCTCCGTCTCCGTGGGACCTTTATATACATCAATAACGTAATATAACCTAACCTAACCCAACCTATCATCTCCGCGGTATTATTTGACATCATACCTGGCGAGTTGGCCTCCACGTCTCCGTGGGACCTTTATATACATCAATAACATAATATAAGCAAGCCTAACCTAATCTAACATCTCGGCGGTAATATTTGACAACATTCCTGGCGAGTTGGCTTCTCCGTCCCCGTGGGACCTTTATATACATCAATGACGTAATATAACCTAACCTAACCCAACCTAACATCTCGGCGGTAATATTTGACGACATTCCTGGCGAGTTGGCCTCTGCGTTTCCGTGGGACCTTTATATACTTCAATAACGTAATATAACCTAACCTAACCCAACCTAACATCTCGGCGGTAATATTTGACGACATTCCTGGCGAGTTGGCCTCTACGTTTCCGTGGGATATTTATATACATCCATAACATAATATAAGCTAAGCTAACCCAATCTAACATCTCCGCGGTAATATTTGACAACATACCTGGCGAGTAGGCCTCTACGTCTCCGTGGGCCCTTCATATACATCAATAACAAAAATATAACCTAACCTAAATCAACCTATCATCTCGGCGATAATATTTGACAAGATTCCTGGCGAGTTGGCCTCTACGTTTCCGTGGGATATTTATATACTTCAATAACGTAATATAACCTAACCTAACCCAATCTAACATCTCCGCGGTAATATTTGACAACATTCCTGGCGAGTTGGCCTCTACGTCTCCGTTTGACCTTCATATACATCAATAACGTAATCTAACCTAACATAACCCAACCTAACATCTCGGCGGTAATGTTTGACAACATTCCTGGCGAGTTGGCTTCTCCATCCCCGTGGGACCTTTATATACATCTATAACGTAATATAACCTAACATAACCCAACCTAACATCTCGGCGGTAATATTTGACAACATTCCTGGCGAGTTGGCTTCTCCGTCCCCGTGGTACCTTTATATACATCAATAACGTAATATAACCTAACCTAACACAACCTAACATCTCGGCGGTAATATTTGACGACATTCCTGGCGAGTTGGCCTCTACGTTTCCGTGGGACCTTTATATACTTCAATAACGTAATATAACCTAACCTAACCCAACCTAACATCTCGGCCGTAATATTTGACAACATTCCTGGCGAGTTGGCTTCTCCGTCCCCGTGGGACCTTTATATACATCAATGACGTAATATAACCTAACCTAACCCAACCTAACATCTCCGCGGTATTATTTGACATCATACCTGGCGAGTTGGCCTCCACGTCTCCGTGGGGCCTTTATATACATCAATAACATAATATAAGCTAGCCTAACCTAATCTAACATCTCGGCGGTAATATTTGACCACATTCCTGGCGAGTTGGCCTCTACGTCTCCGTGGGACCTTTATATACATCAATAACGTAATATAACCTAACCTAACCCAACCTAACATCTCGGCGGTAATATTTGACGACATTCCTGGCGAGTTGGCCTCTACGTTTCCGTGGGACCTTTATATACTTCAATAACGTAATATAACCTAACCTAACCCAACCTAACATCTCGGCGGTAATATTTGACGACATTCCTGGCGAGTTGGCCTCTACGTTTCCGTGGGACCTTTATATACTTCAATAACGTAATATAACCTAACCTAAATCAACCTATCATCTCGGCGATAATATTTGACAAGATTCCTGGCGAGTTGGCCTCTACGTCTCCGTGGGATCTTTATATACATCAATAACGTAATATAACATAACCTAACCCAATCTAACATCTCGGCGCTAATATTTGACCACATTCCTGGCGAGTTGGCCTCTACGTCTCCGAGGGACCTTTATATACTTCAATAACGTAATATAACCTAACCTAACCCAACGTAACATCTCGGCGGTAATATTTGAAAACATTCCTGGCCAGTTGGCCTTTACGTCTCCGTGGGACCTTCACATACATCAATAACGTAACATAACCTAACCTAACCTAACCCAATCTAGCATCTCGGCGGTAATATTTGACCACATTCCTGGCTTGTTGGCCTCTACGTCTCCGTGGGACCTTTATATACATCAATAACATAATATAAGCTAGCCTAACCCAATCTAACATCTCCGCGGTATTATTTGACATCATACCTGGCGAGTTGGCCTCCACGTCTCCGTGGGACCTTTATATACATCAATAACATAATATAAGCTAGCCTAACCTAATCTAACATCTCGGCGGTAATATTTGACCACATTCCTGGCGAGTTGGCCTCTACGTCTCCGTGGGACCTTTATATACATCAATAACGCAATATAACCTAACCTAACCCAACCTAACATCTCGGCGGTAATATTTGACAAGATTCCTGGCGAGTTGGCCTCTTCGTCTCCGTGGGATCTTTATATACATCAATAACGCAATATAACATAACCTAACCCAATCTAACATCTCGGCGGTAATGTTTGACGACATTCCTGGCGAGTTGGCCTCTACGTTTCCGTGGGACCTTTATATACTTCAATAACGTAATATAACCTAACCTAACCCAACCTAACATCTCGGCGGTAATATTTGACCACATTCCTGGCGAGTTGACCTCTCCGTCTTCGTGGGACCTTTGTATACATCAATAACGTAATATATCTTAACCTAACCCAACCTAACATCTCCGCGGTAATATTTGACGACATTCCTGGCGAGTTGGCCTCTACGTTTCCGTGGGACCTTTATATACTTCAATAACGTAATATAACCTAACCTAACCCAACCTAACATCTCGGCGGTAATATTTGACGACATTCCTGGCGAGTTGGCCTCTACGTTTCCGTGGGATATTTATATACATCAATAACATAATATAAGCTAAGCTAACCCAATCTAACATCTCCGCGGTAATATTTGACAACATACTTGGCGAGTAGGCCTCTACGTCTCCGTGGGCCCTTCATATACATCAATAACAAAAATATAACCTAACCTAAATCAACCTATCATCTCGGCGATAATATTTGACAAGATTCCTGGCGAGTTGGCCTCTACGTTTCCGTGGGATATTTATATACTTCAATAACGTAATATAACACAACCTAACCCAATCTAACATCTCCGCGGTAATATTTGACAACATTCCTGGCGAGTTGGCCTCTACGTCTCCGTTTGACCTTCATATACATCAATAACGTAATCTAACCTAACATAACCCAACCTAACATCTCGGCGGTAATGTTTGACAACATTCCTGGCGAGTTGGCTTCTCCATCCCCGTGGGACCTTTATATACATCTATAACGTAATATAACCTAACCTAACCCAATCTAGCATCTCGGCGGTAATATTTGACCACATTCCTGGCTTGTTGGCCTCTACGTCTCCGTGGGACCTTTATATACATCAATAACATAATATAAGCTAGCCTAACCCAATATAACATCTCGGCGGTAATATTTGACCACATTCCTGGCTTGTTGGCCTCTACGTCTCCGTGGGAGCTTTATATACTTCAATAACGTAATATAACCTAACCTGACCCAATCTAGCATCTCGGCGGTAATATTTGACCACATTCTTGGCTTGCTGACCTCTACGTCTCCGTGAGACCTTTATATACATCTATAACGTAATATAACCTAACCTAACCCAACCTAACATCTCGGCGGTAGTATTTGAAAACATTCCTAGCGAGTTGGCCTCTACGTCTCCGTGGGACCTTTATATACATCAATAACGTAATATAACCTAACCTAACCTAACCCAATCTAACATCTCGGCGGTAATATTTGACATCATTCCTGGCGAGTTGGCCTCTACGTCTCCGTTGACCTTCATATACATCAATAACGTAATATAACGTAACCTAACCAACCTATCATCTCGGCGGTTATATTTGACAACATTCCTGGCGAGTTGGCTTCTCCGTCTCCGTGGGACCTTTATATACATCAATAACGTAATATAACCTAACCTAACCCAACCTAACATCTCCGCGGTATTATTTGACAACATACCTGGCGAGTTGGCCTTCACGTCTCCGTGGGACCTTTATATACATCAATAACATAATATAAGCTAGCCTAACCTAATCTAACATCTCGGCGGTAATATTTGACAACATTCCTGGCGAGTTGGCTTCTCCGTCCCCATGGGACCTCTATATACATCAATAACGTAATATAACCTAACCTAACCCAACCTAACATCTCGGCGGTAATATTTGACAACATTCCTGGCGAGTTGGCCTCTACGTCTCCGTGGGATCTTTATATACATCAATAACGTATTATAACATAACCTAACCCAATCTAGCATCTCGGCGGTAATATTTGACCACATTCCTGGCTTGTTGGCCTCTACGTCTCCGTGAGACCTTTATATACATCTATAACGTAATATAACCTAACCTAACCCAACCTAACTTCTCGGCGGTAATATTTGAAAACATACCTGGCGAGTTGGCCTCCACGTCTCCGGGGGACCTTTATATACATCAGTAACATAATATAAGCTAGCCTAGCCTAATCTAACATCTCGGCGGTAATGTTTGACCACATTCCTGGCGAGTTGGCCTCTACGTCCCCGTGGGACCTTTATATACATCAATAACGTAATATAACCTAACCTAAATCAACCTATCATCTCGGCGATAGTATTTGACAAGATTACTGGCGAGTTGGCCTCTACGTCTCCGTGGGATCTTTATATACATCAATAACGTAATATAACATAACCTAACCCAATCTAACATCTCGGCGGTAATATTTGACGACATTCCTGGCGAGTTGGCCCCTACGTTTCCGTGGGACCTTTATATACTTCAATAACGTAATATAACCTAACCTAACACAACCTAACACCTCGGCGGTAATATTTGACGACATTCCTGGCGAGTTGGCCTCTACGTTTCCGTGGGACCTTTATATACTTCAAGAACGTAATATAACCTAACCTAAATCAACCTATCATCTCGGCGATAATATTTGACAAGATTCCTGGCGAGTTGGCCTCTACGTCTCCGTGGGATCTTTATATACATCAATAACGTAATATAACATAACCTAACCCAATCTAGCATCTCGGCTGTAATATTTGACCACATTCCTGGCTTGTTGGCCTCTACGTTTCCGTGAGACCATTATATACATCTATAACGTAATATAACCTAACCTAACCCAACCTAACTTCTCGGCGGTAATATTTGAAAACATACCTGGCGAGGTGGCCTCTACGTCTCCGTGGGACCTTTATATACATCAATGACGTAATATAACCTAACCTAACCCAACCTAACATCTCGGCGGTAATATTTGACGACATTCCTGGCGAGTTGGCCTCTACGTTTCCGTGGAACCTTTATATACTTCAATAACGTAATATAACCTAACCTAAATCAACCTATCATCTCGGCGATAATATTTGACAAGATTACTGGCGAGTTGGCCTCTACGTCTCCGTGGGATCTTTATATACATCAATAACGTAATATAACATAACCTAACCCAATCTAACATCTCGGCGGTAATATTTGACGACATTCCTGGCGAGTTGGCCTCTACGTTTCCGTGGGACCTTTATATACTTCAATAACGTAATATAACCTAACCTAACACAACCTAACATCTCCGCGGTAATATTTGACAACATTCCTGGCGAGTTGGCCTCTACGTTTCCGTTTGACCTTCATATACATCAATAACGCAATCTAACCTAACATAACCCAACCTAACATCTCGGCGGTAATATTTGACAACATTCCTGGCGAGTTGGCTTCTCCGTCCCCGTGGTACCTTTATATACATCAATAACGTAATATAACCTAACCTAACCCAACCTAACATCTCGGCGGTAATATTTGACGACATTCCTGGCGAGTTGGCCTCTACGTTTCCGTGGGACCTTTATATACTTCAATAACGTAATATAACCTAACCTAAATCAACCTATCATCTCGGCGCTAATATTTGACCACATTCCTGGCGAGTTGGCCTCTACGTCTCCGAGGGACCTTTATATACTTCAATAACGTAATATAACCTAACCTAACCCAACGTAACATCTCGGCGGTAATATTTGAAAACATTCCTGGCCAGTTGGCCTTTACGTCTCCGTGGGACCTTCACATACATCAATAACGTAACATAACCTAACCTAACCTAACCCAATCTAGCATCTCGGCGGTAATATTTGACCACATTCCTGGCTTGTTGGCCTCTACGTCTCCGTGGGACCTTTATATACATCAATAACATAATATAAGCTAGCCTAACCCAATCTAACATCTCCGCGGTATTATTTGACATCATACCTGGCGAGTTGGCCTCCACGTCTCCGTGGGACCTTTATATACATCAATAACATAATATAAGCTAGCCTAACCTAATCTAACATCTCGGCGGTAATATTTGACCACATTCCTGGCGAGTTGGCCTCTACGTCTCCGTGGGACCTTTATATACATCAATAACGCAATATAACCTAACCTAACCCAACCTAACATCTCGGCGGTAATATTTGACAAGATTCCTGGCGAGTTGGCCTCTTCGTCTCCGTGGGATCTTTATATACATCAATAACGCAATATAACATAACCTAACCCAATCTAACATCTCGGCGGTAATGTTTGACGACATTCCTGGCGAGTTGGCCTCTACGTTTCCGTGGGACCTTTATATACTTCAATAACGTAATATAACCTAACCTAACCCAACCTAACATCTCGGCGGTAATATTTGACCACATTCCTGGCGAGTTGACCTCTCCGTCTTCGTGGGACCTTTGTATACATCAATAACGTAATATAACTTAACCTAACCCAACCTAACATCTCCGCGGTAATATTTGACGACATTCCTGGCGAGTTGGCTTCTACGTTTCCGTGGGACCTTTATATACTTCAATAACGTAATATAACCTAACCTAACCCAACCTAACATCTCGGCGGTAATATTTGACGACATTCCTGGCGAGTTGGCCTCTACGTTTCCGTGCGATATTTATATACATCAATAACATAATATAAGCTAAGCTAACCCAATCTAACATCTCCGCGGTAATATTTGACAACATACTTGGCGAGTAGGCCTCTACGTCTCCGTGGGCCCTTCATATACATCAATAACAAAAATATAACCTAACCTAAATCAACCTATCATCTCGGCGATAATATTTGACAAGATTCCTGGCGAGTTGGCCTCTACGTTTCCGTGGGATATTTATATACTTCAATAACGTAATATAACACAACCTAACCCAATCTAACATCTCCGCGGTAATATTTGACAACATTCCTGGCGAGTTGGCCTCTACGTCTCCGTTTGACCTTCATATACATCAATAACGTAATCTAACCTAACATAACCCAACCTAACATCTCGGCGGTAATGTTTGACAACATTCCTGGCGAGTTGGCTTCTACGTCTCCGTGAGACCTTTATATACATCTATAACGTAATATAACCTAACCTAACCCAACCTAACATCTCGGCGGTAGTATTTGAAAACATTCCTAGCGAGTTGGCCTCTACGTCTCCGTGGGAACTTTATATACATCAATAACGTAATATAACCTAACCTAACCTAACCCAATCTAACATCTCGGCGGTAATATTTGACATCATTCCTGGCGAGTTGGCCTCTACGTCTCCGTTGACCTTCATATACATCAATAACGTAATATAACGTAACCTAACCAACCTATCATCTCGGCGGTTATATTTGACAACATTCCTGGCGAGTTGGCTTCTCCGTCTCCGTGGGACCTTTATATACATCAATAACGTAATATAACCTAACCTAACCCAACCTAACATCTCCGCGGTATTATTTGACAACATACCTGGCGAGTTGGCCTTCACGTCTCCGTGGGACCTTTATATACATCAATAACATAATATAAGCTAGCCTAACCTAATCTAACATCTCGGCGGTAATATTTGACAACATTCCTGGCGAGTTGGCTTCTCCGTCCCCATGGGACCTCTATATACATCAATAACGTAATATAACCTAACCTAACCCAACCTAACATCTCGGCGGTAATATTTGACAACATTCCTGGCGAGTTGGCCTCTACGTCTCCGTGGGATCTTTATATACATCAATAACGTATTATAACATAACCTAACCCAATCTAGCATCTCGGCGGTAATATTTGACCACATTCCTGGCTTGTTGGCCTCTACGTCTCCGTGAGACCTTTATATACATCTATAACGTAATATAACCTAACCTAACCCAACCTAACTTCTCGGCGGTAATATTTGAAAACATACCTGGCGAGTTGGCCTCCACGTCTCCGGGGGACCTTTATATACATCAGTAACATAATATAAGCTAGCCTAACCTAATCTAACATCTCGGCGGTAATGTTTGACCACATTCCTGGCGAGTTGGCCTCTACGTCCCCGTGGGACCTTTATATACATCAATAACGTAATATAACCTAACCTAAATCAACCTATCATCTCGGCGATAGTATTTGACAAGATTACTGGCGAGTTGGCCTCTACGTCTCCGTGGGATCTTTATATACATCAATAACGTAATATAACATAACCTAACCCAATCTAACATCTCGGCGGTAATATTTGACGACATTCCTGGCGAGTTGGCCCCTACGTTTCCGTGGGACCTTTATATACTTCAATAACGTAATATAACCTAACCTAACACAACCTAACACCTCGGCGGTAATATTTGACGACATTCCTGGCGAGTTGGCCTCTACGTTTCCGTGGGACCTTTATATACTTCAAGAACGTAATATAACCTAACCTAAATCAACCTATCATCTCGGCGATAATATTTGACAAGATTCCTGGCGAGTTGGCCTCTACGTCTCCGTGGGATCTTTATATACATCAATAACGTAATATAACATAACCTAACCCAATCTAGCATCTCGGCTGTAATATTTGACCACATTCCTGGCTTGTTGGCCTCTACGTTTCCGTGAGACCTTTATATACATCTATAACGTAATATAACCTAACCTAACCCAACCTAACTTCTCGGCGGTAATATTTGAAAACATACCTGGCGAGGTGGCCTCTACGTCTCCGTGGGACCTTTATATACATCAATGACGTAATATAACCTAACCTAACCCAACCTAACATCTCGGCGGTAGTATTTGACGACATTCCTGGCGAGTTGGCCTCTACGTTTCCGTGGAACCTTTATATACTTCAATAACGTAATATAACCTAACCTAAATCAACCTATCATCTCGGCGATAATATTTGACAAGATTACTGGCGAGTTGGCCTCTACGTCTCCGTGGGATCTTTATATACATCAATAACGTAATATAACATAACCTAACCCAATCTAACATCTCGGCGGTAATATTTGACGACATTCCTGGCGAGTTGGCCTCTACGTTTCCGTGGGACCTTTATATACTTCAATAACGTAATATAACCTAACCTAACACAACCTAACATCTCCGCGGTAATATTTGACAACATTCCTGGCGAGTTGGCCTCTACGTTTCCGTTTGACCTTCATATACATCAATAACGCAATCTAACCTAACATAACCCAACCTAACATCTCGGCGGTAATATTTGACAACATTCCTGGCGAGTTGGCTTCTCCGTCCCCGTGGTACCTTTATATACATCAATAACGTAATATAACCTAACCTAACCCAACCTAACATCTCGGCGGTAATATTTGACGACATTCCTGGCGAGTTGGCCTCTACGTTTCCGTGGGACCTTTATATACTTCAATAACGTAATATAACCTAACCTAAATCAACCTATCATCTCGGCGATAATATTTGACAAGATTCCTGGCGAGTTGGCCTCTACGTCTCCGTGGGATCTTTATATACATCAATAACGTAATATAACATAACCTAACGCAATCTAACCTCTCGGCGCTAATATTTGACCACATACCTGGCTAGTTGGCCTCTACGTCTCCGAGGGACCTTCATATACACCAATAACGAAATATAACCTAACCTATCCTAACCTATCATCTCGGCGGTAACATTTGACAACATTCCCGGCGAGTTGGCCTCTACGTCTCCGTGGGACCTTTATATACATCAGTAACGTAATATAACCTAACCTAACCCAACGTAACATCTCGGCGGTAATATTTGAAAACATTCCTGGCCAGTTGGCCTTTACGTCTCCGTGGGACCTTCACATACATCAATAACGTAACATAACCTAACCTAACCTAACCCAATCTAGCATCTCGGCGGTAATATTTGACCACATTCCTGGCTTGTTGGCCTCTACGTCTCCGTGGGACCTTTATATACATCAATAACATAATATAAGCTAGCCTAACCCAATCTAACATCTCGGCGGTAATATTTGACCACATTCCTGGCTTGTTGGCCTCTACGTCTCCGTGGGACCTTTATATACATCAATAACGTAATATAACGTAACCTAACCCAACCTATCATCTCGGCGGTTATATTTGACAACATTCCTGGCGAGTTGGCTTCTCCGTCTCCGTGGGACCTTTATATACAACAATAACGTAATATAACGTAACCTAACCCAACCTAACATCTCCGCGGTATTATTTGACATCATACCTGGCGAGTTGGCCTCCACGTCTCCGTGGGACCTTTATATACATCAATAACATAATATAAGCTAGCCTAACCTAATCTAACATCTCGGCGGTAATATTTGACCACATTCCTGGCGAGTTGGCCTCTACGTCTCCGTGGGACCTTTATATACATCAATAACGCAATATAACCTAACCTAACCCAACCTAACATCTCCGCGGTAATATTTGACGACATTCCTGGCGAGTTGGCCTCTACGTTTCCGTGGGACCTTTATATACTTCAATAACGTAATATAACCTAACCTAACCCAACCTAACATCTCGGCGGTAATATTTGACGACATTCCTGGCGAGTTGGCCTCTACGTTTCCGTGGGATATTTATATACATCAATAACATAATATAAGCTAAGCTAACCCAATCTAACATCTCCGCGGTAATATTTGACAACATACTTGGCGAGTAGGCCTCTACGTCTCCGTGGGCCCTTCATATACATCAATAACAAAAATATAACCTAACCTAAATCAACCTATCATCTCGGCGATAATATTTGACAAGATTCCTGGCGAGTTGGCCTCTACGTTTCCGTGGGATATTTATATACTTCAATAACGTAATATAACACAACCTAACCCAATCTAACATCTCCGCGGTATTATTTGACAACATACCTGGCGAGTTGGCCTTCACGTCTCCGTGGGACCTTTATATACATCAATAACATAATATAAGCTAGCCTAACCTAATCTAACATCTCGGCGGTAATGTTTGACCACATTCCTGGCGAGTTGGCCTCTACGTCCCGGTGGGACCTTTATATACATCAATAACGTAATATAACCTAACCTAACCCAACCTAACATCTCGGCGGTAATATTTGACAACATTCCTGGCGAGTTGGCTTCTCCGTCCCCGTGGGACCTTTATATACATCAATGACGTAATATAACTTAACCTAACCCAACCTAACATCTCGGCGGTAATATTTGACAAGATTCCTGGCGAGTTGGCCTCTACGTTTCCGTGGGACCTTTATATACTTCAATAACGTAATATAACCTAACCTAACCCAATCTAACATCTCCGCGGTAATATTTGACAACATTCCTGGCGAGTTGGCCTCTACGTTTCCATTTGACCTTCATATACATCAATAACGCAATCTAACCTAACATAACAGAACCTAACATCTCGGCGGTAATATTTGACAACATTCCTGGCGAGTTGGCTTCTCCGTCCCCATGGGACCTTTATATACATCAATAACGTAATATAACCTAACCTAACCCAACCTAACATCTCGGCGGTAATATTTGACAAGATTCCTGGCGAGTTGGCCTCTACGTTTCCGTGGGACCTTTATATACTTCAATAACGTAATATAACCTAACCTAACCCAATCTAACATCTCGGCGGTAATATTTGACATCATTCCTGGCGAGTTGGCCTCTACGTCTCCGTTGACCTTCATATACATCAATAACGTAATATAACGTAACCTAACCAACCTATCATCTCGGCGGTTATATTTGACAACATTCCTGGCGAGTTGGCTTCTCCGTCTCCGTGGGACCTTTATATACATCAATAACGTAATATAACCTAACCTAACCCAACCTAACATCTCCGCGGTATTATTTGACAACATACCTGGCGAGTTGGCCTTCACGTGTCCGTGGGACCTTTATATACATCAATAACATAATATAAGCTAGCCTAACCTAATCTAACATCTCGGCGGTAATGTTTGACCACATTCCTGGCGAGTTGGCCTCTACGTCCCGGTGGGACCTTTATATACATCAATAACGTAATATAACCTAACCTAACCCAACCTAACATCTCGGCGGTAATATTTGACAACATTCCTGGCGAGTTGGCTTCTCCGTCCCCGTGGGACCTTTATATACATCAATGACGTAATATAACCTAACCTAACCCAACCTAACATCTCGGCGGTAATATTTGACAAGATTCCTGGCGAGTTGGCCTCTACGTTTCCGTGGGACCTTTATATACTTCAATAACGTAATATAACCTAACCTAACCCAATCTAACATCTCCGCGGTAATATTTGACAACATTCCTGGCGAGTTGGCCTCTACGTTTCCATTTGACCTTCATATACATCAATAACGCAATCTAACCTAACATAACAGAACCTAACATCTCGGCGGTAATATTTGACAACATTCCTGGCGAGTTGGCTTCTCCGTCCCCATGGGACCTTTATATACATCAATAACGTAATATAACCTAACCTAACCCAACCTAACATCTCGGCGGTATTATTTGACAACATTCCTGGCGAGTTGGCCTCTACGTCTCCGTGGGATCTTTATATACATCAATAACGTATTATAACATAACCTAACCCAATCTAGCATCTCGGCGGTAATATTTGACCACATTCCTGGCTTGTTGGCCTCTACGTCTCCGTGAGACCTTTATATACATCTATAACGTAATATAACCTAACCTAACCCAACCTAACTTCTCGGCGGTAATATTTGAAAACATACCTGGCGAGTTGGCCTCCACGTCTCCGGGGGACCTTTATATACATCAGTAACATAATATAAGCTAGCCTAACCTAATCTAACATCTCGGCGGTAATGTTTGACCACATTCCTGGCGAGTTGGCCTCTACGTCCCCGTGGGACCTTTATATACATCAATAACGTAATATAACCTAACCTAAATCAACCTATCATCTCGGCGATAGTATTTGACAAGATTACTGGCGAGTTGGCCTCTACGTCTCCGTGGGATCTTTATATACATCAATAACGTAATATAACATAACCTAACCCAATCTAACATCTCGGCGGTAATATTTGACGACATTCCTGGCGAGTTGGCCCCTACGTTTCCGTGGGACCTTTATATACTTCAATAACGTAATATAACCTAACCTAACACAACCTAACACCTCGGCGGTAATATTTGACGACATTCCTGGCGAGTTGGCCTCTACGTTTCCGTGGGACCTTTATATACTTCAAGAACGTAATATAACCTAACCTAAATCAACCTATCATCTCGGCGATAATATTTGACAAGATTCCTGGCGAGTTGGCCTCTACGTCTCCGTGGGATCTTTATATACATCAATAACGTAATATAACATAACCTAACCCAATCTAGCATCTCGGCTGTAATATTTGACCACATTCCTGGCTTGTTGGCCTCTACGTCTCCGTGAGACCTTTATATACATCTATAACGTAATATAACCTAACCTAACCCAACCTAACTTCTCGGCGGTAATATTTGAAAACATACCTGGCGAGGTGGCCTCTACGTCTCCGTGGGACCTTTATATACATCAATGACGTAATATAACCTAACCTAACCCAACCTAACATCTCGGCGGTAATATTTGACGACATTCCTGGCGATTTGGCCTCTACGTTTCCGTGGAACCTTTATATACTTCAATAACGTAATATAACCTAACCTAAATCAACCTATCATCTCGGCGATAATATTTGACAAGATTACTGGCGAGTTGGCCTCCACGTCTCCGTGGGATCTTTATATACATCAATAACGTAATATAACATAACCTAACCCAATCTAACATCTCGGCGGTAATATTTGACGACATTCCTGGCGAGTTGGCCTCTACGTTTCCGTGGGACCTTTATATACTTCAATAACGTAATATAACCTAACCTAACACAACCTAACATCTCCGCGGTAATATTTGACAACATTCCTGGCGAGTTGGCCTCTACGTTTCCGTTTGACCTTCATATACATCAATAACGCAATCTAACCTAACATAACCCAACCTAACATCTCGGCGGTAATATTTGACAACATTCCTGGCGAGTTGGCTTCTCCGTCCCCGTGGTACCTTTATATACATCAATAACGTAATATAACCTAACCTAACCCAACCTAACATCTCGGCGGTAATATTTGACGACATTCCTGGCGAGTTGGCCTCTACGTTTCCGTGGGACCTTTATATACTTCAATAACGTAATATAACCTAACCTAAATCAACCTATCATCTCGGCGATAATATTTGACAAGATTCCTGGCGAGTTGGCCTCTACGTCTCCGTGGGATCTTTATATACATCAATAACGTAATATAACATAACCTAACGCAATCTAACCTCTCGGCGCTAATATTTGACCACATACCTGGCTAGTTGGCCTCTACGTCTCCGAGGGACCTTCATATACACCAATAACGAAATATAACCTAACCTATCCTAACCTATCATCTCGGCGGTAACATTTGACAACATTCCCGGCGAGTTGGCCTCTACGTTTCCGTGGGACCTTTATATACTTCAATAACGTAATATAACCTAACCTAAATCAACCTATCATCTCGGCGATAATATTTGACAAGATTCCTGGCGAGTTGGCCTCTACGTCTCCGTGGGATCTTTATATACATCAATAACGTAATATAACATAACCTAACGCAATCTAACCTCTCGGCGCTAATATTTGACCACATACCTGGCTAGTTGGCCTCTACGTCTCCGAGGGACCTTCATATACACCAATAACGAAATATAACCTAACCTAACCCAACCTAACATCTCGGCGGTAATATTTGACGACATTCCTGGCGAGTTGGCCTCTACGTTTCCGTGGGATATTTATATACATCAATAACATAATATAAGCTAAGCTAACCCAATCTAACATCTCCGCGGTAATATTTGACAACATACCTGGCGAGTAGGCCTCTACGTCTCCGTGGGCCCTTCATATACATCAATAACAAAAATATAACCTAACCTAAATCAACCTATCATCTCGGCGATAATATTTGACAAGATTCCTGGCGAGTTGGCCTCTACGTTTCCGTGGGATATTTATATACTTCAATAACGTAATATAACCCAACCTAACCCAATCTAACATCTCCGCGGTAATATTTGACAACATTCCTGGCGAGTTGGCCTCTACGTCTCCGTTTGACCTTCATATACATCAATAACGTAATCTAACCTAACATAACCCAATATAACATCTCGGCGGTAATATTTGACCACATTCCTGGCTTGTTGGCCTCTACGTCTCCGTGGGACCTTTATATACTTCAATAACGTAATATAACCTAACCTGACCCAATCTAGCATCTCGGCGGTAATATTTGACCACATTCCTGGCTTGCTGACCTCTACGTCTCCGTGAGACCTTTATATACATCTATAACGTAATATAACCTAACCTAACCCAACCTAACATCTCGGCGGTAGTATTTGAAAACATTCCTAGCGACTTGGCCTCTACGTCTCCGTGGGACCTTTATATACATCAATAACGTAATATAACCTAACCTAACCCAATCTAACATCTCGGCGGTAATATTTGACATCATTCCTGGCGAGTTGGCCTCTACGTCTCCGTTGACCTTCATATACATCAATAACGTAATATAACGTAACCTAACCAACCTATCATCTCGGCGGTTATATTTGACAACATTCCTGGCGAGTTGGCTTCTCCGTCTCCGTGGGACCTTTATATACATCAATAACGTAATATAACCTAACCTAACCCAACCTAACATCTCCGCGGTATTATTTGACAACATACCTGGCGAGTTGGCCTTCACGTCTCCGTGGGACCTTTATATACATCAATAACATAATATAAGCTAGCCTAACCTAATCTAACATCTCGGCGGTAATGTTTGACCACATTCCTGGCGAGTTGGCCTCTACGTCCCCGTGGGACCTTTATATACATCAATAACGTAATATAACCTAACCTAACCCAACCTAACATCTCGGCGGTAATATTTGACAACATTCCTGGCGAGTTGGCTTCTCCGTCCCCGTGGGACCTTTATATACATCAATGACGTAATATAACCTAACCTAACCCAACCTAACATCTCGGCGGTAATATTTGACAACATTCCTGGCGAGTTGGCCTCTACGTTTCCGTGGGATCTTTATATACATCAATAACGTAATATAACATAACCTAACCCAATCTAACATCTCGGCGGTAATATTTGACGACATTCCTGGCGAGTTGGCCTCTACGTTTCCGTGGGACCTTTATATACTTCAATAACGTAATATAACCTAACCTAACACAACCTAACATCTCCGCGGTAATATTTGACAACATTCCTGGCGAGTTGGCCTCTACGTTTCCGTTTGACCTTCATATACATCAATAACGCAATCTAACCTAACATAACCCAACCTAACATCTCGGCGGTAATATTTGACAACATTCCTGGCGAGTTGGCTTCTCCGTCCCCGTGGTACCTTTATATACATCAATAACGTAATATAACCTAACCTAACCCAACCTAACATCTCGGCGGTAATATTTGACGACATTCCTGGCGAGTTGGCCTCTACGTTTCCGTGGGACCTTTATATACTTCAATAACGTAATATAACCTAACCTAAATCAACCTATCATCTCGGCGATAATATTTGACAAGATTCCTGGCGAGTTGGCCTCTACGTCTCCGTGGGATCTTTATATACATCAATAACGTAATATAACATAACCTAACGCAATCTAACCTCTCGGCGCTAATATTTGACCACATACCTGGCTAGTTGGCCTCTACGTCTCCGAGGGACCTTCATATACACCAATAACGAAATATAACCTAACCTATCCTAACCTATCATCTCGGCGGTAACATTTGACAACATTCCCGGCGAGTTGGCCTCTACGTCTCCGTGGGACCTTTATATACATCAGTAACGTAATATAACCTAACCTAACCCAACGTAACATCTCGGCGGTAATATTTGAAAACATTCCTGGCCAGTTGGCCTTTACGTCTCCGTGGGACCTTCACATACATCAATAACGTAACATAACCTAACCTAACGTAACCCAATCTAGCATCTCGGCGGTAATATTTGACCACATTCCTGGCTTGTTGGCCTCTACGTCTCCGTGGGACCTTTATATACATCAATAACATAATATAAGCTAGCCTAACCCAATCTAACATCTCGGCGGTAATATTTGACCACATTCCTGGCTTGTTGGCCTCTACGTCTCCGTGGGACCTTTATATACATCAATAACGTAATATAACGTAACCTAACCCAACCTATCATCTCGGCGGTAATATTTGACAACATTCCTGGCGAGTTGGCTTCTCCGTCCCCGTGGTACCTTTATATACATCAATAACGTAATATAACCTAACCTAACCCAACCTAACATCTCGGCGGTAATATTTGACATCATACCTGGCGAGTTAGCCTCCACGTCTCCGTGGGACCTTTATATACATCAATAACATAATATAAGCTAGCCTAACCTAATCTAACATCTCGGCGGTAATATTTGACGACATTCCTGGCGAGTTGGCCTCTACGTATCGGTGGGATATTTATATACATCAATAACATAATATAAGCTAAGCTAACCCAATCTAACATCTCCGCGGTAATATTTGACAACATACCTGGCGAGTAGGCCTCTACGTCTCCGTGGGCCCTTCATATACATCAATAACAAAAATATAACCTAACCTAAATCAACCTATCATCTCGGCGATAATATTTGACAAGATTCCTGGCGAGTTGGCCTCTACGTCTCCGTGGGATCTTTATATACATCAATAACGTAATATAACATAACCTAACGCAATCTAACCTCTCGGCGCTAATATTTGACCACATACCTGGCTAGTTGGCCTCTACGTCTCCGAGGGACCTTCATATACACCAATAACGAAATATAACCTAACCTAACCCAACCTAACATCTCGGCGGTAATATTTGACGACATTCCTGGCGAGTTGGCCTCTACGTTTCCGTGGGATATTTATATACATCAATAACATAATATAAGCTAAGCTAACCCAATCTAACATCTCCGCGGTAATATTTGACAACATACCTGGCGAGTAGGCCTCTACGTCTCCGTGGGCCCTTCATATACATCAATAACAAAAATATAACCTAACCTAAATCAACCTATCATCTCGGCGATAATATTTGACAAGATTCCTGGCGAGTTGGCCTCTACGTTTCCGTGGGATATTTATATACTTCAATAACGTAATATAACCCAACCTAACCCAATCTAACATCTCCGCGGTAATATTTGACAACATTCCTGGCGAGTTGGCCTCTACGTCTCCGTTTGACCTTCATATACGTCAATAACGTAATCTAACCTAACATAACCCAATATAACATCTCGGCGGTAATATTTGACCACATTCCTGGCTTGTTGGCCTCTACGTCTCCGTGGGACCTTTATATACTTCAATAACGTAATATAACCTAACCTGACCCAATCTAGCATCTCGGCGGTAATATTTGACCACATTCCTGGCTTGCTGACCTCTACGTCTCCGTGAGACCTTTATATACATCTATAACGTAATATAACCTAACCTAACCCAACCTAACATCTCGGCGGTAGTATTTGAAAACATTCCTAGCGAGTTGGCCTCTACGTCTCCGTGGGACCTTTATATACATCAATAACGTAATATAACCTAACCTAACCCAATCTAACATCTCGGCGGTAATATTTGACATCATTCCTGGCGAGTTGGCCTCTACGTCTCCGTTGACCTTTATATACATCAATAACGTAATATAACCTAACCTAACCCAACCTAACATCTCCGCGGTATTATTTGACAACATACCTGGCGAGTTGGCCTTCACGTCTCCGTGGGACCTTTATATACATCAATAACATAATATAAGCTAGCCTAACCTAATCTAACATCTCGGCGGTAATGTTTGACCACATTCCTGGCGAGTTGGCCTCTACGTCCCCGTGGGACCTTTATATACATCAATAACGTAATATAACCTAACCTAACCCAACCTAACATCTCGGCGGTAATATTTGACAACATTCCTGGCGAGTTGGCTTCTCCGTCCCCGTGGGACCTTTATATACATCAATGACGTAATATAACCTAACCTAACCCAACCTAACATCTCGGCGGTAATATTTGACAACATTCCTGGCGAGTTGGCCTCTACGTTTCCGTGGGATCTTTATATACATCAATAACGTAATATAACATAACCTAACCCAATCTAACATCTCGGCGGTAATATTTGACGACATTCCTGGCGAGTTGGCCTCTACGTTTCCGTGGGACCTTTATATACTTCAATAACGTAATATAACCTAACCTAACACAACCTAACATCTCCGCGGTAATATTTGACAACATTCCTGGCGAGTTGGCCTCTACGTTTCCGTTTGACCTTCATATACATCAATAACGCAATCTAACCTAACATAACCCAACCTAACATCTCGGCGGTAATATTTGACAACATTCCTGGCGAGTTGGCTTCTCCGTCCCCGTGGTACCTTTATATACATCAATAACGTAATATAACCTAACCTAACCCAACCTAACATCTCGGCGGTAATATTTGACGACATTCCTGGCGAGTTGGCCTCTACGTTTCCGTGGGACCTTTATATACTTCAATAACGTAATATAACCTAACCTAAATCAACCTATCATCTCGGCGATAATATTTGACAAGATTCCTGGCGAGTTGGCCTCTACGTCTCCGTGGGATCTTTATATACATCAATAACGTAATATAACATAACCTAACGCAATCTAACCTCTCGGCGCTAATATTTGACCACATTCCTGGCTAGTTGGCCTCTACGTCTCCGAGGGACCTTCATATACACCAATAACGAAATATAACCTAACCTATCCTAACCTATCATCTCGGCGGTAACATTTGACAACATTCCCGGCGAGTTGGCCTCTACGTCTCCGTGGGACCTTTATATACATCAGTAACGTAATATAACCTAACCTAACCCAACGTAACATCTCGGCGGTAATATTTGAAAACATTCCTGGCCAGTTGGCCTTTACGTCTCTGTGGGACCTTCACATACATCAATAACGTAACATAACCTAACCTAACCTAACCCAATCTAGCATCTCGGCGGTAATATTTGACCACATTCCTGGCTTGTTGGCCTCTACGTCTCCGTGGGACCTTTATATACATCAATAACATAATATAAGCTAGCCTAACCCAATCTAACATCTCGGCGGTAATATTTGACCACATTCCTGGCTTGTTGGCCTCTACGTCTCCGTGGGTCCTTTATATACATCAATAACGTAATATAACGTAACCTAACCCAACCTATCATCTCGGCGGTAATATTTGACAACATTCCTGGCGAGTTGGCTTCTCCGTCCCCGTGGTACCTTTATATACATCAATAACGTAATATAACCTAACCTAACCCAACCTAACATCTCGGCGGTAATATTTGACATCATACCTGGCGAGTTAGCCTCCACGTCTCCGTGGGACCTTTATATACATCAATAACATAATATAAGCTAGCCTAACCTAATCTAACATCTCGGCGGTAATATTTGACGACATTCCTGGCGAGTTGGCCTCTACGTATCGGTGGGATATTTATATACATCAATAACATAATATAAGCTAAGCTAACCCAATCTAACATCTCCGCGGTAATATTTGACAACATTCCTGGCGAGTTGGCCTCTACGTCTCCGTTTGACCTTCATATACATCAATAACGTAATCTAACCTAACATAACCCAATATAACATCTCGGCGGTAATATTTGACCACATTCCTGGCTTGTTGGCCTCTACGTCTCCGTGGGACCTTTATATACTTCAATAACGTAATATAACCTAACCTGACCCAATCTAGCATCTCGGCGGTAATATTTGACCACATTCCTGGCTTGCTGACCTCTACGTCTCCGTGTGACCTTTATATACATCTATAACGTAATATAACCTAACCTAACCCAACCTAACATCTCGGCGGTAGTATTTGAAAACATTCCTAGCGAGTTGGCCTCTACGTCTCCGTGGGACCTTTATATACATCAATAACGTAATATAACCTAACCTAACCCAATCTAACATCTCGGCGGTAATATTTGACATCATTCCTGGCGAGTTGGCCTCTACGTCTCCGTTGACCTTCATATACATCAATAACGTAATATAACGTAACCTAACCAACCTATCATCTCGGCGGTTATATTTGACAACATTCCTGGCGAGTTGGCTTCTCCGTCTCCGTGGGACCTTTATATACATCAATAACGTAATATAACCTAACCTAACCCAACCTAACATCTCCGCGGTATTATTTGACAACATACCTGGCGAGTTGGCCTTCACGTCTCCGTGGGACCTTTATATACATCAATAACATAATATAAGCTAGCCTAACCTAATCTAACATCTCGGCGGTAATGTTTGACCACATTCCTGGCGAGTTGGCCTCTACGTCCCCGTGGGACCTTTATATACATCAATAACGTAATATAACCTAACCTAACCCAACCTAACATCTCGGCGGTAATATTTGACAACATTCCTGGCGAGTTGGCTTCTCCGTCCCCGTGGGACCTTTATATACATCAATGACGTAATATAACCTAACCTAACCCAACCTAACATCTCGGCGGTAATATTTGACAACATTCCTGGCGAGTTGGCCTCTACGTTTCCGTGGGATCTTTATATACATCAATAACGTAATATAACATAACCTAACCCAATCTAACATCTCGGCGGTAATATTTGACGACATTCCTGGCGAGTTGGCCTCTACGTTTCCGTGGGACCTTTATATACTTCAATAACGTAATATAACCTAACCTAACACAACCTAACATCTCCGCGGTAATATTTGACAACATTCCTGGCGAGTTGGCCTCTACGTTTCCGTTTGACCTTCATATACATCAATAACGCAATCTAACCTAACATAACCCAACCTAACATCTCGGCGGTAATATTTGACAACATTCCTGGCGAGTTGGCTTCTCCGTCCCCGTGGTACCTTTATATACATCAATAACGTAATATAACCTAACCTAACCCAACCTAACATCTCGGCGGTAATATTTGACGACATTCCTGGCGAGTTGGCCTCTACGTTTCCGTGGGACCTTTATATACTTCAATAACGTAATATAACCTAACCTAAATCAACCTATCATCTCGGCGATAATATTTGACAAGATTCCTGGCGAGTTGGCCTCTACGTCTCCGTGGGATCTTTATATACATCAATAACGTAATATAACATAACCTAACGCAATCTAACCTCTCGGCGCTAATATTTGACCACATTCCTGGCTAGTTGGCCTCTACGTCTCCGAGGGACCTTCATATACACCAATAACGAAATATAACCTAACCTATCCTAACCTATCATCTCGGCGGTAACATTTGACAACATTCCCGGCGAGTTGGCCTCTACGTCTCCGTGGGACCTTTATATACATCAGTAACGTAATATAACCTAACCTAACCCAACGTAACATCTCGGCGGTAATATTTGAAAACATTCCTGGCCAGTTGGCCTTTACGTCTCCGTGGGACCTTCACATACATCAATAACGTAACATAACCTAACCTAACCTAACCCAATCTAGCATCTCGGCGGTAATATTTGACCACATTCCTGGCTTGTTGGCCTCTACGTCTCCGTGGGACCTTTATATACATCAATAACATAATATAAGCTAGCCTAACCCAATCTAACATCTCGGCGGTAATATTTGACGACATTCCTGGCTTGTTGGCCTTCACGTCTCCGTGGGACCTTTATATACATCAATAACATAATATAAGCTAGCCTAACTTAATCTAACATCTCGGCGGTAATGTTTGACCACATTCCTGGCGAGTTGGCCTCTACGTCCCCGTGAGACCTTTATATACATCAATAACGTAATATAACCTAACCTAACCCAACCTAACATCTCGGCGGTAATATTTGACAACATTCCTGGCGAGTTGGCTTCTCCGTCCCCGTGGGACCTTTATATACATCAATGACGTAATATAACCTAACCTAACCCAACCTAACATCTCGGCGGTAATATTTGACAAGATTCCTGGCGAGTTGGCCTCTACGTTTCCGTGGGACCTTTATATACTTCAATAACGTAATATAACCTAACCTAACCCAATCTAACATCTCCGCGGTAATATTTGACAACATTCCTGGCGAGTTGGCCTCTACGTTTCCATTTGACCTTCATATACATCAATAACGCAATCTAACCTAACATAACAGAACCTAACATCTCGGCGGTAATATTTGACAACATTCCTGGCGAGTTGGCTTCTCCGTCCCCGTGGGACCTTTATATACATCAATAACGTAATATAACCTAACCTAACCCAACCTAACATCTCGGCGGTAATATTTGACAACATTCCTGGCGAGTTGGCCTCTACGTCTCCGTGGGATCTTTATATACATCAATAACGTAATATAACATAACCTAACCCAATCTAGCATCTCGGCGGTAATATTTGACCACATTCCTGGCTTGTTGGCCTCTACGTCTCCGTGAGACCTTTATATACATCTATAACGTAATATAACCTAACCTAACCCAACCTAACTTCTCGGCGGTAATATTTGAAAACATACCTGGCGAGTTGGCCTCCACGTCTCCGGGGGACCTTTATATACATCACTAACATAATATAAGCTAGCCTAACCTAATCTAACATCTCGGCGGTAATATTTGACCACATTCCTGGCTTGTTGGCCTTCACGTCTCCGTGGGACCTTTATATACATCAATAACATAATATAAGCTAGCCTAACTTAATCTAACATCTCGGCGGTAATGTTTGACCACATTCCTGGCGAGTTGGCCTCTACGTTTCCGTGGGACCTTTATATACCTCAATGACGTAATATAACCTAACCTAACCCAACCTAACATCTCGGCGGTAATATTTGACGACATTCCTGGCGAGTTGGCCTCTACGTTTCCGTGGGACCTTTATATACTTCAATAACGTAATATAACCTAACCTAAATCAACCTATCATCTCGGCGATAATATTTGACAAGATTACTGGCGAGTTGGCCTCTACGTCTCCGTGGGATCTTTATATACATCAATAACGTAATATAACATAACCTAACCCAATCTAACATCTCGGCGGTAATATTTGACGACATTCCTGGCGAGTTGGCCTCTACGTTTCCGTGGGACCTTTATATACTTCAATAACGTAATATAACCTAACCTAACACAACCTAACATCTCCGCGGTAATATTTGACAACATTCCTGGCGAGTTGGCCTCTACGTTTCCGCTTGACCTTCATATACATCAATAACGCAATCTAACCTAACATAACCCAACCTAACATCTCGGCGGTAATATTTGACAACATTCCTGGCGAGTTGGCTTCTCCGTCCCCGTGGTACCTTTATATACATCAATAACGTAATATAACCTAACCTAACCCAACCTAACATCTCGGCGGTAATATTTGACGACAGTCCTGGCGAGTTGGCCTCTACGTTTCCGTGGGACCTTTATATACATCAGTAACGTAATATAACCTAACCTAACCCAACGTAACATCTCGGCGGTAATATTTGAAAACATTCCTGGCCAGTTGGCCTTTACGTCTCCGTGGTGCCTTCACATACATCAATAACGTAACATAACCTAACCTAAACTAACCCAATCTAGCATCTCGGCGGTAATATTTGACCACATTCCTGGCTTGTTGGCCACTACGTCTCCGTGGGACCTTTATATACCTCAATAACATAATATAAGCTAGCCTAACCCAATCTAACATCTCGGCGGTAATATTTGACCACATTCCTGGCTTGTTGGCCTCTACGTCTCCGTGGGACCTTTATAAACATCAATAACGTAATATAACGTAACCTAACCCAACCTATCATCTCGGCGGTTATATTTGACAACATTCCTGGCGAGTTGGCTTCTCCGTCTCCGTGGGACCTTTATATACAACAATAACGTAATATAACGTAACCTAACCCAACCTAACATCTCCGCGGTATTATTTGACATCATACCTGGCGAGTTGGCCTCCACGTCTGCGTGGGACCTTTATATACATCAATAACATAATATATGCTAGCCTAACCTAATCTAACATCTCGGCGGTAATATTTGACGACATTCCTGGCGAGTTGGCCTCTACGTTTCCGTGGGATATTTATATACATCAATAACATAATATAAGCTAACCTAACCCAACCTAACATCTCGGCGGTAATATTTGACGACATTCCTGGCGAGTTGGCCTCTACGTTTCCGTGGGACCTTTATATACTTCAATAACGTAATATAACCTAACCTAAATCAACCTATCATCTCGGCGATAATATTTGACAAGATTACTGGCGAGTTGGCCTCTACGTCTCCGTGGGATCTTTATATACATCAATAACGTAATATAACATAACCTAACCCAATCTAACATCTCGGCGGTAATATTTGACGACATTCCTGGCGAGTTGGCCTCTACGTTTCCGTGGGACCTTTATATACTTCAATAACGTAATATAACCTAACCTAACACAACCTAACATCTCCGCGGTAATATTTGACAACATTCCTGGCGAGTTGGCCTCTACGTTTCCGTTTGACCTTCATATACATCAATAACGCAATCTAACCTAACATAACCCAACCTAACATCTCGGCGGTAATATTTGACAACATTCCTGGCGAGTTGGCTTCTCCGTCGCCGTGGTACCTTTATATACATCAATAACGTAATATAACCTAACCTAACCCAACCTAACATCTCGGCGGTAATATTTGACGACATTCCTGGCGAGTTGGCCTCTACGTTTCCGTGGGACCTTTATATACTTCAATAACGTAATATAACCTAACCTAAATCAAGCTATCATCTCGGCGATAATATTTGACAAGATTCCTGGCAAGTTGGCCTCTACGTCTCCGTGGGATCTTTATATACATCAATAACGTAATATAACATAACCTAACCCAATCTAACCTCTCGGCGCTAATATTTGACCACATTCCTGGCTAGTTGGCCTCTACGTCTCCGAGGGACCTTCATATACACCAATAACGAAATATAACCTAACCTATCCTAACCTATCATCTCGGCGGTAACATTTGACAACATTCCCGGCGAGTTGGCCTCTACGTCTCCGTGGGACCTTTGTATACATCAGTAACGTAATATAACCTAACCTAACCCAACGTAACATCTCGGCGGTAATATTTGAAAACATTCCTGGCCAGTTGGCCTTTACGTCTCCGTGGGACCTTCACATACATCAATAACGTAACATAACCTAACCTAACCTAACCCAATCTAGCATCTCGGCGGTAATATTTGACCACATTCCTGGCTTGTTGGCCACTACGTCTCCGTGGGACCTTTATATACATCAATAACATAATATAAGCTAGCCTAACCCAATCTAACATCTCGGCGGTAATATTTGACCACATTCCTGGCTTGTTGGCCTCCACGTCTCCGTGGGACCTTTATAAACATCAATAACGTAATATAACGTAACCTAACCCAACCTATCATCTCGGCGGTTATATTTGACAACATTCCTGGCGAGTTGGCTTCTCCGTCTCCGTGGGACCTTTATATACAACAATAACGTAATATAACGTAACCTAACCCAACCTAACATCTCCGCGGTATTATTTGACATCATACCTGGCGAGTTGGCCTCCACGTCTCCGTGGGACCTTTATATACATCAATAACATAATATAAGCTAGCCTAACCTAATCTAACATCTCGGCGGTAATATTTGACGACATTCCTGGCGAGTTGGCCTCTACGTTTCCGTGGGATATTTATATACATCAATAACATAATATAAGCTAAGCTAACCCAATCTAACATCTCCGCGGTAATATTTGACAACATACCTGGCGAGTAGGCCTCTTCGTCTCCGTGGGCCCTTCATATACATCAATAACAAAAATATAACCTAACCTAAATCAACCTATCATCTCGGCGATAATATTTGACAAGATTCCTGGCGAGTTGGCCTCTACGTTTCCGTGGGATATTTATATACTTCAATAACGTAATATAACCTAACCTAACCCAATCTAACATCTCCGCGGTAATATTTGACAACATTCCTGGCGAGTTGGCCTCTACGTCTCCGTTTGACCTTCATATACATCAATAACGTAATCTAACCTAACATAACCCAACCTAACATCTCGGCGGTAATGTTTGACAACATTCCTGGCGAGTTGGCTTCTCCATCCCCGTGGGACCTTTATATACATCTATAACGTAATATAACCTAACCTAACCCAATCTAGCATCTCGGCGGTAATATTTGACCACATTCCTGGCTTGTTGGCCTCTACGTCTCCGTGAGACCTTTATATACATCTATAACGTAATATAACCTAACCTAACCCAACCTAACTTCTCGGCGGTAATATTTGAAAACATACCTGGCGAGTTGGCCTCCACGTCTCCGGGGGACCTTTATATACATCAGTAACATAATATAAGCTAGCCTAACCTAATCTAACATCTCGGCGGTAATGTTTGACCACATTCCTGGCGAGTTGGCCTCTACGTCCCCGTGGGACCTTTATATACATCAATAACGTAATATAACCTAACCTAAATCAACCTATCATCTCGGCGATAATATTTGACAAGATTACTGGCGAGTTGGCCTCTACGTCTCCGTGGGATCTTTATATACATCAATAACGTAATATAACATAACCTAACCCAATCTAACATCTCGGCGGTAATATTTGACGACATTCCTGGCGAGTTGGCCTCTACGTTTCCGTGGGACCTTTATATACTTCAATAACGTAATATAACCTAACCTAACACAACCTAACATCTCGGCGGTAATATTTGACGACATTCCTGGCGAGTTGGCCTCTACGTTTCCGTGGGTCCTTTATATACTTCAAGAACGTAATATAACCTAACCTAAATCAATCTAACCTCTCGGCGCTAATATTTGACCAGATTCCTGGCTAGTTGGCCTCTACGTCTCCGAGGGACCTTCATATACACCAATAACGAAATATAACCTAACCTATCCTAACCTATCATCTCGGCGGTAACATTTGACAACATTCCCGGCGAGTTGGCCTCTACGTCTCCGTGGGACCTTTATATACAACAATAACGTAATATAACGTAACCTAACCCAACCTAACATCTCCGCGGTATTATTTGACATCATACCTGGCGAGTTGGCCTCCACGTCTCCGTGGGACCTTTATATACATCAATAATATAATATAAGCTAGCCTAACCTAATTTAACATCTCGGCGGTAATATTTGACGACATTCCTGGCGAGTTGGCCTCTACGTTTCCGTGGGATATTTATATACATCAATAACATAATATAAGCTAAGCTAACCCAATCTAACATCTCCGCGGTAATATTTGACAACATACCTGGCGAGTAGGCCTCTACGTTTCCGTGGGACCTTTATATACTTCAATAACGTAATATAACCTAACCTAAATCAACCTATCATCTCGGCGATAATATTTGACAAGATTCCTGGCGAGTTGGCCTCTACGTCTCCGTGGGATCTTTATATACATCAATAACGTAATATAACATAACCTAACGCAATCTAACCTCTCGGCGCTAATATTTGACCACATACCTGGCTAGTTGGCCTCTACGTCTCCGAGGGACCTTCATATACACCAATAACGAAATATAACCTAACCTATCCTAACCTATCATCTCGGCGGTAACATTTGACAACATTCCCGGCGAGTTGGCCTCTACGTCTCCGTGGGACCTTTATATACATCAGTAACGTAATATAACCTAACCTAACCCAACGTAACATCTCGGCGGTAATATTTGAAAACATTCCTGGCCAGTTGGCCTTTACGTCTCCGTGGGACCTTCACATACATCAATAACGTAACATAACCTAACCTAACCTAACCCAATCTAGCATCTCGGCGGTAATATTTGACCACATTCCTGGCTTGTTGGCCTCTACGTCTCCGTGGGACCTTTATATACATCAATAACATAATATAAGCTAGCCTAACCCAATCTAACATCTCGGCGGTAATATTTGACCACATTCCTGGCTTGTTGGCCTCTACGTCTCCGTGGGACCTTTATATACATCAATAACGTAATATAACGTAACCTAACCCAACCTATCATCTCGGCGGTAATATTTGACAACATTCCTGGCGAGTTGGCTTCTCCGTCCCCGTGGTACCTTTATATACATCAATAACGTAATATAACCTAACCTAACCCAACCTAACATCTCGGCGGTAATATTTGACATCATACCTGGCGAGTTAGCCTCCACGTCTCCGTGGGACCTTTATATACATCAATAACATAATATAAGCTAGCCTAACCTAATCTAACATCTCGGCGGTAATATTTGACGACATTCCTGGCGAGTTGGCCTCTACGTTTCGGTGGGATATTTATATACATCAATAACATAATATAAGCTAAGCTAACCCAATCTAACATCTCCGCGGTAATATTTGACAACATACCTGGCGAGTAGGCCTCTACGTCTCCGTGGGCCCTTCATATACATCAATAACAAAAATATAACCTAACCTAAATCAACCTATCATCTCGGCGATAATATTTGACAAGATTCCTGGCGAGTTGGCCTCTACGTTTCCGTGGGATATTTATATACTTCAATAACGTAATATAACCTAACCTAACCCAATCAAACATCTCCGCGGTAATATTTGACAACATTCCTGGCGAGTTGGCCTCTACGTCTCCGTTTGACCTTCATATACATCAATAACGTAATCTAACCTAACATAACCCAACCTAACATCTCGGCGGTAATGTTTGACAACATTCCTGGCGAGTTGGCTTCTCCATCCCCGTGGGACCTTTATATACATCTATAACGTAATATAACCTAACCTAACCCAATCTAGCATCTCGGCGGTAATATTTGACCACATTCCTGGCTTGTTGGCCTTCACGTCTCCGTGGGACCTTTATATACATCAATAACATAATATAAGCTAGCCTAACTTAATCTAACATCTCGGCGGTAATGTTTGACCACATTCCTGGCGAGTTGGCCTCTACGTCCCCGTGAGACCTTTATATACATCAATAACGTAATATAACCTAACCTAACCCAACCTAACATCTCGGCGGTAATATTTGACAACATTCCTGGCGAGTTGGCTTCTCCGTCCCCGTGGGACCTTTATATACATCAATGACGTAATATAACCTAACCTAACCCAACCTAACATCTCGGCGGTAATATTTGACAAGATTCCTGGCGAGTTGGCCTCTACGTTTCCGTGGGACCTTTATATACTTCAATAACGTAATATAACCTAACCTAACCCAATCTAACATCTCCGCGGTAATATTTGACAACATTCCTGGCGAGTTGGCCTCTACGTTTCCATTTGACCTTCATATACATCAATAACGCAATCTAACCTAACATAACAGAACCTAACATCTCGGCGGTAATATTTGACAACATTCCTGGCGAGTTGGCTTCTCCGTCCCCGTGGGACCTTTATATACATCAATAACGTAATATAACCTAACCTAACCCAACCTAACATCTCGGCGGTAATATTTGACAACATTCCTGGCGAGTTGGCCTCTACGTCTCCGTGGGATCTTTATATACATCAATAACGTAATATAACATAACCTAACCCAATCTAGCATCTCGGCGGTAATATTTGACCACATTCCTGGCTTGTTGGCCTCTACGTCTCCGTGAGACCTTTATATACATCTATAACGTAATATAACCTAACCTAACCCAACCTAACTTCTCGGCGGTAATATTTGAAAACATACCTGGCGAGTTGGCCTCCACGTCTCCGGGGGACCTTTATATACATCACTAACATAATATAAGCTAGCCTAACCTAATCTAACATCTCGGCGGTAATGTTTGACCACATTCCTGGCGAGTTGGCCTCTACGTCGCCGTGGGACCTTTATATACATCAATAACGTAATATAACCTAACCTAAATCAACCTATCATCTCGGCGATAATATTTGACAAGATTACTGGCGAGTTGGCCTCTACGTCTCCGTGGGATCTTTATATACATCAATAACGTAATATAACATAACCTAACCCAATCTAACATCTCGGCGGTAATATTTGACGACATTCCTGGCGAGTTGGCCTCTACGTTTCCGTGGGACCTTTATATACCTCAATGACGTAATATAACCTAACCTAACCCAACCTAACATCTCGGCGGTAATATTTGACGACATTCCTGGCGAGTTGGCCTCTACGTTTCCGTGGGACCTTTATATACTTCAATAACGTAATATAACCTAACCTAAATCAACCTATCATCTCGGCGATAATATTTGACAAGATTACTGGCGAGTTGGCCTCTACGTCTCCGTGGGATCTTTATATACATCAATAACGTAATATAACATAACCTAACCCAATCTAACATCTCGGCGGTAATATTTGACGACATTCCTGGCGAGTTGGCCTCTACGTTTCCGTGGGACCTTTATATACTTCAATAACGTAATATAACCTAACCTAACACAACCTAACATCTCCGCGGTAATATTTGACAACATTCCTGGCGAGTTGGCCTCTACGTTTCCGTTTGACCTTCATATACATCAATAACGCAATCTAACCTAACATAACCCAACCTAACATCTCGGCGGTAATATTTGACAACATTCCTGGCGAGTTGGCTTCTCCGTCGCCGTGGTACCTTTATATACATCAATAACGTAATATAACCTAACCTAACCCAACCTAACATCTCGGCGGTAATATTTGACGACATTTCTGGCGAGTTGGCCTCTACGTTTCCGTGGGACCTTTATATACTTCAATAACGTAATATAACCTAACCTAAATCAAGCTATCATCTCGGCGATAATATTTGACAAGATTCCTGGCAAGTTGGCCTCTACGTCTCCGTGGGATCTTTATATACATCAATAACGTAATATAACATAACCTAACCCAATCTAACCTCTCGGCGCTAATATTTGACCACATTCCTGGCTAGTTGGCCTCTACGTCTCCGAGGGACCTTCATATACACCAATAACGAAATATAACCTAACCTATCCTAACCTATCATCTCGGCGGTAACATTTGACAACATTCCCGGCGAGTTGGCCTCTACGTCTCCGTGGGACCTTTGTATACATCAGTAACGTAATATAACCTAACCTAACCCAACGTAACATCTCGGCGGTAATATTTGAAAACATTCCTGGCCAGTTGGCCTTTACGTCTCCGTGGGACCTTCACATACATCAATAACGTAACATAACCTAACCTAACCTAACCCAATCTAGCATCTCGGCGGTAATATTTGACCACATTCCTGGCTTGTTGGCCACTACGTCTCCGTGGGACCTTTATATACATCAATAACATAATATAAGCTAGCCTAACCCAATCTAACATCTCGGCGGTAATATTTGACCACATTCCTGGCTTGTTGGCCTCCACGTCTCCGTGGGACCTTTATAAACATCAATAACGTAATATAACGTAACCTAACCCAACCTATCATCTCGGCGGTTATATTTGACAACATTCCTGGCGAGTTGGCTTCTCCGTCTCCGTGGGACCTTTATATACAACAATAACGTAATATAACGTAACCTAACCCAACCTAACATCTCCGCGGTATTATTTGACATCATACCTGGCGAGTTGGCCTCCACGTCTCCGTGGGACCTTTATATACATCAATAACATAATATAAGCTAGCCTAACCTAATCTAACATCTCGGCGGTAATATTTGACGACATTCCTGGCGAGTTGGCCTCTACGTTTCCGTGGGATATTTATATACATCAATAACATAATATAAGCTAAGCTAACCCAATCTAACATCTCCGCGGTAATATTTGACAACATACCTGGCGAGTAGGCCTCTTCGTCTCCGTGGGCCCTTCATATACATCAATAACAAAAATATAACCTAACCTAAATCAACCTATCATCTCGGCGATAATATTTGACAAGATTCCTGGCGAGTTGGCCTCTACGTTTCCGTGGGATATTTATATACTTCAATAACGTAATATAACCTAACCTAACCCAATCTAACATCTCCGCGGTAATATTTGACAACATTCCTGGCGAGTTGGCCTCTACGTCTCCGTTTGACCTTCATATACATCAATAACGTAATCTAACCTAACATAACCCAACCTAACATCTCGGCGGTAATGTTTGACAACATTCCTGGCGAGTTGGCTTCTCCATCCCCGTGGGACCTTTATATACATCTATAACGTAATATAACCTAACCTAACCCAATCTAGCATCTCGGCGGTAATATTTGACCACATTCCTGGCTTGTTGGCCTCTACGTCTCCGTGAGACCTTTATATACATCTATAACGTAATATAACCTAACCTAACCCAACCTAACTTCTCGGCGGTAATATTTGAAAACATATCTGGCGAGTTGGCCTCCACGTCTCCGGGGGACCTTTATATACATCAGTAACATAATATAAGCTAGCCTAACCTAATCTAACATCTCGGCGGTAATGTTTGACCACATTCCTGGCGAGTTGGCCTCTACGTCCCCGTGGGACCTTTATATACATCAATAACGTAATATAACCTAACCTAAATCAACCTATCATCTCGGCGATAATATTTGACAAGATTACTGGCGAGTTGGCCTCTACGTCTCCGTGGGATCTTTATATACATCAATAACGTAATATAACATAACCTAACCCAATCTAACATCTCGGCGGTAATATTTGACGACATTCCTGGCGAGTTGGCCTCTACGTTTCCGTGGGACCTTTATATACTTCAATAACGTAATATAACCTAACCTAACACAACCTAACATCTCGGCGGTAATATTTGACGACATTCCTGGCGAGTTGGCCTCTACGTTTCCGTGGGTCCTTTATATACTTCAAGAACGTAATATAACCTAACCTAAATCAATCTAACCTCTCGGCGCTAATATTTGACCACATTCCTGGCTAGTTGGCCTCTACGTCTCCGAGGGACCTTCATATACACCAATAACGAAATATAACCTAACCTATCCTAACCTATCATCTCGGCGGTAACATTTGACAACATACCCGGCGAGTTGGCCTCTACGTCTCCGTGGGACCTTTATATACAACAATAACGTAATATAACGTAACCTAACCCAACCTAACATCTCCGCGGTATTATTTGACATCATACCTGGCGAGTTGGCCTCCACGTCTCCGTGGGACCTTTATATACATCAATAATATAATATAAGCTAGCCTAACCTAATTTAACATCTCGGCGGTAATATTTGACGACATTCCTGGCGAGTTGGCCTCTACGTTTCCGTGGGATATTTATATACATCAATAACATAATATAAGCTAAGCTAACCCAATCTAACATCTCCGCGGTAATATTTGACAACATACCTGGCGAGTAGGCCTCTACGTTTCCGTGGGACCTTTATATACTTCAATAACGTAATATAACCTAACCTAAATCAACCTATCATCTCGGCGATAATATTTGACAAGATTACTGGCGAGTTGGCCTCTACGTCTCCGTGGGATCTTTATATACATCAATAACGTAATATAACCTAACCTAACCCAACCTAACATCTCCGCGGTATTATTTGACAACATTCCTGGCTTGTTGGCCTTCACGTCTCCGTGGGACCTTTATATACATCAATAACATAATATAAGCTAGCCTAACCTAATCTAACATCTCGGCGGTAATGTTTGACCACATTCCTGGCGAGTTGGCCTCTACGTTTCCGTTTGACCTTCATATACATCAATAACGCAATCTAACCTAACATAACCCAACCCAACATCTCGGCGGTAATATTTGACAATATTCCTGGCGAGTTGGCTTCTCCGTCCCCGTGGTACCTTTATATACATCAATAACGTAATATAACCTAACCTAACCCAACCTAACATCTCGGCGGTAATATTTGACGTCATTCCTGGCGAGTTGGCCTCTACGTTTCCGTGGGACCTTTATATACTTCAATAACGTAATATAACCTAACCTAACCCAATCTAACATCTCCGCGGTAATATTTGACAACATTCCTGGCGAGTTGGCCTCTACGTCTCCGTTTGACCTTCATATACATCAATAACGTAATCTAACCTAACCTAAATCAACCTAACATCTCGGCGGTAATATTTGACAACATTCCTGGCGAGTTGGCTTCTCCGTCCCCGTGGGACCTTTATATACTTCAATAACGTAATATAACCTAACCTGACCCAGTCTAGCACCTCGGCGGTAATATTTGACCACACTCCTGGCTTGCTGACCTCTACGTCTCCGTGAGACCTTTATATATATCTATAACGTAATATAACCTAACCTAACCCAACCTAACATCTCGGCGGTAGTATTTGAAAACATTCCTAGCGAGTTGGCCTCTACGTCTCCGTGGGACCTTTATATACATCAATAACGTAATATAACCTAACCTAACCCAATCTAACATCTCGGCGGTAATATTTGACATCATTCCTGGCGAGTTGGCCTCCACGTCTCCGGGGGACCTTTATATACATCAGTAACATAATATAAGCTAGCCTAACCTAATCTAACATCTCGGCGGTAATGTTTGACCACATTTCTGGCGAGTTGGCCTCTACGTCCCCGTGGGACCTTTATATACATCAATAACGTAATATAACCTAACCTAAATCAACCTATCATCTCGGCGATAATATTTGACAAGATTACTGGCGAGTTGGCCTCTACGTCTCCGTGGGATCTTTATATACATCAATAACGTAATATAACATAACCTAACCCAATCTAACATCTCGGCGGTAATATTTGACGACATTCCTGGCGAGTTGGCCTCTACGTTTCCGCGGGACCTTTATATACTTCAATAACGTAATATAACCTAACCTAACACAACCTAACATCTCGGCGGTAATATTTGACGACATTCCTGGCGAGTTGGCCTCTACGTCTCCGTGGGATCTTTATATACTTCAATAACGTAATATAACCTAACCTAAATCAATCTAACCTCTCGGCGCTAATATTTGACCACATTCCTGGCTAGTTGGCCTCTACGTCTCCGAGGGACCTTCATATACACCAATAACGAAATATAACCTAACCTATCCTAACCTATCATCTCGGCGGTAACATTTGACAACATTCCCGGCGAGTTGGCCTCTACGTCTCCGTGGGACCTTTATATACAACAATAACGTAATATAACGTAACCTAACCCAACCTAACATCTCCGCGGTATTATTTGACATCATACCTGGCGAGTTGGCCTCCACGTCTCCGTGGGACCTTTATATACATCAATAATATAATATAAGCTAGCCTAACCTAATTTAACATCTCGGCGGTAATATTTGACGACATTCCTCGCGAGTTGGCCTCTACGTTTCCGTGGGATATTTATATACATCAATAACATAATATAAGCTAAGCTAACCCAATCTAACATCTCCGCGGTAATATTTGACAACATACCTGGCGAGTAGGCCTCTACGTTTCCGTGGGACCTTTATATACTTCAATAACGTAATATAACCTAACCTAAATCAACCTATCATCTCGGCGATAATATTTGACAAGATTACTGGCGAGTTGGCCTCTACGTCTCCGTGGGATCTTTATATACATCAATAACGTAATATAACCTAACCTAACCCAACCTAACATCTCCGCGGTATTATTTGACAACATTCCTGGCTTGTTGGCCTTCACGTCTCCGTGGGACCTTTATATACATCAATAACATAATATAAGCTAGCCTAACCTAATCTAACATCTCGGCGGTAATGTTTGACCACATTCCTGGCGAGTTGGCCTCTACGTTTCCGTTTGACCTTCATATACATCAATAACGCAATCTAACCTAACATAACCCAACCCAACATCTCGGCGGTAATATTTGACAACATTCCTGGCGAGTTGGCTTCTCCGTCCCCGTGGTACCTTTATATACATCAATAACGTAATATAACCTAACCTAACCCAACCTAACATCTCGGCGGTAATATTTGACGTCATTCCTGGCGAGTTGGCCTCTACGTTTCCGTGGGACCTTTATATACTTCAATAACGTAATATAACCTAACCTAACCCAATCTAACATCTCCGCGGTAATATTTGACAACATTCCTGGCGAGTTGGCCTCTACGTCTCCGTTTGACCTTCATATACATCAATAACGTAATCTAACCTAACCTAAATCAACCTAACATCTCGGCGGTAATATTTGACAACATTCCTGGCGAGTTGGCTTCTCCGTCCCCGTGGGACCTTTATATACTTCAATAACGTAATATAACCTAACCTGACCCAGTCTAGCACCTCGGCGGTAATATTTGACCACACTCCTGGCTTGCTGACCTCTACGTCTCCGTGAGACCTTTATATACATCTATAACGTAATATAACTTAACCTAACCCAACCTAACATCTCGGCGGTAGTATTTGAAAACATTCCTAGCGAGTTGGCCTCTACGTCTCCGTGGGACCTTTATATACATCAATAACGTAATATAACCTAACCTAACCCAATCTAACATCTCGGCGGTAATATTTGACATCATTCCTGGCGAGTTGGCCTCCACGTCTCCGGGGGACCTTTATATACATCAGTAACATAATATAAGCTAGCCTAACCTAATCTAACATCTCGGCGGTAATGTTTGACCACATTTCTGGCGAGTTGGCCTCTACGTCCCCGTGGGACCTTTATATACATCAATAACGTAATATAACCTAACCTAAATCAACCTATCATCTCGGCGATAATATTTGACAAGATTACTGGCGAGTTGGCCTCTACGTCTCCGTGGGATCTTTATATACATCAATAACGTAATATAACATAACCTAACCCAATCTAACATCTCGGCGGTAATATTTGACGACATTCCTGGCGAGTTGGCCTCTACGTTTCCGCGGGACCTTTATATACTTCAATAACGTAATATAACCTAACCTAACACAACCTAACATCTCGGCGGTAATATTTGACGACATTCCTGGGGAGTTGGCCTCTACGTCTCCGTGGGATCTTTATATACATCAATAACGTAATATAACATAACCTAACCCAATCTAGCATCTCGGCTGTAATATTTGACCACATTCCTGGCTTGTTATCCTCTACGTCTCCGTGAGACCTTTATATACATCTATAACGTAATATAACCTAACCTAACCCAACCTAACTTCTCGGCGGTAATATTTGAAAGCATACCTGGCGAGGTGGCCTCTACGTCTCCGTGGGATATTTATATACATCAATAACATAATATAAGCTAGCCTAACCCAATCTAACATCTCGGCGGTAATATTTGACCACATTCCTGGCGAGTTGGCTTCTCCATCCCCGTGGGACCTTTATATACATCAATAACGTAATATAACCTAACCTAACCCAATCTAGCATCTCGGCGGTAATATTTGACCACATTCCTGGCTTGTTGGCCTCTACGTCTCCGTGAGAACTATATATACATCTATAACGTAATATAACCTAACCTAACCCAACCTAACATCTCGGCGGTAGTATTTGAAAACATTCCTAGCGAGTTGGCCTCTACGTCTCCGTGGGACCTTTATATACATCAATAACGTAATATAACCTAACCTAACCCAATCTAACATCTCGGCGGTAATATTTGACGACATTCCTGGCGAGTTGGCCTCTACGTTTCCGCGGGACCTTTATATACTTCAATAACGTAATATAACCTAACCTAACACAACCTAACATCTCGGCGGTAATATTTGACGACATTCCTGGCGAGTTGGCCTCTACGTCTCCGTGGGATCTTTATATACATCAATAACGTAATATAACATAACCTAACCCAATCTAGCATCTCGGCTGTAATATTTGACCACATTCCTGGCTTGTTGGCCTCTACGTCTCCGTGAGACCTTTATATACATCTATAACGTAATATAACCTAACCTAACCCAACCTAACTTCTCGGCGGTAATATTTGAAAGCATACCTGGCGAGGTGGCCTCTACGTCTCCGTGGGATATTTATATACATCAATAACATAATATAAGCTAGCCTAACCCAATCTAACATCTCGGCGGTAATATTTGACCACATTCCTGGCGAGTTGGCTTCTCCATCCCCGTGGGACCTTTATATACATCAATAACGTAGTATAACCTAACCTAACCCAATCTAGCATCTCGGCGGTAATATTTGACCACATTCCTGGCTTGTTGGCCTCTACGTCTCCGTGAGAACTATATATACATCTATAACGTAATATAACCTAACCTAACCCAACCTAACATCTCGGCGGTAGTATTTGAAAACATTCCTAGCGAGTTGGCCTCTACGTCTCCGTGGGACCTTTATATACATCAATAACGTAATATAACCTAACCTAACCCAATCTAACATCTCGGCGGTAATATTTGACATCATTCCTGGCGAGTTGGCCTCTACGTCTCCGTTGACCTTCATATACATCAATAACGTAATATAACCTAACCTAACCCAACCTAACATCTCCGCGGTATTATTTGACAACATACCTGGCGAGTTGGCCTCCACGTCTCCGGGGGACCTTTATATACATCAGTAACATAATATAAGCTAGCCTAACCTAATCTAACATCTCGGCGGTAATGTTTGACCACATTCCTGGCGAGTTGGCCTCTACGTCCCCGTGGGACCTTTATATACATCAATAACGTAATATAACCTAACCTAACCCAACCTAACATCTCGGCGGTAATATTTGACAACATTCCTGGCGAGTTGGCTTCTCCGTCCCCGTGGGACCTTTATATACATCAATGACGTAATATAACCTAACCTAACCCAACCTAACATCTCGGCGGTAATATTTGACGACATTCCTGGCGAGTTGGCCTCTACGTTTCCGTGGGACCTTTATATACTTCAATAACGTAATATAACCTAGCCTAAACCAATCTAACATCTCCGCGGTAATATTTGACAATATTCCTGGCGAGTTGGCCTCTACGTTTCCTTTGGCCTTCATATACATCAATAACGCAATCTAATCTAACATAACCCAACCTAACATCTCGGCGGTAATATTTGACAACATTCCTGGCGAGTTGGCTTCTCCGTCCCCGTGGGACCTTTATATACATCAATAACGTAATATAACCTAACCTAGCCCAACCTAACTCCTCGGCGGTAATATTTGAAAACATACCTAGCGAGGTGGCCTCTACGTCTCCGTGGGATATTTATATACATCAATAACATAATATAAGCTAGCCTAACCCAATCTAACATCTCGGCGGTAATATTTGACCACATTCCTGGCGAGTTGGCCTCTACGTCTTCGTGGGACCTTTATATACATCAATAACGTAATATAACCTAACCTAACCCAACCTAACTTCTCGGCGGTAATATTTGAAAACATACCTGGCGAGGTGGCCTCTACGTCTCCGTGGGATATTTATATACATCAATAACATAATATAAGCTAGCCTAACCCAACCTAACATCTCCGCGGTAATATTTGACAACATACCTGGCGAGTTGGCCTCTACGTCTCCGTGGGCCCTTCATATACATCCATAACGTAATATAACCTAACCTAACCCAATCTAGCATCTCGGCGGTAATATTTGACCACATTCCTGGCTTGTTGGCCTCTACGTCTCCGTGGGACCTTTATATACATCAATAACATAATATAAGCTAGCCTAACCCAATCTAACATCTCGGCGGTAATATTTGACCATATTCCTGGCTTGCTGACCTCTACGTCTCCGTGGGACCTTTATATACATCAATAACGTAATATAACCTAACGTAACCCAATCTAACATCTCGGCGGTAATATTTGACATCATTCCTGGCGAGTTGGCCTCTACGTCTTCGTGGGACCTTTATATACATCATTAACGTAATATAACTTAACCTAACCCAACCTAACATCTCCGCGGTAATATTTGACAACATATCTGGCGAGTTGGCCTCTACGTCCCCGTGGGACCTTTATATACATCAATAACGTAATATAACCTAACCTAACCCAACCTAACATCTCGGCGGTAATATTTGACAACATTCCTGGCGAGTTGGCTTCTCCGTCCCCGTGGGTCCTTTATATACATCAATGACGTAATATAACCTAACCTAACCCAACCTAACATCTCGGCGGTAATATTTGACGACATTCCTGGCGAGTTGGCCTCTACGTTTCCGTGGGACCTTTATATACTTCAATAACGTAATATATTCTAACCTAACCCAATCTAACATCTCCGCGGTAATATTTGACAACATTCCTGGCGAGTTGGCCTCTACGTCTCCGTGAGACCTTTATATACATCTATAACGTAATATAACCTAACCTAACCCAACCTAACTTCTCGGCGGTAATATTTGAAAGCATACCTGGCGAGGTGGCCTCTACGTCTCCGTGGGATATTTATATACATCAATAACATAATATAAGCTAGCCTAACCCAATCTAACATCTCGGCGGTAATATTTGACCACATTCCTGGCGAGTTGGCTTCTCCATCCCCGTGGGACCTTTATATACATCAATAACGTAATATAACCTAACCTAACCCAATCTAGCATCTCGGCGGTAATATTTGACCACATTCCTGGCTTGTTGGCCTCTACGTCTCCGTGAGAACTATATATACATCTATAACGTAATATAACCTAACCTAACCCAACCTAACATCTCGGCGGTAGTATTTGAAAACATTCCTAGCGAGTTGGCCTCTACGTCTCCGTGGGACCTTTATATACATCAATAACGTAATATAACCTAACCTAACCCAATCTAACATCTCGGCGGTAATATTTGACGACATTCCTGGCGAGTTGGCCTCTACGTTTCCGCGGGACCTTTATATACTTCAATAACGTAATATAACCTAACCTAACACAACCTAACATCTCGGCGGTAATATTTGACGACATTCCTGGCGAGTTGGCCTCTACGTCTCCGTGGGATCTTTATATACATCAATAACGTAATATAACATAACCTAACCCAATCTAGCATCTCGGCTGTAATATTTGACCACATTCCTGGCTTGTTGGCCTCTACGTCTCCGTGAGACCTTTATATACATCTATAACGTAATATAACCTAACCTAACCCAACCTAACTTCTCGGCGGTAATATTTGAAAGCATACCTGGCGAGGTGGCCTCTACGTCTCCGTGGGATATTTATATACATCAATAACATAATATAAGCTAGCCTAACCCAATCTAACATCTCGGCGGTAATATTTGACCACATTCCTGGCGAGTTGGCTTCTCCATCCCCGTGGGACCTTTATATACATCAATAACGTAATATAACCTAACCTAACCCAATCTAGCATCTCGGCGGTAATATTTGACCACATTCCTGGCTTGTTGGCCTCTACGTCTCCGTGAGAACTATATATACATCTATAACGTAATATAACCTAACCTAACCCAACCTAACATCTCGGCGGTAGTATTTGAAAACATTCCTAGCGAGTTGGCCTCTACGTCTCCGTGGGACCTTTATATACATCAATAACGTAATATAACCTAACCTAACCCAATCTAACATCTCGGCGGTAATATCTGACATCATTCCTGGCGAGTTGGCCTCTACGTCTCCGTTGACCTTCATATACATCAATAACGTAATATAACCTAACCTAACCCAACCTAACATCTCCGCGGTATTATTTGACAACATACCTGGCGAGTTGGCCTCCACGTCTCCGGGGGACCTTTATATACATCAGTAACATAATATAAGCTAGCCTAACCTAATCTAACATCTCGGCGGTAATGTTTGACCACATTCCTGGCGAGTTGGCCTCTACGTCCCCGTGGGACCTTTATATACATCAATAACGTAATATAACCTAACCTAACCCAACCTAACATCTCGGCGGTAATATTTGACAACATTCCTGGCGAGTTGGCTTCTCCGTCCCCGTGGGACCTTTATATACATCAATGACGTAATATAACCTAACCTAACCCAACCTAACATCTCGGCGGTAATATTTGACGACATTCCTGGCGAGTTGGCCTCTACGTTTCCGTGGGACCTTTATATACTTCAATAACGTAATATAACCTAGCCTAAACCAATCTAACATCTCCGCGGTAATATTTGACAATATTCCTGGCGAGTTGGCCTCTACGTTTCCTTTGGCCTTCATATACATCAATAACGCAATCTAATCTAACATAACCCAACCTAACATCTCGGCGGTAATATTTGACAACATTCCTGGCGAGTTGGCTTCTCCGTCCCCGTGGGACCTTTATATACATCAATAACGTAATATAACCTAACCTAGCCCAACCTAACTCCTCGGCGGTAATATTTGAAAACATACCTAGCGAGGTGGCCTCTACGTCTCCGTGGGATATTTATATACATCAATAACATAATATAAGCTAGCCTAACCCAATCTAACATCTCGGCGGTAATATTTGACCACATTCCTGGCGAGTTGGCCTCTACGTCTTCGTGGGACCTTTATATACATCAATAACGTAATATAACCTAACCTAACCCAACCTAACTTCTCGGCGGTAATATTTGAAAACATACCTGGCGAGGTGGCCTCTACGTCTCCGTGGGATATTTATATACATCAATAACATAATATAAGCTAGCCTAACCCAACCTAACATCTCCGCGGTAATATTTGACAACATACCTGGCGAGTTGGCCTCTACGTCTCCGTGGGCCCTTCATATACATCCATAACGTAATATAACCTAACCTAACCCAATCTAGCATCTCGGCGGTAATATTTGACCACATTCCTGGCTTGTTGGCCTCTACGTCTCCGTGGGACCTTTATATACATCAATAACATAATATAAGCTAGCCTAACCCAATCTAACATCTCGGCGGTAATATTTGACCATATTCCTGGCTTGCTGACCTCTACGTCTCCGTGGGACCTTTATATACATCAATAACGTAATATAACCTAACGTAACCCAATCTAACATCTCGGCGGTAATATTTGACATCATTCCTGGCGAGTTGGCATCTACGTCTTCGTGGGACCTTTATATACATCATTAACGTAATATAACTTAACCTAACCCAACCTAACATCTCCGCGGTAATATTTGACAACATATCTGGCGAGTTGGCCTCTACGTCCCCGTGGGACCTTTATATACATCAATAACGTAATATAACCTAACCTAACCCAACCTAACATCTCGGCGGTAATATTTGACAACATTCCTGGCGAGTTGGCTTCTCCGTCCCCGTGGGTCCTTTATATACATCAATGACGTAATATAACCTAACCTAACCCAACCTAACATCTCGGCGGTAATATTTGACGACATTCCTGGCGAGTTGGCCTCTACGTTTCCGTGGGACCTTTATATACTTCAATAACGTAATATAACCTAACCTAAATCAACCTAACATCTCCGCGGTATTATTTGACAACATACCTGGCGAGTTGGCCTCCACGTCTCCGGGGGACCTTTATATACATCAGTAACATAATATAAGCTAGCCTAACCTAATCTAACATCTCGGCGGTAATGTTTGACCACATTCCTGGCGAGTTGGCCTCTACGTCCCCGTGGGAACTTTATATACATCAATAACGTAATATAACCTAACCTAACCCAACCTAACATCTCGGCGGTAATATTTGACAACATTCCTGGCGAGTTGGCTTCTCCGTCCCCGTGGGACCTTTATATACATCAATGACGTAATATAACCTAACCTAACCCAACCTAACATCTCGGCGGTAATATTTGACGACATTCCTGGCGAGTTGGCCTCTACGTTTCCGTGGGACCTTTATATACTTCAATAACGTAATATAACCTAACCTAACCCAATCTAACATCTCCGCGGTAATATTTGACAATATTCCTGGCGAGTTGGCCTCTACGTTTCCGTGGGACCTTTATATACTTCAATAACGTAATATAACCTAACCTAAATCAACCTATCATCACGGCGATAATATTTGACAAGATTCCTGGCGAGTTAGCCTCTACGTCTCCGCGGGATCTTTATATACATCAATAACGTAATATAACCTAACCTAACCCAACCTAACATCTCGGCGGTAATATTTGACGACATTCCTGGCGAGTTGGCCTCTACGTCTCCGTGGGATCTTTATATACATCAATAACGTAATATAACATAACCTAACCCAATCTAGCATCTCGGCTGTAATATTTGACCACATTCCTGGCTTGTTGGCCTCTACGTCTCCGTGAGACCTTTATATACATCTATAACGTAATATAACCTAACCTAACCCAACCTAACTTCTCGGCGGTAATATTTGAAAGCATACCTGGCGAGGTGGCCTCTACGTCTCCGTGGGATATTTATATACATCAATAACATAATATAAGCTAGCCTAACCCAATCTAACATCTCGGCGGTAATATTTGACCACATTCCTGGCGAGTTGGCTTCTCCATCCCCGTGGGACCTTTATATACATCAATAACGTAATATAACCTAACCTAACCCAATCTAGCATCTCGGCGGTAATATTTGACCACATTCCTGGCTTGTTGGCCTCTACGTCTCCGTGAGAACTATATATACATCTATAACGTAATATAACCTAACCTAACCCAACCTAACATCTCGGCGGTAGTATTTGAAAACATTCCTAGCGAGTTGGCCTCTACGTCTCCGTGGGACCTTTATATACATCAATAACGTAATATAACCTAACCTAACCCAATCTAACATCTCGGCGGTAATATTTGACATCATTCCTGGCGAGTTGGCCTCTACGTCTCCGTTGACCTTCATATACATCAATAACGTAATATAACCTAACCTAACCCAACCTAACATCTCCGCGGTATTATTTGACAACATACCTGGCGAGTTGGCCTCCACGTCTCCGGGGGACCTTTATATACATCAGTAACATAATATAAGCTAGCCTAACCTAATCTAACATCTCGGCGGTAATGTTTGACCACATTCCTGGCGAGTTGGCCTCTACGTCCCCGTGGGACCTTTATATACATCAATAACGTAATATAACCTAACCTAACCCAACCTAACATCTCGGCGGTAATATTTGACAACATTCCTGGCGAGTTGGCTTCTCCGTCCCCGTGGGACCTTTATATACATCAATGACGTAATATAACCTAACCTAACCCAACCTAACATCTCGGCGGTAATATTTGACGACATTCCTGGCGAGTTGGCCTCTACGTTTCCGTGGGACCTTTATATACTTCAATAACGTAATATAACCTAGCCTAAACCAATCTAACATCTCCGCGGTAATATTTGACAATATTCCTGGCGAGTTGGCCTCTACGTTTCCTTTGGCCTTCATATACATCAATAACGCAATCTAATCTAACATAACCCAACCTAACATCTCGGCGGTAATATTTGACAACATTCCTGGCGAGTTGGCTTCTCCGTCCCCGTGGGACCTTTATATACATCAATAACGTAATATAACCTAACCTAGCCCAACCTAACTCCTCGGCGGTAATATTTGAAAACATACCTAGCGAGGTGGCCTCTACGTCTCCGTGGGATATTTATATACATCAATAACATAATATAAGCTAGCCTAACCCAATCTAACATCTCGGCGGTAATATTTGACCACATTCCTGGCGAGTTGGCCTCTACGTCTTCGTGGGACCTTTATATACATCAATAACGTAATATAACCTAACCTAACCCAACCTAACTTCTCGGCGGTAATATTTGAAAACATACCTGGCGAGGTGGCCTCTACGTCTCCGTGGGATATTTATATACATCAATAACATAATATAAGCTAGCCTAACCCAACCTAACATCTCCGCGGTAATATTTGACAACATACCTGGCGAGTTGGCCTCTACGTCTCCGTGGGCCCTTCATATACATCCATAACGTAATATAACCTAACCTAACCCAATCTAGCATCTCGGCGGTAATATTTGACCACATTCCTGGCTTGTTGGCCTCTACGTCTCCGTGGGACCTTTATATACATCAATAACATAATATAAGCTAGCCTAACCCAATCTAACATCTCGGCGGTAATATTTGACCATATTCCTGGCTTGCTGACCTCTACGTCTCCGTGGGACCTTTATATACATCAATAACGTAATATAACCTAACGTAACCCAATCTAACATCTCGGCGGTAATATTTGACATCATTCCTGGCGAGTTGGCATCTACGTCTTCGTGGGACCTTTATATACATCATTAACGTAATATAACTTAACCTAACCCAACCTAACATCTCCGCGGTAATATTTGACAACATATCTGGCGAGTTGGCCTCTACGTCCCCGTGGGACCTTTATATACATCAATAACGTAATATAACCTAACCTAACCCAACCTAACATCTCGGCGGTAATATTTGACAACATTCCTGGCGAGTTGGCTTCTCCGTCCCCGTGGGTCCTTTATATACATCAATGACGTAATATAACCTAACCTAACCCAACCTAACATCTCGGCGGTAATATTTGACGACATTCCTGGCGAGTTGGCCTCTACGTTTCCGTGGGACCTTTATATACTTCAATAACGTAATATATTCTAACCTAACCCAATCTAACATCTCCGCGGTAATATTTGACAACATTCCTGGCGAGTTGGCCTCTACGTTTCCGTTTGACCTTCATATACATCAATAACGCAATCTAACCTAACACAACCCAACCTAACATCTCGGCGGTAATATTTGACAACATTCCTGGCGAGTTGGCTTCTCCGTCCCCGTGGGACCTTTATATACATCAATAACGTAATATAACCTAACCTAACCCAACCTAACATCTCGGCGGTAATATTTGACGACATTCCTGGCGAGTTGGCCTCTACGTCTCCGTTGACCTTCATATACATCAATAACGTAATATAACGTAACCTAACCAACCTATCATCTCGGCGGTTATATTTGACAACATTCCTGGCGAGTTGGCTTCTCCGTCTCCGTGGGACCTTTATATACATCAATAACGTAATATAACCTAACCTAACCCAACCTTACATCTCCGCGGTATTATTTGACAACATACCTGGCGAGTTGGCCTCCACGTCTCCGGGGGACCTTTATATACATCAATAACGTAATATAACCTAACCTAACCCAACCTAACATCTCGGCGGTAATATTTGACGACATTCCTGGCGAGTTGGCCTCTACGTTTCCGTGGGACCTTTATATACTTCAATAACGTAATATAACCTAACCTAAATCAACCTAACATCTCCGCGGTATTATTTGACAACATACCTGGCGAGTTGGCCTCCACGTCTCCGGGGGACCTTTATATACATCAGTAACATAATATAAGCTAGCCTAACCTAATCTAACATCTCGGCGGTAATGTTTGACCACATTCCTGGCGAGTTGGCCTCTACGTCCCCGTGGGAACTTTATATACATCAATAACGTAATATAACCTAACCTAACCCAACCTAACATCTCGGCGGTAATATTTGACAACATTCCTGGCGAGTTGGCTTCTCCGTCCCCGTGGGACCTTTATATACATCAATGACGTAATATAACCTAACCTAACCCAACCTAACATCTCGGCGGTAATATTTGACGACATTCCTGGCGAGTTGGCCTCTACGTTTCCGTGGGACCTTTATATACTTCAATAACGTAATATAACCTAACCTAACCCAATCTAACATCTCCGCGGTAATATTTGACAATATTCCTGGCGAGTTGGCCTCTACGTTTCCGTGGGACCTTTATATACTTCAATAACGTAATATAACCTAACCTAAATCAACCTATCATCACGGCGATAATATTTGACAAGATTCCTGGCGAGTTAGCCTCTACGTCTCCGCGGGATCTTTATATACATCAATAACGTAATATAACATAACCTAACCCAATCTAGCATCTCGGCTGTAATATTTGACCACATTCCTGGCTTGTTGGCCTCTACGTCTCCGTGAGACCTTTATATACGTCTATAACGTAATATAACCTAACCTAACCCAACCTAACTTCTCGGCGGTAATATTTGAAAACATACCTGGCGAGGTGGCCTCTACGTCTCCGTGGGATATTTATATACATCAATAACATAATATAAGCTAGCCTAACCCAATCTAACATCTCGGCGGTAATATTTGACCACATTCCTGGCGAGTTGGCCTCTACGTCTTCGTGGGACCTTTATATACATCAATAACGTAATATAACCTAACCTAACCCAACCTAACTTCTCGGCGGTAATATTTGAAAACATACCTGGCGAGGTGGCCTCTACGTCTCCGTGGGATATTTATATACATCAATAACATAATATAAGCTAGCCTAACCCAACCTAACATCTCGGCGGTAATATTTGACATCATTCCTGGCGAGTTGGCCTCTACGTCTCCGTTGACCTTCATATACATCAATAACGTAATATAACCTAACCTAACCCAACCTAACATCTCCGCGGTATTATTTGACAACATACCTGGCGAGTTGGCCTCCACGTCTCCTGGGGACCTTTATATACATCAGTAACATAATATAAGCTAGCCTAACCTAATCTAACATCTCGGCGGTAATGTTTGACCACATTCCTGGCGAGTTGGCCTCTACGTCCCCGTGGGACCTTTATATACATCAATAACGTAATATAACCTAACCTAACCCAACCTAACATCTCGGCGGTAATATTTGACAACATTCCTGGCGAGTTGGCTTCTCCGTCCCCGTGGGACCTTTATATACATCAATGACGTAATATAACCTAACCTAACCCAACCTAACATCTCGGCGGTAATATTTGACGACATTCCTGGCGAGTTGGCCTCTACGTTTCCGTGGGACCTTTATATACTTCAATAACGTAATATAACCTAACCTAACCCAATCTAACATCTCCGCGGTAATATTTGACAATATTCCTGGCGAGTTGGCCTCTACGTTTCCGTTTGACCTTCATATACATCAATAACGCAATCTAATCTAACATAACCCAACCTAACATCTCGGCGGTAATATTTGACAACATTCCTGGCGAGTTGGCTTCTCCGTCCCCGTCGGACCTTTATATACATCAATGACGTAATATAACCTAACCTAACCCAACCTAACATCTCGGCGGTAATATTTGACGACATTCCTGGCGAGTTGGCCTCTACGTTTCCGTGGGACCTTTATATACTTCAATAACGTAATATAACCTAGCCTAACCCAATCTAACATCTCCGCGGTAATATTTGACAATATTCCTGGCGAGTTGGCCCCTACGTCTCCGCGGGATCTTTATATACATCAATAACGTAATATAACATAACCTAACCCAATCTAGCATCTCGGCTGTAATATTTGACCACATTCCTGGCTTGTTGGCCTCTACGTCTCCGTGAGACCTTTATATACGTCTATAACGTAATATAACCTAACATAACCCAACCTAACATCTCGGCGGTAATATTTGACCACATTCCTGGCAAGTTGGCCTCTACGTCTTCGTGGGTCCTTTATATACATCAATAACGTAATATAACCTAACGTAACCCAATCTAACATCTCGGCGGTAATATTTGACATCATTCCTGGCGAGTTGGCCTCTACGTCTTCGTGGGACCTTTATATACATCATTAACGTAATATAACTTAACCTAAACCAACCTAACATCTCGGCGGTAGTATTTGAAAACATTCCTAGCGAGTTGGCCTCTACGTCTCCGTGGGACCTTTATATACATCAATAACGTAATATAACCTAACCTAATCCAATCTAACATCTCGGCGGTAGTATTTGAAAACATTCCTAGCGAGTTGGCCTCTACGTCTCCGTGGGACCTTTATATACATCAATAACGTAATATAACCTAACCTAACCCAATCTAACATCTCGGCGGTAATATTTTACATCATTCCTGGCGAGTTGGCCTCCACGTCTCCGGGGGACCTTTATATACATCAGTAACATAATATAAGCTAGCCTAACCTAATCTAACATCTCGGCGGTAATGTTTGACCACATTTCTGGCGAGTTGGCCTTTACGTCCCCGTGGGACCTTTATATACATCAATATCGTAATATAACCTAACCTAAATCAACCTATCATCTCGGCGATAATATTTGACAAGATTACTGGCGAGTTGGCCTCTACGTCTCCGTGGGATCTTTATATACATCAATAACGTAATATAACATAACCTAACCCAATCTAACATCTCGGCGGTAATATTTGACGACATTCCTGGCGAGTTGGCCTCTACGTTTCCGCGGGACCTTTATATACTTCAATAACGTAATATAACCTAACCTAACACAACCTAACATCTCGGCGGTAATATTTGACGACATTCCTGGGGAGTTGGCCTCTACGTCTCCGTGGGATCTTTATATACATCAATAACGTAATATAACATAACCTAACCCAATCTAGCATCTCGGCTGTAATATTTGACCACATTCCTGGCTTGTTATCCTCTACGTCTCCGTGAGACCTTTATATACATCTATAACGTAATATAACCTAACCTAACCCAACCTAACTTCTCGGCGGTAATATTTGAAAGCATACCTGGCGAGGTGGCCTCTACGTCTCCGTGGGATATTTATATACATCAATAACATAATATAAGCTAGCCTAACCCAATCTAACATCTCGGCGGTAATATTTGACCACATTCCTGGCGAGTTGGCTTCTCCATCCCCGTGGGACCTTTATATACATCAATAACGTAATATAACCTAACCTAACCCAATCTAGCATCTCGGCGGTAATATTTGACCACATTCCTGGCTTGTTGGCCTCTACGTCTCCGTGAGAACTATATATACATCTATAACGTAATATAACCTAACCTAACCCAACCTAACATCTCGGCGGTAGTATTTGAAAACATTCCTAGCGAGTTGGCCTCTACGTCTCCGTGGGACCTTTATATACATCAATAACGTAATATAACCTAACCTAACCCAATCTAACATCTCGGCGGTAATATTTGACGACATTCCTGGCGAGTTGGCCTCTACGTTTCCGCGGGACCTTTATATACTTCAATAACGTAATATAACCTAACCTAACACAACCTAACATCTCGGCGGTAATATTTGACGACATTCCTGGCGAGTTGGCCTCTACGTCTCCGTGGGATCTTTATATACATCAATAACGTAATATAACATAACCTAACCCAATCTAGCATCTCGGCTGTAATATTTGACCACATTCCTGGCTTGTTGGCCTCTACGTCTCCGTGGGATCTTTATATACATCAATAACGTAATATAACATAACCTAACCCAATCTAACATCTCGGCGGTAATATTTGACGACATTCCTGGCGAGTTGGCCTCTACGTTTCCGCGGGACCTTTATATACTTCAATAACGTAATATAACCTAACCTAACACAACCTAACATCTCGGCGGTAATATTTGACGACATTCCTGGGGAGTTGGCCTCTACGTCTCCGTGGGATCTTTATATACATCAATAACGTAATATAACATAACCTAACCCAATCTAGCATCTCGGCTGTAATATTTGACCACATTCCTGGCTTGTTATCCTCTACGTCTCCGTGAGACCTTTATATACATCTATAACGTAATATAACCTAACCTAACCCAACCTAACTTCTCGGCGGTAATATTTGAAAGCATACCTGGCGAGGTGGCCTCTACGTCTCCGTGGGATATTTATATACATCAATAACATAATATAAGCTAGCCTAACCCAATCTAACATCTCGGCGGTAATATTTGACCACATTCCTGGCGAGTTGGCTTCTCCATCCCCGTGGGACCTTTATATACATCAATAACGTAATATAACCTAACCTAACCCAATCTAGCATCTCGGCGGTAATATTTGACCACATTCCTGGCTTGTTGGCCTCTACGTCTCCGTGAGAACTATATATACATCTATAACGTAATATAACCTAACCTAACCCAACCTAACATCTCGGCGGTAGTATTTGAAAACATTCCTAGCGAGTTGGCCTCTACGTCTCCGTGGGACCTTTATATACATCAATAACGTAATATAACCTAACCTAACCCAATCTAACATCTCGGCGGTAATATTTGACGACATTCCTGGCGAGTTGGCCTCTACGTTTCCGCGGGACCTTTATATACTTCAATAACGTAATATAACCTAACCTAACACAACCTAACATCTCGGCGGTAATATTTGACGACATTCCTGGCGAGTTGGCCTCTACGTCTCCGTGGGATCTTTATATACATCAATAACGTAATATAACATAACCTAACCCAATCTAGCATCTCGGCTGTAATATTTGACCACATTCCTGGCTTGTTGGCCTCTACGTCTCCGTGAGACCTTTATATACATCTATAACGTAATATAACCTAACCTAACCCAACCTAACTTCTCGGCGGTAATATTTGAAAGCATACCTGGCGAGGTGGCCTCTACGTCTCCGTGGGATATTTATATACATCAATAACATAATATAAGCTAGCCTAACCCAATCTAACATCTCGGCGGTAATATTTGACCACATTCCTGGCGAGTTGGCTTCTCCATCCCCGTGGGACCTTTATATACATCAATAACGTAGTATAACCTAACCTAACCCAATCTAGCATCTCGGCGGTAATATTTGACCACATTCCTGGCTTGTTGGCCTCTACGTCTCCGTGAGAACTATATATACATCTATAACGTAATATAACCTAACCTAACCCAACCTAACATCTCGGCGGTAGTATTTGAAAACATTCCTAGCGAGTTGGCCTCTACGTCTCCGTGGGACCTTTATATACATCAATAACGTAATATAACCTAACCTAACCCAATCTAACATCTCGGCGGTAATATTTGACATCATTCCTGGCGAGTTGGCCTCTACGTCTCCGTTGACCTTCATATACATCAATAACGTAATATAACCTAACCTAACCCAACCTAACATCTCCGCGGTATTATTTGACAACATACCTGGCGAGTTGGCCTCCACGTCTCCGGGGGACCTTTATATACATCAGTAACATAATATAAGCTAGCCTAACCTAATCTAACATCTCGGCGGTAATGTTTGACCACATTCCTGGCGAGTTGGCCTCTACGTCCCCGTGGGACCTTTATATACATCAATAACGTAATATAACCTAACCTAACCCAACCTAACATCTCGGCGGTAATATTTGACAACATTCCTGGCGAGTTGGCTTCTCCGTCCCCGTGGGACCTTTATATACATCAATGACGTAATATAACCTAACCTAACCCAACCTAACATCTCGGCGGTAATATTTGACGACATTCCTGGCGAGTTGGCCTCTACGTTTCCGTGGGACCTTTATATACTTCAATAACGTAATATAACCTAGCCTAAACCAATCTAACATCTCCGCGGTAATATTTGACAATATTCCTGGCGAGTTGGCCTCTACGTTTCCTTTGGCCTTCATATACATCAATAACGCAATCTAATCTAACATAACCCAACCTAACATCTCGGCGGTAATATTTGACAACATTCCTGGCGAGTTGGCTTCTCCGTCCCCGTGGGACCTTTATATACATCAATAACGTAATATAACCTAACCTAGCCCAACCTAACTCCTCGGCGGTAATATTTGAAAACATACCTAGCGAGGTGGCCTCTACGTCTCCGTGGGATATTTATATACATCAATAACATAATATAAGCTAGCCTAACCCAATCTAACATCTCGGCGGTAATATTTGACCACATTCCTGGCGAGTTGGCCTCTACGTCTTCGTGGGACCTTTATATACATCAATAACGTAATATAACCTAACCTAACCCAACCTAACTTCTCGGCGGTAATATTTGAAAACATACCTGGCGAGGTGGCCTCTACGTCTCCGTGGGATATTTATATACATCAATAACATAATATAAGCTAGCCTAACCCAACCTAACATCTCCGCGGGAATATTTGACAACATACCTGGCGAGTTGGCCTCTACGTCTCCGTGGGCCCTTCATATACATCCATAACGTAATATAACCTAACCTAACCCAATCTAGCATCTCGGCGGTAATATTTGACCACATTCCTGGCTTGTTGGCCTCTACGTCTCCGTGGGACCTTTATATACATCAATAACATAATATAAGCTAGCCTAACCCAATCTAACATCTCGGCGGTAATATTTGACCATATTCCTGGCTTGCTGACCTCTACGTCTCCGTGGGACCTTTATATACATCAATAACGTAATATAACCTAACGTAACCCAATCTAACATCTCGGCGGTAATATTTGACATCATTCCTGGCGAGTTGGCCTCTACGTCTTCGTGGGACCTTTATATACATCATTAACGTAATATAACTTAACCTAACCCAACCTAACATCTCCGCGGTAATATTTGACAACATATCTGGCGAGTTGGCCTCTACGTCCCCGTGGGACCTTTATATACATCAATAACGTAATATAACCTAACCTAACCCAACCTAACATCTCGGCGGTAATATTTGACAACATTCCTGGCGAGTTGGCTTCTCCGTCCCCGTGGGTCCTTTATATACATCAATGACGTAATATAACCTAACCTAACCCAACCTAACATCTCGGCGGTAATATTTGACGACATTCCTGGCGAGTTGGCCTCTACGTTTCCGTGGGACCTTTATATACTTCAATAACGTAATATATTCTAACCTAACCCAATCTAACATCTCCGCGGTAATATTTGACAACATTCCTGGCGAGTTGGCCTCTACGTCTCCGTGAGACCTTTATATACATCTATAACGTAATATAACCTAACCTAACCCAACCTAACTTCTCGGCGGTAATATTTGAAAGCATACCTGGCGAGGTGGCCTCTACGTCTCCGTGGGATATTTATATACATCAATAACATAATATAAGCTAGCCTAACCCAATCTAACATCTCGGCGGTAATATTTGACCACATTCCTGGCGAGTTGGCTTCTCCATCCCCGTGGGACCTTTATATACATCAATAACGTAATATAACCTAACCTAACCCAATCTAGCATCTCGGCGGTAATATTTGACCACATTCCTGGCTTGTTGGCCTCTACGTCTCCGTGAGAACTATATATACATCTATAACGTAATATAACCTAACCTAACCCAACCTAACATCTCGGCGGTAGTATTTGAAAACATTCCTAGCGAGTTGGCCTCTACGTCTCCGTGGGACCTTTATATACATCAATAACGTAATATAACCTAACCTAACCCAATCTAACATCTCGGCGGTAATATTTGACGACATTCCTGGCGAGTTGGCCTCTACGTTTCCGCGGGACCTTTATATACTTCAATAACGTAATATAACCTAACCTAACACAACCTAACATCTCGGCGGTAATATTTGACGACATTCCTGGCGAGTTGGCCTCTACGTCTCCGTGGGATCTTTATATACATCAATAACGTAATATAACATAACCTAACCCAATCTAGCATCTCGGCTGTAATATTTGACCACATTCCTGGCTTGTTGGCCTCTACGTCTCCGTGAGACCTTTATATACATCTATAACGTAATATAACCTAACCTAACCCAACCTAACTTCTCGGCGGTAATATTTGAAAGCATACCTGGCGAGGTGGCCTCTACGTCTCCGTGGGATATTTATATACATCAATAACATAATATAAGCTAGCCTAACCCAATCTAACATCTCGGCGGTAATATTTGACCACATTCCTGGCGAGTTGGCTTCTCCATCCCCGTGGGACCTTTATATACATCAATAACGTAATATAACCTAACCTAACCCAATCTAGCATCTCGGCGGTAATATTTGACCACATTCCTGGCTTGTTGGCCTCTACGTCTCCGTGAGAACTATATATACATCTATAACGTAATATAACCTAACCTAACCCAACCTAACATCTCGGCGGTAGTATTTGAAAACATTCCTAGCGAGTTGGCCTCTACGTCTCCGTGGGACCTTTATATACATCAATAACGTAATATAACCTAACCTAACCCAATCTAACATCTCGGCGGTAATATTTGACATCATTCCTGGCGAGTTGGCCTCTACGTCTCCGTTGACCTTCATATACATCAATAACGTAATATAACCTAACCTAACCCAACCTAACATCTCCGCGGTATTATTTGACAACATACCTGGCGAGTTGGCCTCCACGTCTCCGGGGGACCTTTATATACATCAGTAACATAATATAAGCTAGCCTAACCTAATCTAACATCTCGGCGGTAATGTTTGACCACATTCCTGGCGAGTTGGCCTCTACGTCCCCGTGGGACCTTTATATACATCAATAACGTAATATAACCTAACCTAACCCAACCTAACATCTCGGCGGTAATATTTGACAACATTCCTGGCGAGTTGGCTTCTCCGTCCCCGTGGGACCTTTATATACATCAATGACGTAATATAACCTAACCTAACCCAACCTAACATCTCGGCGGTAATATTTGACGACATTCCTGGCGAGTTGGCCTCTACGTTTCCGTGGGACCTTTATATACTTCAATAACGTAATATAACCTAGCCTAAACCAATCTAACATCTCCGCGGTAATATTTGACAATATTCCTGGCGAGTTGGCCTCTACGTTTCCTTTGGCCTTCATATACATCAATAACGCAATCTAATCTAACATAACCCAACCTAACATCTCGGCGGTAATATTTGACAACATTCCTGGCGAGTTGGCTTCTCCGTCCCCGTGGGACCTTTATATACATCAATAACGTAATATAACCTAACCTAGCCCAACCTAACTCCTCGGCGGTAATATTTGAAAACATACCTAGCGAGGTGGCCTCTACGTCTCCGTGGGATATTTATATACATCAATAACATAATATAAGCTAGCCTAACCCAATCTAACATCTCGGCGGTAATATTTGACCACATTCCTGGCGAGTTGGCCTCTACGTCTTCGTGGGACCTTTATATACATCAATAACGTAATATAACCTAACCTAACCCAACCTAACTTCTCGGCGGTAATATTTGAAAACATACCTGGCGAGGTGGCCTCTACGTCTCCGTGGGATATTTATATACATCAATAACATAATATAAGCTAGCCTAACCCAACCTAACATCTCCGCGGTAATATTTGACAACATACCTGGCGAGTTGGCCTCTACGTCTCCGTGGGCCCTTCATATACATCCATAACGTAATATAACCTAACCTAACCCAATCTAGCATCTCGGCGGTAATATTTGACCACATTCCTGGCTTGTTGGCCTCTACGTCTCCGTGGGACCTTTATATACATCAATAACATAATATAAGCTAGCCTAACCCAATCTAACATCTCGGCGGTAATATTTGACCATATTCCTGGCTTGCTGACCTCTACGTCTCCGTGGGACCTTTATATACATCAATAACGTAATATAACCTAACGTAACCCAATCTAACATCTCGGCGGTAATATTTGACATCATTCCTGGCGAGTTGGCATCTACGTCTTCGTGGGACCTTTATATACATCATTAACGTAATATAACTTAACCTAACCCAACCTAACATCTCCGCGGTAATATTTGACAACATATCTGGGGAGTTGGCCTCTACGTCCCCGTGGGACCTTTATATACATCAATAACGTAATATAACCTAACCTAACCCAACCTAACATCTCGGCGGTAATATTTGACAACATTCCTGGCGAGTTGGCTTCTCCGTCCCCGTGGGTCCTTTATATACATCAATGACGTAATATAACCTAACCTAACCCAACCTAACATCTCGGCGGTAATATTTGACGACATTCCTGGCGAGTTGGCCTCTACGTTTCCGTGGGACCTTTATATACTTCAATAACGTAATATAACCTAACCTAAATCAACCTAACATCTCCGCGGTATTATTTGACAACATACCTGGCGAGTTGGCCTCCACGTCTCCGGGGGACCTTTATATACATCAGTAACATAATATAAGCTAGCCTAACCTAATCTAACATCTCGGCGGTAATGTTTGACCACATTCCTGGCGAGTTGGCCTCTACGTCCCCGTGGGAACTTTATATACATCAATAACGTAATATAACCTAACCTAACCCAACCTAACATCTCGGCGGTAATATTTGACAACATTCCTGGCGAGTTGGCTTCTCCGTCCCCGTGGGACCTTTATATACATCAATGACGTAATATAACCTAACCTAACCCAACCTAACATCTCGGCGGTAATATTTGACGACATTCCTGGCGAGTTGGCCTCTACGTTTCCGTGGGACCTTTATATACTTCAATAACGTAATATAACCTAACCTAACCCAATCTAACATCTCCGCGGTAATATTTGACAATATTCCTGGCGAGTTGGCCTCTACGTTTCCGTGGGACCTTTATATACTTCAATAACGTAATATAACCTAACCTAAATCAACCTATCATCACGGCGATAATATTTGACAAGATTCCTGGCGAGTTAGCCTCTACGTCTCCGCGGGATCTTTATATACATCAATAACGTAATATAACCTAACCTAACCCAACCTAACATCTCGGCGGTAATATTTGACGACATTCCTGGCGAGTTGGCCTCTACGTCTCCGTGGGATCTTTATATACATCAATAACGTAATATAACATAACCTAACCCAATCTAGCATCTCGGCTGTAATATTTGACCACATTCCTGGCTTGTTGGCCTCTACGTCTCCGTGAGACCTTTATATACATCTATAACGTAATATAACCTAACCTAACCCAACCTAACTTCTCGGCGGTAATATTTGAAAGCATACCTGGCGAGGTGGCCTCTACGTCTCCGTGGGATATTTATATACATCAATAACATAATATAAGCTAGCCTAACCCAATCTAACATCTCGGCGGTAATATTTGACCACATTCCTGGCGAGTTGGCTTCTCCATCCCCGTGGGACCTTTATATACATCAATAACGTAATATAACCTAACCTAACCCAATCTAGCATCTCGGCGGTAATATTTGACCACATTCCTGGCTTGTTGGCCTCTACGTCTCCGTGAGAACTATATATACATCTATAACGTAATATAACCTAACCTAACCCAACCTAACATCTCGGCGGTAGTATTTGAAAACATTCCTAGCGAGTTGGCCTCTACGTCTCCGTGGGACCTTTATATACATCAATAACGTAATATAACCTAACCTAACCCAATCTAACATCTCGGCGGTAATATTTGACATCATTCCTGGCGAGTTGGCCTCTACGTCTCCGTTGACCTTCATATACATCAATAACGTAATATAACCTAACCTAACCCAACCTAACATCTCCGCGGTATTATTTGACAACATACCTGGCGAGTTGGCCTCCACGTCTCCGGGGGACCTTTATATACATCAGTAACATAATATAAGCTAGCCTAACCTAATCTAACATCTCGGCGGTAATGTTTGACCACATTCCTGGCGAGTTGGCCTCTACGTCCCCGTGGGACCTTTATATACATCAATAACGTAATATAACCTAACCTAACCCAACCTAACATCTCGGCGGTAATATTTGACAACATTCCTGGCGAGTTGGCTTCTCCGTCCCCGTGGGACCTTTATATACATCAATGACGTAATATAACCTAACCTAACCCAACCTAACATCTCGGCGGTAATATTTGACGACATTCCTGGCGAGTTGGCCTCTACGTTTCCGTGGGACCTTTATATACTTCAATAACGTAATATAACCTAGCCTAAACCAATCTAACATCTCCGCGGTAATATTTGACAATATTCCTGGCGAGTTGGCCTCTACGTTTCCTTTGGCCTTCATATACATCAATAACGCAATCTAATCTAACATAACCCAACCTAACATCTCGGCGGTAATATTTGACAACATTCCTGGCGAGTTGGCTTCTCCGTCCCCGTGGGACCTTTATATACATCAATAACGTAATATAACCTAACCTAGCCCAACCTAACTCCTCGGCGGTAATATTTGAAAACATACCTAGCGAGGTGGCCTCTACGTCTCCGTGGGATATTTATATACATCAATAACATAATATAAGCTAGCCTAACCCAATCTAACATCTCGGCGGTAATATTTGACCACATTCCTGGCGAGTTGGCCTCTACGTCTTCGTGGGACCTTTATATACATCAATAACGTAATATAACCTAACCTAACCCAACCTAACTTCTCGGCGGTAATATTTGAAAACATACCTGGCGAGGTGGCCTCTACGTCTCCGTGGGATATTTATATACATCAATAACATAATATAAGCTAGCCTAACCCAACCTAACATCTCCGCGGTAATATTTGACAACATACCTGGCGAGTTGGCCTCTACGTCTCCGTGGGCCCTTCATATACATCCATAACGTAATATAACCTAACCTAACCCAATCTAGCATCTCGGCGGTAATATTTGACCACATTCCTGGCTTGTTGGCCTCTACGTCTCCGTGGGACCTTTATATACATCAATAACATAATATAAGCTAGCCTAACCCAATCTAACATCTCGGCGGTAATATTTGACCATATTCCTGGCTTGCTGACCTCTACGTCTCCGTGGGACCTTTATATACATCAATAACGTAATATAACCTAACGTAACCCAATCTAACATCTCGGCGGTAATATTTGACATCATTCCTGGCGAGTTGGCATCTACGTCTTCGTGGGACCTTTATATACATCATTAACGTAATATAACTTAACCTAACCCAACCTAACATCTCCGCGGTAATATTTGACAACATATCTGGCGAGTTGGCCTCTACGTCCCCGTGGGACCTTTATATACATCAATAACGTAATATAACCTAACCTAACCCAACCTAACATCTCGGCGGTAATATTTGACAACATTCCTGGCGAGTTGGCTTCTCCGTCCCCGTGGGTCCTTTATATACATCAATGACGTAATATAACCTAACCTAACCCAACCTAACATCTCGGCGGTAATATTTGACGACATTCCTGGCGAGTTGGCCTCTACGTTTCCGTGGGACCTTTATATACTTCAATAACGTAATATATTCTAACCTAACCCAATCTAACATCTCCGCGGTAATATTTGACAACATTCCTGGCGAGTTGGCCTCTACGTTTCCGTTTGACCTTCATATACATCAATAACGCAATCTAACCTAACACAACCCAACCTAACATCTCGGCGGTAATATTTGACAACATTCCTGGCGAGTTGGCTTCTCCGTCCCCGTGGGACCTTTATATACATCAATAACGTAATATAACCTAACCTAACCCAACCTAACATCTCGGCGGTAATATTTGACGACATTCCTGGCGAGTTGGCCTCTACGTCTCCGTTGACCTTCATATACATCAATAACGTAATATAACGTAACCTAACCAACCTATCATCTCGGCGGTTATATTTGACAACATTCCTGGCGAGTTGGCTTCTCCGTCTCCGTGGGACCTTTATATACATCAATAACGTAATATAACCTAACCTAACCCAACCTTACATCTCCGCGGTATTATTTGACAACATACCTGGCGAGTTGGCCTCCACGTCTCCGGGGGACCTTTATATACATCAATAACGAAATATAACCTAACCTAAATCAACCTAACATCTCGGCGGTAATATTTGACAACATTCCTGGCGAGTTGGCTTCTCCATCGCCGCGGGACCTTTATATACATCAATAACGTAATATAACCTAACCTAACCCAACCTAACATCTCGGCGGTAATATTTGACGACATTCCTGGCGAGTTGGCCTCTACGTTTCCGTGGGACCTTTATATACTTCAATAACGTAATATAACCTAACCTAAATCAACCTAACATCTCCGCGGTATTATTTGACAACATACCTGGCGAGTTGGCCTCCACGTCTCCGCGGGATCTTTATATACATCAATAACGTAATATAACATAACCTAACCCAATCTAGCATCTCGGCTGTAATATTTGACCACATTCCTGGCGAGTTGGCCTCTACGTCTCCGTGAGACCTTTATATACGTCTATAACGTAATATAACCTAACCTAACCCAACCTAACTTCTCGGCGGTAATATTTGAAAACATACCTGGCGAGGTGGCCTCTACGTCTCCGTGGGATATTTATATACATCAATAACATAATATAAGCTAGCCTAACCCAATCTAACATCTCGGCGGTAATATTTGACCACATTCCTGGCGAGTTGGCCTCTACGTCTTCGTGGGACCTTTATATACATCAATAACGTAATATAACCTAACCTAACCCAACCTAACTTCTCGGCGGTAATATTTGAAAACATACCTGGCGAGGTGGCCTCTACGTCTCCGTGGGATATTTATATACATCAATAACATAATATAAGCTAGCCTAACCCAACCTAACATCTCGGCGGTAATATTTGACATCATTCCTGGCGAGTTGGCCTCTACGTCTCCGTTGACCTTCATATACATCAATAACGTAATATAACCTAACCTAACCCAACCTAACATCTCCGCGGTATTATTTGACAACATACCTGGCGAGTTGGCCTCCACGTCTCCTGGGGACCTTTATATACATCAGTAACATAATATAAGCTAGCCTAACCTAATCTAACATCTCGGCGGTAATGTTTGACCACATTCCTGGCGAGTTGGCCTCTACGTCCCCGTGGGACCTTTATATACATCAATAACGTCATATAACCTAACCTAACCCAACCTAACATCTCGGCGGTAATATTTGACAACATTCCTGGCGAGTTGGCTTCTCCGTCCCCGTGGGACCTTTATATACATCAATGACGTAATATAACCTAACCTAACCCAACCTAACATCTCGGCGGTAATATTTGACGACATTCCTGGCGAGTTGGCCTCTACGTTTCCGTGGGACCTTTATATACTTCAATAACGTAATATAACCTAACCTAACCCAATCTAACATCTCCGCGGTAATATTTGACAATATTCCTGGCGAGTTGGCCTCTACGTTTCCGTTTGACCTTCATATACATCAATAACGCAATCTAATCTAACATAACCCAACCTAACATCTCGGCGGTAATATTTGACAACATTCCTGGCGAGTTGGCTTCTCCGTCCCCGTCGGACCTTTATATACATCAATGACGTAATATAACCTAACCTAACCCAACCTAACATCTCGGCGGTAATATTTGACGACATTCCTGGCGAGTTGGCCTCTACGTTTCCGTGGGACCTTTATATACTTCAATAACGTAATATAACCTAGCCTAACCCAATCTAACATCTCCGCGGTAATATTTGACAATATTCCTGGCGAGTTGGCCTCTACGTCTCCGCGGGATCTTTATATACATCAATAACGTAATATAACATAACCTAACCCAATCTAGCATCTCGGCTGTAATATTTGACCACATTCCTGGCTTGTTGGCCTCTACGTCTCCGTGAGACCTTTATATACGTCTATAACGTAATATAACCTAACATAACCCAACCTAACATCTCGGCGGTAATATTTGACCACATTCCTGGCAAGTTGGCCTCTACGTCTTCGTGGGTCCTTTATATACATCAATAACGTAATATAACCTAACGTAACCCAATCTAACATCTCGGCGGTAATATTTGACATCATTCCTGGCGAGTTGGCCTCTACGTCTTCGTGGGACCTTTATATACATCATTAACGTAATATAACTTAACCTAAACCAACCTAACATCTCGGCGGTAGTATTTGAAAACATTCCTAGCGAGTTGGCCTCTACGTCTCCGTGGGACCTTTATATACATCAATAACGTAATATAACCTAACCTAATCCAATCTAACATCTCGGCGGTAATATTTGACATCATTCCTGGCGAGTTGGCCTCTACGTCTCCGTTGACCTTCATATACATCAATAACGTAATATAACCTAACCTAACCCAACCTAACATCTCCGCGGTATTATTTGACAACATACCTGGCGAGTTGGCCTCCACGTCTCCGGGGGACCTTTATATACATCAGTAACATAATATAAGCTAGCCTAACCTATTCTAACATCTCGGCGGTAATGTTTGACCACATTCCTGGCTAGTTGGCCTCCACGTCTCCGAGGGACCTTCATATACACCAATAACGAAATATAACCTAACCTATCCTAACCTATCATCTCGGCGGTAACATTTGACAACATTCCCGGCGAGTTGGCCTCTACGTCTCCGTGGGACCTTTATATACAACAATAACGTAATATAACGTAACCTAACCCAACCTAACATCTCCGCGGTATTATTCGACATCATACCTGGCGAGTTGGCCTCCACGTCTCCGTGGGACCTTTATATACATCAATAACATAATATAAGCTAGCCTAACCTAATTTAACATCTCGGCGGTAATATTTGACGACATTCCTGGCGAGTTGGCCTCTACGTTTCCGTGGGATATTTATATACATCAATAACATAATATAAGCTAAGCTAACCCAATCTAACATCTCCGCGGTAATATTTGACAACATACCTGGCGAGTAGGCCTCTACGTTTCCGTGGGACCTTTATATACTTCAATAACGTAATATAACCTAACCTAAATCAACCTATCATCTCGGCGATAATATTTGACAAGATTACTGGCGAGTTGGCCTCTACGTCTCCGTGGGATCTTTATATACATCAATAACGTAATATAACCTAACCTAACCCAACCTAACATCTCCGCGGTATTATTTGACAACATTCCTGGCTTGTTGGCCTTCACGTCTCCGTGGGACCTTTATATACATCAATAACATAATATAAGCTAGCCTAACCTAATCTAACATCTCGGCGGTAATGTTTGACCACATTCCTGGCGAGTTGGCCTCTACGTTTCCGTTTGACCTTCATATACATCAATAACGCAATCTAACCTAACATAACCCAACCCAACATCTCGGCGGTAATATTTGACAACATTCCTGGCGAGTTGGCTTCTCCGTCCCCGTGGTACCTTTATATACATCAATAACGTAATATAACCTAACCTAACCCAACCTAACATCTCGGCGGTAATATTTGACGTCATTCCTGGCGAGTTGGCCTCTACGTTTCCGTGGGACCTTTATATACTTCAATAACGTAATATAACCTAACCTAACCCAATCTAACATCTCCGCGGTAATATTTGACAACATTCCTGGCGAGTTGGCCTCTACGTCTCCGTTTGACCTTCATATACATCAATAACGTAATCTAACCTAACCTAAATCAACCTAACATCTCGGCGGTAATATTTGACAACATTCCTGGCGAGTTGGCTTCTCCGTCCGCGTGGGACCTTTATATACTTCAATAACGTAATATAACCTAACCTGACCCAGTCTAGCACCTCGGCGGTAATATTTGACCACACTCCTGGCTTGCTGACCTCTACGTCTCCGTGAGACCTTTATATACATCTATAACGTAATATAACCTAACCTAACCCAACCTAACATCTCGGCGGTAGTATTTGAAAACATTCCTAGCGAGTTGGCCTCTACGTCTCCGTGGGACCTTTATATACATCAATAACGTAATATAACCTAACCTAACCCAATCTAACATCTCGGCGGTAATATTTGACATCATTCCTGGCGAGTTGGCCTCCACGTCTCCGGGGGACCTTTATATACATCAGTAACATAATATAAGCTAGCCTAACCTAATCTAACATCTCGGCGGTAATGTTTGACCACATTTCTGGCGAGTTGGCCTCTACGTCCCCGTGGGACCTTTATATACATCAATAACGTAATATAACCTAACCTAAATCAACCTATCATCTCGGCGATAATATTTGACAAGATTACTGGCGAGTTGGCCTCTACGTCTCCGTGGGATCTTTATATACATCAATAACGTAATATAACATAACCTAACCCAATCTAACATCTCGGCGGTAATATTTGACGACATTCCTGGCGAGTTGGCCTCTACGTTTCCGCGGGACCTTTATATACTTCAATAACGTAATATAACCTAACCTAACACAACCTAACATCTCGGCGGTAATATTTGACGACATTCCTGGCGAGTTGGCCTCTACGTCTCCGTGGGATCTTTATATACATCAATAACGTAATATAACATAACCTAACCCAATCTAGCATCTCGGCTGTAATATTTGACCACATTCCTGGCTTGTTGGCCTCTACGTCTCCGTGGGACCTTTATATACATCAATAACATAATATAAGCTAGCCTAACCCAATCTAACATCTCGGCGGTAATATTTGACCATATTCCTGGCTTGCTGACCTCTACGTCTCCGTGGGACCTTTATATACATCAATAACGTAATATAACCTAACGTAACCCAATCTAACATCTCGGCGGTAATATTTGACATCATTCCTGGCGAGTTGGCCTCTACGTCTTCGTGGGACCTTTATATACATCATTAACGTAATATAACTTAACCTAACCCAACCTAACATCTCCGCGGTAATATTTGACAACATATCTGGCGAGTTGGCCTCTACGTCCCCGTGGGACCTTTATATACATCAATAACGTAATATAACCTAACCTAACCCAACCTAACATCTCGGCGGTAATATTTGACAACATTCCTGGCGAGTTGGCTTCTCCGTCCCCGTGGGTCCTTTATATACATCAATGACGTAATATAACCTAACCTAACCCAACCTAACATCTCGGCGGTAATATTTGGCGACATTCCTGGCGAGTTGGCCTCTACGTTTCCGTGGGACCTTTATATACTTCAATAACGTAATATATTCTAACCTAACCCAATCTAACATCTCCGCGGTAATATTTGACAACATTCCTGGCGAGTTGGCCTCTACGTTTCCGTTTGACCTTCATATACATCAATAACGCAATCTAACCTAACACAACCCAACCTAACATCTCGGCGGTAATATTTGACAACATTCCTGGCGAGTTGGCTTCTCCGTCCCCGTGGGACCTTTATATACATCAATAACGTAATATAACCTAACCTAACCCAACCTAACATCTCGGCGGTAATATTTGACGACATTCCTGGCGAGTTGGCCTCTACGTCTCCGTTGACCTTCATATACATCAATAACGTAATATAACGTAACCTAACCAACCTATCATCTCGGCGGTTATATTTGACAACATTCCTGGCGAGTTGGCTTCTCCGTCTCCGTGGGACCTTTATATACATCAATAACGTAATATAACCTAACCTAACCCAACCTTACATCTCCGCGGTATTATTTGACAACATACCTGGCGAGTTGGCCTCCACGTCTCCGGGGGACCTTTATATACATCAATAACGAAATATAACCTAACCTAAATCAACCTAACATCTCGGCGGTAATATTTGACAACATTCCTGGCGAGTTGGCTTCTCCATCGCCGCGGGACCTTTATATACATCAATAACGTAATATAACCTAACCTAACCCAACCTAACATCTCGGCGGTAATATTTGACGACATTCCTGGCTTGTTGGCCTCTACGTCTCCGTGAGACCTTTATATACGTCTATAACGTAATATAACCTAACCTAACCCAACCTAACTTCTCGGCGGTAATATTTGAAAACATACCTGGCGAGGTGGCCTCTACGTCTCCGTGGGATATTTATATACATCAATAACATAATATAAGCTAGCCTAACCCAATCTAACATCTCGGCGGTAATATTTGACCACATTCCTGGCGAGTTGGCCTCTACGTCTTCGTGGGACCTTTATATACATCAATAACGTAATATAACCTAACCTAACCCAACCTAACTTCTCGGCGGTAATATTTGAAAACATACCTGGCGAGGTGGCCTCTACGTCTCCGTGGGATATTTATATACATCAATAACATAATATAAGCTAGCCTAACCCAACCTAACATCTCGGCGGTAATATTTGACATCATTCCTGGCGAGTTGGCCTCTACGTCTCCGTTGACCTTCATATACATCAATAACGTAATATAACCTAACCTAACCCAACCTAACATCTCCGCGGTATTATTTGACAACATACCTGGCGAGTTGGCCTCCACGTCTCCTGGGGACCTTTATATACATCAGTAACATAATATAAGCTAGCCTAACCTAATCTAACATCTCGGCGGTAATGTTTGACCACATTCCTGGCGAGTTGGCCTCTACGTCCCCGTGGGACCTTTATATACATCAATAACGTAATATAACCTAACCTAACCCAACCTAACATCTCGGCGGTAATATTTGACAACATTCCTGGCGAGTTGGCTTCTCCGTCCCCGTGGGACCTTTATATACATCAATGACGTAATATAACCTAACCTAACCCAACCTAACATCTCGGCGGTAATATTTGACGACATTCCTGGCGAGTTGGCCTCTACGTTTCCGTGGGACCTTTATATACTTCAATAACGTAATATAACCTAACCTAACCCAATCTAACATCTCCGCGGTAATATTTGACAATATTCCTGGCGAGTTGGCCTCTACGTTTCCGTTTGACCTTCATATACATCAATAACGCAATCTAATCTAACATAACCCAACCTAACATCTCGGCGGTAATATTTGACAACATTCCTGGCGAGTTGGCTTCTCCGTCCCCGTCGGACCTTTATATACATCAATGACGTAATATAACCTAACCTAACCCAACCTAACATCTCGGCGGTAATATTTGACGACATTCCTGGCGAGTTGGCCTCTACGTTTCCGTGGGACCTTTATATACTTCAATAACGTAATATAACCTAGCCTAACCCAATCTAACATCTCCGCGGTAATATTTGACAATATTCCTGGCGAGTTGGCCTCTACGTCTCCGCGGGATCTTTATATACATCAATAACGTAATATAACATAACCTAACCCAATCTAGCATCTCGGCTGTAATATTTGACCACATTCCTGGCTTGTTGGCCTCTACGTCTCCGTGAGACCTTTATATACGTCTATAACGTAATATAACCTAACATAACCCAACCTAACATCTCGGCGGTAATATTTGACCACATTCCTGGCAAGTTGGCCTCTACGTCTTCGTGGGTCCTTTATATACATCAATAACGCAATATAACCTAACGTAACCCAATCTAACATCTCGGCGGTAATATTTGATATCATTCCTGGCGAGTTGGCCTCTACGTCTTCGTGGGACCTTTATATACATCATTAACGTAATATAACTTAACCTAAACCAACCTAACATCTCGGCGGTAGTATTTGAAAACATTCCTAGCGAGTTGGCCTCTACGTCTCCGTGGGACCTTTATATACATCAATAACGTAATATAACCTAACCTAACCCAATCTAACATCTCGGCGGTAATATTTGACATCATTCCTGGCGAGTTGGCTTCTCCGTCCGCGTGGGACCTTTATATACTTCAATAACGTAATATAACCTAACCTGACCCAGTCTAGCACCTCGGCGGTAATATTTGACCACACTCCTGGCTTGCTGACCTCTACGTCTCCGTGAGACCTTTATATACATCTATAACGTAATATAACCTAACCTAACCCAACCTAACATCTCGGCGGTAGTATTTGAAAACATTCCTAGCGAGTTGGCCTCTACGTCTCCGTGGGACCTTTATATACATCAATAACGTAATATAACCTAACCTAACCCAATCTAACATCTCGGCGGTAATATTTGACATCATTCCTGGCGAGTTGGCCTCCACGTCTCCGGGGGACCTTTATATACATCAGTAACATAATATAAGCTAGCCTAACCTAATCTAACATCTCGGCGGTAATGTTTGACCACATTTCTGGCGAGTTGGCCTCTACGTCCCCGTGGGACCTTTATATACATCAATAACGTAATATAACCTAACCTAAATCAACCTATCATCTCGGCGATAATATTTGACAAGATTACTGGCGAGTTGGCCTCTACGTCTCCGTGGGATCTTTATATACATCAATAACGTAATATAACATAACCTAACCCAATCTAACATCTCGGCGGTAATATTTGACGACATTCCTGGCGAGTTGGCCTCTACGTTTCCGCGGGACCTTTATATACTTCAATAACGTAATATAACCTAACCTAACACAACCTAACATCTCGGCGGTAATATTTGACGACATTCCTGGCGAGTTGGCCTCTACGTCTCCGTGGGATCTTTATATACATCAATAACGTAATATAACATAACCTAACCCAATCTAGCATCTCGGCTGTAATATTTGACCACATTCCTGGCTTGTTGGCCTCTACGTCTCCGTGGGACCTTTATATACATCAATAACATAATATAAGCTAGCCTAACCCAATCTAACATCTCGGCGGTAATATTTGACCATATTCCTGGCTTGCTGACCTCTACGTCTCCGTGGGACCTTTATATACATCAATAACGTAATATAACCTAACGTAACCCAATCTAACATCTCGGCGGTAATATTTGACATCATTCCTGGCGAGTTGGCCTCTACGTCTTCGTGGGACCTTTATATACATCATTAACGTAATATAACTTAACCTAACCCAACCTAACATCTCCGCGGTAATATTTGACAACATATCTGGCGAGTTGGCCTCTACGTCCCCGTGGGACCTTTATATACATCAATAACGTAATATAACCTAACCTAACCCAACCTAACATCTCGGCGGTAATATTTGACAACATTCCTGGCGAGTTGGCTTCTCCGTCCCCGTGGGTCCTTTATATACATCAATGACGTAATATAACCTAACCTAACCCAACCTAACATCTCGGCGGTAATATTTGACGACATTCCTGGCGAGTTGGCCTCTACGTTTCCGTGGGACCTTTATATACTTCAATAACGTAATATATTCTAACCTAACCCAATCTAACATCTCCGCGGTAATATTTGACAACATTCCTGGCGAGTTGGCCTCTACGTTTCCGTTTGACCTTCATATACATCAATAACGCAATCTAACCTAACACAACCCAACCTAACATCTCGGCGGTAATATTTGACAACATTCCTGGCGAGTTGGCTTCTCCGTCCCCGTGGGACCTTTATATACATCAATAACGTAATATAACCTAACCTAACCCAACCTAACATCTCGGCGGTAATATTTGACGACATTCCTGGCGAGTTGGCCTCTACGTCTCCGTTGACCTTCATATACATCAATAACGTAATATAACGTAACCTAACCAACCTATCATCTCGGCGGTTATATTTGACAACATTCCTGGCGAGTTGGCTTCTCCGTCTCCGTGGGACCTTTATATACATCAATAACGTAATATAACCTAACCTAACCCAACCTTACATCTCCGCGGTATTATTTGACAACATACCTGGCGAGTTGGCCTCCACGTCTCCGGGGGACCTTTATATACATCAATAACGAAATATAACCTAACCTAAATCAACCTAACATCTCGGCGGTAATATTTGACAACATTCCTGGCGAGTTGGCTTCTCCATCGCCGCGGGACCTTTATATACATCAATAACGTAATATAACCTAACCTAACCCAACCTAACATCTCGGCGGTAATATTTGACGACATTCCTGGCTTGTTGGCCTCTACGTCTCCGTGAGACCTTTATATAAGTCTATAACGTAATATAACCTAACCTAACCCAACCTAACTTCTCGGCGGTAATATTTGAAAACATACCTGGCGAGGTGGCCTCTACGTCTCCGTGGGATATTTATATACATCAATAACATAATATAAGCTAGCCTAACCCAATCTAACATCTCGGCGGTAATATTTGACCACATTCCTGGCGAGTTGGCCTCTACGTCTTCGTGGGACCTTTATATACATCAATAACGTAATATAACCTAACCTAACCCAACCTAACTTCTCGGCGGTAATATTTGAAAACATACCTGGCGAGGTGGCCTCTACGTCTCCGTGGGATATTTATATACATCAATAACATAATATAAGCTAGCCTAACCCAACCTAACATCTCGGCGGTAATATTTGACATCATTCCTGGCGAGTTGGCCTCTACGTCTCCGTTGACCTTCATATACATCAATAACGTAATATAACCTAACCTAACCCAACCTAACATCTCCGCGGTATTATTTGACAACATACCTGGCGAGTTGGCCTCCACGTCTCCTGGGGACCTTTATATACATCAGTAACATAATATAAGCTAGCCTAACCTAATCTAACATCTCGGCGGTAATGTTTGACCACATTCCTGGCGAGTTGGCCTCTACGTCCCCGTGGGACCTTTATATACATCAATAACGTAATATAACCTAACCTAACCCAACCTAACATCTCGGCGGTAATATTTGACAACATTCCTGGCGAGTTGGCTTCTCCGTCCCCGTGGGACTGTTATATACATCAATGACGTAATATAACCTAACCTAACCCAACCTAACATCTCGGCGGTAATATTTGACGACATTCCTGGCGAGTTGGCCTCTACGTTTCCGTGGGACCTTTATATACTTCAATAACGTAATATAACCTAACCTAACCCAATCTAACATCTCCGCGGTAATATTTGACAATATTCCTGGCGAGTTGGCCTCTACGTTTCCGTTTGACCTTCATATACATCAATAACGCAATCTAATCTAACATAACCCAACCTAACATCTCGGCGGTAATATTTGACAACATTCCTGGCGAGTTGGCTTCTCCGTCCCCGTCGGACCTTTATATACATCAATGACGTAATATAACCTAACCTAACCCAACCTAACATCTCGGCGGTAATATTTGACGACATTCCTGGCGAGTTGGCCTCTACGTTTCCGTGGGACCTTTATATACTTCAATAACGTAATATAACCTAGCCTAACCCAATCTAACATCTCCGCGGTAATATTTGACAATATTCCTGGCGAGTTGGCCTCTACGTCTCCGCGGGATCTTTATATACATCAATAACGTAATATAACATAACCTAACCCAATCTAGCATCTCGGCTGTAATATTTGACCACATTCCTGGCTTGTTGGCCTCTACGTCTCCGTGAGACCTTTATATACGTCTATAACGTAATATAACCTAACATAACCCAACCTAACATCTCGGCGGTAATATTTGACCACATTCCTGGCAAGTTGGCCTCTACGTCTTCGTGGGTCCTTTATATACATCAATAACGCAATATAACCTAACGTAACCCAATCTAACATCTCGGCGGTAATATTTGATATCATTCCTGGCGAGTTGGCCTCTACGTCTTCGTGGGACCTTTATATACATCATTAACGTAATATAACTTAACCTAAACCAACCTAACATCTCGGCGGTAGTATTTGAAAACATTCCTAGCGAGTTGGCCTCTACGTCTCCGTGGGACCTTTATATACATCAATAACGTAATATAACCTAACCTAACCCAATCTAACATCTCGGCGGTAATATTTGACATCATTCCTGGCGAGTTGGCCTCTACGTCTCCGTTGACCTTCATATACATCAATAACGTAATATAACCTAACCTAACCCAACCTAACATCTCCGCGGTATTATTTGACAACATACCTGGCGAGTTGGCCTCCACGTCTCCGGGGGACCTTTATATACATCAGTAACATAATATAAGCTAGCCTAACCTATTCTAACATCTCGGCGGTAATGTTTGACCACATTCCTGGCGAGTTGGCCTCTACGTCCCCGTGGGACCTTTATATACATCAATAACGTAATATAACCTAACCTAACACAACCTAACATCTCGGCGGTAATATTTGACGACATTCCTGGCGAGTTGGCCTCTACGTTTCCGTGGGTCCTTTATATACTTCAAGAACGTAATATAACCTAACCTAAATCAATCTAACCTCTCGGCGCTAATATTTGACCACATTCCTGGCTAGTTGGCCTCTACGTCTCCGAGGGACCTTCATATACACCAATAACGAAATATAACCTAACCTATCCTAACCTATCATCTCGGCGGTAACATTTGACAACATTCCCGGCGAGTTGGCCTCTACGTCTCCGTGGGACCTTTATATACAACAATAACGTAATATAACGTAACCTAACCCAACCTAACATCTCCGCGGTATTATTCGACATCATACCTGGCGAGTTGGCCTCCACGTCTCCGTGGGACCTTTATATACATCAATAACATAATATAAGCTAGCCTAACCTAATTTAACATCTCGGCGGTAATATTTGACGACATTCCTGGCGAGTTGGCCTCTACGTTTCCGTGGGATATTTATATACATCAATAACATAATATAAGCTAAGCTAACCCAATCTAACATCTCCGCGGTAATATTTGACAACATACCTGGCGAGTAGGCCTCTACGTTTCCGTGGGACCTTTATATACTTCAATAACGTAATATAACCTAACCTAAATCAACCTATCATCTCGGCGATAATATTTGACAAGATTACTGGCGAGTTGGCCTCTACGTCTCCGTGGGATCTTTATATACATCAATAACGTAATATAACCTAACCTAACCCAACCTAACATCTCCGCGGTATTATTTGACAACATTCCTGGCTTGTTGGCCTTCACGTCTCCGTGGGACCTTTATATACATCAATAACATAATATAAGCTAGCCTAACCTAATCTAACATCTCGGCGGTAATGTTTGACCACATTCCTGGCGAGTTGGCCTCTACGTTTCCGTTTGACCTTCATATACATCAATAACGCAATCTAACCTAACATAACCCAACCCAACATCTCGGCGGTAATGTTTGACAACATTCCTGGCGAGTTGGCTTCTCCGTCCCCGTGGTACCTTTATATACATCAATAACGTAATATAACCTAACCTAACCCAACCTAACATCTCGGCGGTAATATTTGACGTCATTCCTGGCGAGTTGGCCTCTACGTTTCCGTGGGACCTTTATATACTTCAATAACGTAATATAACCTAACCTAACCCAATCTAACATCTCCGCGGTAATATTTGACAACATTCCTGGCGAGTTGGCCTCTACGTCTCCGTTTGACCTTCATATACATCAATAACGTAATCTAACCTAACCTAACCCAACCTAACATCTCGGCGGTAATATTTGACGACATTCCTGGCGAGTTGGCCTCTACGTCTCCGTTGACCTTCATATACATCAATAACGTAATATAACGTAACCTAACCAACCTATCATCTCGGCGGTTATATTTGACAACATTCCTGGCGAGTTGGCTTCTCCGTCTCCGTGGGACCTTTATATACATCAATAACGTAATATAACCTAACCTAACCCAACCTTACATCTCCGCGGTATTATTTGACAACATACCTGGCGAGTTGGCCTCCACGTCTCCGGGGGACCTTTATATACATCAATAACGAAATATAACCTAACCTAAATCAACCTAACATCTCGGCGGTAATATTTGACAACATTCCTGGCGAGTTGGCTTCTCCATCGCCGCGGGACCTTTATATACATCAATAACGTAATATAACCTAACCTAACCCAACCTAACATCTCGGCGGTAATATTTGACGACATTCCTGGCTTGTTGGCCTCTACGTCTCCGTGAGACCTTTATATACGTCTATAACGTAATATAACCTAACCTAACCCAACCTAACTTCTCGGCGGTAATATTTGAAAACATACCTGGCGAGGTGGCCTCTACGTCTCCGTGGGATATTTATATACATCAATAACATAATATAAGCTAGCCTAACCCAATCTAACATCTCGGCGGTAATATTTGACCACATTCCTGGCGAGTTGGCCTCTACGTCTTCGTGGGACCTTTATATACATCAATAACGTAATATAACCTAACCTAACCCAACCTAACTTCTCGGCGGTAATATTTGAAAACATACCTGGCGAGGTGGCCTCTACGTCTCCGTGGGATATTTATATACATCAATAACATAATATAAGCTAGCCTAACCCAACCTAACATCTCGGCGGTAATATTTGACATCATTCCTGGCGAGTTGGCCTCTACGTCTCCGTTGACCTTCATATACATCAATAACGTAATATAACCTAACCTAACCCAACCTAACATCTCCGCGGTATTATTTGACAACATACCTGGCGAGTTGGCCTCCACGTCTCCTGGGGACCTTTATATACATCAGTAACATAATATAAGCTAGCCTAACCTAATCTAACATCTCGGCGGTAATGTTTGACCACATTCCTGGCGAGTTGGCCTCTACGTCCCCGTGGGACCTTTATATACATCAATAACGTAATATAACCTAACCTAACCCAACCTAACATCTCGGCGGTAATATTTGACAACATTCCTGGCGAGTTGGCTTCTCCGTCCCCGTGGGACCTTTATATACATCAATGACGTAATATAACCTAACCTAACCCAACCTAACATCTCGGCGGTAATATTTGACGACATTCCTGGCGAGTTGGCCTCTACGTTTCCGTGGGACCTTTATATACTTCAATAACGTAATATAACCTAACCTAACCCAATCTAACATCTCCGCGGTAATATTTGACAACATTCCTGGCGAGTTGGCCTCTACGTCTCCGTTTGACCTTCATATACATCAATAACGTAATCTAACCTAACCTAACCCAACCTAACATCTCGGCGGTAATATTTGACGACATTCCTGGCGAGTTGGCCTCTACGTCTCCGTTGACCTTCATATACATCAATAACGTAATATAACGTAACCTAACCAACCTATCATCTCGGCGGTTATATTTGACAACATTCCTGGCGAGTTGGCTTCTCCGTCTCCGTGGGACCTTTATATACATCAATAACGTAATATAACCTAACCTAACCCAACCTTACATCTCCGCGGTATTATTTGACAACATACCTGGCGAGTTGGCCTCCACGTCTCCGGGGGACCTTTATATACATCAATAACGAAATATAACCTAACCTAAATCAACCTAACATCTCGGCGGTAATATTTGACAACATTCCTGGCGAGTTGGCTTCTCCATCGCCGCGGGACCTTTATATACATCAATAACGTAATATAACCTAACCTAACCCAACCTAACATCTCGGCGGTAATATTTGACGACATTCCTGGCTTGTTGGCCTCTACGTCTCCGTGAGACCTTTATATACGTCTATAACGTAATATAACCTAACCTAACCCAACCTAACTTCTCGGCGGTAATATTTGAAAACATACCTGGCGAGGTGGCCTCTACGTCTCCGTGGGATATTTATATACATCAATAACATAATATAAGCTAGCCTAACCCAATCTAACATCTCGGCGGTAATATTTGACCACATTCCTGGCGAGTTGGCCTCTACGTCTTCGTGGGACCTTTATATACATCAATAACGTAATATAACCTAACCTAACCCAACCTAACTTCTCGGCGGTAATATTTGAAAACATACCTGGTGAGGTGGCCTCTACGTCTCCGTGGGATATTTATATACATCAATAACATAATATAAGCTAGCCTAACCCAACCTAACATCTCGGCGGTAATATTTGACATCATTCCTGGCGAGTTGGCCTCTACGTCTCCGTTGACCTTCATATACATCAATAACGTAATATAACCTAACCTAACCCAACCTAACATCTCCGCGGTATTATTTGACAACATACCTGGCGAGTTGGCCTCCACGTCTCCTGGGGACCTTTATATACATCAGTAACATAATATAAGCTAGCCTAACCTAATCTAACATCTCGGCGGTAATGTTTGACCACATTCCTGGCGAGTTGGCCTCTACGTCCCCGTGGGACCTTTATATACATCAATAACGTAATATAACCTAACCTAACCCAACCTAACATCTCGGCGGTAATATTTGACAACATTCCTGGCGAGTTGGCTTCTCCGTCCGCGTGGGACCTTTATATACTTCAATAACGTAATATAACCTAACCTGACCCAGTCTAGCACCTCGGCGGTAATATTTGACCACACTCCTGGCTTGCTGACCTCTACGTCTCCGTGAGACCTTTATATACATCTATAACGTAATATAACCTAACCTAACCCAACCTAACATCTCGGCGGTAGTATTTGAAAACATTCCTAGCGAGTTGGCCTCTACGTCTCCGTGGGACCTTTATATACATCAATAACGTAATATAACCTAACCTAACCCAATCTAACATCTCGGCGGTAATATTTGACATCATTCCTGGCGAGTTGGCCTCCACGTCTCCGGGGGACCTTTATATACATCAGTAACATAATATAAGCTAGCCTAACCTAATCTAACATCTCGGCGGTAATGTTTGACCACATTTCTGGCGAGTTGGCCTCTACGTCCCCGTGGGACCTTTATATACATCAATAACGTAATATAACCTAACCTAAATCAACCTATCATCTCGGCGATAATATTTGACAAGATTACTGGCGAGTTGGCCTCTACGTCTCCGTGGGATCTTTATATACATCAATAACGTAATATAACATAACCTAACCCAATCTAACATCTCGGCGGTAATATTTGACGACATTCCTGGCGAGTTGGCCTCTACGTTTCCGCGGGACCTTTATATACTTCAATAACGTAATATAACCTAACCTAACACAACCTAACATCTCGGCGGTAATATTTGACGACATTCCTGGCGAGTTGGCCTCTACGTCTCCGTGGGATCTTTATATACATCAATAACGTAATATAACATAACCTAACCCAATCTAGCATCTCGGCTGTAATATTTGACCACATTCCTGGCTTGTTGGCCTCTACGTCTCCGTGGGACCTTTATATACATCAATAACATAATATAAGCTAGCCTAACCCAATCTAACATCTCGGCGGTAATATTTGACCATATTCCTGGCTTGCTGACCTCTACGTCTCCGTGGGACCTTTATATACATCAATAACGTAATATAACCTAACGTAACCCAATCTAACATCTCGGCGGTAATATTTGACATCATTCCTGGCGAGTTGGCCTCTACGTCTTCGTGGGACCTTTATATACATCATTAACGTAATATAACTTAACCTAACCCAACCTAACATCTCCGCGGTAATATTTGACAACATATCTGGCGAGTTGGCCTCTACGTCCCCGTGGGACCTTTATATACATCAATAACGTAATATAACCTAACCTAACCCAACCTAACATCTCGGCGGTAATATTTGACAACATTCCTGGCGAGTTGGCTTCTCCGTCCCCGTGGGTCCTTTATATACATCAATGACGTAATATAACCTAACCTAACCCAACCTAACATCTCGGCGGTAATATTTGACGACATTCCTGGCGAGTTGGCCTCTACGTTTCCGTGGGACCTTTATATACTTCAATAACGTAATATATTCTAACCTAACCCAATCTAACATCTCCGCGGTAATATTTGACAACATTCCTGGCGAGTTGGCCTCTACGTTTCCGTTTGACCTTCATATACATCAATAACGCAATCTAACCTAACACAACCCAACCTAACATCTCGGCGGTAATATTTGACAACATTCCTGGCGAGTTGGCTTCTCCGTCCCCGTGGGACCTTTATATACATCAATAACGTAATATAACCTAACCTAACCCAACCTAACATCTCGGCGGTAATATTTGACGACATTCCTGGCGAGTTGGCCTCTACGTCTCCGTTGACCTTCATATACATCAATAACGTAATATAACGTAACCTAACCAACCTATCATCTCGGCGGTTATATTTGACAACATTCCTGGCGAGTTGGCTTCTCCGTCTCCGTGGGACCTTTATATACATCAATAACGTAATATAACCTAACCTAACCCAACCTTACATCTCCGCGGTATTATTTGACAACATACCTGGCGAGTTGGCCTCCACGTCTCCGGGGGACCTTTATATACATCAATAACGAAATATAACCTAACCTAAATCAACCTAACATCTCGGCGGTAATATTTGACAACATTCCTGGCGAGTTGGCTTCTCCATCGCCGCGGGACCTTTATATACATCAATAACGTAATATAACCTAACCTAACCCAACCTAACATCTCGGCGGTAATATTTGACGACATTCCTGGCTTGTTGGCCTCTACGTCTCCGTGAGACCTTTATATACGTCTATAACGTAATATAACCTAACCTAACCCAACCTAACTTCTCGGCGGTAATATTTGAAAACATACCTGGCGAGGTGGCCTCTACGTCTCCGTGGGATATTTATATACATCAATAACATAATATAAGCTAGCCTAACCCAATCTAACATCTCGGCGGTAATATTTGACCACATTCCTGGCGAGTTGGCCTCTACGTCTTCGTGGGACCTTTATATACATCAATAACGTAATATAACCTAACCTAACCCAACCTAACTTCTCGGCGGTAATATTTGAAAACATACCTGGCGAGGTGGCCTCTACGTCTCCGTGGGATATTTATATACATCAATAACATAATATAAGCTAGCCTAACCCAACCTAACATCTCGGCGGTAATATTTGACATCATTCCTGGCGAGTTGGCCTCTACGTCTCCGTTGACCTTCATATACATCAATAACGTAATATAACCTAACCTAACCCAACCTAACATCTCCGCGGTATTATTTGACAACATACCTGGCGAGTTGGCCTCCACGTCTCCTGGGGACCTTTATATACATCAGTAACATAATATAAGCTAGCCTAACCTAATCTAACATCTCGGCGGTAATGTTTGACCACATTCCTGGCGAGTTGGCCTCTACGTCCCCGTGGGACCTTTATATACATCAATAACGTAATATAACCTAACCTAACCCAACCTAACATCTCGGCGGTAATATTTGACAACATTCCTGGCGAGTTGGCTTCTCCGTCCCCGTGGGACCTTTATATACATCAATGACGTAATATAACCTAACCTAACCCAACCTAACATCTCGGCGGTAATATTTGACGACATTCCTGGCGAGTTGGCCTCTACGTTTCCGTGGGACCTTTATATACTTCAATAACGTAATATAACCTAACCTAACCCAATCTAACATCTCCGCGGTAATATTTGACAATATTCCTGGCGAGTTGGCCTCTACGTTTCCGTTTGACCTTCATATACATCAATAACGCAATCTAATCTAACATAACCCAACCTAACATCTCGGCGGTAATATTTGACAACATTCCTGGCGAGTTGGCTTCTCCGTCCCCGTCGGACCTTTATATACATCAATGACGTAATATAACCTAACCTAACCCAACCTAACATCTCGGCGGTAATATTTGACGACATTCCTGGCGAGTTGGCCTCTACGTTTCCGTGGGACCTTTATATACTTCAATAACGTAATATAACCTAGCCTAACCCAATCTAACATCTCCGCGGTAATATTTGACAATATTCCTGGCGAGTTGGCCTCTACGTCTCCGCGGGATCTTTATATACATCAATAACGTAATATAACATAACCTAACCCAATCTAGCATCTCGGCTGTAATATTTGACCACATTCCTGGCTTGTTGGCCTCTACGTCTCCGTGAGACCTTTATATACGTCTATAACGTAATATAACCTAACATAACCCAACCTAACATCTCGGCGGTAATATTTGACCACATTCCTGGCAAGTTGGCCTCTACGTCTTCGTGGGTCCTTTATATACATCAATAACGCAATATAACCTAACGTAACCCAATCTAACATCTCGGCGGTAATATTTGATATCATTCCTGGCGAGTTGGCCTCTACGTCTTCGTGGGACCTTTATATACATCATTAACGTAATATAACTTAACCTAAACCAACCTAACATCTCGGCGGTAGTATTTGAAAACATTCCTAGCGAGTTGGCCTCTACGTCTCCGTGGGACCTTTATATACATCAATAACGTAATATAACCTAACCTAACCCAATCTAACATCTCGGCGGTAATATTTGACATCATTCCTGGCGAGTTGGCCTCTACGTCTCCGTTGACCTTCATATACATCAATAACGTAATATAACCTAACCTAACCCAACCTAACATCTCCGCGGTATTATTTGACAACATACCTGGCGAGTTGGCCTCCACGTCTCCGGGGGACCTTTATATACATCAGTAACATAATATAAGCTAGCCTAACCTATTCTAACATCTCGGCGGTAATGTTTGACCACATTCCTGGCGAGTTGGCCTCTACGTCCCCGTGGGACCTTTATATACATCAATAACGTAATATAACCTAACCTAACACAACCTAACATCTCGGCGGTAATATTTGACGACATTCCTGGCGAGTTGGCCTCTACGTTTCCGTGGGTCCTTTATATACTTCAAGAACGTAATATAACCTAACCTAAATCAATCTAACCTCTCGGCGCTAATATTTGACCACATTCCTGGCTAGTTGGCCTCTACGTCTCCGAGGGACCTTCATATACACCAATAACGAAATATAACCTAACCTATCCTAACCTATCATCTCGGCGGTAACATTTGACAACATTCCCGGCGAGTTGGCCTCTACGTCTCCGTGGGACCTTTATATACAACAATAACGTAATATAACGTAACCTAACCCAACCTAACATCTCCGCGGTATTATTCGACATCATACCTGGCGAGTTGGCCTCCACGTCTCCGTGGGACCTTTATATACATCAATAACATAATATAAGCTAGCCTAACCTAATTTAACATCTCGGCGGTAATATTTGACGACATTCCTGGCGAGTTGGCCTCTACGTTTCCGTGGGATATTTATATACATCAATAACATAATATAAGCTAAGCTAACCCAATCTAACATCTCCGCGGTAATATTTGACAACATACCTGGCGAGTAGGCCTCTACGTTTCCGTGGGACCTTTATATACTTCAATAACGTAATATAACCTAACCTAAATCAACCTATCATCTCGGCGATAATATTTGACAAGATTACTGGCGAGTTGGCCTCTACGTCTCCGTGGGATCTTTATATACATCAATAACGTAATATAACCTAACCTAACCCAACCTAACATCTCCGCGGTATTATTTGACAACATTCCTGGCTTGTTGGCCTTCACGTCTCCGTGGGACCTTTATATACATCAATAACATAATATAAGCTAGCCTAACCTAATCTAACATCTCGGCGGTAATGTTTGACCACATTCCTGGCGAGTTGGCCTCTACGTTTCCGTTTGACCTTCATATACATCAATAACGCAATCTAACCTAACATAACCCAACCCAACATCTCGGCGGTAATGTTTGACAACATTCCTGGCGAGTTGGCTTCTCCGTCCCCGTGGTACCTTTATATACATCAATAACGTAATATAACCTAACCTAACCCAACCTAACATCTCGGCGGTAATATTTGACGTCATTCCTGGCGAGTTGGCCTCTACGTTTCCGTGGGACCTTTATATACTTCAATAACGTAATATAACCTAACCTAACCCAATCTAACATCTCCGCGGTAATATTTGACAACATTCCTGGCGAGTTGGCCTCTACGTCTCCGTTTGACCTTCATATACATCAATAACGTAATCTAACCTAACCTAACCCAACCTAACATCTCGGCGGTAATATTTGACGACATTCCTGGCGAGTTGGCCTCTACGTCTCCGTTGACCTTCATATACATCAATAACGTAATATAACGTAACCTAACCAACCTATCATCTCGGCGGTTATATTTGACAACATTCCTGGCGAGTTGGCTTCTCCGTCTCCGTGGGACCTTTATATACATCAATAACGTAATATAACCTAACCTAACCCAACCTTACATCTCCGCGGTATTATTTGACAACATACCTGGCGAGTTGGCCTCCACGTCTCCGGGGGACCTTTATATACATCAATAACGAAATATAACCTAACCTAAATCAACCTAACATCTCGGCGGTAATATTTGACAACATTCCTGGCGAGTTGGCTTCTCCATCGCCGCGGGACCTTTATATACATCAATAACGTAATATAACCTAACCTAACCCAACCTAACATCTCGGCGGTAATATTTGACGACATTCCTGGCTTGTTGGCCTCTACGTCTCCGTGAGACCTTTATATACGTCTATAACGTAATATAACCTAACCTAACCCAACCTAACTTCTCGGCGGTAATATTTGAAAACATACCTGGCGAGGTGGCCTCTACGTCTCCGTGGGATATTTATATACATCAATAACATAATATAAGCTAGCCTAACCCAATCTAACATCTCGGCGGTAATATTTGACCACATTCCTGGCGAGTTGGCCTCTACGTCTTCGTGGGACCTTTATATACATCAATAACGTAATATAACCTAACCTAACCCAACCTAACTTCTCGGCGGTAATATTTGAAAACATACCTGGCGAGGTGGCCTCTACGTCTCCGTGGGATATTTATATACATCAATAACATAATATAAGCTAGCCTAACCCAACCTAACATCTCGGCGGTAATATTTGACATCATTCCTGGCGAGTTGGCCTCTACGTCTCCGTTGACCTTCATATACATCAATAACGTAATATAACCTAACCTAACCCAACCTAACATCTCCGCGGTATTATTTGACAACATACCTGGCGAGTTGGCCTCCACGTCTCCTGGGGACCTTTATATACATCAGTAACATAATATAAGCTAGCCTAACCTAATCTAACATCTCGGCGGTAATGTTTGACCACATTCCTGGCGAGTTGGCCTCTACGTCCCCGTGGGACCTTTATATACATCAATAACGTAATATAACCTAACCTAACCCAACCTAACATCTCGGCGGTAATATTTGACAACATTCCTGGCGAGTTGGCTTCTCCGTCCCCGTGGGACCTTTATATACATCAATGACGTAATATAACCTAACCTAACCCAACCTAACATCTCGGCGGTAATATTTGACGACATTCCTGGCGAGTTGGCCTCTACGTTTCCGTGGGACCTTTATATACTTCAATAACGTAATATAACCTAACCTAACCCAATCTAACATCTCCGCGGTAATATTTGACAATATTCCTGGCGAGTTGGCCTCTACGTTTCCGTTTGACCTTCATATACATCAATAACGCAATCTAATCTAACATAACCCAACCTAACATCTCGGCGGTTATATTTGACAACATTCCTGGCGAGTTGGCTTCTCCGTCCCCGTCGGACCTTTATATACATCAATGACGTAATATAACCTAACCTAACCCAACCTAACATCTCGGCGGTAATATTTGACGACATTCCTGGCGAGTTGGCCTCTACGTTTCCGTGGGACCTTTATATACTTCAATAACGTAATATAACCTAGCCTAACCCAATCTAACATCTCCGCGGTAATATTTGACAATATTCCTGGCGAGTTGGCCTCTACGTCTCCGCGGGATCTTTATATACATCAATAACGTAATATAACATAACCTAACCCAATCTAGCATCTCGGCTGTAATATTTGACCACATTCCTGGCTTGTTGGCCTCTACGTCTCCGTGAGACCTTTATATACGTCTATAACGTAATATAACCTAACATAACCCAACCTAACATCTCGGCGGTAATATTTGACCACATTCCTGGCAAGTTGGCCTCTACGTCTTCGTGGGTCCTTTATATACATCAATAACGTAATATAACCTAACGTAACCCAATCTAACATCTCGGCGGTAATATTTGACATCATTCCTGGCGAGTTGGCCTCTACGTCTTCGTGGGACCTTTATATACATCATTAACGTAATATAACTTAACCTAAACCAACCTAACATCTCGGCGGTAGTATTTGAAAACATTCCTAGCGAGTTGGCCTCTACGTCTCCGTGGGACCTTTATATACATCAATAACGTAATATAACCTAACCTAACCCAATCTAACATCTCTGCGGTAATATTTGACATCATTCCTGGCGAGTTGGCCTCTACGTCTCCGTTGACCTTCATATACATCAATAACGTAATATAACCTAACCTAACCCAACCTAACATCTCCGCGGTATTATTTGACAACATACCTGGCGAGTTGGCCTCCACGTCTCCGGGGGACCTTTATATACATCAGTAACATAATATAAGCTAGCCTAACCTATTCTAACATCTCGGCGGTAATGTTTGACCACATTCCTGGCGAGTTGGCCTCTACGTCCCCGTGGGACCTTTATATACATCAATAACGTAATATAACCTAACCTAACACAACCTAACATCTCGGCGGTAATATTTGACGACATTCCTGGCGAGTTGGCCTCTACGTTTCCGTGGGTCCTTTATATACTTCAAGAACGTAATATAACCTAACCTAAATCAATCTAACCTCTCGGCGCTAATATTTGACCACATTCCTGGCTAGTTGGCCTCTACGTCTCCGAGGGACCTTCATATACACCAATAACGAAATATAACCTAACCTATCCTAACCTATCATCTCGGCGGTAACATTTGACAACATTCCCGGCGAGTTGGCCTCTACGTCTCCGTGGGACCTTTATATACAACAATAACGTAATATAACGTAACCTAACCCAACCTAACATCTCCGCGGTATTATTCGACATCATACCTGGCGAGTTGGCCTCCACGTCTCCGTGGGACCTTTATATACATCAATAACATAATATAAGCTAGCCTAACCTAATTTAACATCTCGGCGGTAATATTTGACGACATTCCTGGCGAGTTGGCCTCTACGTTTCCGTGGGATATTTATATACATCAATAACATAATATAAGCTAAGCTAACCCAATCTAACATCTCCGCGGTAATATTTGACAACATACCTGGCGAGTAGGCCTCTACGTTTCCGTGGGACCTTTATATACTTCAATAACGTAATATAACCTAACCTAAATCAACCTATCATCTCGGCGATAATATTTGACAAGATTACTGGCGAGTTGGCCTCTACGTCTCCGTGGGATCTTTATATACATCAATAACGTAATATAACCTAACCTAACCCAACCTAACATCTCCGCGGTATTATTTGACAACATTCCTGGCTTGTTGGCCTTCACGTCTCCGTGGGACCTTTATATACATCAATAACATAATATAAGCTAGCCTAACCTAATCTAACATCTCGGCGGTAATGTTTGACCACATTCCTGGCGAGTTGGCCTCTACGTTTCCGTTTGACCTTCATATACATCAATAACGCAATCTAACCTAACATAACCCAACCCAACATCTCGGCGGTAATATTTGACAACATTCCTGGCGAGTTGGCTTCTCCGTCCCCGTGGTACCTTTATATACATCAATAACGTAATATAACCTAACCTAACCCAACCTAACATCTCGGCGGTAATATTTGACGTCATTCCTGGCGAGTTGGCCTCTACGTTTCCGTGGGACCTTTATATACTTCAATAACGTAATATAACCTAACCTAACCCAATCTAACATCTCCGCGGTAATATTTGACAACATTCCTGGCGAGTTGGCCTCTACGTCTCCGTTTGACCTTCATATACATCAATAACGTAATCTAACCTAACCTAAATCAACCTAACATCTCGGCGGTAATATTTGACAACATTCCTGGCGAGTTGGCTTCTCCTTCCGCGTGGGACCTTTATATACTTCAATAACGTAATATAACCTAACCTGACCCAGTCTAGCACCTCGGCGGTAATATTTGACCACACTCCTGGCTTGCTGACCTCTACGTCTCCGTGAGACCTTTATATACATCTATAACGTAATATAACCTAACCTAACCCAACCTAACATCTCGGCGGTAGTATTTGAAAACATTCCTAGCGAGTTGGCCTCTACGTCTCCGTGGGACCTTTATATACATCAATAACGTAATATAACCTAACCTAACCCAATCTAACATCTCGGCGGTAATATTTGACATCATTCCTGGCGAGTTGGCCTCCACGTCTCCGGGGGACCTTTATATACATCAGTAACATAATATAAGCTAGCCTAACCTAATCTAACATCTCGGCGGTAATGTTTGACCACATTTCTGGCGAGTTGGCCTCTACGTCCCCGTGGGACCTTTATATACATCAATAACGTAATATAACCTAACCTAAATCAACCTATCATCTCGGCGATAATATTTGACAAGATTACTGGCGAGTTGGCCTCTACGTCTCCGTGGGATCTTTATATACATCAATAACGTAATATAACATAACCTAACCCAATCTAACATCTCGGCGGTAATATTTGACGACATTCCTGGCGAGTTGGCCTCTACGTTTCCGCGGGACCTTTATATACTTCAATAACGTAATATAACCTAACATAACCCAACCTAACATCTCGGCGGTAATATTTGACCACATTCCTGGCAAGTTGGCCTCTACGTCTTCGTGGGTCCTTTATATACATCAATAACGTAATATAACCTAACGTAACCCAATCTAACATCTCGGCGGTAATATTTGACATCATTCCTGGCGAGTTGGCCTCTACGTCTTCGTGGGACCTTTATATACATCATTAACGTAATATAACTTAACCTAAACCAACCTAACATCTCGGCGGTAGTATTTGAAAACATTCCTAGCGAGTTGGCCTCTACGTCTCCGTGGGACCTTTATATACATCAATAACGTAATATAACCTAACCTAACCCAATCTAACATCTCTGCGGTAATATTTGACATCATTCCTGGCGAGTTGGCCTCTACGTCTCCGTTGACCTTCATATACATCAATAACGTAATATAACCTAACCTAACCCAACCTAACATCTCCGCGGTATTATTTGACAACATACCTGGCGAGTTGGCCTCCACGTCTCCGGGGGACCTTTATATACATCAGTAACATAATATAAGCTAGCCTAACCTATTCTAACATCTCGGCGGTAATGTTTGACCACATTCCTGGCGAGTTGGCCTCTACGTCCCCGTGGGACCTTTATATACATCAATAACGTAATATAACCTAACCTAACACAACCTAACATCTCGGCGGTAATATTTGACGACATTCCTGGCGAGTTGGCCTCTACGTTTCCGTGGGTCCTTTATATACTTCAAGAACGTAATATAACCTAACCTAAATCAATCTAACCTCTCGGCGCTAATATTTGACCACATTCCTGGCTAGTTGGCCTCTACGTCTCCGAGGGACCTTCATATACACCAATAACGAAATATAACCTAACCTATCCTAACCTATCATCTCGGCGGTAACATTTGACAACATTCCCGGCGAGTTGGCCTCTACGTCTCCGTGGGACCTTTATATACAACAATAACGTAATATAACGTAACCTAACCCAACCTAACATCTCCGCGGTATTATTCGACATCATACCTGGCGAGTTGGCCTCCACGTCTCCGTGGGACCTTTATATACATCAATAACATAATATAAGCTAGCCTAACCTAATTTAACATCTCGGCGGTAATATTTGACGACATTCCTGGCGAGTTGGCCTCTACGTTTCCGTGGGATATTTATATACATCAATAACATAATATAAGCTAAGCTAACCCAATCTAACATCTCCGCGGTAATATTTGACAACATACCTGGCGAGTAGGCCTCTACGTTTCCGTGGGACCTTTATATACTTCAATAACGTAATATAACCTAACCTAAATCAACCTATCATCTCGGCGATAATATTTGACAAGATTACTGGCGAGTTGGCCTCTACGTCTCCGTGGGATCTTTATATACATCAATAACGTAATATAACCTAACCTAACCCAACCTAACATCTCCGCGGTATTATTTGACAACATTCCTGGCTTGTTGGCCTTCACGTCTCCGTGGGACCTTTATATACATCAATAACATAATATAAGCTAGCCTAACCTAATCTAACATCTCGGCGGTAATGTTTGACCACATTCCTGGCGAGTTGGCCTCTACGTTTCCGTTTGACCTTCATATACATCAATAACGCAATCTAACCTAACATAACCCAACCCAACATCTCGGCGGTAATATTTGACAACATTCCTGGCGAGTTGGCTTCTCCGTCCCCGTGGTACCTTTATATACATCAATAACGTAATATAACCTAACCTAACCCAACCTAACATCTCGGCGGTAATATTTGACGTCATTCCTGGCGAGTTGGCCTCTACGTTTCCGTGGGACCTTTATATACTTCAATAACGTAATATAACCTAACCTAACCCAATCTAACATCTCCGCGGTAATATTTGACAACATTCCTGGCGAGTTGGCCTCTACGTCTCCGTTTGACCTTCATATACATCAATAACGTAATCTAACCTAACCTAAATCAACCTAACATCTCGGCGGTAATATTTGACAACATTCCTGGCGAGTTGGCTTCTCCTTCCGCGTGGGACCTTTATATACTTCAATAACGTAATATAACCTAACCTGACCCAGTCTAGCACCTCGGCGGTAATATTTGACCACACTCCTGGCTTGCTGACCTCTACGTCTCCGTGAGACCTTTATATACATCTATAACGTAATATAACCTAACCTAACCCAACCTAACATCTCGGCGGTAGTATTTGAAAACATTCCTAGCGAGTTGGCCTCTACGTCTCCGTGGGACCTTTATATACATCAATAACGTAATATAACCTAACCTAACCCAATCTAACATCTCGGCGGTAATATTTGACATCATTCCTGGCGAGTTGGCCTCCACGTCTCCGGGGGACCTTTATATACATCAGTAACATAATATAAGCTAGCCTAACCTAATCTAACATCTCGGCGGTAATGTTTGACCACATTTCTGGCGAGTTGGCCTCTACGTCCCCGTGGGACCTTTATATACATCAATAACGTAATATAACCTAACCTAAATCAACCTATCATCTCGGCGATAATATTTGACAAGATTACTGGCGAGTTGGCCTCTACGTCTCCGTGGGATCTTTATATACATCAATAACGTAATATAACATAACCTAACCCAATCTAACATCTCGGCGGTAATATTTGACGACATTCCTGGCGAGTTGGCCTCTACGTTTCCGCGGGACCTTTATATACTTCAATAACGTAATATAACCTAACCTAACACAACCTAACATCTCGGCGGTAATATTTGACGACATTCCTGGCGAGTTGGCCTCTACGTCTCCGTGGGATCTTTATATACATCAATAACGTAATATAACATAACCTAACCCAATCTAGCATCTCGGCTGTAATATTTGACCACATTCCTGGCTTGTTGGCCTCTACGTCTCCGTGAGACCTTTATATACATCTATAACGTAATATAACCTAACCTAACCCAACCTAACTTCTCGGCGGTAATATTTGAAAGCATACCTGGCGAGGTGGCCTCTACGTCTCCGTGGGATATTTATATACATCAATAACATAATATAAGCTAGCCTAACCCAATCTAACATCTCGGCGGTAATATTTGACCACATTCCTGGCGAGTTGGCTTCTCCATCCCCGTGGGACCTTTATATACATCAATAACGTAATATAACCTAACCTAACCCAATCTAGCATCTCGGCGGTAATATTTGACCACATTCCTGGCTTGTTGGCCTCTACGTCTCCGTGAGAACTATATATACATCTATAACGTAATATAACCTAACCTAACCCAACCTAACATCTCGGCGGTAGTATTTGAAAACATTCCTAGCGAGTTGGCCTCTACGTCTCCGTGGGACCTTTATATACATCAATAACGTAATATAACCTAACCTAACCCAATCTAACATCTCGGCGGTAATATTTGACATCATTCCTGGCGAGTTGGCCTCTACGTCTCCGTTGACCTTCATATACATCAATAACGTAATATAACCTAACCTAACCCAACCTAACATCTCCGCGGTATTATTTGACAACATACCTGGCGAGTTGGCCTCCACGTCTCCGGGGGACCTTTATATACATCAGTAACATAATATAAGCTAGCCTAACCTAATCTAACATCTCGGCGGTAATGTTTGACCACATTCCTGGCGAGTTGGCCTCTACGTCCCCGTGGGACCTTTATATACATCAATAACGTAATATAACCTAACCTAACCCAACCTAACATCTCGGCGGTAATATTTGACAACATTCCTGGCGAGTTGGCTTCTCCGTCCCCGTGGGACCTTTATATACATCAATGACGTAATATAACCTAACCTAACCCAACCTAACTCCTCGGCGGTAATATTTGAAAACATACCTGGCGAGGTGGCCTCTACGTCTCCGTGGGATATTTATATACATCAATAACATAATATAAGCTAGCCTAACCCAATCTAACATCTCGGCGGTAATATTTGACCACATTCCTGGCGAGTTGGCCTCTACGTCTTCGTGGGACCTTTATATACATCAATAACGTAATATAACCTAACCTAACCCAACCTAACTTCTCGGCGGTAATATTTGAAAACATACCTGGCGAGGTGGCCTCTACGTCTCCGTGGGATATTTATATACATCAATAACATAATATAAGCTAGCCTAACCCAACCTAACATCTCCGCGGTAATATTTGACAACATACCTGGCGAGTTGGCCTCTACGTCTCCGTGGGCCCTTCATATACATCCATAACGTAATATAACCTAACCTAACCCAATCTAGCATCTCGGCGGTAATATTTGACCACATTCCTGGCTTGTTGGCCTCTACGTCTCCGTGGGACCTTTATATACATCAATAACATAATATAAGCTAGCCTAACCCAATCTAACATCTCGGCGGTAATATTTGACCATATTCCTGGCTTGCTGACCTCTACGTCTCCGTGGGACCTTTATATACATCAATAACGTAATATAACCTAACGTAACCCAATCTAACATCTCGGCGGTAATATTTGACATCATTCCTGGCGAGTTGGCCTCTACGTCTTCGTGGGACCTTTATATACATCATTAACGTAATATAACTTAACCTAACCCAACCTAACATCTCCGCGGTAATATTTGACAACATATCTGGCGAGTTGGCCTCTACGTCCCCGTGGGACCTTTATATACATCAATAACGTAATATAACCTAACCTAACCCAACCTAACATCTCGGCGGTAATATTTGACAACATTCCTGGCGAGTTGGCTTCTCCGTCCCCGTGGGTCCTTTATATACATCAATGACGTAATATAACCTAACCTAACCCAACCTAACATCTCGGCGGTAATATTTGACGACATTCCTGGCGAGTTGGCCTCTACGTTTCCGTGGGACCTTTATATACTTCAATAACGTAATATATTCTAACCTAACCCAATCTAACATCTCCGCGGTAATATTTGACAACATTCCTGTCGAGTTGGCCTCTACGTTTCCGTTTGACCTTCATATACATCAATAACGCAATCTAACCTAACACAACCCAACCTAACATCTCGGCGGTAATATTTGACAACATTCCTGGCGAGTTGGCTTCTCCGTCCCCGTGGGACCTTTATATACATCAATAACGTAATATAACCTAACCTAACCCAACCTAACATCTCGGCGGTAATATTTGACGACATTCCTGGCGAGTTGGCCTCTACGTCTCCGTTGACCTTCATATACATCAATAACGTAATATAACGTAACCTAACCAACCTATCATCTCGGCGGTTATATTTGACAACATTCCTGGCGAGTTGGCTTCTCCGTCTCCGTGGGACCTTTATATACATCAATAACGTAATATAACCTAACCTAACCCAACCTTACATCTCCGCGGTATTATTTGACAACATACCTGGCGAGTTGGCCTCCACGTCTCCGGGGGACCTTTATATACATCAATAACGAAATATAACCTAACCTAAATCAACCTAACATCTCGGCGGTAATATTTGACAACATTCCTGGCGAGTTGGCTTCTCCATCCCCGCGGGACCTTTATATACATCAATAACGTAATATAACCTAACCTAACCCAACCTAACATCTCGGCGGTAATATTTGACGACATTCCTGGCGAGTTGGCCTCTACGTTTCCGTGGGACCCTTATATACTTCAATAACGTAATATAACCTAACCTAAATCAACCTATCATCTCGGCGATAATATTTGACAAGATTCCTGGAGAGTTGGCCTCTACGTCTCCGTGGGATCTTTATATACATCAATAACGTAATATAACATAACCTAACACAATCTAGCATCTCGGCGGTAATATTTGACCACATTCCTGGCAAGTTGGCCTCTACGTCTTCGTGGGACCTTTATATACATCAATAACGTAATATAACCTAACGTAACCCAATCTAACATCTCGGCGGTAATATTTGACATCATTCCTGGCGAGTTGGCCTCTACGTCTTCGTGGGACCTTTATATACATCATTAACGTAATATAACTTAACCTAACCCAACCTAACATCTCGGCGGTAGTATTTGAAAACATTCCTAGCGAGTTGGCCTCTACGTCTCCGTGGGACCTTTATATACATCAATAACGTAATATAACCTAACCTAACCCAATCTAACATCTCGGCGGTAATATTTGACATCATTCCTGGCGAGTTGGCCTCTACGTCTCCGTTGACCTTCATATACATCAATAACGTAATATAACCTAACCTAACCCAACCTAACATCTCCGCGGTATTATTTGACAACATACCTGGCGAGTTGGCCTCCACGTCTCCGGGGGACCTTTATATACATCAGTAACATAATATAAGCTAGCCTAACCTAATCTAACATCTCGGCGGTAATGTTTGACCACATTCCTGGCGAGTTGGCCTCTACGTCCCCGTGGGAACTTTATATACATCAATAACGTAATATAACCTAACCTAACCCAACCTAACATCTCGGCGGTAATATTTGACAACATTCCTGGCGAGTTGGCTTCTCCGTCCCCGTGGGACCTTTATATACATCAATGACGTAATATAACCTAACCTAACCCAACCTAACATCTCGGCGGTAATATTTGACGACATTCCTGGCGAGTTGGCCTCTACGTTTCCGTGGGACCTTTATATACTTCAATAACGTAATATAACCTAACCTAACCCAATCTAACATCTCCGCGGTAATATTTGACAATATTCCTGGCGAGTTGGCCTCTACGTTTCCGTGGGACCTTTATATACTTCAATAACGTAATATAACCTAACCTAAATCAACCTATCATCACGGCGATAATATTTGACAAGATTCCTGGCGAGTTGGTCTCTACGTCTCCAAGGGATCTTTATATACATCAATAACGTAATATAACATAACCTAACCCAATCTAGCATCTCGGCTGTAATATTTGACCACATTCCTGGCTTGTTGGCCTCTACGTCTCCGTGAGACCTTTATATACGTCTATAACGTAATATAACCTAACCTAACCCAACCTAACTTCTCGGCGGTAATATTTGAAAACATACCTGGCGAGGTGGCCTCTACGTCTCCGTGGGATATTTATATACATCAATAACATAATATAAGCTAGCCTAACCCAATCTAACATCTCGGCGGTAATATTTGACCACATTCCTGGCGAGTTGGCCTCTACGTCTTCGTGGGACCTTTATATACATCAATAACGTAATATAACCTAACCTAACCCAACCTAACTTCTCGGCGGTAATATTTGAAAACATACCTGGCAAGTTGGCCTCTACGTCTTCGTGGGACCTTTATATACATCAATAACGTAATATAACCTAACGTAACCCAATCTAACATCTCGGCGGTAATATTTGACATCATTCCTGGCGAGTTGGCCTCTACGTCTTCGTGGGACCTTTATATACATCATTAACGTAATATAACTTAACCTAACCCAACCTAACATCTCGGCGGTAGTATTTGAAAACATTCCTAGCGAGTTGGCCTCTACGTCTCCGTGGGACCTTTATATACATCAATAACGTAATATAACCTAACCTAACCCAATCTAACATCTCGGCGGTAATATTTGACATCATTCCTGGCGAGTTGGCCTCTACGTCTCCGTTGACCTTCATATACATCAATAACGTAATATAACCTAACCTAACCCAACCTAACATCTCCGCGGTATTATTTGACAACATACCTGGCGAGTTGGCCTCCACGTCTCCGGGGGACCTTTATATACATCAGTAACATAATATAAGCTAGCCTAACCTAATCTAACATCTCGGCGGTAATGTTTGACCACATTCCTGGCGAGTTGGCCTCTACGTCCCCGTGGGAACTTTATATACATCAATAACGTAATATAACCTAACCTAACCCAACCTAACATCTCGGCGGTAATATTTGACAACATTCCTGGCGAGTTGGCTTCTCCGTCCCCGTGGGACCTTTATATACATCAATGACGTAATATAACCTAACCTAACCCAACCTAACATCTCGGCGGTAATATTTGACGACATTCCTGGCGAGTTGGCCTCTACGTTTCCGTGGGACCTTTATATACTTCAATAACGTAATATAACCTAACCTAACCCAATCTAACATCTCCGCGGTAATATTTGACAATATTCCTGGCGAGTTGGCCTCTACGTTTCCGTGGGACCTTTATATACTTCAATAACGTAATATAACCTAACCTAAATCAACCTATCATCACGGCGATAATATTTGACAAGATTCCTGGCGAGTTGGTCTCTACGTCTCCAAGGGATCTTTATATACATCAATAACGTAATATAACATAACCTAACCCAATCTAGCATCTCGGCTGTAATATTTGACCACATTCCTGGCTTGTTGGCCTCTACGTCTCCGTGAGACCTTTATATACGTCTATAACGTAATATAACCTAACCTAACCCAACCTAACTTCTCGGCGGTAATATTTGAAAACATACCTGGCGAGGTGGCCTCTACGTCTCCGTGGGATATTTATATACATCAATAACATAATATAAGCTAGCCTAACCCAATCTAACATCTCGGCGGTAATATTTGACCACATTCCTGGCGAGTTGGCCTCTACGTCTTCGTGGGACCTTTATATACATCAATAACGTAATATAACCTAACCTAACCCAACCTAACTTCTCGGCGGTAATATTTGAAAACATACCTGGCGAGGTGGCCTCTACGTCTCCGTGGGATATTTATATACATCAATAACATAATATAAGCTAGCCTAACCCAACCTAACATCTCGGCGGTAATATTTGACATCATTCCTGGCGAGTTGGCCTCTACGTCTCCGTTGACCTTCATATACATCAATAACGTAATATAACCTAACCTAACCCAACCTAACATCTCCGCGGTATTATTTGACAACATACCTGGCGAGTTGGCCTCCACGTCTCCTGGGGACCTTTATATACATCAGTAACATAATATAAGCTAGCCTAACCTAATCTAACATCTCGGCGGTAATGTTTGACCACATTCCTGGCGAGTTGGCCTCTACGTCCCCGTGGGACCTTTATATACATCAATAACGTAATATAACCTAACCTAACCCAACCTAACATCTCGGCGGTAATATTTGACAACATTCCTGGCGAGTTGGCTTCTCCGTCCCCGTGGGACCTTTATATACTTCAATAACGTAATATAACCTAACCTAACCCAATCTAACATCTCCGCGGTAATATTTGACAATATTCCTGGCGAGTTGGCCTCTACGTTTCCGTTTGACCTTCATATACATCAATAACGCAATCTAATCTAACATAACCCAACCTAACATCTCGGCGGTAATATTTGACAACATTCCTGGCGAGTTGGCTTCTCCGTCCCCGTCGGACCTTTATATACATCAATGACGTAATATAACCTAACCTAACCCAACCTAACATCTCGGCGGTAATATTTGACGACATTCCTGGCGAGTTGGCCTCTACGTTTCCGTGGGACCTTTATATACTTCAATAACGTAATATAACCTAGCCTAACCCAATCTAACATCTCCGCGGTAATATTTGACAATATTCCTGGCGAGTTGGCCTCTACGTCTCCGCGGGATCTTTATATACATCAATAACGTAATATAACATAACCTAACCCAATCTAGCATCTCGGCTGTAATATTTGACCACATTCCTGGCTTGTTGGCCTCTACGTCTCCGTGAGACCTTTATATACGTCTATAACGTAATATAACCTAACCTAACCCAACCTAACTTCTCGGCGGTAATATTTGAAAACATACCTGGCGAGGTGGCCTCTACGTCTCCGTGGGATATTTATATACATCAATAACATAATATAAGCTAGCCTAACCCAATCTAACATCTCGGCGGTAATATTTGACCACATTCCTGGCGAGTTGGCCTCTACGTCTTCGTGGGACCTTTATATACATCAATAACGTACTATAACCTAACCTAACCCAACCTAACTTCTCGGCGGTAATATTTGAAAACATACCTGGCGAGGTGGCCTCTACGTCTCCGTGGGATATTTATATACATCAATAACATAATATAAGCTAGCCTAACCCAATCTAACATCTCGGCGGTAATATTTGACAACATTCCTGGCGAGTTGGCTTCTCCATCCCCGCGGGACCTTTATATACATCAATAACGTAATATAACCTAACCTAACCCAACCTAACATCTCGGCGGTAATATTTGACGACATTCCTGGCGAGTTGGCCTCTACGTTTCCGTGGGACCTTTATATACTTCAATAACGTAATATAACCTAACCTAAATCAACCTATCATCTCGGCGATAATATTTGACAAGATTCCTGGAGAGTTGGCCTCTACGTCTCCGTGGGATCTTTATATACATCAATAACGTAATATAACATAACCTAACACAATCTAGCATCTCGGCGGTAATATTTGACCACATTCCTGGCAAGTTGGCCTCTACGTCTTCGTGGGACCTTTATATACATCAATAACGTAATATAACCTAACCTAACCCAATCTAGCATCTCGGCGGTAATATTTGACCACATTCCTGGCTTGTTGGCCTCTACGTCTCCGTGGGACCTTTATATACATCAATAACATAATATAAGCTAGCCTAACCCAATCTAACATCTCGGCGGTAATATTTGACCACATTCCTGGCTTGCTGACCTCTACGTCTCCGTGGGACCTTTATATACATCAATAACGTAATATAACCTAACGTAACCCAATCTAACATCTCGGCGGTAATATTTGACATCATTCCTGGCGAGATGGCCTCTACGTCTTCGTGGGACCTTTATATACATCATTAACGTAATATAACTTAACCTAACCCAACCTAACATCTCCGCGGTAATATTTGACAACATATCTGGCGAGTTGGCCTCTACGTCCCCGTGGGACCTTTATATACATCAATAACGTAATATAACCTAACCTAACCCAACCTAACATCTCGGCGGTAACATTTGACAACATTCCTGGCGAGTTGGCTTCTCCGTCCCCGTGGGTCCTTTATATACATCAATGACGTAATATAACCTAACCTAACCCAACCTAACATCTCGGCGGTAATATTTGACGACATTCCTGGCGAGTTGGCCTCTACGTTTCCGTGGGACCTTTATATACTTCAATAACGTAATATATTCTAACCTAACCCAATCTAACATCTCCGCGGTAATATTTGACAACATTCCTGGCGAGTTGGCCTCTACGTTTCCGTTTGACCTTCATATACATCAATAACGCAATCTAACCTAACATAACCCAACCTAACATCTCGGCGGTAATATTTGACCACATTCCTGGCAAGTTGGCCTCTACGTCTTCGTGGGTCCTTTATATACATCAATAACGTAATATAACCTAACGTAACCCAATCTAACATCTCGGCGGTAATATTTGACATCATTCCTGGCGAGTTGGCCTCTACGTCTTCGTGGGACCTTTATATACATCATTAACGTAATATAACTTAACCTAAACCAACCTAACATCTCGGCGGTAGTATTTGAAAACATTCCTAGCGAGTTGGCCTCTACGTCTCCGTGGGACCTTTATATACATCAATAACGTAATATAACCTAACCTAACCCAATCTAACATCTCGGCGGTAATATTTGACATCATTCCTGGCGAGTTGGCCTCTACGTCTCCGTTGACCTTCATATACATCAATAACGTAATATAACCTAACCTAACCCAACCTAACATCTCCGCGGTATTATTTGACAACATACCTGGCGAGTTGGCCTCCACGTCTCCGGGGGACCTTTATATACATCAGTAACATAATATAAGCTAGCCTAACCTAATCTAACATCTCGGCGGTAATGTTTGACCACATTCCTGGCGAGTTGGCCTCTACGTCCCCGTGGGACCTTTATATACATCAATAACGTAATATAACCTAACCTAACCCAACCTAACATCTCGGCGGTAATATTTGGCAACATTCCTGGCGAGTTGGCTTCTCCGTACCCGTGGGACCTTTATATACATCAATGACGTAATATAACCTAACCTAACCCAACCTAACATCTCGGCGGTAATATTTGACGACATTCCTGGCGAGTTGGCCTCTACGTTTCCGTGGGACCTTTATATACTTCAATAACGTAATATAACCTAACCTAACCCAATCTAACATCTCCGCGGTAATATTTGACAATATTCCTGGCGAGTTGGCCCCTACGTTTCCGTTTGACCTTCATATACATCAATAACGCAATCTAATCTAACATAACCCAACCTAACATCTCGGCGGTAATATTTGACAACATTCCTGGCGAGTTGGCTTCTCCGTCCCCGTGGGACCTTTATATACATCAATAACGTAATATAACCTAACCTAACCCAACCTAACATCTCGGCGGTAATATTTGACGACATTCCTGGCGAGTTGGCCTCTACGTTTCCGTGGGACCTTTATATACTTCAATAACGTAATATAACCTAACCTAAATCAACCTATCATCACGGCGATAATATTTGACAAGATTCCTGGCGAGTTGGCCTCTACGTCTCCGCGGGATCTTTATATACATCAATAACGTAATATAACATAACCTAACCCAATCTAGCATCTCGGCTGTAATATTTGACCACATTCCTGGCTTGTTGGCCTCTACGTCTCCGTGAGACCTTTATATACGTCTATAACGTAATATAACCTAACCTAACCCAACCTAACTTCTCGGCGGTAATATTTGAAAACATACCTGGCGAGGTGGCCTCTACGTCTCCGTGGGATATTTATATACATCAATAACATAATATAAGCTAGCCTAACCCAATCTAACATCTCGGCGGTAATATTTGACCACATTCCTGGCGAGTTGGCCTCTACGTCTTCGTGGGACCTTTATATACATCAATAACGTAATATAACCTAACTTAACCCAACCTAACTTCTCGGCGGTAATATTTGAAAACATACCTGGCGAGGTGGCCTCTACGTCTCCGTGGGATATTTATATACATCAATAACATAATATAAGCTAGCCTAACCCAACCTAACATCTCCGCGGTAATATTTGACAACATACCTGGCGAGTTGGCCTCTACGTCTCCGTGGGCCCTTCATATACATCCATAACGTAATATAACCTAACCTAACCCAATCTAGCATCTCGGCGGTAATATTTGATCACATTCCTGGCTTGTTGGCCTCTACGTCTCCGTGGGACCTTTATATACATCAATAACATAATATAAGCTAGCCTAACCCAATATAACATCTCGGCGGTAATATTTGACCACATTCCTGGCTTGCTGACCTCTACGTCTCCGTGGGACCTTTATATACATCAATAACGTAATATAACCTAACGTAACCCAATCCAACATCTCGGCGGTAATATTTGACATCATTCCTGGCGAGTTGGCCTCTACGTCTTCGTGGGACCTTTATATACATCATTAACGTAATATAACTTAACCTAACCCAACCTAACATCTCCGCGGTAATATTTGACAACATATCTGGCGAGTTGGCCTCTACGTCCCCGTGGGACCTTTATATACATCAATAACGTAATATAACCTAACCTAACCCAACCTAACATCTCGGCGGTAATTTTTGACGACATTCCTGGCGAGTTGGCCTCTACGTTTCCGTGGGACCTTTATATACTTCAATAACGTAATATATTCTAACCTAACACAATCTAACATCTCCGCGGTAATATTTGACAACATTCCTGGCGAGTTGGCCTCTACGTTTCCGTTTGACCTTCATATACATCAATAATGCAATCTAACCTAACATAACCCAACCTAACATCTCGGCGGTAATATTTGACAACATTCCTGGCGAGTTGGCTTCTCCGTCCCCGTGGGACCTTTATATACATCAATAACGTAATATAACCTAACCTAACCCAACCTAACATCTCGGCGGTAATATTTGACCACATTCCTGGCTTGCTGACCTCTACGTCTCCGTGGGACCTTTATATACATCAATAACGTAATATAACCTAACGTAACCCAATCTAACATCTCGGCGGTAATATTTGACATCATTCCTGGCGAGTTGGCCTCTACGTCTTCGTGGGACCTTTATATACATCATTAACGTAATATAACTTAACCTAACCCAACCTAACATCTCCGCGGTAATATTTGACAACATATCTGGCGAGTTGGCCTCTACGTCACCGTGGGACCTTTATATACATCAATAACGTAATATAACCTAACCTAACCCAACCTAACATCTCGGCGGTAATATTTGACGACATTCCTGGCGAGTTGGCCTCTACGTTTCCGTGGGACCTTTATATACTTCAATAACGTAATATATTCTAACCTAACCCAATCTAACATCTCCGCGGTAATATTTGACAACATTCCTGGCGAGTTGGCCTCTACGTTTCCGTTTGACCTTCATATACATCAATAACGCAATCTAACCTAACATAACCCAACCTAACATCTCGGCGGTAATATTTGACAACATTCCTGGCGAGTTGGCTTCTCCGTCCCCGTGGGACCTTTATATACATCAATAACGTAATATAACCTAACCTAACCCAACCTAACATCTCGGCGGTAATATTTGACGACATTCCTGGCGAGTTGGCCTCTACGTCTCCGTTGACCTTCATATACATCAATAACGTAATATAACGTAACCTAACCAACCTATCATCTCGGCGGTTATATTTGACAACATTCCTGGCGAGTTGGCTTCTCCGTCTCCGTGGGACCTTTATATACATCAATAACGTAATATAACCTAACCTAACCCAACCTTACATCTCCGCGGTATTATTTGACAACATACCTGGCGAGTTGGCCTCCACGTCTCCGGGGGACCTTTATATACATCAATAACGAAATATAACCTAACCTAAATCAACCTAACATCTCGGCGGTAATATTTGACAACATTCCTGGCGAGTTGGCTTCTCCATCCCCGCGGGACCTTTATATACATCAATAACGTAATATAACTTAACCTAACCCAACCTAACATCTCGGCGGTAATATTTGACGACATTCCTGGCGAGTTGGCCTCTACGTTTCCGTGGGACCTTTATATACTTCAATAACGTAATATAACCTAACCTAAATCAACCTATCATCTCGGCGATAATATTTGACAAGATTCCTGGCGAGTTGGCCTCTACGTCTCCGTGGGATCTTTATATACATCAATAACGTAATATAACATAACCTAACACAATCTAGCATCTCGGCGGTAATATTTGACCACATTCCTGGCAAGTTGGCCTCTACGTCTTCGTGGGACCTTTATATACATCAATAACGTAATATAACTTAACCTAACCCAACCTAACATCTCCGCGGTAATATTTGACAACATACCTGGCGAGTTGGCCTCTACGTCTCCGTGAGCCCTTCATATACATCAATAACGAAATATAACCTAACCTAAATCAACCTAACATCTCGGCGGTAATATTTGACAACATTCCTGGCGAGTTGGCTTCTCCATCCCCGTGCGATCTTTATATACATCAATAACGTAATATAACCTAACCTAACCCAACCTAACTTCTCGGCGGTAATATTTGAAAACATACCTCGCGAGGTGGCCTCTACGTCTCCGTGGGATATTTATATACATCAATAACATAATATAAGCTAGCCTAACCCAACCTAACATCTCCGCGGTAATATTTGACAACATACCTGGCGAGTTGGCCTCTACGTCTCCGTGGGCCCTTCATATACATCCATAACGTAATATAACCTAACCTAACCCAATCTAGCATCTCGGCGGTAATATTTGACCACATTCCTGGCTTGTTGGCCTCTACGTCTCCGTGGGACCTTTATATACATCAATAACATAATATAAGCTAGCCTAACCCAATCTAACATCTCGGCGGTAATATTTGACCACATTCCTGGCTTGCTGACCTCTACGTCTCCGTGGGACCTTTATATACATCAATAACGTAATATAACCTAACGTAACCCAATCTAACATCTCGGCGGTAATATTTGACATCATTCCTGGCGAGTTGGCCTCTACGTCTTCGTGGGACCTTTATATACATCATTAACGTAATATAACCTAACCTAACCCAACCTAACATCTCGGCGGTAATATTTGACCACATTCCTGGCGAGTTGGCCTCTACGTCTCCGTTGACCTTCATATACATCAATAACGTAATATAACGTAACCTAACCAACCTATCATCTCGGCGGTTATATTTGACAACATTCCTGGCGAGTTGGCTTCTCCGTCTCCGTGGGACCTTTATATACATCAATAACGTAATATAACCTAACGTAACCCAACCTTACATCTCCGCGGTATTATTTGACAACATACCTGGCGAGTTGGCCTCCACGTCTCCGGGGGACCTTTATATACATCAATAACGAAATATAACCTAACCTAAATCAACCTAACATCTCGGCGGTAATATTTGACAACATTCCTGGCGAGTTGGCTTCTCCATCCCCGCGGGACCTTTATATACATCAATAACGTAATATAACTTAACCTAACCCAACCTAACATCTCGGCGGTAATATTTGACGACATTCCTGGCGAGTTGGCCTCTACGTTTCCGTGGGACTTTTATATACTTCAATAACGTAATATAACCTAACCTAAATCAACCTATCATCTCGGCGATAATATTTGACAAGATTCCTGGCGAGTTGGCCTCTACGTCTCCGTGGGACCTTTATATACATCAATAACGTAATATAACCTAACCTAACCCAATCTAACATCTCGGCGGTAATATTTGACATCATTCCTGGCGAGTTGGCCTCTACGTCTCCGTTGACCTTCATATACATCAATAACGTAATATAACCTAACCTAACCCAACCTAACATCTCCGCGGTATTATTTGACAACATACCTGGCGAGTTGGCCTCCACGTCTCCGGGGGACCTTTATATACATCAGTAACATAATATAAGCTAGCCTAACCTAATCTAACATCTCGGCGGTAATGTTTGACCACATTCCTGGCGAGTTGGCCTCTACGTCCCCGTGGGACCTTTATATACATCAATAACGTAATATAACCTAACCTAACCCAACCTAACATCTCGGCGGTAATATTTGACAACATTCCTGCAGAGTTGGCTTCTCCGTACCCGTGGGACCTTTATATACATCAATGACGTAATATAACCTAACCTAACCCAACCTAACATCTCGGCGGTAATATTTGACGACATTCCTGGCGAGTTGGCCTCTACGTTTCCGTGGGACCTTTATATACTTCAATAACGTAATATAACCTAACCTAACCCAATCTAACATCTCCGCGGTAATATTTGACAATATTCCTGGCGAGTTGGCCCCTACGTTTCCGTTTGACCTTCATATACATCAATAACGCAATCTAATCTAACATAACCCAACCTAACATCTCGGCGGTAATATTTGACAACATTCCTGGCGAGTTGGCTTCTCCGTCCCCGTGGGACCTTTATATACATCAATAACGTAATATAACCTAACCTAACCCAACCTAACATCTCGGCGGTAATATTTGACGACATTCCTGGCGAGTTGGCCTCTACGTTTCCGTGGGACCTTTATATACTTCAATAACGTAATATAACCTAACCTAAATCAACCTATCATCACGGCGATAATATTTGACAAGATTCCTGGCGAGTTGGCCTCTACGTCTCCGCGGGATCTTTATATACATCAATAACGTAATATAACATAACCTAACCCAATCTAGCATCTCGGCTGTAATATTTGACCACATTCCTGGCTTGTTGGCCTCTACGTCTCCGTGAGACCTTTATATACGTCTATAACGTAATATAACCTAACCTAACCCAACCTAACTTCTCGGCGGTAATATTTGAAAACATACCTGGCGAAGTGGCCTCTACGTCTCCGTGGGATATTTATATACATCAATAACATAATATAAGCTAGCCTAACCCAATCTAACATCTCGGCGGTAATATTTGACCACATTCCTGGCGAGTTGGCCTCTACGTCTTCGTGGGACCTTTATATACATCCATAACGTAATATAACCTAACCTAACCCAATCTAGCATCTCGGCGGTAATATTTGACCACATTCCTGGCTTGTTGGCCTCTACGTCTCCGTGGGACCTTTATATACATCAATAACATAATATAAGCTAGCCTAACCCAATCTAACATCTCGGCGGTAATATTTGACCACATTCCTGGCTTGCTGACCTCTACGTCTCCGTGGGACCTTTATATACATCAATAACGTAATATAACCTAACGTAACCCAATCCAACATCTCGGCGGTAATATTTGACATCATTCCTGGCGAGTTGGCCTCTACGTCTTCGTGGGACCTTTATATACATCATTAACGTAATATAACTTAACCTAACCCAACCTAACATCTCCGCGGTAATATTTGACAACATATCTGGCGAGTTGGCCTCTACGTCCCCGTGGGACCTTTATATACATCAATAACGTAATATAACCTAACCTAACCCAACCTAACATCTCGGCGGTAATATTTGACGACATTCCTGGCGAGTTGGCCTCTACGTTTCCGTGGGACCTTTATATACTTCAATAACGTAATATATTCTAACCTAACCCAATCTAACATCTCCGCGGTAATATTTGACAACATTCCTGGCGAGTTGGCCTCTACGTTTCCGTTTGACCTTCATATACATCAATAATGCAATCTAACCTAACATAACCCAACCTAACATCTCGGCGGTAATATTTGACAACATTCCTGGCGAGTTGGCTTCTCCGTCCCCGTGGGACCTTTATATACATCAATAACGTAATATAACCTAACCTAACCCAACCTAACATCTCGGCGGTAATATTTGACCACATTCCTGGCTTGCTGACCTCTACGTCTCCGTGGGACCTTTATATACATCAATAACGTAATATAACCTAACGTAACCCAATCTAACATCTCGGCGGTAATATTTGACATCATTCCTGGCGAGTTGGCCTCTACGTCTTCGTGGGACCTTTATATACATCATTAACGTAATATAACTTAACCTAACCCAACCTAACATCTCCGCGGTAATATTTGACAACATATCTGGCGAGTTGGCCTCTACGTCCCCGTGGGACCTTTATATACATCAATAACGTAATATAACCTAACCTAACCCAACCTAACATCTCGGCGGTAATATTTGACGACATTCCTGGCGAGTTGGCCTCTACGTTTCCGTGGGACCTTTATATACTTCAATAACGTAATATATTCTAACCTAACCCAATCTAACATCTCCGCGGTAATATTTGACAACATTCCTGGCGAGTTGGCCTCTACGTTTCCGTTTGACCTTCATATACATCAATAACGCAATCTAACCTAACATAACCCAACCTAACATCTCGGCGGTAATATTTGACAACATTCCTGGCGAGTTGGCTTCTCTGTCCCCGTGGGACCTTTATATACATCAATAACGTAATATAACCTAACCTAACCCAACCTAACATCTCGGCGGTAATATTTGACGACATTCCTGGCGAGTTGGCCTCTACGTCTCCGTTGACCTTCATATACATCAATAACGTAATATAACGTAACCTAACCAACCTATCATCTCGGCGGTTATATTTGACAACATTCCTGGCGAGTTGGCTTCTCCGTCTCCGTGGGACCTTTATATACATCAATAACGTAATATAACTTAACCTAACCCAACCTAACATCTCGGCGGTAATATTTGACGACATTCCTGGCGAGTTGGCCTCTACGTTTCCGTGGGACCTTTATATACTTCAATAACGTAATATAACCTAACCTAAATCAACCTATCATCTCGGCGATAATATTTGACAAGATTCCTGGCGAGTTGGCCTCTACGTCTCCGTGGGATCTTTATATACATCAATAACGTAATATAACATAACCTAACACAATCTAGCATCTCGGCGGTAATATTTGACCACATTCCTGGCAAGTTGGCCTCTACGTCTTTGTGGGACCTTTATATACATCAATAACGTAATATAACTTAACCTAACCCAACCTAACATCTCGGCGGTAATATTTGACAACATTCCTGGCGAGTTGGCTTCTCCGTCCCCGTGGGACCTTTATATACATCAATAACGTAATATAACCTAACCTAACCCAACCTAACATCTCGGCGGTAATATTTGACCACATTCCTGGCGAGTTGGCCTCTACGTCTCCGTTGACCTTCATATACATCAATAACGTAATATAACGTAACCTAACCAACCTATCATCTCGGCGGTTATATTTGACAACATTCCTGGCGAGTTGGCTTCTCCGTCTCCGTGGGACCTTTATATACATCAATAACGTAATATAACCTAACCTAACCCAACCTTACATCTCCGCGGTATTATTTGACGACATACCTGGCGAGTTGGCCTCCACGTCTCCGGGGGACCTTTATATACATCAATAACGAAATATAACCTAACCTAAATCAACCTAACATCTCGGCGGTAATATTTGACAACATTCCTGGCGAGTTGGCTTCTCCATCCCCGCGGGACCTTTATATACATCAATAACGTAATATAACTTAACCTAACCCAACCTAACATCTCGGCGGTAATATTTGACGACATTCCTGGCGAGTTGGCCTCTACGTTTCCGTGGGACCTTTATATACTTCAATAACGTAATATAACCTAACCTAAATCAACCTATCATCTCGGCGATAATATTTGACAAGATTCCTGGCGAGTTGGCCTCTACGTCTCCGTGGGATCTTTATATACATCAATAACGTAATATAACATAACCTAACACAATCTAGCATCTCGGCGGTAATATTTGACCACATTCCTGGCAAGTTGGCCTCTACGTCTTCGTGGGACCTTTATATACATCAATAACGTAATATAACTTAACCTAACCCAACCTAACATCTCCGCGGTAATATTTGACAACATACCTGGCGAGTTGGCCTCTACGTCTCCGTGGGCCCTTCATATACATCAATAACGAAATATAACCTAACCTAAATCAACCTAACATCTCGGCGGTAATATTTGACAACATTCCTGGCGAGTTGGCTTCTCCATCCCCGTGCGATCTTTATATACATCAATAAAGTAATATAACCTAACCTAACCCAACCTAACTTCTCGGCGGTAATATTTGAAAACATACCTGGCGAGGTGGCCTCTACGTCTCCGTGGGATATTTATATACATCAATAACATAATATAAGCTAGCCTAACCCAACCTAACATCTCCGCGGTAATATTTGACAACATACCTGGCGAGTTGGCCTCTACGTCTCCGTGGGCCCTTCATATACATCAATAACGTAATATAACCTAGCCTAACCTAATCTAACATCTCGGCGGTAATGTTTGACCACATTCCTGGCTTGTTGGCCTCTACGTCCCCGTGGGACCTTTATATACATCAATAACATAATATAAGCTAGCCTAACCCAACCTAACATCTCGGCGGTAATATTTGACAACATTCCTGGCGAGTTGGCTTCTCCGTCCCCGTGGGACCTTTATATACATCAATAACGATATATAACCTAACCTAACCCAACCTAACATCTCGGCGGTAATATTTGACGACATTCCTGGCGAGTTGGCCTCTACGTTTCCGTGGGACCTTTATATACTTCAATAACGTAATATAACCTAACCTAAATCAACCTATCATCACGGCGATAATATTTGACAAGATTCCTGGCGAGTTGGCCTCTACGTCTCCGCGGGATCTTTATATACATCAATAACGTAATATAACATAACCTAACCCAATCTAGCATCTCGGCTGTAATATTTGACCACATTCCTGGCTTGTTGGCCTCTACGTCTCCGTGAGACCTTTATATACGTCTATAACGTAATATAACCTAAACTAACCCAACCTAACTTCACGGCGGTAATATTTGAAAACATACCTGGCGAGGTGGCCTCTACGTCTCCGTGGGATATTTATATACATCAATAACATAATATAAGCTAGCCTAACCCAATCTAACATCTCGGCGGTAATATTTGACCACATTCCTGGCGAGTTGGCCTCTACGTCTTCGTGGGACCTTTATATACATCAATAACGTAATATAACCTAACCTAACCCAACCTAACTTCTCGGCGGTAATATTTGAAAACATACCTGGCGAGGTGGCCTCTACGTCCCCGTGGGATATTTATATACATCAATAACATAATATAAGCTAGCCTAACCCAACCTAACATCTCCGCGGTAATATTTGACAACATACCTGGCGAGTTGGCCTCTACGTCTCCGTGGGCCCTTCATATACATCCATAACGTAATATAACCTAACCTAACCCAATCTAGCATCTCGGCGGTAATATTTGACCACATTCCTGGCTTGCTGACCTCTACGTCTCCGTGGGACCTTTATATACATCAATAACGTAATATAACCTAACGTAACCCAATCTAACATCTCGGCGGTAATATTTGACATCATTCCTGGCGAGTTGGCCTCTACGTCTTCGTGGGACCTCTATATACATCATTAACGTAATATAACTTAACCTAACCCAACCTAACATCTCCGCGGTAATATTTGACAACATATCTGGCGAGTTGGCCTCTACGTCCCCGTGGGACCTTTATACACATCAATAACGTAATATAACCTAACCTAACCCAACCTAACATCTCGGCGGTAATATTTGACAACATTCCTGGCGAGTTGGCTTCTCCGTCCCCGTGGGTCCTTTATATACATCAATGACGTAATATAACCTAACCTAACCCAACCTAACATCTCGGCGGTAATATTTGACGACATTCCTGGCGAGTTGGCCTCTACGTTTCCGTGGGACCTTTATATACTTCAATAACGTAATATATTCTAACCTAACCCAATCTAACATCTCCGCGGTAATATTTGACAACATTCCTGGCGAGTTGGCCTCTACGTTTCCGCTTGACCTTCATATACATCAATAACGCAATCTAACCTAACATAACCCAACCTAACATCTCGGCGGTAATATTTGACCACATTCCTGGCAAGTTGGCCTCTACGTCTTCGTGGGTCCTTTATATACATCAATAACGTAATATAGCCTAACGTAACCCAATCTAACATCTCGGCGGTAATATTTGACATCATTCCTGGCGAGTTGGCCTCTACGTCTTCGTGGGACCTTTATATACATCATTAACGTAATATAACTTAACCTAACCCAACCTAACATCTCGGCGGTAGTATTTGAAAACATTCCTAGCGAGTTGGCCTCTACGTCTCCGTGGGACCTTTATATACATCAATAACGTAATATAACCTAACCTAACCCAATCTAACATCTCGGCGGTAATATTTGACATCATTCCTGGCGAGTTGGCCTCTACGTCTCCGTTGACCTTCATATACATCAATAACGTAATATAACCTAACCTAACCCAACCTAACATCTCCGCGGTATTATTTGACAACATACCTGGCGAGTTGGCCTCCACGTCTCCGGGGGACCTTTATATACATCAGTAACATAATATAAGCTAGCCTAACCTAATCTAACATCTCGGCGGTAATGTTTGACCACATTCCTGGCGAGTTGGCCTCTACGTCCCCGTGGGACCTTTATATACATCAATAACGTAATATAACCTAACCTAACCCAACCTAACATCTCGGCGGTAATATTTGACAACATTCCTGGCGAGTTGGCTTCTCCGTCCCCGTGGGACCTTTATATACATCAATGACGTAATATAACCTAACCTAACCCAACCTAACATCTCGGCGGTAATATTTGACAAGATTCCTGGCGATTTGGCCTCTACGTCTCCGCGGGATCTTTATATACATCAATAACGTAATATAACATAACCTAACCCAATCTAGCATCTCGGCTGTAATATTTGACCACATTCCTGGCTTGTTGGCCTCTACGTCTCCGTGAGACCTTTATATACGTCTATAACGTAATACAACCTAACCTAACCCAACCTAACCTCTCGGCGGTAATATTTGAAAACATACCTGGCGAGGTGGCCTCTACGTCTCCGTGGGATATTTATATACATCAATAACATAATATAAGCTAGCCTAACCCAATCTAACATCTCGGCGGTAATATTTGACCACATTCCTGGCGAGTTGGCCTCTACGTCTTCGTGGGACCTTTATATACATCAATAACGTAATATAACCTAACCTAACCCAACCTAACTTCTCGGCGGTAATATTTGAAAACATACCTGGCGAGGTGGCCTCTACGTCTCCGTGGGATATTTATATACATCAATAACATAATATAAGCTAGCCTAACCCAACCTAACATCTCCGCGGTAATATTTGACAACATACCTGGCGAGTTGGCCTCTACGTCTCCGTGGGCCCTTCATATACATCCATAACGTAATATAACCTAACCTAACCCAATCTAGCACCTCGGCGGTAATATTTGACCACATTCCTGGCTTGTTGGCCTCTACGTCTCCGTGGGACCTTTATATACATCAATAACATAATATAAGCTAGCCTAACCCAATCTAACATCTCGGCGGTAATATTTGACCACATTCCTGGCTTGCTGACCTCTACGTATCCGTGGGACCTTTATATACATCAATAACGTAATATAACCTAACGTAACCCAATCTAACATCTCGGCGGTAATATTTGACATTATTCCTGGCGAGTTGGCCTCTACGTCTTCGTGGGACCTTTATATACATCATTAACGTAATATAACTTAACCTAACCCAACCTAACATCTCCGCGGTAATATTTGACAACATATCTGGCGAGTTGGCCTCTACGTCCCCGTGGGACCTTTATATACATCAATAACGTAATATAACCTAACCTAACCCAACCTAACATCTCGGCGGTAATATTTGACGACATTCCTGGCGAGTTGGCCTCTACGTTTCCGTGGGACCTTTATATACTTCAATAACGTAATATATTCTAACCTAACCCAATCTAACATCTTCGCGGTAATATTTGACAACATTCCTGGCGAGTTGGCCTCTACGTTTCCGTTTGACCTTCATATACATCAATAACGCAATCTAACCTAACATAACCCAACCTAACATCTCGGCGGTAATATTTGACAACATTCCTGGCGAGTTGGCTTCTCCGTCCCCGTGGGACCTTTATATACATCAATAACGTAATATAACCTAACCTAACCCAACCTAACATCTCGGCGGTAATATTTGACGACATTCCTGGCGAGTTGGCCTCTACGTCTCCGTTGACCTTCATATACATCAATAACGTAATATAACGTAACCTAACCAACCTATCATCTCGGCGGTTATATTTGACAACATTCCTGGCGAGTTGGCTTCTCCGTCTCCGTGGGACCTTTATATACATCAATAACGTAATATAACCTAACCTAACCCAACCTTACATCTCCGCGGTATTATTTGACAACATACCTGGCGAGTTGGCCTCCACGTCTCCGGGGGACCTTTATATACATCAATAACGAAATATAACCTAACCTAAATCAACCTAACATCTCGGCGGTAATATTTGACAACATTCCTGGCGAGTTGGCTTCTCCATCCCCGCGGGACCTTTATATACATCAATAACGTAATATAACTTAACCTAACCCAACCTAACATCTCGGCGGTAATATTTGACGACATTCCTGGCGAGTTGGCCTCTACGTTTCCGTGGGACCTTTATATACTTCAATAACGTAATATAACCTAACCTAAATCAACCTATCATCTCGGCGATAATATTTGACAAGATTCCTGGCGAGTTGGCCTCTACGTCTCCGTGGGATCTTTATATACATCAATAACGTAATATAACATAACCTAACACAATCTAGCATCTCGGCGGTAATATTTGACCACATTCCTGGCAAGTTGGCCTCTACGTCTTCGTGGGACCTTTATATACATCAATAACGTAATATAACTTAACCTAACCCAACCTAACATCTCCGCGGTAATATTTGACAACATACCTGGCGAGTTGGCCTCTACGTCTCCGTGGGCCCTTCATATACATGAATAACGAAATATAACCTAACCTAAATCAACCTAACATCTCGGCGGTAATATTTGACAACATTCCTGGCGAGTTGGCTTCTCCATCCCCGTGCGATCTTTATATACATCAATAACGTAATATAACCTAACCTAACCCAACCTAACTTCTCGGCGGTAATATTTGAAAACATACCTGGCGAGGTGGCCTCTACGTCTCCGTGGGATATTTATATACATCAATAACATAATATAAGCTAGCCTAACCCAACCTAACATCTCCGCGGTAATATTTGACAACATACCTGGCGAGTTGGCCTCTACGTCTCCGTGGGCCCTTCATATACATCAATAACGTAATATAACCTAGCCTAACCTAATCTAACATCTCGGCGGTAATATTTGACCACATTCCTGGCTTGCTGACCTCTACGTCTCCGTGGAACCTTTATATACATCAATAACGTAATATAACCTAACGTAACCCAATCTAACATCTCGGCGGTAATATTTGACATCATTCCTGGCGAGTTGGCCTCTACGTCTTCGTGGGACCTTTATATACATCATTAACGTAATATAACTTAACCTAACCCAACCTAACATCTCCGCGGTAATATTTGACAACATATCTGGCGAGTTGGCCTCTACGTCCCCGTGGGACCTTTATATACATCAATAACGTAATATAACCTAACCTAACCCAACCTAACATCTCGGCGGTAATATTTGACGTCATTCCTGGCGAGTTGGCCTCTACGTTTCCGTGGGACCTTTATATACTTCAATAACGTAATATAACCTAACCTAAATCAACCTATCATCACGGCGATAATGTTTGACAAGATTCCTGGCGAGTTGGCCTCTACGTCTCCGCGGGATCTTTATATACATCAATAACGTAATATAACATAACCTAACCCAATCTAGCATCTCGGCTGTAATATTTGACCACATTCCTGGCTTGTTGGCCTCTACGTCTCCGTGAGACCTTTATATACGTCTATAACGTAATACAACCTAACCTAACCCAACCTAACCTCTCGGCGGTAATATTTGAAAACATACCTGGCGAGGTGGCCTCTACGTCTCCGTGGGATATTTATATACATCAATAACATAATATAAGCTAGCCTAACCCAATCTAACATCTCGGCGGTAATATTTGACCACATTCCTGGCGAGTTGGCCTCTACGTCTTCGTGGGACCTTTATATACATCAATAACGTAATATAACCTAACCTAACCCAACCTAACTTCTCGGCGGTAATATTTGAAAACATACCTGGCGAGGTGGCCTCTACGTCTCCGTGGGATATTTATATACATCAATAACATAATATAAGCTAGCCTAACCCAACCTAACATCTCCGCGGTAATATTTGACAACATACCTGGCGAGTTGGCCTCTACGTCTCCGTGGGCCCTTCATATACATCCATAACGTAATATAACCTAACCTAACCCAATCTAGCACCTCGGCGGTAATATTTGACCACATTCCTGGCTTGTTGGCCTCTACGTCTCCGTGGGACCTTTATATACATCAATAACATAATATAAGCTAGCCTAACCCAATCTAACATCTCGGCGGTAATATTTGACCACATTCCTGGCTTGCTGACCTCTACGTATCCGTGGGACCTTTATATACATCAATAACGTAATATAACCTAACGTAACCCAATCTAACATCTCGGCGGTAATATTTGACATTATTCCTGGCGAGTTGGCCTCTACGTCTTCGTGGGACCTTTATATACATCATTAACGTAATATAACTTAACCTAACCCAACCTAACATCTCCGCGGTAATATTTGACAACATATCTGGCGAGTTGGCCTCTACGTCCCCGTGGGACCTTTATATACATCAATAACGTAATATAACCTAACCTAACCCAACCTAACATCTCGGCGGTAATATTTGACGACATTCCTGGCGAGTTGGCCTCTACGTTTCCGTGGGACCTTTATATACTTCAATAACGTAATATATTCTAACCTAACCCAATCTAACATCTTCGCGGTAATATTTGACAACATTCCTGGCGAGTTGGCCTCTACGTTTCCGTTTGACCTTCATATACATCAATAACGCAATCTAACCTAACATAACCCAACCTAACATCTCGGCGGTAATATTTGACAACATTCCTGGCGAGTTGGCTTCTCCGTCCCCGTGGGACCTTTATATACATCAATAACGTAATATAACCTAACCTAACCCAACCTAACATCTCGGCGGTAATATTTGACGACATTCCTGGCGAGTTGGCCTCTACGTCTCCGTTGACCTTCATATACATCAATAACGTAATATAACGTAACCTAACCAACCTATCATCTCGGCGGTTATATTTGACAACATTCCTGGCGAGTTGGCTTCTCCGTCTCCGTGGGACCTTTATATACATCAATAACGTAATATAACCTAACCTAACCCAACCTTACATCTCCGCGGTATTATTTGACAACATACCTGGCGAGTTGGCCTCCACGTCTCCGGGGGACCTTTATATACATCAATAACGAAATATAACCTAACCTAAATCAACCTAACATCTCGGCGGTAATATTTGACAACATTCCTGGCGAGTTGGCTTCTCCATCCCCGCGGGACCTTTATATACATCAATAACGTAATATAACTTAACCTAACCCAACCTAACATCTCGGCGGTAATATTTGACGACATTCCTGGCGAGTTGGCCTCTACGTTTCCGTGGGACCTTTATATACTTCAATAACGTAATATAACCTAACCTAAATCAACCTATCATCTCGGCGATAATATTTGACAAGATTCCTGGCGAGTTGGCCTCTACGTCTCCGTGGGATCTTTATATACATCAATAACGTAATATAACATAACCTAACACAATCTAGCATCTCGGCGGTAATATTTGACCACATTCCTGGCAAGTTGGCCTCTACGTCTTCGTGGGACCTTTATATACATCAATAACGTAATATAACTTAACCTAACCCAACCTAACATCTCCGCGGTAATATTTGACAACATACCTGGCGAGTTGGCCTCTACGTCTCCGTGGGCCCTTCATATACATCAATAACGAAATATAACCTAACCTAAATCAACCTAACATCTCGGCGGTAATATTTGACAACATTCCTGGCGAGTTGGCTTCTCCATCCCCGTGCGATCTTTATATACATCAATAACGTAATATAACCTAACCTAACCCAACCTAACTTCTCGGCGGTAATATTTGAAAACATACCTGGCGAGGTGGCCTCTACGTCTCCGTGGGATATTTATATACATCAATAACATAATATAAGCTAGCCTAACCCAACCTAACATCTCCGCGGTAATATTTGACAACATACCTGGCGAGTTGGCCTCTACGTCTCCGTGGGCCCTTCATATACATCAATAACGTAATATAACCTAGCCTAACCTAATCTAACATCTCGGCGGTAATATTTGACCACATTCCTGGCTTGCTGACCTCTACGTCTCCGTGGGACCTTTATATACATCAATAACGTAATATAACCTAACGTAACCCAATCTAACATCTCGGCGGTAATATTTGACATCATTCCTGGCGAGTTGGCCTCTACGTCTTCGTGGGACCTTTACATACATCATTAACGTAATATAACTTAACCTAACCCAAACTAACATCTCCGCGGTAATATTTGGCAACATATCTGGCGAGTTGGCCTCTACGTCCCCGTGGGACCTTTATATACATCAATAACGTAATATAACCTAACCTAACCCAACCTAACATCTCGGCGGTAATATTTGACGTCATTCCTGGCGAGTTGGCCTCTACGTTTCCGTGGGACCTTTATATACTTCAATAACGTAATATAACCTAACCTAAATCAACCTATCATCACGGCGATAATATTTGACAAGATTCCTGGCGAGTTGGCCTCTACGTCTCCGCGGGATCTTTATATACATCAATAACGTAATATAACATAACCTAACCCAATCTAGCATCTCGGCTGTAATATTTGACCACATTCCTGGCTTGTTGGCCTCTACGTCTCCGTGAGACCTTTATATACGTCTATAACGTAATACAACCTAACCTAACCCAACCTAACCTCTCGGCGGTAATATTTGAAAACATACCTGGCGAGGTGGCCTCTACGTCTCCGTGGGATATTTATATACATCAATAACATAATATAAGCTAGCCTAACCCAATCTAACATCTCGGCGGTAATATTTGACCACATTCCTGGCGAGTTGGCCTCTACGTCTTCGTGGGACCTTTATATACATCAATAACGTAATATAACCTAACCTAACCCAACCTAACTTCTCGGCGGTAATATTTGAAAACATACCTGGCGAGGTGGCCTCTACGTCTCCGTGGGATATTTATATACATCAATAACATAATATAAGCTAGCCTAACCCAACCTAACATCTCCGCGGTAATATTTGACAACATACCTGGCGAGTTGGCCTCTACGTCTCCGTGGGCCCTTCATATACATCCATAACGTAATATAACCTAACCTAACCCAATCTAGCACCTCGGCGGTAATATTTGACCACATTCCTGGCTTGTTGGCCTCTACGTCTCCGTGGGACCTTTATATACATCAATAACATAATATAAGCTAGCCTAACCCAATCTAACATCTCGGCGGTAATATTTGACCACATTCCTGGCTTGCTGACCTCTACGTATCCGTGGGACCTTTATATACATCAATAACGTAATATAACCTAACGTAACCCAATCTAACATCTCGGCGGTAATATTTGACATTATTCCTGGCGAGTTGGCCTCTACGTCTTCGTGGGACCTTTATATACATCATTAACGTAATATAACTTAACCTAACCCAACCTAACATCTCCGCGGTAATATTTGACAACATATCTGGCGAGTTGGCCTCTACGTCCCCGTGGGACCTTTATATACATCAATAACGTAATATAACCTAACCTAACCCAACCTAACATCTCGGCGGTAATATTTGACGACATTCCTGGCGAGTTGGCCTCTACGTTTCCGTGGGACCTTTATATACTTCAATAACGTAATATATTCTAACCTAACCCAATCTAACATCTTCGCGGTAATATTTGACAACATTCCTGGCGAGTTGGCCTCTACGTTTCCGTTTGACCTTCATATACATCAATAACGCAATCTAACCTAACATAACCCAACCTAACATCTCGGCGGTAATATTTGACAACATTCCGGGCGAGTTGGCTTCTCCGTCCCCGTGGGACCTTTATATACATCAATAACGTAATATAACCTAACCTAACCCAACCTAACATCTCGGCGGTAATATTTGACGACATTCCTGGCGAGTAGGCCTCTACGTCTCCGTTGACCTTCATATACATCAATAACGTAATATAACGTAACCTAACCAACCTATCATCTCGGCGGTTATATTTGACAACATTCCTGGCGAGTTGGCTTCTCCGTCTCCGTGGGACCTTTATATACATCAATAACGTAATATAACCTAACCTAACCCAACCTTACATCTCCGCGGTATTATTTGACAACATACCTGGCGAGTTGGCCTCCACGTCTCCGGGGGACCTTTATATACATCAATAACGAAATATAACCTAACCTAAATCAACCTAACATCTCGGCGGTAATATTTGACAACATTCCTGGCGAGTTGGCTTCTCCATCCCCGCGGGACCTTTATATACATCAATAACGTAATATAACTTAACCTAACCCAACCTAACATCTCGGCGGTAATATTTGACGACATTCCTGGCGAGTTGGCCTCTACGTTTCCGTGGGACCTTTATATACTTCAATAACGTAATATAACCTAACCTAAATCAACCTATCATCTCGGCGATAATATTTGACAAGATTCCTGGCGAGTTGGCCTCTACGTCTCCGTGGGATCTTTATATACATCAATAACGTAATATAACATAACCTAACACAATCTAGCATCTCGGCGGTAATATTTGACCACATTCCTGGCAAGTTGGCCTCTACGTCTTCGTGGGACCTTTATATACATCAATAACGTAATATAACTTAACCTAACCCAACCTAACATCTCCGCGGTAATATTTGACAACATACCTGGCGAGTTGGCCTCTACGTCTCCGTGGGCCCTTCATATACATCAATAACGAAATATAACCTAACCTAAATCAACCTAACATCTCGGCGGTAATATTTGACAACATTCCTGGCGAGTTGGCTTCTCCATCCCCGTGCGATCTTTATATACATCAATAACGTAATATAACCTAACCTAACCCAACCTAACATCTCGGCGGTAATATTTGAAAACATACCTGGCGAGGTGGCCTCTACGTCTCCGTGGGATATTTATATACATCAATAACATAATATAAGCTAGCCTAACCCAACCTAACATCTCCGCGGTAATATTTGACAACATACCTGGCGAGTTGGCCTCTACGTCTCCGTGGGCCCTTCATATACATCAATAACGTAATATAACCTAGCCTAACCTAATCTAACATCTCGGCGGTAATATTTGACCACATTCCTGGCTTGCTGACCTCTACGTCTCCGTGGGACCTTTATATACATCAATAACGTAATATAACCTAACGTAACCCAATCTAACATCTCGGCGGTAATATTTGACATCATTCCTGGCGAGTTGGCCTCTACGTCTTCGTGGCACCTTTATATACATCATTAACGTAATATAACTTAACCTAACCCAACCTAACATCTCCGCGGTAATATTTGACAACATATCTGGCGAGTTGGCCTCTACGTCCCCGTGGGACCTTTATATACATCAATAACGTAATATAACCTAACCTAACCCAACCTAACATCTCGGCGGTAATATTTGACAACATTCCTGGCGAGTTGGCTTCTCCGTCCCCGTGGGTCCTTTATATACATCAATGACGTAATATAACCTAACCTAACCCAACCTAACATCTCGGCGGTAATATTTGACGTCATTCCTGGCGAGTTGGCCTCTACGTTTCCGTGGGACCTTTATATACTTCAATAACGTAATATAACCTAACCTAAATCAACCTATCATCACGGCGATAATATTTGACAAGATTCCTGGCGAGTTGGCCTCTACGTCTCCGCGGGATCTTTATATACATCAATAACGTAATATAACATAACCTAACCCAATCTAGCATCTCGGCTGTAATATTTGACCACATTCCTGGCTTGTTGGCCTCTACGTCTCCGTGAGACCTTTATATACGTCTATAACGTAATACAACCTAACCTAACCCAACCTAACCTCTCGGCGGTAATATTTGAAAACATACCTGGCGAGGTGGCCTCTACGTCTCCGTGGGATATTTATATACATCAATAACATAATATAAGCTAGCCTAACCCAATCTAACATCTCGGCGGTAATATTTGACCACATTCCTGGCGAGTTGGCCTCTACGTCTTCGTGGGACCTTTATATACATCAATAACGTAATATAACCTAACCTAACCCAACCTAACTTCTCGGCGGTAATATTTGAAAACATACCTGGCGAGGTGGCCTCTACGTCTCCGTGGGATATTTATATACATCAATAACATAATATAAGCTAGCCTAACCCAACCTAACATCTCCGCGGTAATATTTGACAACATACCTGGCGAGTTGGCCTCTACGTCTCCGTGGGCCCTTCATATACATCCATAACGTAATATAACCTAACCTAACCCAATCTAGCACCTCGGCGGTAATATTTGACCACATTCCTGGCTTGTTGGCCTCTACGTCTCCGTGGGACCTTTATATACATCAATAACATAATATAAGCTAGCCTAACCCAATCTAACATCTCGGCGGTAATATTTGACCACATTCCTGGCTTGCTGACCTCTACGTATCCGTGGGACCTTTATATACATCAATAACGTAATATAACCTAACGTAACCCAATCTAACATCTCGGCGGTAATATTTGACATTATTCCTGGCGAGTTGGCCTCTACGTCTTCGTGGGACCTTTATATACATCATTAACGTAATATAACTTAACCTAACCCAACCTAACATCTCCGCGGTAATATTTGACAACATATCTGGCGAGTTGGCCTCTACGTCCCCGTGGGACCTTTATATACATCAATAACGTAATATAACCTAACCTAACCCAACCTAACATCTCGGCGGTAATATTTGACGACATTCCTGGCGAGTTGGCCTCTACGTTTCCGTGGGACCTTTATATACTTCAATAACGTAATATATTCTAACCTAACCCAATCTAACATCTTCGCGGTAATATTTGACAACATTCCTGGCGAGTTGGCCTCTACGTTTCCGTTTGACCTTCATATACATCAATAACGCAATCTAACCTAACATAACCCAACCTAACATCTCGGCGGTAATATTTGACAACATTCCTGGCGAGTTGGCTTCTCCGTCCCCGTGGGACCTTTATATACATCAATAACGTAATATAACCTAACCTAACCCAACCTAACATCTCGGCGGTAATATTTGACGACATTCCTGGCGAGTTGGCCTCTACGTCTCCGTTGACCTTCATATACATCAATAACGTAATATAACGTAACCTAACCAATCTATCATCTCGGCGGTTATATTTGACAACATTCCTGGCGAGTTGGCTTCTCCGTCTCCGTGGGACCTTTATATACATCAATAACGTAATATAACCTAACCTAACCCAACCTTACATCTCCGCGGTATTATTTGACAACATACCTGGCGAGTTGGCCTCCACGTCTCCGGGGGACCTTTATATACATCAATAACGAAATATAACCTAACCTAAATCAACCTAACATCTCGGCGGTAATATTTGACAACATTCCTGGCGAGTTGGCTTCTCCATCCCCGCGGGACCTTTATATACATCAATAACGTAATATAACTTAACCTAACCCAACCTAACATCTCGGCGGTAATATTTGACGACATTCCTGGCGAGTTGGCCTCTACGTTTCCGTGGGACCTTTATATACTTCAATAACGTAATATAACCTAACCTAACCCAACCTAACTTCTCGGCGGTAATATTTGAAAACATACCTGGCGAGGTGGCCTCTACGTCTCCGTGGGATATTTATATACATCAATAACATAATATAAGCTAGCCTAACCCAACCTAACATCTCCGCGGTAATATTTGACAACATACCTGGCGAGTTGGCCTCTACGTCTCCGTGGGCCCTTCATATACATCAATAACGTAATATAACCTAGCCTAACCTAATCTAACATCTCGGCGGTAATATTTGACCACATTCCTGGCTTGCTGACCTCTACGTCTCCGTGGGACCTTTATATACATCAATAACGTAATATAACCTAACGTAACCCAATCTAACATCTCGGCGGTAATATTTGACATCATTCCTGGCGAGTTGGCCTCTACGTCTTCGTGGGACCTTTATATACATCATTAACGTAATATAACTTAACCTAACCCAACCTAACATCTCCGCGGTAATATTTGACAACATATCTGGCGAGTTGGCCTCTACGTCCCCGTGGGACCTTTATATACATCAATAACGTAATATAACCTAACCTAACCCAACCTAACATCTCGGCGGTAATATTTGACGTCATTCCTGGCGAGTTGGCCTCTACGTTTCCGTGGGACCTTTATATACTTCAATAACGTAATATAACCTAACCTAAATCAACCTATCATCACGGCGATAATGTTTGACAAGATTCCTGGCGAGTTGGCCTCTACGTCTCCGCGGGATCTTTATATACATCAATAACGTAATATAACATAACCTAACCCAATCTAGCATCTCGGCTGTAATATTTGACCACATTCCTGGCTTGTTGGCCTCTACGTCTCCGTGAGACCTTTATATACGTCTATAACGTAATACAACCTAACCTAACCCAACCTAACCTCTCGGCGGTAATATTTGAAAACATACCTGGCGAGGTGGCCTCTACGTCTCCGTGGGATATTTATATACATCAATAACATAATATAAGCTAGCCTAACCCAATCTAACATCTCGGCGGTAATATTTGACCACATTCCTGGCGAGTTGGCCTCTACGTCTTCGTGGGACCTTTATATACATCAATAACGTAATATAACCTAACCTAACCCAACCTAACTTCTCGGCGGTAATATTTGAAAACATACCTGGCGAGGTGGCCTCTACGTCTCCGTGGGATATTTATATACATCAATAACATAATATAAGCTAGCCTAACCCAACCTAACATCTCCGCGGTAATATTTGACAACATACCTGGCGAGTTGGCCTCTACGTCTCCGTGGGCCCTTCATATACATCCATAACGTAATATAACCTAACCTAACCCAATCTAGCACCTCGGCGGTAATATTTGACCACATTCCTGGCTTGTTGGCCTCTACGTCTCCGTGGGACCTTTATATACATCAATAACATAATATAAGCTAGCCTAACCCAATCTAACATCTCGGCGGTAATATTTGACCACATTCCTGGCTTGCTGACCTCTACGTATCCGTGGGACCTTTATATACATCAATAACATAATATAAGCTAGCCTAACCCAACCTAACATCTCCGCGGTAATATTTGACAACATACCTGGCGAGTTGGCCTCTACGTCTCCGTGGGCCCTTCATATACATCCATAACGTAATATAACCTAACCTAACCCAATCTAGCACCTCGGCGGTAATATTTGACCACATTCCTGGCTTGTTGGCCTCTACGTCTCCGTGGGACCTTTATATACATCAATAACGTAATATAACCTAACCTAACCCAACCTAACTTCTCGGCGGTAATATTTGAAAACATACCTGGCGAGGTGGCCTCTACGTCTCCGTGGGATATTTATATACATCAATAACATAATATAAGCTAGCCTAACCCAACCTAACATCTCCGCGGTAATATTTGACAACATACCTGGCGAGTTGGCCTCTACGTCTCCGTGGGCCCTTCATATACATCCATAACGTAATATAACCTAACCTAACCCAATCTAGCACCTCGGCGGTAATATTTGACCACATTCCTGGCTTGTTGGCCTCTACGTCTCCGTGGGACCTTTATATACATCAATAACATAATATAAGCTAGCCTAACCCAATCTAACATCTCGGCGGTAATATTTGACCACATTCCTGGCTTGCTGACCTCTACGTATCCGTGGGACCTTTATATACATCAATAACGTAATATAACCTAACGTAACCCAATCTAACATCTCGGCGGTAATATTTGACATTATTCCTGGCGAGTTGGCCTCTACGTCTTCGTGGGACCTTTATATACATCATTAACGTAATATAACTTAACCTAACCCAACCTAACATCTCCGCGGTAATATTTGACAACATATCTGGCGAGTTGGCCTCTACGTCCCCGTGGGACCTTTATATACATCAATAACGTAATATAACCTAACCTAACCCAACCTAACATCTCGGCGGTAATATTTGACGACATTCCTGGCGAGTTGGCCTCTACGTTTCCGTGGGACCTTTATATACTTCAATAACGTAATATATTCTAACCTAACCCAATCTAACATCTTCGCGGTAATATTTGACAACATTCCTGGCGAGTTGGCCTCTACGTTTCCGTTTGACCTTCATATACATCAATAACGCAATCTAACCTAACATAACCCAACCTAACATCTCGGCGGTAATATTTGACAACATTCCTGGCGAGTTGGCTTCTCCGTCCCCGTGGGACCTTTATATACATCAATAACGTAATATAACCTAACCTAACCCAACCTAACATCTCGGCGGTAATATTTGACGACATTCCTGGCGAGTTGGCCTCTACGTCTCCGTTGACCTTCATATACATCAATAACGTAATATAACGTAACCTAACCAACCTATCATCTCGGCGGTTATATTTGACAACATTCCTGGCGAGTTGGCTTCTCCGTCTCCGTGGGACCTTTATATACATCAATAACGTAATATAACCTAACCTAACCCAACCTTACATCTCCGCGGTATTATTTGACAACATACCTGGCGAGTTGGCCTCCACGTCTCCGGGGGACCTTTATATACATCAATAACGAAATATAACCTAACCTAAATCAACCTAACATCTCGGCGGTAATATTTGACAACATTCCTGGCGAGTTGGCTTCTCCATCCCCGCGGGACCTTTATATACATCAATAACGTAATATAACTTAACCTAACCCAACCTAACATCTCGGCGGTAATATTTGACGACATTCCTGGCGAGTTGGCCTCTACGTTTCCGTGGGACCTTTATATACTTCAATAACGTAATATAACCTAACCTAACCCAACCTAACTTCTCGGCGGTAATATTTGAAAACATACCTGGCGAGGTGGCCTCTACGTCTCCGTGGGATATTTATATACATCAATAACATAATATAAGCTAGCCTAACCCAACCTAACATCTCCGCGGTAATATTTGACAACATACCTGGCGAGTTGGCCTCTACGTCTCCGTGGGCCCTTCATATACATCAATAACGTAATATAACCTAGCCTAACCTAATCTAACATCTCGGCGGTAATATTTGACCACATTCCTGGCTTGCTGACCTCTACGTCTCCGTGGGACCTTTATATACATCAATAACGTAATATAACCTAACGTAACCCAATCTAACATCTCGGCGGTAATATTTGACATCATTCCTGGCGAGTTGGCCTCTACGTCTTCGTGGGACCTTTATATACATCATTAACGTAATATAACTTAACCTAACCCAACCTAACATCTCCGCGGTAATATTTGACAACATATCTGGCGAGTTGGCCTCTACGTCCCCGTGGGACCTTTATATACATCAATAACGTAATATAACCTAACCTAACCCAACCTAACATCTCGGCGGTAATATTTGACGTCATTCCTGGCGAGTTGGCCTCTACGTTTCCGTGGGACCTTTATATACTTCAATAACGTAATATAACCTAACCTAAATCAACCTATCATCACGGCGATAATGTTTGACAAGATTCCTGGCGAGTTGGCCTCTACGTCTCCGCGGGATCTTTATATACATCAATAACGTAATATAACATAACCTAACCCAATCTAGCATCTCGGCTGTAATATTTGACCACATTCCTGGCTTGTTGGCCTCTACGTCTCCGTGAGACCTTTATATACGTCTATAACGTAATACAACCTAACCTAACCCAACCTAACCTCTCGGCGGTAATATTTGAAAACATACCTGGCGAGGTGGCCTCTACGTCTCCGTGGGATATTTATATACATCAATAACATAATATAAGCTAGCCTAACCCAATCTAACATCTCGGCGGTAATATTTGACCACATTCCTGGCGAGTTGGCCTCTACGTCTTCGTGGGACCTTTATATACATCAATAACGTAATATAACCTAACCTAACCCAACCTAACTTCTCGGCGGTAATATTTGAAAACATACCTGGCGAGGTGGCCTCTACGTCTCCGTGGGATATTTATATACATCAATAACATAATATAAGCTAGCCTAACCCAACCTAACATCTCCGCGGTAATATTTGACAACATACCTGGCGAGTTGGCCTCTACGTCTCCGTGGGCCCTTCATATACATCCATAACGTAATATAACCTAACCTAACCCAATCTAGCACCTCGGCGGTAATATTTGACCACATTCCTGGCTTGTTGGCCTCTACGTCTCCGTGGGACCTTTATATACATCAATAACATAATATAAGCTAGCCTAACCCAATCTAACATCTCGGCGGTAATATTTGACCACATTCCTGGCTTGCTGACCTCTACGTATCCGTGGGACCTTTATATACATCAATAACGTAATATAACCTAACGTAACCCAATCTAACATCTCGGCGGTAATATTTGACATTATTCCTGGCGAGTTGGCCTCTACGTCTTCGTGGGACCTTTATATACATCATTAACGTAATATAACTTAACCTAACCCAACCTAACATCTCCGCGGTAATATTTGACAACATATCTGGCGAGTTGGCCTCTACGTCCCCGTGGGACCTTTATATACATCAATAACGTAATATAACCTAACCTAACCCAACCTAACATCTCGGCGGTAATATTTGACGACATTCCTGGCGAGTTGGCCTCTACGTTTCCGTGGGACCTTTATATACTTCAATAACGTAATATATTCTAACCTAACCCAATCTAACATCTTCGCGGTAATATTTGACAACATTCCTGGCGAGTTGGCCTCTACGTTTCCGTTTGACCTTCATATACATCAATAACGCAATCTAACCTAACATAACCCAACCTAACATCTCGGCGGTAATATTTGACAACATTCCTGGCGAGTTGGCTTCTCCGTCCCCGTGGGACCTTTATATACATCAATAACGTAATATAACCTAACCTAACCCAACCTAACATCTCGGCGGTAATATTTGACGACATTCCTGGCGAGTTGGCCTCTACGTCTCCGTTGACCTTCATATACATCAATAACGTAATATAACGTAACCTAACCAACCTATCATCTCGGCGGTTATATTTGACAACATTCCTGGCGAGTTGGCTTCTCCGTCTCCGTGGGACCTTTATATACATCAATAACGTAATATAACCTAACCTAACCCAACCTTACATCTCGGCGGTAATATTTGACGACATTCCTGGCGAGTTGGCCTCTACGTTTCCGTGGGACCTTTATATACTTCAATAACGTAATATAACCTAACCTAAATCAACCTATCATCTCGGCGATAATATTTGACAAGATTCCTGGCGAGTTGGCCTCTACGTCTCCGTGGGATCTTTATATACATCAATAACGTAATATAACATAACCTAACACAATCTAGCATCTCGGCGGTAATATTTGACCACATTCCTGGCAAGTTGGCCTCTACGTCTTCGTGGGACCTTTATATACATCAATAACGTAATATAACTTAACCTAACCCAACCTAACATCTCCGCGGTAATATTTGACAACATACCTGGCGAGGTGGCCTCTACGTCTCCGTGGGATATTTATATACATCAATAACATAATATAAGCTAGCCTAACCCAATCTAACATCTCGGCGGTAATATTTGACCACATTCCTGGCGAGTTGGCCTCTACGTCTTCGTGGGACCTTTATATACATCAATAACGTAATATAACCTAACCTAACCCAACCTAACTTCTCGGCGGTAATATTTGAAAACATACCTGGCGAGGTGGCCTCTACGTCTCCGTGGGATATTTATATACATCAATAACATAATATAAGCTAGCCTAACCCAACCTAACATCTCCGCGGTAATATTTGACAACATACCTGGCGAGTTGGCCTCTACGTCTCCGTGGGCCCTTCATATACATCCATAACGTAATATAACCTAACCTAACCCAATCTAGCACCTCGGCGGTAATATTTGACCACATTCCTGGCTTGTTGGCCTCTACGTCTCCGTGGGACCTTTATATACATCAATAACATAATATAAGCTAGCCTAACCCAATCTAACATCTCGGCGGTAATATTTGACCACATTCCTGGCTTGCTGACCTCTACGTATCCGTGGGACCTTTATATACATCAATAACGTAATATAACCTAACGTAACCCAATCTAACATCTCGGCGGTAATATTTGACATTATTCCTGGCGAGTTGGCCTCTACGTCTTCGTGGGACCTTTATATACATCATTAACGTAATATAACTTAACCTAACCCAACCTAACATCTCCGCGGTAATATTTGACAACATATCTGGCGAGTTGGCCTCTACGTCCCCGTGGGACCTTTATATACATCAATAACGTAATATAACCTAACCTAACCCAACCTAACATCTCGGCGGTAATATTTGACGACATTCCTGGCGAGTTGGCCTCTACGTTTCCGTGGGACCTTTATATACTTCAATAACGTAATATATTCTAACCTAACCCAATCTAACATCTTCGCGGTAATATTTGACAACATTCCTGGCGAGTTGGCCTCTACGTTTCCGTTTGACCTTCATATACATCAATAACGCAATCTAACCTAACATAACCCAACCTAACATCTCGGCGGTAATATTTGACAACATTCCTGGCGAGTTGGCTTCTCCGTCCCCGTGGGACCTTTATATACATCAATAACGTAATATAACCTAACCTAACCCAACCTAACATCTCGGCGGTAATATTTGACGACATTCCTGGCGAGTAGGCCTCTACGTCTCCGTTGACCTTCATATACATCAATAACGTAATATAACGTAACCTAACCAACCTATCATCTCTGCGGTTATATTTGACAACATTCCTGGCGAGTTGGCTTCTCCGTCTCCGTGGGACCTTTATATACATCAATAACGTAATATAACCTAACCTAACCCAACCTTACATCTCCGCGGTATTATTTGACAACATACCTGGCGAGTTGGCCTCCACGTCTCCGGGGGACCTTTATATACATCAATAACGAAATATAACCTAACCTAAATCAACCTAACATCTCGGCGGTAATATTTGACAACATTCCTGGCGAGTTGGCTTCTCCATCCCCGCGGGACCTTTATATACATCAATAACGTAATATAACTTAACCTAACCCAACCTAACATCTCGGCGGTAATATTTGACGACATTCCTGGCGAGTTGGCCTCTACGTTTCCGTGGGACCTTTATATACTTCAATAACGTAATATAACCTAACCTAAATCAACCTATCATCTCGGCGATAATATTTGACAAGATTCCTGGCGAGTTGGCCTCTACGTCTCCGTGGGATCTTTATATACATCAATAACGTAATATAACATAACCTAACACAATCTAGCATCTCGGCGGTAATATTTGACCACATTCCTGGCAAGTTGGCCTCTACGTCTTCGTGGGACCTTTATATACATCAATAACGTAATATAACTTAACCTAACCCAACCTAACATCTCCGCGGTAATATTTGACAACATACCTGGCGAGTTGGCCTCTACGTCTCCGTGGGCCCTTCATATACATCAATAACGAAATATAACCTAACCTAAATCAACCTAACATCTCGGCGGTAATATTTGACAACATTCCTGGCGAGTTGGCTTCTCCATCCCCGTGCGATCTTTATATACATCAATAACGTAATATAACCTAACCTAACCCAACCTAACTTCTCGGCGGTAATATTTGAAAACATACCTGGCGAGGTGGCCTCTACGTCTCCGTGGGATATTTATATACATCAATAACATAATATAAGCTAGCCTAACCCAACCTAACATCTCCGCGGTAATATTTGACAACATACCTGGCGAGTTGGCCTCTACGTCTCCGTGGGCCCTTCATATACATCAATAACGTAATATAACCTAGCCTAACCTAATCTAACATCTCGGCGGTAATATTTGACCACATTCCTGGCTTGCTGACCTCTACGTCTCCGTGGGACCTTTATATACATCAATAACGTAATATAACCTAACGTAACCCAATCTAACATCTCGGCGGTAATATTTGACATCATTCCTGGCGAGTTGGCCTCTACGTCTTCGTGGGACCTTTATATACATCATTAACGTAATATAACTTAACCTAACCCAACCTAACATCTCCGCGGTAATATTTGACAACATATCTGGCGAGTTGGCCTCTACGTCCCCGTGGGACCTTTATATACATCAATAACGTAATATAACCTAACCTAACCCAACCTAACATCTCGGCGGTAATATTTGACAACATTCCTGGCGAGTTGGCTTCTCCGTCCCCGTGGGTCCTTTATATACATCAATGACGTAATATAACCTAACCTAACCCAACCTAACATCTCGGCGGTAATATTTGACGACATTCCTGGCGAGTTGGCCTCTACGTTTCCGTGGGACCTTTATATACTTCAATAACGTAATATATTCTAACCTAACCCAATCTAACATCACCGCGGTAATATTTGACAACATTCCTGGCGAGTTGGCCTCTACGTTTCCGCTTGACCTTCATATACATCAATAACGCAATCTAACCTAACATAACCCAACCTAACATCTCGGCGGTAATATTTGACCACATTCCTGGCAAGTTGGCCTCTACGTCTTCGTGGGTCCTTTATATACATCAATAACGTAATATAACCTAACGTAACCCAATCTAACATCTCGGCGGTAATATTTGACATCATTCCTGGCGAGTTGGCCTCTACGTCTTCGTGGGACCTTTATATACATCATTAACGTAATATAACTTAACCTAACCCAACCTAACATCTCGGCGGTAGTATTTGAAAACATTCCTAGCGAGTTGGCCTCTACGTCTCCGTGGGACCTTTATATACATCAATAACGTAATATAACCTAACCTAACCCAATCTAACATCTCGGCGGTAATATTTGACATCATTCCTGGCGAGTTGGCCTCTACGTCTCCGTTGACCTTCATATACATCAATAACGTAATATAACCTAACCTAACCCAACCTAACATCTCCGCGGTATTATTTGACAACATACCTGGCGAGTTGGCCTCCACGTCTCCGGGGGACCTTTATATACATCAGTAACATAATATAAGCTAGCCTAACCTAATCTAACATCTCGGCGGTAATGTTTGACCACATTCCTGGCGAGTTGGCCTCTACGTCCCCGTGGGACCTTTATATACATCAATAACGTAATATAACCTAACCTAACCCAACCTACATCTCGGCGGTAATATTTGACAACATTCCTGGCGAGTTGGCTTCTCCGTCCCCGTGGGACCTTTATATACATCAATGACGTAATATAACCTAACCTAACCCAACCTAACATCTCGGCGGTAATATTTGACGACATTCCTGGCGAGTTGGCCTCTACGTTTCCGTGGGACCCTTATATACTTCAATAACGTAATATAACCTAACCTAACCCAATCTAACATCTCCGCGGTAATATTTGACAATATTCCTGGCGAGTTGGCCTCTACGTTTCCGTTTGACCTTCATATACATCAATAACGCAATCTAATCTAACATAACCCAACCTAACATCTCGGCGGTAATATTTGACAACATTCCTGGCGAGTTGGCTTCTCCGTCCCCGTGGGACCTTTATATACATCAATAACGTAATATAACCTAACCTAACCCAACCTAACATCTCGGCGGTAATATTTGACGACATTCCTGGCGAGTTGGCCTCTACGTTTCCGTGGGACCTTTATATACTTCAATAACGTAATATAACCTAACCTAAATCAACCTATCATCACGGCGATAATATTTGACAAGATTCCTGGCGAGTTGGCCTCTACGTCTCCGCGGGATCTTTATATACATCAATAACGTAATATAACATAACCTAACCCAATCTAGCATCTCGGCTGTAATATTTGACCACATTCCTGGCTCGTTGGCCTCTACGTCTCCGTGAGACCTTTATATACGTCTATAACGTAATATAACCTAACCTAACCCAACCTAACCTCTCGGCGGTAATATTTGAAAACATACCTGGCGAGGTGGCCTCTACGTCTCCGTGGGATATTTATATACATCAATAACATAATATAAGCTAGCCTAACCCAATCTAACATCTCGGCGGTAATATTTGACCACATTCCTGGCGAGTTGGCCTCTACGTCTTCGTGGGACATTTATATACATCAATAACGTAATATAACCTAACCTAACCCAACCTAACTTCTCGGCGGTAATATTTGAAAACATACCTGGCGAGGTGGCCTCTACGTCTCCGTGGGATATTTATATACATCAATAACATAATATAAGCTAGCCTAACCCAACCTAACATCTCCGCGGTAATATTTGACAACATACCTGGCGAGTTGGCCTCTACGTCTCCGTGGGCCCTTCATATACATCCATAACGTAATATAACCTAACCTAACCCAATCTAGCATCTCGGCGGTAATATTTGACCACATTCCTGGCTTGTTGGCCTCTACGTCTCCGTGGGACCTTTATATACATCAATAACATAATATAAGCTAGCCTAACCCAATCTAACATCTCGGCGGTAATATTTGACCACATTCCTGGCTTGCTGACCTCTACGTCTCCGTGGGACCTTTATATACATCAATAACGTAATATAACCTAACGTAACCCAATCTAACATCTCGGCGGTAATATTTGACATCATTCCTGGCGAGTTGGGCTCTACGTCTTCGTGGGACCTTTATATACATCATTAACGTAATATAACTTAACCTAACCCAACCTAACATCTCCGCGGTAATATTTGACAACATATCTGGCGAGTTGGGCTCTACGTCCCCGTGGGACCTTTATATACATCAATAACGTAATATAACCTAACCTAACCCAACCTAACATCTCGGCGGTAATATTTGACAACATTCCTGGCGAGTTGGCTTCTCCGTCCCCGTGGGTCCTTTATATACATCAATGACGTAATATAACCTAACCTAACCCAACCTAACATCTCGGCGGTAATATTTGACGACATTCCTGGCGAGTTGGCCTCTACGTTTCCGTGGGACCTTTATATACTTCAATAACGTAATATATTCTAACCTAACCCAATCTAACATCACCGCGGTAATATTTGACAACATTCCTGGCGAGTTGGCCTCTACGTTTCCGCTTGACCTTCATATACATCAATAACGCAATCTAACCTAACATAACCCAACCTAACATCTCGGCGGTAATATTTGACCACATTCCTGGCAAGTTGGCCTCTACGTCTTCGTGGGTCCTTTATATACATCAATAACGTAATATAACCTAACGTAACCCAATCTAACATCTCGGCGGTAATATTTGACATCATTCCTGGCGAGTTGGCCTCTACGTCTTCGTGGGACCTTTATATACATCATTAACGTAATATAACTTAACCTAACCCAACCTAACATCTCGGCGGTAGTATTTGAAAACATTCCTAGCGAGTTGGCCTCTACGTCTCCGTGGGACCTTTATATACATCAATAACGTAATATAACCTAACCTAACCCAATCTAACATCTCGGCGGTAATATTTGACATCATTCCTGGCGAGTTGGCCTCTACGTCTCCGTTGACCTTCATATACATCAATAACGTAATATAACCTAACCTAACCCAACCTAACATCTCCGCGGTATTATTTGACAACATACCTGGCGAGTTGGCCTCCACGTCTCCGGGGGACCTTTATATACATCAGTAACATAATATAAGCTAGCCTAACCTAATCTAACATCTCGGCGGTAATGTTTGACCACATTCCTGGCGAGTTGGCCTCTACGTCCCCGTGGGACCTTTATATACATCAATAACGTAATATAACCTAACCTAACCCAACCTACATCTCTGCGGTAATATTTGACAACATTCCTGGCGAGTTGGCTTCTCCGTCCCCGTGGGACCTTTATATACATCAATGACGTAATATAACCTAACCTAACCCAACCTAACATCTCGGCGGTAATATTTGACGACATTCCTGGCGAGTTGGCCTCTACGTTTCCGTGGGACCCTTATATACTTCAATAACGTAATATAACCTAACCTAACCCAATCTAACATCTCCGCGGTAATATTTGACAATATTCCTGGCGAGTTGGCCTCTACGTTTCCGTTTGACCTTCATATACATCAATAACGCAATCTAATCTAACATAACCCAACCTAACATCTCGGCGGTAATATTTGACAACATTCCTGGCGAGTTGGCTTCTCCGTCCCCGTGGGACCTTTATATACATCAATAACGTAATATAACCTAACCTAACCCAACCTAACATCTCGGCGGTAATATTTGACGACATTCCTGGCGAGTTGGCCTCTACGTTTCCGTGGGACCTTTATATACTTCAATAACGTAATATAACCTAACCTAAATCAACCTATCATCACGGCGATAATATTTGACAAGATTCCTGGCGAGTTGGCCTCTACGTCTCCGCGGGATCTTTATATACATCAATAACGTAATATAACATAACCTAACCCAATCTAGCATCTCGGCTGTAATATTTGACCACATTCCTGGCTCGTTGGCCTCTACGTCTCCGTGAGACCTTTATATACGTCTATAACGTAATATAACCTAACCTAACCCAACCTAACCTCTCGGCGGTAATATTTGAAAACATACCTGGCGAGGTGGCCTCTACGTCTCCGTGGGATATTTATATACATCAATAACATAATATAAGCTAGCCTAACCCAATCTAACATCTCGGCGGTAATATTTGACCACATTCCTGGCGAGTTGGCCTCTACGTCTTCGTGGGACATTTATATACATCAATAACGTAATATAACCTAACCTAACCCAACCTAACTTCTCGGCGGTAATATTTGAAAACATACCTGGCGAGGTGGCCTCTACGTCTCCGTGGGATATTTATATACATCAATAACATAATATAAGCTAGCCTAACCCAACCTAACATCTCCGCGGTAATATTTGACAACATACCTGGCGAGTTGGCCTCTACGTCTCCGTGGGCCCTTCATATACATCCATAACGTAATATAACCTAACCTAACCCAATCTAGCATCTCGGCGGTAATATTTGACCACATTCCTGGCTTGTTGGCCTCTACGTCTCCGTGGGACCTTTATATACATCAATAACATAATATAAGCTAGCCTAACCCAATCTAACATCTCGGCGGTAATATTTGACCACATTCCTGGCTTGCTGACCTCTACGTCTCCGTGGGACCTTTATATACATCAATAACGTAATATAACCTAACGTAACCCAATCTAACATCTCGGCGGTAATATTTGACATCATTCCTGGCGAGTTGGCCTCTACGTCTTCGTGGGACCTTTATATACATCATTAACGTAATATAACTTAACCTAACCCAACCTAACATCTCCGCGGTAATATTTGACAACATATCTGGCGAGTTGGGCTCTACGTCCCCGTGGGACCTTTATATACATCAATAACGTAATATAACCTAACCTAACCCAACCTAACATCTCGGCGGTAATATTTGACAACATTCCTGGCGAGTTGGCTTCTCCGTCCCCGTGGGTCCTTTATATACATCAATGACGTAATATAACCTAACCTAACCCAACCTAACATCTCGGCGGTAATATTTGACGACATTCCTGGCGAGTTGGCCTCTACGTTTCCGTGGGACCTTTATATACTTCAATAACGTAATATATTCTAACCTAACCCAATCTAACATCTCCGCGGTAATATTTGACAACATTCCTGGCGAGTTGGCCTCTACGTTTCCGTTTGACCTTCATATACATCAATAACGCAATCTAACCTAACATAACCCAACCTAACATCTCGGCGGTAATATTTGACAACATTCCTGGCGAGTTGGCTTCTCCGTCCCCGTGGGACCTTTATATACATCAATGACGTAATATAACCTAACCTAACCCAACCTAACATCTCGGCGGTAATATTTGACGACATTCCTGGCGAGTTGGCCTCTACGTTTCCGTGGGACCTTTATATACTTCAATAACGTAATATAACCTAACCTAACCCAATCTAACATCTCCGCGGTAATATTTGACAATATTCCTGGCGAGTTGGCCTCTACGTTTCCGTTTGACCTTCATATACATCAATAACGCAATCTAATCTAACATAACCCAACCTAACATCTCGGCGGTAATATTTGACAACATTCCTGGCGAGTTGGCTTCTCCGTCCCCGTGGGACCTTTATATACATCAATAACGTAATATAACCTAATCTAACCCAACCTAACATCTCGGCGGTAATATTTGACGACATTCCTGGCGAGTTGGCCTCTACGTTTCCGTGGGACCTTTATATACTTCAATAACGTAATATAACCTAACCTAAATCAACCTATCATCACGGCGATAATATTTGACAAGATTCCTGGCGAGTTGGCCTCTACGTCTCCGCGGGATCTTTATATACATCAATAACGTAATATAACATAACCTAACCCAATCTAGCATCTCGGCTGTAATATTTGACCACATTCCTGGCTTGTTGGCCTCTACGTCTCCGTGAGACCTTTATATACGTCTATAACGTAATATAACCTAACCTAACCCAACCTAACCTCTCGGCGGTAATATTTGAAAACATACCTGGCGAGGTGGCCTCTACGTCTCCGTGGGATATTTATATACATCAATAACATAATATAAGCTAGCCTAACCCAATCTAACATCTCGGCGGTAATATTTGACCACATTCCTGGCGAGTTGGCCTCTACGTCTTCGTGGGACCTTTATATACATCAATAACGTAATATAACCTAGCCTAACCTAATCTAACATCTCGGCGGTAATATTTGACCACATTCCTGGCTTGCTGACCTCTACGTCTCCGTGGGACCTTTATATACATCAATAACGTAATATAACCTAACGTAACCCAATCTAACATCTCGGCGGTAATATTTGACATCATTCCTGGCGAGTTGGCCTCTACGTCTTCGTGGGACCTTTATATACATCATTAACGTAATATAACTTAACCTAACCCAACCTAACATCTCCGCGGTAATATTTGACAACATATCTGGCGAGTTGGCCTTTACGTCCCCGTGGGACCTTTATATACATCAATAACGTAATATAACCTAACCTAACCCAACCTAACATCTCGGCGGTAATATTTGACAACATTCCTGGCGAGTTGGCTTCTCCGTCCCCGTGGGTCCTTTATATACATCAATGACGTAATATAACCTAACCTAACCCAACCTAACATCTCGGCGGTAATATTTGACGACATTCCTGGCGAGTTGGCCTCTACGTTTCCGTGGGACCTTTATATACTTCAATAACGTAATATATTCTAACCTAACCCAATCTAACATCACCGCGGTAATATTTGACAACATTCCTGGCGAGTTGGCCTCTACGTTTCCGCTTGACCTTCATATACATCAATAACGCAATCTAACCTAACATAACCCAACCTAACATCTCGGCGGTAATATTTGACCACATTCCTGGCAAGTTGGCCTCTACGTCTTCGTGGGTCCTTTATATACATCAATAACGTAATATAACCTAACGTAACCCAATCTAACATCTCGGCGGTAATATTTGACATCATTCCTGGCGAGTTGGCCTCTACGTCTTCGTGGGACCTTTATATACATCATTAACGTAATATAACTTAACCTAACCCAACCTAACATCTCGGCGGTAGTATTTGAAAACATTCCTAGCGAGTTGGCCTCTACGTCTCCGTGGGACCTTTATATACATCAATAACGTAATATAACCTAACCTAACCCAATCTAACATTTCGGCGGTAATATTTGACATCATTCCTGGCGAGTTGGCCTCTACGTCTCCGTTGACCTTCATATACATCAATAACGTAATATAACCTAACCTAACCCAACCTAACATCTCCGCGGTATTATTTGACAACATACCTGGCGAGTTGGCCTCCACGTCTCCGGGGGACCTTTATATACATCAGTAACATAATATAAGCTAGCCTAACCTAATCTAACATCTCGGCGGTAATGTTTGACCACATTCCTGGCGAGTTGGCCTCTACGTCCCCGTGGGACCTTTATATACATCAATAACGTAATATAACCTAACCTAACCCAACCTAACATCTCGGCGGTAATATTTGACAACATTCCTGGCGAGTTGGCTTCTCCGTCCCCGTGGGTCCTTTATATACATCAATGACGTAATATAACCTAACCTAACCCAACCTAACATCTCGGCGGTAATATTTGACAACATTCCTGGCGAGTTGGCTTCTCCGTCCCCGTGGGACCTTTATATACATCAATGACGTAATATAACCTAACCTAACCCAACCTAACATCTCGGCGGTAATATTTGACGACATTCCTGGCGAGTTGGCCTCTACGTTTCCGTGGGACCTTTATATACTTCAATAACGTAATATAACCTAACCTAACCCAATCTAACATCTCCGCGGTAATATTTGACAATATTCCTGGCGAGTTGGCCTCTACGTTTCCGTTTGACCTTCATATACATCAATAACGCAATCTAATCTAACATAACCCAACCTAACATCTCGGCGGTAATATTTGACAACATTCCTGGCGAGTTGGCTTCTCCGTCCCCGTGGGACCTTTATATACATCAATAACGTAATATAACCTAACCTAACCCAACCTAACATCTCGGCGGTAATATTTGACGACATTCCTGGCGAGTTGGCCTCTACGTTTCCGTGGGACCTTTATATACTTCAATAACGTAATATAACCTAACCTAAATCAACCTATCATCACGGCGATAATATTTGACAAGATTCCTGGCGAGTTGGCCTCTACGTCTCCGCGGGATCTTTATATACATCAATAACGTAATATAACATAACCTAACCCAATCTAGCATCTCGGCTGTAATATTTGACCACATTCCTGGCTTGTTGGCCTCTACGTCTCCGTGAGACCTTTATATACGTCTATAACGTAATATAACCTAACCTAACCCAACCTAACATCTCCGCGGTATTATTTGACAACATACCTGGCGAGTTGGCCTCCACGTCTCCGGGGGACCTTTATATACATCAGTAACATAATATAAGCTAGCCTAACCTAATCTAACATCTCGGCGGTAATGTTTGACCACATTCCTGGCGAGTTGGCCTCTACGTCCCCGTGGGACCTTTATATACATCAATAACGTAATATAACCTAACCTAACCCAACCTACATCTCGGCGGTAATATTTGACAACATTCCTGGCGAGTTGGCTTCTCCGTCCCCGTGGGACCTTTATATACATCAATGACGTAATATAACCTAACCTAACCCAACCTAACATCTCGGCGGTAATATTTGACGACATTCCTGGCGAGTTGGCCTCTACGTTTCCGTGGGACCCTTATATACTTCAATAACGTAATATAACCTAACCTAACCCAATCTAACATCTCCGCGGTAATATTTGACAATATTCCTGGCGAGTTGGCCTCTACGTTTCCGTTTGACCTTCATATACATCAATAACGCAATCTAATCTAACATAACCCAACCTAACATCTCGGCGGTAATATTTGACAACATTCCTGGCGAGTTGGCTTCTCCGTCCCCGTGGGACCTTTATATACATCAATAACGTAATATAACCTAACCTAACCCAACCTAACATCTCGGCGGTAATATTTGACGACATTCCTGGCGAGTTGGCCTCTACGTTTCCGTGGGACCTTTATATACTTCAATAACGTAATATAACCTAACCTAAATCAACCTATCATCACGGCGATAATATTTGACAAGATTCCTGGCGAGTTGGCCTCTACGTCTCCGCGGGATCTTTATATACATCAATAACGTAATATAACATAACCTAACCCAATCTAGCATCTCGGCTGTAATATTTGACCACATTCCTGGCTCGTTGGCCTCTACGTCTCCGTGAGACCTTTATATACGTCTATAACGTAATATAACCTAACCTAACCCAACCTAACCTCTCGGCGGTAATATTTGAAAACATACCTGGCGAGGTGGCCTCTACGTCTCCGTGGGATATTTATATACATCAATAACATAATATAAGCTAGCCTAACCCAATCTAACATCTCGGCGGTAATATTTGACCACATTCCTGGCGAGTTGGCCTCTACGTCTTCGTGGGACATTTATATACATCAATAACGTAATATAACCTAACCTAACCCAACCTAACTTCTCGGCGGTAATATTTGAAAACATACCTGGCGAGGTGGCCTCTACGTCTCCGTGGGATATTTATATACATCAATAACATAATATAAGCTAGCCTAACCCAACCTAACATCTCCGCGGTAATATTTGACAACATACCTGGCGAGTTGGCCTCTACGTCTCCGTGGGCCCTTCATATACATCCATAACGTAATATAACCTAACCTAACCCAATCTAGCATCTCGGCGGTAATATTTGACCACATTCCTGGCTTGTTGGCCTCTACGTCTCCGTGGGACCTTTATATACATCAATAACATAATATAAGCTAGCCTAACCCAATCTAACATCTCGGCGGTAATATTTGACCACATTCCTGGCTTGCTGACCTCTACGTCTCCGTGGGACCTTTATATACATCAATAACGTAATATAACCTAACGTAACCCAATCTAACATCTCGGCGGTAATATTTGACATCATTCCTGGCGAGTTGGCCTCTACGTCTTCGTGGGACCTTTATATACATCATTAACGTAATATAACTTAACCTAACCCAACCTAACATCTCCGCGGTAATATTTGACAACATATCTGGCGAGTTGGGCTCTACGTCCCCGTGGGACCTTTATATACATCAATAACGTAATATAACCTAACCTAACCCAACCTAACATCTCGGCGGTAATATTTGACAACATTCCTGGCGAGTTGGCTTCTCCGTCCCCGTGGGTCCTTTATATACATCAATGACGTAATATAACCTAACCTAACCCAACCTAACATCTCGGCGGTAATATTTGACGACATTCCTGGCGAGTTGGCCTCTACGTTTCCGTGGGACCTTTATATACTTCAATAACGTAATATATTCTAACCTAACCCAATCTAACATCTCCGCGGTAATATTTGACAACATTCCTGGCGAGTTGGCCTCTACGTTTCCGTTTGACCTTCATATACATCAATAACGCAATCTAACCTAACATAACCCAACCTAACATCTCGGCGGTAATATTTGACAACATTCCTGGCGAGTTGGCTTCTCCGTCCCCGTGGGACCTTTATATACATCAATGACGTAATATAACCTAACCTAACCCAACCTAACATCTCGGCGGTAATATTTGACGACATTCCTGGCGAGTTGGCCTCTACGTTTCCGTGGGACCTTTATATACTTCAATAACGTAATATAACCTAACCTAACCCAATCTAACATCTCCGCGGTAATATTTGACAATATTCCTGGCGAGTTGGCCTCTACGTTTCCGTTTGACCTTCATATACATCAATAACGCAATCTAATCTAACATAACCCAACCTAACATCTCGGCGGTAATATTTGACAACATTCCTGGCGAGTTGGCTTCTCCGTCCCCGTGGGACCTTTATATACATCAATAACGTAATATAACCTAATCTAACCCAACCTAACATCTCGGCGGTAATATTTGACGACATTCCTGGCGAGTTGGCCTCTACGTTTCCGTGGGACCTTTATATACTTCAATAACGTAATATAACCTAACCTAAATCAACCTATCATCACGGCGATAATATTTGACAAGATTCCTGGCGAGTTGGCCTCTACGTCTCCGCGGGATCTTTATATACATCAATAACGTAATATAACATAACCTAACCCAATCTAGCATCTCGGCTGTAATATTTGACCACATTCCTGGCTTGTTGGCCTCTACGTCTCCGTGAGACCTTTATATACGTCTATAACGTAATATAACCTAACCTAACCCAACCTAACCTCTCGGCGGTAATATTTGAAAACATACCTGGCGAGGTGGCCTCTACGTCTCCGTGGGATATTTATATACATCAATAACATAATATAAGCTAGCCTAACCCAATCTAACATCTCGGCGGTAATATTTGACCACATTCCTGGCGAGTTGGCCTCTACGTCTTCGTGGGACCTTTATATACATCAATAACGTAATATAACCTAGCCTAACCTAATCTAACATCTCGGCGGTAATATTTGACCACATTCCTGGCTTGCTGACCTCTACGTCTCCGTGGGACCTTTATATACATCAATAACGTAATATAACCTAACGTAACCCAATCTAACATCTCGGCGGTAATATTTGACATCATTCCTGGCGAGTTGGCCTCTACGTCTTCGTGGGACCTTTATATACATCATTAACGTAATATAACTTAACCTAACCCAACCTAACATCTCCGCGGTAATATTTGACAACATATCTGGCGAGTTGGCCTCTACGTTTCCGTTTGACCTTCATATACATCAATAACGCAATCTAACCTAACATAACCCAACCTAACATCTCGGCGGTAATATTTGACAACATTCCTGGCGAGTTGGCTTCTCCGTCCCCGTGGGACCTTTATATACATCAATAACGTAATATAACCTAACCTAACCCAACCTAACATCTCGGCGGTAATATTTGACGACATTCCTGGCGAGTTGGCCTCTACGTCTCCGTTGACCTTCATATACATCAATAACGTAATATAACGTAACCTAACCAACCTATCATCTCGGCGGTTATATTTGACAACATTCCTGGCGAGTTGGCTTCTCCGTCTCCGTGGGACCTTTATATACATCAATAACGTAATATAACCTAACCTAACCCAACCTTACATCTCCGCGGTATTATTTGACAACATACCTGGCGAGTTGGCCTCCACGTCTCCGGGGGACCTTTATATACATCAATAACGAAATATAACCTAACCTAAATCAACCTAACATCTCGGCGGTAATATTTGACAACATTCCTGGCGAGTTGGCTTCTCCATCCCCGCGGGACCTTTATATACATCAATAACGTAATATAACTTAACCTAACCCAACCTAACATCTCGGCGGTAATATTTGACGACATTCCTGGCGAGTTGGCCTCTACGTTCCCGTGGGACCTTTATATACTTCAATAACGTAATATAACCTAACCTAAATCAACCTATCATCTCGGCGATAATATTTGACAAGATTCCTGGCGAGTTGGCCTCTACGTCTCCGTGGGATCTTTATATACATCAATAACGTAATATAACATAACCTAACACAATCTAGCATCTCGGCGGTAATATTTGACCACATTCCTGGCAAGTTGGCCTCTACGTCTTCGTGGGACCTTTATATACATCAATAACGTAATATAACTTAACCTAACCCAACCTAACATCTCCGCGGTAATATTTGACAACATACCTGGCGAGTTGGCCTCTACGTCTCCGTGGGCCCTTCATATACATCAATAACGAAATATAACCTAACCTAAATCAACCTAACATCTCGGCGGTAATATTTGACAACATTCCTGGGGAGTTGGCTTCTCCATCCCCGTGCGATCTTTATATACATCAATAACGTAATATAACCTAACCTAACCCAACCTAACTTCTCGGCGGTAATATTTGAAAACATACCTGGCGAGGTGGCCTCTACGTCTCCGTGTGATATTTATATACATCAATAACATAATATAAGCTAGCCTAACCCAACCTAACATCTCCGCGGTAATATTTGACAACATACCTGGCGAGTTGGCCTCTACGTCTCCGTGGGCCCTTCATATACATCAATAACGTAATATAACCTAGCCTAACCTAATCTAACATCTCGGCGGTAATGTTTGACCACATTCCTGGCGAGTTGGCCTCTACGTTTCCGTGGGACCTTTATATACTTCAATAACGTAATATAACCTAACCTAACCCAATCTAACATCTCCGCGGTAATATTTGACAATATTCCTGGCGAGTTGGCCTCTACGTTTCCGTTTGACCTTCATATACATCAATAACGCAATCTAATCTAACATAACCCAACCTAACATCTCGGCGGTAATATTTGACAACATTCCTGGCGAGTTGGCTTCTCCGTCCCCGTGGGACCTTTATATACATCAATAACGTAATATAACCTAACCTAACCCAACCTAACATCTCGGCGGTAATATTTGACGACATTCCTGGCGAGTTGGCCTCTACGTTTCCGTGGGACCTTTATATACTTCAATAACGTAATATAACCTAACCTAAATCAACCTATCATCACGGCGATAATATTTGACAAGATTCCTGGCGAGTTGGCCTCTACGTCTCCGCGGGATCTTTATATACATCAATAACGTAATATAACATAACCTAACCCAATCTAGCATCTCGGCTGTAATATTTGACCACATTCCTGGCTTGTTGGCCTCTACGTCTCCGTGAGACCTTTATATACGTCTATAACGTAATATAACCTAACCTAACCCAACCTAACCTCTCGGCGGTAATATTTGAAAACATACCTGGCGAGGTGGCCTCTACGTCTCCGTGGGATATTTATATACATCAATAACATAATATAAGCTAGCCTAACCCAATCTAACATCTCGGCGGTAATATTTGACCACATTCCTGGCGAGTTGGCCTCTACGTCTTCGTGGGACCTTTATATACATCAATAACGTAATATAACCTAACCTAACCCAACCTAACTTCTCGGCGGTAATATTTGCAAACATACCTGGCGAGGTGGCCTCTACGTCCCCGTGGGACCTTTATATACATCAATAACGTAATATAACCTAACCTAACCCAACCTAACATCTCGGCGGTAATATTTGACAACATTCCTGGCGAGTTGGCTTCTCCGTCCCCGTGGGTCCTTTATATACATCAATGACGTAATATAACCTAACCTAACCCAACCTAACATCTCGGCGGTAATATTTGACGACATTCCTGGCGAGTTGGCCTCTACGTTTCCGTGGGACCTTTATATACTTCAATAACGTAATATATTCTAACCTAACCCAATCTAACATCTCCGCGGTAATATTTGACAACATTCCTGGCGAGTTGGCCTCTACGTTTCCGTTTGACCTTCATATACATCAATAACGCAATCTAACCTAACATAACCCAACCTAACATCTCGGCGGTAATATTTGACAACATTCCTGGCGAGTTGGCTTCTCCGTCCCCGTGGGACCTTCATATACATCAATAACGTAATATAACCTAACCTAACCCAACCTAACATCTCGGTGGTAATATTTGACGACATTCCTGGCGAGTTGGCCTCTACGTCTCCGTTGACCTTCATATACATCAATAACGTAATATAACGTAACCTAACCAACCTATCATCTCGGCGGTTATATTTGACAACATTCCTGGCGAGTTGGCTTCTCCGTCTCCGTGGGACCTTTATATACATCAATAACGTAATACAACCTAACCTAACCCAACCTTACATCTCCGCGGTATTATTTGACAACATACCTGGCGAGTTGGCCTCCACGTCTCCGGGGGACCTTTATATACATCAATAACGAAATATAACCTAACCTAAATCAACCTAACATCTCGGCGGTAATATTTGACAACATTCCTGGCGAGTTGGCTTCTCCATCCCCGCGGGACCTTTATATACATCAATAACGTAATATAACTTAACCTAACCCAACCTAACATCTCGGCGGTAATATTTGACGACATTCCTGGCGAGTTGGCCTCTACGTTTCCGTGGGACCTTTATATACTTCAATAACGTAATATAACCTAACCTAAATCAACCTATCATCTCGGCGATAATATTTGACAAGATTCCTGGCGAGTTGGCCTCTACGTCTCCGTGGGATCTTTATATACATCAATAACGTAATATAACATAACCTAACACAATCTAGCATCTCCGCGGTAATATTTGACAACATACCTGGCGAGTTGGCCTCTACGTCTCCGTGGGCCCTTCATATACATCAATAACGAAATATAACCTAACCTAAATCAACCTAACATCTCGGCGGTAATATTTGACAACATTCCTGGCGAGTTGGCTTCTCCATCCCCGTGCGATCTTTATATACATCAATAACGTAATATAACCTAACCTAACCCAACCTAACTTCTCGGCGGTAATATTTGAAAACATACCTGGCGAGGTGGCCTCTACGTCTCCGTGGGATATTTATATACATCAATAACATAATATAAGCTAGCCTAACCCAACCTAACATCTCCGCGGTAATATTTGACAACATACCTGGCTAGTTGGCCTCTACGTCTCCGTGGGCCCTTCATATACATCAATAACGTAATATAACCTAGCCTAACCTAATCTAACATCTCGGCGGTAATGTTTGACCACATTCCTGGCTTGTTGGCCTCTACGTCCCCGTGGGACCTTTACATACATCAATAACATAATATAAGCTAGCCTAACCCAATCTAACATCTCGGCGGTAATATTTGACAACATTCCTGGCGAGTTGGCTTCTCCATTCCCGTGGGACCTTTATATACATCAATAACGTAATATAACCTAACCTAACCCAACCTAACATCTCGGCGGTAATATTTGACGACATTCCTGGCGAGTTGGCCTCTACGTTTCCGTGGGACCTTTATATACTTCAATAACGTAATATAACCTAACCTAAATCAACCTATCATCTCGGCGGTAATATTTGACAACATTCCTGTCGAGTTGGCCTCTACGTCTCCGTGGGATCTTTATATACATCAATAACGTAATATAACATAACCTAACCCAATCTAGCATCTCGGCGGTAATATTTGACAACATACCTGGCGAGCTGGCCTCTACGTCTCCGTGGGCCCTTCATATACATCAATAACGAAATATAACGTAACCTAAATCAACCTAACATCTCGGCGGTGATATTTGACAACATTCCTGGCGAGTTGGCTTCTCCATCCCCGTGGGACATTTATATGCATCAATAACGTAATATAACCTAACCTAACCCAATCTAACACCTCGGCGGTAATATTTGACCACATTCCTGGCGAGTTGGCCTCTACGTCTCCGTGAGACCTTTATATACATCTATAACGTAATATAACCTAACCTAACCCAACCTAACTTCTCGGCGGTAATATTTGAAAACATACCTGGCGAGGTGGCCTCTACGTCTCCGTGGGACCTTTATATACATCAATAACGCAATATAACATAACCTAACCCAATCTAACCTCTCGGCGCTAATATTTGACAAGATTACTGGCGAGTTGGCCTCTACGTCTCCGTGGGATCTTTATATACATCAATAACGTAATATAACATAACCTAACCCAATCTAACATCTCGGCGGTAATATTTGACGACATTCCTGGCGAGTTGGCCTCTACGTTTCCGTGGGACCTTTATATACTTCAATAACGTAATATAACCTAACCTAACACAACCTAACATCTCCGCGGTAATATTTGACAACATTCCTGGCGAGTTGGCCTCTACGTTTCCGTTTGACCTTCATATACATCAATAACGCAATCTAACCTAACATAACCCAACCTAACATCTCGGCGGTAATATTTGACGACATTCCTGGCGAGTTGGCCTCTACGTTTCCGTGGGACCTTTATATACTTCAATAACGTAATATAACCTAACCTAACCCAATCTAACATCTCCGCGGTAATATTTGACAATATTCCTGGCGAGTTGGCCTCTACGTTTCCGTTTGACCTTCATATACATCAATAACGCAATCTAATCTAACATAACCCAACCTAACATCTCGGCGGTAATATTTGACAACATTCCTGGCGAGTTGGCTTCTCCATCCTCGTGGGACCTTTATATACATCAATAACGTAATATAACCTAACCTAACCCAATCTAGCATCTCGGCGGTAATATTTGACCACATTCCTGGCTTGTTGGCCTCTACGTCTCCGTGAGAACTATATATACATCTATAACGTAATATAACCTAACCTAACCCAACCTGACTTCTCGGCGGTAATATTTGAAAACATACCTGGCGAGATGGCCTCTACGTCTCCGTGGGATATTTATATACATCAATAACATAATATAAGCTAGCCTAACCCAACCTAACATCTCCGCGGTAATATTTGACAACATACCTGGCGAGTTGGCCTCTACGTCTCCGTGGGCCCTTCATATACATCAATAACGTAATATAACCTAACCTAACCCAATCTAGCATCTCGGCGGTAATATTTGACCACATTCCTGGCTTGTTGGCCTCTACGTCTCCGTGGGACCTTTATATACATCAATAACATAATATAAGCTAGCCTAACCCAATCTAACATCTCGGCGGTAATATTTGACCACATTCCTGGCTTGCTGACCTCTACGTCTCCGTGAGACCTTTATATACATCTATAACGTAATATAACCTAACCTAACCCAACCTAACATCTCGGCGGTAGTATTTGAAAACATTCCTAGCGAGTTGGCCTCTACGTCTCCGTGGGACCTTTATATACATCAATAACGTAATATAACCTAACCTAACCCAATCTAACATCTCGGCGGTAATATTTGACATCATTCCTGGCGAGTTGGCCTCTACGTCTCCGTTGACCTTCATATACATCAATAACGTAATATAACCTAACCTAACCCAACCTAACATCTCCGCGGTATTATTTGACAACATACCTGGCGAGTTGGCCTCCACGCCTCCGGGGGACCTTTATATACATCAGTAACATAATATAAGCTAGCCTAACCTAATCTAACATCTCGGCGGTAATGTTTGACCACATTCCTGGCGAGTTGGCCTCTACGTCCCCGTGGGACCTTTATATACATCAATAACGTAATATAACCTAACCTAACCCAACCTAACATCTCGGCGGTAATATTTGACAACATTCCTGGCGAGTTGGCTTCTCCGTCCCCGTGGGACCTTTATATACATCAATGACGTAATATAACCTAACCTAACCCAACCTAACATCTCGGCGGTAATATTTGACGACATTCCTGGCGAGTTGGCCTCTACGTTTCCGTGGGACCTTTATATACTTCAATAACGTAATATAACCTAACCTAACCCAATCTAACATCTCCGCGGTAATATTTGACAATATTCCTGGCGAGTTGGCCTCTACGTTTCCGTTTGACCTTCATATACATCAATAACGCAATCTAATCTAACATAACCCAACCTAACATCTCGGCGGTAATATTTGACAACATTCCTGGCGAGTTGGCTTCTCCGTCCCCGTGGGACCTTTATATACATCAATAACGTAATATAACCTAACCTAACCCAACCTAACATCTCGGCGGTAATATTTGACGACATTCCTGGCGAGTTGGCCTCTACGTTTCCGTGGGACCTTTATATACTTCAATAACGTAATATAACCTAACCTAAATCAACCTATCATCACGGCGATAATATTTGACAAGATTCCTGGCGAGTTGGCCTCTACGTCTCCGCGGGATCTTTATATACATCAATAACGTAATATAACATAACCTAACCCAATCTAGCATCTCGGCTGTAATATTTGACCACATTCCTGGCTTGTTGGCCTCTACGTCTCCGTGAGACCTTTATATACGTCTATAACGTAATATAACCTAACCTAACCCAACCTAACTTCTCGGCGGTAATATTTGAAAACATACCTGGCGAGGTGGCCTCTACGTCTCCGTGGGATATTTATATACATCAATAACATAATATAAGCTAGCCTAACCCAATCTAACATCTCGGCGGTAATATTTGACCACATTCCTGGCGAGTTGGCCTCTACGTCTTCGTGGGACCTTTATATACATCAATAACGTAATATAACCTAACCTAAGCCAACCTAACTTCTCGGCGGTAATATTTGAAAACATACCTGGCGAGGTGGCCTCTACGTCTCCGTGGGATATTTATATACATCAATAACATAATATAAGCTAGCCTAACCCAACCTAACATCTCCGCGGTAATATTTGACAACATACCTGGCGAGATGGCCTCTACGTCTCCGTGGGCCCTTCATATACATCCATAACGTAATATAACCTAACCTAACCCAATCTAGCATCTCGGCGGTAATATTTGACCACATTCCTGGCTTGTTGGCCTCTACGTCTACGTGGGACCTTTATATACATCAATAACATAATATAAGCTAGCCTAACCAAATCTAACATCTCAGCGGTAATATTTGACCACATTCCTGGCTTGCTGACCTCTACGTCTCCGTGGGACCTTTATATACATCAATAACGTAATATAACCTAACGTAACCCAATCTAACATCTCGGCGGTAATATTTGACATCATTCCTGGCGAGTTGGCCTCTACGTCTTCGTGGGACCTTTATATACATCATTAACGTAATATAACTTAACCTAACCCAACCTAACATCTCCGCGGTAATATTTGACAACATATCTGGCGAGTTGGCCTCTACGTCCCCGTGGGACCTTTATATACATCAATAACGTAATATAACCTAACCTAACCCAACCTAACATCTCGGCGGTAATATTTGACAACATTCCTGGCGAGTTGGCTTCTCCGTCCCCGTGGGTCCTTTATATACATCAATGACGTAATATAACCTAACCTAACCCAACCTAACATCTCGGCGGTAATATTTGACGACATTCCTGGCGAGTTGGCCTCTACGTTTCCGTGGGACCTTTATATACTTCAATAACGTAATATATTCTAACCTAACCCAATCTAACATCTCCGCGGTAATATTTGACAACATTCCTGGCGAGTTGGCCTCTACGTTTCCGTTTGACCTTCATATACATCAATAACGCAATCTAACCTAACATAACCCAACCTAACATCTCCGCGGTAATATTTGACAACATACCTGGCGAGTTGGCCTCTACGTCTCCGTGGGCCCTTCATATACATCAATAACGAAATATAACCTAACCTAAATCAACCTAACATCTCGGCGGTAATATTTGACAACATTCCTGGCGAGTTGGCTTCTCCATCCCCGTGCGATCTTTATATACATCAATAACGTAATATAACCTAACCTAACCCAACCTAACTTCTCGGCGGTAATATTTGAAAACATACCTGGCGAGGTGGCCTCTACGTCTCCGTGGGATATTTATATACATCAATAACGTAATATAAGCTAGCCTAACCCAACCTAACATCTCCGCGGTAATATTTGACAACATACCTGGCGAGTTGGCCTCTACGTCTCCGTGGGCCCTTCATATACATCAATAACGTAATATAACATAGCCTAACCTAATCTAACATCTCGGCGGTAATGTTTGACCACATTCCTGGCTTGTTGGCCTCTACGTCCCCGTGGGACCTTTATATACATCAATAACATAATATAAGCTAGCCTAACCCAATCTAACATCTCGGCGGTAATATTTGACAACATTCCTGGCGAGTTGGCTTCTCCATCCCCGTGGGACCTTTATATACATCAATAACGTAATATAACCTAACCTAAATCAACCTATCATCTCGGCGGTAATATTTGACAACATTCCTGGCGAGTTGGCCTCTACGTCTCCGTGGGATCTTTATATACATCAATAACGTAATATAACATAACCTAACCCAATCTAGCATCTCGGCGGTAATATTTGACAACATACATGGCGAGTTGGCCTCTACGTCTCCGTGGGCCCTTCATATACATCAATAACGAAATATAACGTAACCTAAATCAACCTAACATCTCGGCGGTGATATTTGACAACATTCCTGGCGAGTTGGCTTCTCCATCCCCGTGGGACATTTATATGCATCAATAACGTAATATAACCTAACCTAACCCAATCTAACATCTCGGCGGTAATATTTGACCACATTCCTGGCGAGTTGGCCTCTACGTCTCCGTGGGTTATTTATATACATCAATAACATAATATAAGCTAGCCTAACCCAACCTAACATCTCGGCGGTAATATTTGACGACATTCCTGGCGAGTTGGCCTCTACGTTTCCGTGGGACCTTTATATACTTCAATAACGTAATATAACCTAACCTAAATCAACCTATCATCTCGGCGATAATATTTGACAAGATTCCTGGCGAGTTGGCCTCTACGTCTCCGTGGGATCTTTATATACATCAATAACGTAATATAACATAACCTAACCCAATCTAACATCTCGGCGGTAATATTTGACCACATTCCTGGCTAGTTGGCCTCTACGTCTCCGAGGGACCTTCATATACACCAATAACGAAATATAACCTAACCTATTCTAACCTATCATATCGGCGGTAACATTTGACAACATTCCCGGCGAGCTGGCCTCTACGTCTCCGTGGGACCTTTATATACATCAGTAACGTAATATAACCTAACCTAACCCAACGTAACATCTCGGCGGTAATATTTGAAAACATTCCTGGCGAGTTGGCCTTTACGTCTCCGTGGGACCTTCACATACATCAATAATGTAACATAACCTAACCTAACCCAATCTAGCATCTCGGCGGTAATATTTGACCACATTCCTGGCTTGTTGGCCTCTACGTCTCCGTGAGAACTATATATACATCTATAACGTAATATAACCTAACCTAACCCAACCTAACTTCTCGGCGGTAATATTTGAAAACATACCTGGCGAAGTGGCCTCTACGTCTCCGTGGGATATTTATATACATCAATAACATAATATAAGCTAGCCTAACCCAATCTAACATCTCGGCGGTAATATTTGACGACATTCCTGGCGAGTTGGCCTCTACGTTTCCGTGGGACCTTTATATACTTCAAGAACGTAATATAACCTAACCCAAATCAACCTATCATCTCGGCGATAATATTTGACAAGATTCCTGGCGAGTTGGCCTCTACGTCTCCGTGGGATCTTTATATACATCAATAACGTAATATAACATAACCTAACCCAATCTAGCATCTCGGCTGTAATATTTGACCACATTCCTGGCTTGTTGGCCTCTACGTCTCCGTGAGACCTTTATATACATCTATAACGTAATATAACCTAAACTAACCCAACCTAACATCTCGGCGGTAATATTTGACAACATTCCTGGCGAGTTGGCTTCTCCATCCCCGTGGGACCTTTATATACATCAATAACGTAATATAACCTAACCTAACCCAACCTAACATCTCGGCGGTAATATTTGACGACATTCCTGGCGAGTTGGCCTCTACGTTTCCGTGGGACCTTTATATACTTCAATAACGTAATATAACCTAGCCTAACCCAACCTAACATCTCGGCGGTAATATTTGACGACATTCCTGGCGAGTTGGCCTCTACGTTTCCGTGGGACCTTTATATACTTCAATAACGTAATATAACCTAACCTAAATCAACCTATCATCTCGGCGATAATATTTGACAAGATTCCTGGCGAGTTGGCCTCTACGTCTCCGTGGGATCTTTATATACATCAATAACGTAATATAACATAACCTATTCTAACCTATCATCTCGGCGGTAACATTTGACAACATTCCCGGCGAGCTGGCCTCTACGTCTCCGTGGGACCTTTATATACATCTATAACGTAATATAACCTAACCTAACCCAACGTAACATCTCGGCGGTAATATTTGAAAACATTCCTGGCGAGTTGGCCTTTACGTCTCCGTGGGACCTTCACATACATCAATAGCGTAACATAACCTAACCTAACCCAATCTAGCATCTCGGCGGTAATATTTGACCACATTCCTGGCTTGTTGGCCTCTACGTCTCCGTGAGAACTATATATACATCTATAACGTAATATAACCTAACCTAACCCAACCTAACTTCTCGGCGGTAATATTTGAAAACATACCTGCCGAGGTGGCCTCTACGTCTCCGTGGGATATTTATATACATCAATAACATAATATAAGCTAGCCTAACCCAATCTAACATCTCGGCGGTAATATTTGACCACATTCCTGGCGAGTTGGCCTCTACGTCTTCGTGGGACCTTTATATACATCAATAACGTAATATAACTTAACCTAACCCAACCTAACATCTCCGCGGTAATATTTGACCACATTCCTGGCTTGTTGGCCTCTACGTCTCCGTGGGACCTTTATATACATCAATAACAAAATATAAGCTAGCCTAACCCAACCTAACATCTCGGCGGTAATATTTGACAACATTCCTGGCGAGTTGGCTTCTCCGTCCCCGTGGGTCCTTTATATACATCAATGACGTAATATAACCTAACCTAACCCAACCTAACATATCGGCGGTAATATTTGACGACATTCCTGGCGAGTTGGCCTCTACGTTTCCGTGGGACCTTTATATACTTCAATAACGTAATATATTCTAACCTAACCCAATCTAACATCTCCGCGGTAATATTTGACAACATTCCTGGCGAGTTGGCCTCTACGTTTCCGTTTGACCTTCATATACATCAATAACGCAATCTAACCTAACATAACCCAACCTAACATCTCGGCGGTAATATTTGACAACATTCCTGGCGAGTTGGCTTCTCCGTCCCCGTGGGACCTTTATATACATCAATAACGTAATATAACCTAACCTAACCCAACCTAACATCTCGGCGGTAATATTTGACGACATTCCTGGCGAGTTGGCCTCTACGTTTCCGTGGGACCTTTATATACTTCAAGAACGTAATATAACCTAACCCAAATCAACCTATCATCTCGGCGATAATATTTGACAAGATTCCTGGCGAGTTGGCCTCTACGTCTCCGTGGGATCTTTATATACATCAATAACGTAATATAACATAACCTAACCCAATCTAGCATCTCGGCTGTAATATTTGACCACATTCCTGGCTTGTTGGCCTCTACGTCTCCGTGAGACCTTTATATACATCTATAACGTAATATAACCTAACCTAACCCAACCTAACATCTCGGCGGTAATATTTGACAACATTCCTGGCGAGTTGGCTTCTCCATCCCCGTGGGACCTTTATATACATCAATAACGTAATATAACATAACCTAACCCAACCTAACATCTCGGCGGTAATATTTGACGACATTCCTGGCGAGTTGGCCTCTACGTTTCCGTGGGACCTTTATATACTTCAATAACGTAATATAACCTAACCTAAATCAACCTATCATCTCGGCGGTAATATTTGACAACATTCCTGGCGAGTTGGCCTCTACGTCTCCGTGGGATCTTTATATACATCAATAACGTAATATAACATAACCTAACCCAATCTAGCATCTCGGCGGTAATATTTGACAACATACCTGGCGAGTTGGCCTCTACGTCTCCGTGGGCCCTTCATATACATCAATAACGAAATATAACGTAACCTAAATCAACCTAACATCTCGGCGGTGATATTTGACAACATTCCTGGCGAGTTGGCTTCTCCATCCCCGTGGGACATTTATATGCATCAATAACGTAATATAACCTAACCTAACCCAATCTAACATCTCGGCGGTAATATTTGACCACATTCCTGGCGAGTTGGCCTCTACGTCTCCGTGGGATATTTATATACATCAATAACATAGTATAAGCTAGCCTAACCCAACCTAACATCTCGGCGGTAATATTTGACGACATTCCTGGCGAGTTGGCCTCTACGTTTCCGTGGGACCTTTATATACTTCAATAACGTAATATAACCTAACCTAAATCAACCTATCATCTCGGCGATAATATTTGACAAGATTCCTGGCGAGTTGGCCTCTACGTCTCCGTGGGATCTTTATATACATCAATAACGTAATATAACATAACCTAACCCAATCTAACATCTCGGCGGTAATATTTGACCACATTCCTGGCTAGTTGGCCTCTACGTCTCCGAGGGACCTTCATATACACCAATAACGAAATATAACCTAACCTATTCTAACCTATCATCTCGGCGGTAACATTTGACAACATTCCCGGCGAGCTGGCCTCTACGTCTCCGTGGGACCTTTATATACATCTATAACGTAATATAACCTAACCTAACCCAACGTAACATCTCGGCGGTAATATTTGAAAACATTCCTGGCGAGTTGGCCTTTACGTCTCCGTGGGACCTTCACATACATCAATAACGTAACATAACCTAACCTAACCCAATCTAGCATCTCGGCGGTAATATTTGACCACATTCCTGGCTTGTTGGCCTCTACGTCTCCGTGAGAACTATATATACATCTATAACGTAATATAACCTAACCTAACCCAACCTAACTTCTCGGCGGTAATATTTGAAAACATACCTGGCGAGGTGGCCTCTACGTCTCCGTGGGATATTTATATTCATCAATAACATAATATAAGCTAGCCTAACCCAATCTAACATCTCGGCGGTAATATTTGACAACATTCCTGGCGAGTTGGCCTCTACGTCTTCGTGGGACCTTTATATACATCAATAACGTAATATAACTTAAACTAACCCAACCTAACATCTCCGCGGTAATATTTGACCACATTCCTGGCTTGTTGGCCTCTACGTCTCCGTGGGACCTTTATATACATCAATAACAAAATATAAGCTAGCCTAACCCAACCTAACATCTCGGCGGTAATATTTGACAACATTCCTGGCGAGTTGGCTTCTCCGTCCCCGTGGGACCTTTATATACATCAATAACGTAATATAACCTAACCTAACCCAACCTAACATCTCGGCGGTAATATTTGACGACATTCCTGGCGAGTTGGCCTCTACGTTTCCGTGGGACCTTTATATACTTCAAGAACGTAATATAACCTAACCTAAATCAACCTATCATCTCGGCGATAATATTTGACAAGATTCCTGGCGAGTTGGCCTCTACGTCTCCGTGGGATCTTTATATACATCAATAACGTAATATAACATAACCTAACCCAATCTAGCATCTCGGCTGTAATATTTGACCACATTCCTGGCTTGTTGGCCTCTACGTCTCCGTGAGACCTTTATATACATCTATAACGTAATATAACCTAACCTAACCCAACCTAACTTCTCGGCGGTAATATTTGAAAACATACCTGGCGAGGTGGCCTCTACGTCTCCGTGGGATACTTATATACATCAATAACATAATATAAGCTAGCCTAACCCAATCTAACATCTCGGCGGTAATATTTGACCACATTCCTGGCGAGTTGGCCTCTACGTTTCCGTGGGACCTTTATATACTTCAATAACGTAATATAACCTAACCTAAATCAACCTATCATCTCGGCGATAATATTTGACAAGATTCCTGGCGACTTGGCCTCTACGTCTCCGTGGGATCTTTATATACATCAATAACGTAATATAACATAACCTAACCCAATCTAGCATCTCGGCGGTAATATTTGACCACATTCCTGGCTTGTTGGCCTCTACGTCTCCGTGAGAACTATATATACATCTATAACGTAATATAACCTAACCTAACCCAACCTAACTTCTCGGCGGTAATATTTGAAAACATACCTCGCGAGGTGGCCTCTACGTCTCCGTGGGATATTTATATACATCAATAACATAATATAAGCTAGCCTAACCCAATCTAACATCTCGGCGGTAATATTTGACCACATTCCTGGCGAGTTGGCCTCTACGTCTTCGTGGGACCTTTATATACATCAATAACGTAATATAACTTAACCTAACCCAACCCAACATCTCCGCGGTAATATTTGACGACATTCCTGGCGAGTTGGCCTCTACGTTTCCGTGGGACCTTTATATACTTCAATAACGTAATATAATCTAACCTAACCCAACCTAACATCTCGACGGTAATATTTGACGACATTCCTGGCGAGTTGGCCTCTACGTTTCCGTGGGACCTTTATATATTTCAATAACGTAATATAACCTAACCTAACCCAATCTAACATCTAGGCGGTAATATTTGACATCATTCCTGGCGAGTTGGCCTCTACGTCTCCGTTGACCTTCATATACATCAATAACGTAATATAACGTAACCTAACCAACCTATCATCTCGGCGGTTATATTTGACAACATTCCTGGCGAGTTGGCTTCTCCGTCTCCGTGGGACCTTCATATACATCAATAACGTAATATAACCTAACCCAACCCAACCTAACATCTCCGCGGTATTATTTGACAACATACCTGTCGAGTTGGCCTCCACGTTTCCGTGGGACCTTTATATACATCAATAACATAATATAAGCTAGCCTAACCTAATCTAACATCTCGGCGGTAATGTTTGACCACATTCCTGGCGAGTTGGCCTCTACGTCCCCGTGGGACCTTTATATACATCAATAACGTAATATAACCTAACCTAACCCAACCTAACATTTCGGCGTTAATATTTGACCACATTCCTGGACAGTTGGCCTCTACGTTTCCCTGGGACCTTTATATACTTCAATAACGTAATATAACCTAACCTAACCCAACCTAACATCTCCGCGGTATTATTTTACAACATACCTGGCGAGTTGGCTTCTCCGTCCCCGTGGGACCTTTATATACATCAATAACGTAATATAACCTAACCTAACCCAACCTAACATCTCGGCGGTAATATTTGACGACATTCCTGGCGAGTTGGCCTCTACGTTTCCGTGGGACCTTCATATACATCAATAACGAAATATAACCTAACCTAAATCAACCTAACATCTCGGCGGTAATATTTGACAACATTCCTGGCGAGTTGGCTTCTCCATCCCCGTGGGACCTTTATATACATCAATAACGTAATATAACCTAACCTAACCCAACCTAACATTTCGGCGGTAATATTTGACCACATTCCTGGCCAGTTGGCCTCTACGTTTCCGTGGGACCTTTATATACCTCAATAACGTAATATAACCTAACCTAACCCAACCTAACATCTCCGCGGTATTATTTTACAACATACCTGGCGAGTTGGCCTCCACGTCTCCGTGAGACCTTTATATACATCAATAACATAATATAAGCTAGCCTAACCTAATCTAACATCTCGGCGGTAATGTTTGACCACATTCCTGGCGAGTTGGCCTCTACGTCCCCGTGGGACCTTTATATACATCAATAACGTAATATAACATAACCTAACCCAAGCTAACATCTCGGCTGTTATATTTGACGACATTCCTGGCGAGTTGGCCTCTACGTTTCCGTGGGACCTTTATATACTTCAATAACGTAATATAACCTAACCTAACCCAACCTAACATCTCGGCGGTAATATTTGACAACATTCCTGGCGAGTTGGCTTCTCCGTCGCCGTGGGACCTTTATATACATCAATAACGTAATATAATCTAACCTAACCCAACCTAACATCTCGACGGTAATATTTGACGACATTCCTGGCGAGTTGGCCTCTACGTTTCCGTGGGACCTTTATATATTTCAATAACGTAATATAACCTAACCTAAATCAACCTATTATCTCGGCGATAATATTTGACAAGATTCCTGGCGAGTTGGCTTCTCCGTCCCCGTGGGACCTTTATATACATCAATGACGTAATATAACCTAACCTAACCCAACCTAACATCTCGGCGGTAATATTTGACAACATACCTGGCGAGTTGGCCTCCACGTCTCCGTGGGACCTTTATATACATCAATAACATAATATAAGCTAGCCTAACCTAATCTAACATCTCGGCGGTAATGTTTGACCACATTCCTGGCGAGTTGGCCTCTACGTCCCCGTGGGACCTTTATATACATCAATAACGTAATATAACATAACCTAACCCAACCTAACATCTCGGCTGTTATATTTGACGACATTCCTGGCGAGTTGGCCTCTACGTTTCCGTGGGACCTTTATATACTTCAATAACGTAATATAACCTAACCTAACCCAATCTAACATCTCCGCGGTAATATTTGACAACATTCCTGGCGAGTTGGCTTCTCCGTCCCCGTGGGACCTTTATATACATCAATAACGTAATATAACCTAACCTAACCCAACCTAACATCTCGGCGGTAATATTTGACGACATTCCTGGCGAGTTGGCCTCTACGTTTCCGTGGGACCTTCATGTACATCAATAACGAAATATAACCTAACCTAAATCAACCTAACATCTCGGCGGTAATATTTGACCACATTCCTGGCGAGTTGGCCTCTACGTCCCCGTGGGACCTTTATATACATCAATAACGTAATATAACCTAACCTAACCCAACCTAACATCTCGGCGGTAATATTTGACAACATTCCTGGCGAGTTGGCTTCTCCGTCCCCGTGGGACCTTTATATACATCAATGACGTAATATAACCTAACCTAACCCAACCTAACATCTCGGCGGTAATATTTGACAACATTCCTGGCGAGTTGGCTTCTCCGTCCCCGTGGGACCTTTATATACATCAATAACGTAATATAATCTAACCTAACCCAACCTAACATCTCGACGGTAATATTTGACGACATTCCTGGCGAGTTGGCCTCTACGTTTCCGTGGGACCTTTATATATTTCAATAACGTAATATAACCTAACCTAAATCAACCTATCATCTCGGCGATAATATTTGACAAGATTCCTGGCGAGTTGGCCTCTACGTCTCCGTGGGACCTTTATATACATCAATAACGTAATATAACCTAACCTAACCCAATCTAACATCTAGGCGGTAATATTTGACATCATTCCTGGCGAGTTGGCCTCTACGTCCCCGTGGGACCTTTATATACATCAATAACGTAATATAACCTAGCCTAACCCAACCTAACATCTCGGCGGTAATATTTGGCAACATTCCTGGCGAGTTGGCCTCTACGTCTCCGTGGGATCTTTATATACATCAATAACATAATATAAGCTAGCCTAACCCAATCTAACATCTCGGCGGTAATATTTGACCACATTCCTGGCTTGCTGACCTCTACGTCTCCGTGAGACCTTTATATACATCTATAACGTAATATAACCTAACCTAACCCAACCTAACATCTCGGCGGTAGTATTTGAAAACATTCCTAGCGAGTTGGCCTCTACGTCTCCGTGGGACCTTTATATACACCAATAACGTAATATAACCTAACCTAACCCAATCTAACATCTAGGCGGTAATATTTGACATCATTCCTGGCGAGTTGGCCTCTACGTCCCCGTGGGACCTTTATATACATCAATAACGTAATATAACCTAACCTAACCCAACCTAACATTTCGGCGGTAATATTTGACCACATTCCTGGCCAGTTGGCCTCTACGTTTCCGTGGGACCTTTATATACTTCAATAACGTAATATAACCTAACCTAACCCAACCTAACATCTCCGCGGTATTATTTTAAAACATACCTGGCGAGTTGGCCTCCACGTCTCCGTGGGACCTTTATATACATCAATAACATAATATAAGCTAGCCTAACCTAATCTAACATCTCGGCGGTAATGTTTGACCACATTCCTGGCGAGTTGGCATCTACGTCCCCGTGGGACCTTTATATACATCAATAACGTAATATAACATAACCTAACCCAACCTAACATCTCGGCTGTTATATTTGACGACATTCCTGGCGAGTTGGCCTCTACGTTTCCGTGGGACCTTTATATACTTCAATAACGTAATATAACCTAACCTAACCCAATCTAACATCTCCGCGGTAATATTTGACAACATTCCTGGCGAGTTGGCCTCTACGTTTCCGTGGGACCTTCATATACATCAATAACGAAATATAACCTAACCTAAATCAACCTAACATCTCGGCGGTAATATTTGACAACATTCCTGGCGAGTTGGCTTCTCCGTCCCCGTGGGACCTTTATATACATCAATGACGTAATATAACCTAACCTAACCCAACCTAACATCTCGGCGGTAATATTTGACAACATTCCTGGCGAGTTGGCTTCTCCGTCCCCGTGGGACCTTTATATACATCAATGACGTAATAGAACCTAACCTAACCCAACCTAACATCTCGGCGGTAATATTTGACAACATACCTGGCGAGTTGGCCTCCACGTCTCCGTGGGACCTTTATATACATCAATAACATAATATAAGCTAGCCTAACCTAATCTAACATCTCGGCGGTAATGTTTGACCACATTCCTGGCGAGTTGGCCTCTACGTCCCCGTGGGACCTTTATATACATCAATAACGTAATATAACATAACCTAATCCAACCTAACATCTCGGCTGTTATATTTGACGACATTCCTGGCGAGTTGGCCTCTACGTTTCCGTGGGACCTTTATATACTTCAATAACGTAATATAACCTAACCTAACCCAATCTAACATCTCCGCGGTAATATTTGACAACATTCCTGGCGAGTTGGCTTCTCCGTCCCCGTGGGACCTTTATATACATCAATAACGTAATATAACCTAACCTAACCCAACCTAACATCTCGGCGGTAATATTTGACGACATTCCTGGCGAGTTGGCCTCTACGTTTCCGTGGGACCTTCATATACATCAATAACGAAATATAACCTAACCTAAATCAACCTAACATCTCGGCGGTAATATTTGACCACATTCCTGGCGAGTTGGCCTCTACGTCCCCGTGGGACCTTTATATACATCAATAACGTAATATAACCTAACCTAACCCAACCTAACATCTCGGCGGTAATATTTGACAACATTCCTGGCGAGTTGGCTTCTCCGTCCCCGTGGGACCTTTATATACATCAATGACGTAATATAACCTAACCTAACCCAACCTAACATCTCGGCGGTAATATTTGACAACATTCCTGGCGAGTTGGCTTCTCCGTCCCCGTGGGACCTTTATATACATCAATAACGTAATATAATCTAACCTAACCCAACCTAACATCTCGACGGTAATATTTGACGACATTCCTGGCGAGTTGGCCTCTACGTTTCCGTGGGACCTTTATATATTTCAATAACGTAATATAACCTAACCTAAATCAACCTATCATCTCGGCGATAATATTTGACAAGATTCCTGGCGAGTTGGCCTCTACGTCTCCGTGGGACCTTTATATACATCAATAACGTAATATAACCTAACCTAACCCAATCTAACATCTAGGCGGTAATATTTGACATCATTCCTGGCGAGTTGGCCTCTACGTCCCCGTGGGACCTTTATATACATCAATAACGTAATATAACCTAGCCTAACCCAACCTAACATCTCGGCGGTAATATTTGGCAACATTCCTGGCGAGTTGGCCTCTACGTCTCCGTGGGATCTTTATATACATCAATAACATAATATAAGCTAGCCTAACCCAATCTAACATCTCGGCGGTAATATTTGACCACATTCCTGGCTTGCTGACCTCTACGTCTCCGTGAGACCTTTATATACATCTATAACGTAATATAACCTAACCTAACTCAACCTAACATCTCGGCGGTAGTATTTGAAAACATTCCTAGCGAGTTGGCCTCTACGTCTCCGTGGGACCTTTATATACACCAATAACGTAATATAACCTAACCTAACCCAATCTAACATCTAGGCGGTAATATTTGACATCATTCCTGGCGAGTTGGCCTCTACGTCCCCGTGGGACCTTTATATACATCAATAACGTAATATAACCTAACCTAACCCAACCTAACATTTCGGCGGTAATATTTGACCACATTCCTGGCCAGTTGGCCTCTACGTTTCCGTGGGACCTTTATATACTTCAATAACGTAATATAACCTAACCTAACCCAACCTAACATCTCCGCGGTATTATTTTAAAACATACCTGGCGAGTTGGCCTCCACGTCTCCGTGGGACCTTTATATACATCAATAACATAATATAAGCTAGCCTAACCTAATCTAACATCTCGGCGGTAATGTTTGACCACATTCCTGGCGAGTTGGCCTCTACGTCCCCGTGGGACCTTTATATACATCAATAACGTAATATAACATAACCTAACCCAACCTAACATCTCGGCTGTTATATTTGACGACATTCCTGGCGAGTTGGCCTCTACGTTTCCGTGGGACCTTTATATACTTCAATAACGTAATATAACCTAACCTAACCCAATCTAACATCTCCGCGGTAATATTTGACAACATTCCTGGCGAGTTGGCTTCTCCGTCCCCGTGGGACCTTTATATACATCAATAACGTAATATAACCTAACCTAACCCAACCTAACATCTCGGCGGTAATATTTGACGACATTCCTGGCGAGTTGGCCTCTACGTTTCCGAGGGACCTTCATATACATCAATAACGAAATATAACCTAACCTAAATCAACCTAACATCTCGGCGGTAATATTTGACAACATTCCTGGCGAGTTGGCTTCTCCATCCCCGTGGGACCTTTATATACATCAATAACGTAATATAACCTAACCTAACCCAACCTAACATTTCGGCGGTAATATTTGACCACATTCCTGGCCAGTTGGCCTCTACGTTTCCGTGGGACCTTTATATACCTCAATAACGTAATATAACCTAACCTAACCCAACCTAACATCTCCGCGGTATTATTTTACAACATACCTGGCGAGTTGGCCTCCACGTCTCCGTGGGACCTTTATATACATCAATAACATAATATAAGCTAGCCTAACCTAATCTAACATCTCGGCGGTAATGTTTGACCACATTCCTGGCGAGTTGGCCTCTACGTCCCCGTGGGACCTTTATATACATCAATAACGTAATATAACATAACCTAACCCAACCTAACATCTCGGCTGTTATATTTGACGACATTCCTGGCGAGTTGGCCTCTACGTTTCCGTGGGACCTTTATATACTTCAATAACGTAATATAACCTAACCTAACCCAACCTAACATCTCGGCGGTAATATTTGACAACATTCCTGGCGAGTTGGCTTCTCCGTCCCCGTGGGACCTTTATATACATCAATGACGTAATATAACCTAACCTAACCCAACCTAACATCTCCGCGGTATTATTTTACAACATACCTGGCGAGTTGGCCTCCACGTCTCCGTGGGACCTTTATATACATCAATAACATAATATAAGCTAGCCTAACCTAATCTAACATCTCGGCGGTAATGTTTGACCACATTCCTGGCGAGTTGGCCTCCACGTCTCCGTGAGACCTTTATATACATCAATAACATAATATAAGCTAGCCTAACCTAATCTAACATCTCGGCGGTAATGTTTGACCACATTCCTGGCGAGTTGGCCTCTACGTCCCCGTGGGACCTTTATATACATCAATAACGTAATATAACATAACCTAACCCAACCTAACATCTCGGCTGTTATATTTGACGACATTCCTGGCGAGTTGGCCTCTACGTTTCCGTGGGACCTTTATATACTTCAATAACGTAATATAACCTAACCTAACCCAACCTAACATCTCGGCGGTAATATTTGACAACATTCCTGGCGAGTTGGCTTCTCCGTCCCCGTGGGACCTTTATATACATCAATAACGTAATATAACCTAACCTAACCCAACCTAACATCTCGGCGGTAATATTTGACGACATTCCTGGCGAGTTGGCCTCTACGTTTCCGTGGGACCTTCATATACATCAATAACGAAATATAACCTAACCTAAATCAACCTAACATCTCGGCGGTAATATTTGACAACATTCCTGGCGAGTTGGCTTCTCCATCCCCGTGGGACCTTTATATACATCAATAACGTAATATAACCTAACCTAACCCAACCTAACATTTCGGCGGTAATATTTGACCACATTCCTGGCCAGTTGGCCTCTACGTTTCCGTGGGACCTTTATATACCTCAATAACGTAATATAACCTAACCTAACCCAACCTAACATCTCCGCGGTATTATTTTACAACATATCTGGCGAGTTGGCCTCCACGTCTCCGTGAGACCTTTATATACATCAATAACATAATATAAGCTAGCCTAACCTAATCTAACATCTCGGCGGTAATGTTTGACCACATTCCTGGCGAGTTGGCCTCTACGTCCCCGTGGGACCTTTATATACATCAATAACGTAATATAACATAACCTAACCCAACCTAACATCTCGGCTGTTATATTTGACGACATTCCTGGCGAGTTGGCCTCTACGTTTCCGTGGGACCTTTATATACTTCAATAACGTAATATAACCTAACCTAACCCAACCTAACATCTCGGCGGTAATATTTGACAACATTCCTGGCGAGTTGGCTTCTCCGTCCCCGTGGGACCTTTATATACATCAATAACGTAATATAATCTAACCTAACCCAACCTAACATCTCGACGGTAATATTTGACGACATTCCTGGCGAGTTGGCCTCTACGTTTCCGTGGGACCTTTATATATTTCAATAACGTAATATAACCTAACCTAAATCAACCTATTATCTCGGCGATAATATTTGACAAGATTCCTGGCGAGTTGGCCTCCACGTCTCCGTGGGACCTTTATATACATCAATAACATAATATAAGCTAGCCTAACCTAATCTAACATCTCGGCGGTAATGTTTGACCACATTCCTGGCGAGTTGGCCTCTACGTCCCCGTGGGACATTTATATACATCAATAACGTAATATAACCTAACCTAACCCAACCTAACATCTCGGCGGTAATATTTGACAACATTCCTGGCGAGTTGGCTTCTCCGTCCCCGTGGGACCTTTATATACATCAATGACGTAATATAACCTAACCTAACCCAACCTAACATCTCGGCGGTAATATTTGACAACATTCCTGGCGAGTTGGCTTCTCCGTCCCCGTGGGACCTTTATATACATCAATGACGTAATATAACCTAACCTAACCCAACCTAACATCTCGGCGGTAATATTTGACAACATACCTGGCGAGTTGGCCTCCACGTCTCCGTGGGACCTTTATATACATCAATAACATAATATAAGCTAGCCTAACCTAATCTAACATCTCGGCGGTAATGTTTGACCACATTCCTGGCGAGTTGGCCTCTACGTCCCCGTGGGACCTTTATATACATCAATAACGTAATATAACATAACCTAATCCAACCTAACATCTCGGCTGTTATATTTGACGACATTCCTGGCGAGTTGGCCTCTACGTTTCCGTGGGACCTTTATATACTTCAATAACGTAATATAACCTAACCTAACCCAATCTAACATCTCCGCGGTAATATTTGACAACATTCCTGGCGAGTTGGCTTCTCCGTCCCCGTGGGACCTTTATATACATCAATAACGTAATATAACCTAACCTAACCCAACCTAACATCTCGGCGGTAATATTTGACGACATTCCTGGCGAGTTGGCCTCTACGTTTCCGTGGGACCTTCATATACATCAATAACGAAATATAACCTAACCTAAATCAACCTAACATCTCGGCGGTAATATTTGACAACATTCCTGGCGAGTTGGCTTCTCCGTCCCCGTGGGACCTTTATATACATCAATGACGTAATATAACCTAACCTAACCCAACCTAACATCTCGGCGGTAATATTTGACAACATTCCTGGCGAGTTGGCTTCTCCGTCCCCGTGGGACCTTTATATACATCAATGACGTAATATAACCTAACCTAACCCAACCTAACATCTCGGCGGTAATATTTGACAACATACCTGGCGAGTTGGCCTCCACGTCTCCGTGGGACCTTTATATACATCAATAACATAATATAAGCTAGCCTAACCTAATCTAACATCTCGGCGGTAATGTTTGACCACATTCCTGGCGAGTTGGCCTCTACGTCCCCGTGGGACCTTTATATACATCAATAACGTAATATAACATAACCTAACCCAACCTAACATCTCGGCTGTTATATTTGACGACACTCCTGGCGAGTTGGCCTCTACGTTTCCGTGGGACCTTTATATACTTCAATAACGTAATATAACCTAACCTAACCCAATCTAACATCTCCGCGGTAATATTTGACAACATTCCTGGCGAGTTGGCTTCTCCGTCCCCGTGGGACCTTTATATACATCAATAACGTAATATAACCTAACCTAACCCAACCTAACATCTCGGCGGTAATATTTGACGACATTCCTGGCGAGTTGGCCTCTACGTTTCCGTGGGACCTTCATATACATCAATAACGAAATATAACCTAACCTAAATCAACCTAACATCTCGGCGGTAATATTTGACCACATTCCTGGCGAGTTGGCCTCTACGTCCCCGTGGGACCTTTATATACATCAATAACGTAATATAACCTAACCTAACCCAACCTAACATCTCGGCGGTAATATTTGACAACATTCCTGGCGAGTTGGCTTCTCCGTCCCCGTGGGACCTTTATATACATCAATGACGTAATATAACCTAACCTAACCCAACCTAACATCTCGGCGGTAATATTTGACAACATTCCTGGCGAGTTGGCTTCTCCGTCCCCGTGGGACCTTTATATACATCAATAACGTAATATAATCTAACCTAACCCAACCTAACATCTCGACGGTAATATTTGACGACATTCCTGGCGAGTTGGCCTCTACGTTTCCGTGGGACCTTTATATATTTCAATAACGTAATATAACCTAACCTAAATCAACCTATCATCTCGGCGATAATATTTGACAAGATTCCTGGCGAGTTGGCCTCTACGTCTCCGTGGGACCTTTATATACATCAATAACGTAATATAACCTAACCTAACCCAATCTAACATCTAGGCGGTAATATTTGACATCATTCCTGGCGAGTTGGCCTCTACGTCCCCGTGGGACCTTTATATACATCAATAACGTAATATAACCTAGCCTAACCCAACCTAACATCTCGGCGGTAATATTTGACCACATTCCTGGCGAGTTGGCCTCTACGTCCCCGTGGGACCTTTATATACATCAATAACGTAATATAACCTAACCTAACCCAACCTAACATCTCGGCGGTAATATTTGACAACATTCCTGGCGAGTTGGCTTCTCCGTCCCCGTGGGACCTTTATATACATCAATGACGTAATATAACCTAACCTAACCCAACCTAACATCTCGGCGGTAATATTTGACAACATTCCTGGCGAGTTGGCTTCTCCGTCCCCGTGGGACCTTTATATACATCAATAACGTAATATAATCTAACCTAACCCAACCTAACATCTCGACGGTAATATTTGACGACATTCCTGGCGAGTTGGCCTCTACGTTTCCGTGGGACCTTTATATATTTCAATAACGTAATATAACCTAACCTAAATCAACCTATCATCTCGGCGATAATATTTGACAAGATTCCTGGCGAGTTGGCCTCTACGTCTCCGTGGGACCTTTATATACATCAATAACGTAATATAACCTAACCTAACCCAATCTAACATCTAGGCGGTCATATTTGACATCATTCCTGGCGAGTTGGCCTCTACGTCCCCGTGGGACCTTTATATACATCAATAACGTAATATAACCTAGCCTAACCCAACCTAACATCTCGGCGGTAATATTTGGCAACATTCCTGGCGAGTTGGCCTCTACGTCTCCGTGGGATCTTTATATACATCAATAACATAATATAAGCTAGCCTAACCCAATCTAACATCTCGGCGGTAATATTTGACCACATTCCTGGCTTGCTGACCTCTACGTCTCCGTGAGACCTTTATATACATCTATAACGTAATATAACCTAACCTAACCCAACCTAACATCTCGGCGGTAGTATTTGAAAACATTCCTAGCGAGTTGGCCTCTACGTCTCCGTGGGACCTTTATATACACCAATAACGTAATATAACCTAACCTAACCCAATCTAACATCTAGGCGGTAATATTTGACATCATTCCTGGCGAGTTGGCCTCTACGTCCCCGTGGGACCTTTATATACATCAATAACGTAATATAACCTAACCTAACCCAACCTAACATTTCGGCGGTAATATTTGACCACATTCCTGGCCAGTTGGCCTCTACGTTTCCGTGGGACCTTTATATACTTCAATAACGTAATATAACCTAACCTAACCCAACCTAACATCTCCGCGGTATTATTTTAAAACATACCTGGCGAGTTGGCCTCCACGTCTCCGTGGGACCTTTATATACATCAATAACATAATATAAGCTAGCCTAACCTAATCTAACATCTCGGCGGTAATGTTTGACCACATTCCTGGCGAGTTGGCCTCTACGTCCCCGTGGGACCTTTATATACATCAATAACGTAATATAACATAACCTAACCCAACCTAACATCTCGGCTGTTATATTTGACGACATTCCTGGCGAGTTGGCCTCTACGTTTCCGTGGGACCTTTATATACTTCAATAACGTAATATAACCTAACCTAACCCAATCTAACATCTCCGCGGTAATATTTGACAACATTCCTGGCGAGTTGGCTTCTCCGTCCCCGTGGGACCTTTATATACATCAATAACGTAATATAACCTAACCTAACCCAACCTAACATCTCGGCGGTAATATTTGACGACATTCCTGGCGAGTTGGCCTCTACGTTTCCGAGGGACCTTCATATACATCAATAACGAAATATAACCTAACCTAAATCAACCTAACATCTCGGCGGTAATATTTGACAACATTCCTGGCGAGTTGGCTTCTCCATCCCCGTGGGACCTTTATATACATCAATAACGTAATATAACCTAACCTAACCCAACCTAACATTTCGGCGGTAATATTTGACCACATTCCTGGCCAGTTGGCCTCTACGTTTCCGTGGGACCTTTATATACCTCAATAACGTAATATAACCTAACCTAACCCAACCTAACATCTCCGCGGTATTATTTTACAACATACCTGGCGAGTTGGCCTCCACGTCTCCGTGGGACCTTTATATACATCAATAACATAATATAAGCTAGCCTAACCTAATCTAACATCTCGGCGGTAATGTTTGACCACATTCCTGGCGAGTTGGCCTCTACGTCCCCGTGGGACCTTTATATACATCAATAACGTAATATAACATAACCTAACCCAACCTAACATCTCGGCTGTTATATTTGACGACATTCCTGGCGAGTTGGCCTCTACGTTTCCGTGGGACCTTTATATACTTCAATAACGTAATATAACCTAACCTAACCCAACCTAACATCTCGGCGGTAATATTTGACAACATTCCTGGCGAGTTGGCTTCTCCGTCCCCGTGGGACCTTTATATACATCAATGACGTAATATAACCTAACCTAACCCAACCTAACATCTCCGCGGTATTATTTTACAACATACCTGGCGAGTTGGCCTCCACGTCTTCGTGGGACCTTTATATACATCAATAACATAATATAAGCTAGCCTAACCTAATCTAACATCTCGGCGGTAATGTTTGACCACATTCCTGGCGAGTTGGCCTCCACGTCTCCGTGAGACCTTTATATACATCAATAACATAATATAAGCTAGCCTAACCTAATCTAACATCTCGGCGGTAATGTTTGACCACATTCCTGGCGAGTTGGCCTCTACGTCCCCGTGGGACCTTTATATACATCAATAACGTAATATAACATAACCTAACCCAACCTAACATCTCGGCTGTTATATTTGACGACATTCCTGGCGAGTTGGCCTCTACGTTTCCGTGGGACCTTTATATACTTCAATAACGTAATATAACCTAACCTAACCCAACCTAACATCTCGGCGGTAATATTTGACAACATTCCTGGCGAGTTGGCTTCTCCGTCCCCGTGGGACCTTTATATACATCAATAACGTAATATAACCTAACCTAACCCAACCTAACATCTCGGCGGTAATATTTGACGACATTCCTGGCGAGTTGGCCTCTACGTTTCCGTGGGACCTTCATATACATCAATAACGAAATATAACCTAACCTAAATCAACCTAACATCTCGGCGGTAATATTTGACAACATTCCTGGCGAGTTGGCTTCTCCATCCCCGTGGGACCTTTATATACATCAATAACGTAATATAACCTAACCTAACCCAACCTAACATTTCGGCGGTAATATTTGACCACATTCCTGGCCAGTTGGCCTCTACGTTTCCGTGGGACCTTTATATACCTCAATAACGTAATATAACCTAACCTAACCCAACCTAACATCTCCGCGGTATTATTTTACAACATATCTGGCGAGTTGGCCTCCACGTCTCCGTGAGACCTTTATATACATCAATAACATAATATAAGCTAGCCTAACCTAATCTAACATCTCGGCGGTAATGTTTGACCACATTCCTGGCGAGTTGGCCTCTACGTCCCCGTGGGACCTTTATATACATCAATAACGTAATATAACATAACCTAACCCAACCTAACATCTCGGCTGTTATATTTGACGACATTCCTGGCGAGTTGGCCTCTACGTTTCCGTGGGACCTTTATATACTTCAATAACGTAATATAACCTAACCTAACCCAACCTAACATCTCGGCGGTAATATTTGACAACATTCCTGGCGAGTTGGCTTCTCCGTCCCCGTGGGACCTTTATATACATCAATAACGTAATATAATCTAACCTAACCCAACCTAACATCTCGACGGTAATATTTGACGACATTCCTGGCGAGTTGGCCTCTACGTTTCCGTGGGACCTTTATATATTTCAATAACGTAATATAACCTAACCTAAATCAACCTATTATCTCGGCGATAATATTTGACAAGATTCCTGGCGAGTTGGCCTCCACGTCTCCGTGGGACCTTTATATACATCAATAACATAATATAAGCTAGCCTAACCTAATCTAACATCTCGGCGGTAATGTTTGACCACATTCCTGGCGAGTTGGCCTCTACGTCCCCGTGGGACATTTATATACATCAATAACGTAATATAACCTAACCTAACCCAACCTAACATCTCGGCGGTAATATTTGACAACATTCCTGGCGAGTTGGCTTCTCCGTCCCCGTGGGACCTTTTTATACATCAATGACGTAATATAACCTAACCTAACCCAACCTAACATCTCGGCGGTAATATTTGACAACATTCCTGGCGAGTTGGCTTCTCCGTCCCCGTGGGACCTTTATATACATCAATGACGTAATATAACCTAACCTAACCCAACCTAACATCTCGGCGGTAATATTTGACAACATACCTGGCGAGTTGGCCTCCACGTCTCCGTGGGACCTTTATATACATCAATAACATAATATAAGCTAGCCTAACCTAATCTAACTTCTCGGCGGTAATGTTTGACCACATTCCTGGCGAGTTGGCCTCTACGTCCCCGTGGGACCTTTATATACATCAATAACGTAATATAACATAACCTAATCCAACCTAACATCTCGGCTGTTATATTTGACGACATTCCTGGCGAGTTGGCCTCTACGTTTCCGTGGGACCTTTATATACTTCAATAACGTAATATAACCTAACCTAACCCAATCTAACATCTCCGCGGTAATATTTGACAACATTCCTGGCGAGTTGGCTTCTCCGTCCCCGTGGGACCTTTATATACATCAATAACGTAATATAACCTAACCTAACCCAACCTAACATCTCGGCGGTAATATTTGACGACATTCCTGGCGAGTTGGCCTCTACGTTTCCGTGGGACCTTCATATACATCAATAACGAAATATAACCTAACCTAAATCAACCTAACATCTCGGCGGTAATATTTGACAACATTCCTGGCGAGTTGGCTTCTCCGTCCCCGTGGGACCTTTATATACATCAATGACGTAATATAACCTAACCTAACCCAACCTAACATCTCGGCGGTAATATTTGACAACATTCCTGGCGAGTTGGCTTCTCCGTCCCCGTGGGACCTTTATATACATCAATGACGTAATATAACCTAACCTAACCCAACCTAACATCTCGGCGGTAATATTTGACAACATACCTGGCGAGTTGGCCTCCACGTCTCCGTGGGACCTTTATATACATCAATAACATAATATAAGCTAGCCTAACCTAATCTAACATCTCGGCGGTAATGTTTGACCACATTCCTGGCGAGTTGGCCTCTACGTCCCCGTGGGACCTTTATATACATCAATAACGTAATATAACATAACCTAACCCAACCTAACATCTCGGCTGTTATATTTGACGACATTCCTGGCGAGTTGGCCTCTACGTTTCCGTGGGACCTTTATATACTTCAATAACGTAATATAACCTAACCTAACCCAATCTAACATCTCCGCGGTAATATTTGACAACATTCCTGGCGAGTTGGCTTCTCCGTCCCCGTGGGACCTTTATATACATCAATAACGTAATATAACCTAACCTAACCCAACCTAACATCTCGGCGGTAATATTTGACGACATTCCTGGCGAGTTGGCCTCTACGTTTCCGTGGGACCTTCATATACATCAATAACGAAATATAACCTAACCTAAATCAACCTAACATCTCGGCGGTAATATTTGACCACATTCCTGGCGAGTTGGCCTCTACGTCCCCGTGGGACCTTTATATACATCAATAACGTAATATAACCTAACCTAACCCAACCTAACATCTCGGCGGTAATATTTGACAACATTCCTGGCGAGTTGGCTTCTCCGTCCCCGTGGGACCTTTATATACATCAATGACGTAATATAACCTAACCTAACCCAACCTAACATCTCGGCGGTAATATTTGACAACATTCCTGGCGAGTTGGCTTCTCCGTCCCCGTGGGACCTTTATATACATCAATAACGTAATATAATCTAACCTAACCCAACCTAACATCTCGACGGTAATATTTGACGACATTCCTGGCGAGTTGGCCTCTACGTTTCCGTGGGACCTTTATATATTTCAATAACGTAATATAACCTAACCTAAATCAACCTATCATCTCGGCGATAATATTTGACAAGATTCCTGGCGAGTTGGCCTCTACGTCTCCGTGGGACCTTTATATACATCAATAACGTAATATAACCTAACCTAACCCAATCTAACATCTAGGCGGTAATATTTGACATCATTCCTGGCGAGTTGGCCTCTACGTCCCCGTGGGACCTTTATATACATCAATAACGTAATATAACCTAGCCTAACCCAACCTAACATCTCGGCGGTAATATTTGGCAACATTCCTGGCGAGTTGGCCTCTACGTCTCCGTGGGATCTTTATATACATCAATAACATAATATAAGCTAGCCTAACCCAATCTAACATCTCGGCGGTAATATTTGACCACATTCCTGGCTTGCTGACCTCTACGTCTCCGTGAGACCTTTATATACATCTATAACGTAATATAACCTAACCTAACCCAACCTAACATCTCGGCGGTAGTATTTGAAAACATTCCTAGCGAGTTGGCCTCTACGTCTCCGTGGGACCTTTATATACACCAATAACGTAATATAACCTAACCTAACCCAATCTAACATCTAGGCGGTAATATTTGACATCATTCCTGGCGAGTTGGCCTCTACGTCCCCGTGGGACCTTTATATACATCAATAACGTAATATAACCTAACCTAACCCAACCTAACATTTCGGCGGTAATATTTGACCACATTCCTGGCCAGTTGGCCTCTACGTTTCCGTGGGACCTTTATATACTTCAATAACGTAATATAACCTAACCTAACCCAACCTAACATCTCCGCGGTATTATTTTAAAACATACCTGGCGAGTTGGCCTCCACGTCTCCGTGGGACCTTTATATACATCAATAACATAATATAAGCTAGCCTAACCTAATCTAACATCTCGGCGGTAATGTTTGACCACATTCCTGGCGAGTTGGCCTCTACGTCCCCGTGGGACCTTTATATACATCAACAACGTAATATAACATAACCTAACCCAACCTAACATCTCGGCTGTTATATTTGACGACATTCCTGGCGAGTTGGCCTCTACGTTTCCGTGGGACCTTTATATACTTCAATAACGTAATATAACCTAACCTAACCCAATCTAACATCTCCGCGGTAATATTTGACAACATTCCTGGCGAGTTGGCTTCTCCGTCCCCGTGGGACCTTTATATACATCAATAACGTAATATAACCTAACCTAACCCAACCTAACATCTCGGCGGTAATATTTGACGACATTCCTGGCGAGTTGGCCTCTACGTTTCCGAGGGACCTTCATATACATCAATAACGAAATATAACCTAACCTAAATCAACCTAACATCTCGGCGGTAATATTTGACAACATTCCTGGCGAGTTGGCTTCTCCATCCCCGTGGGACCTTTATATACATCAATAACGTAATATAACCTAACCTAACCCAACCTAACATTTCGGCGGTAATATTTGACCACATTCCTGGCCAGTTGGCCTCTACGTTTCCGTGGGACCTTTATATACCTCAATAACGTAATATAACCTAACCTAACCCAACCTAACATCTCCGCGGTATTATTTTACAACATACCTGGCGAGTTGGCCTCCACGTCTCCGTGGGACCTTTATATACATCAATAACATAATATAAGCTAGCCTAACCTAATCTAACATCTCGGCGGTAATGTTTGACCACATTCCTGGCGAGTTGGCCTCTACGTCCCCGTGGGACCTTTATATACATCAATAACGTAATATAACATAACCTAACCCAACCTAACATCTCGGCTGTTATATTTGACGACATTCCTGGCGAGTTGGCCTCTACGTTTCCGTGGGACCTTTATATACTTCAATAACGTAATATAACCTAACCTAACCCAACCTAACATCTCGGCGGTAATATTTGACAACATTCCTGGCGAGTTGGCTTCTCCGTCCCCGTGGGACCTTTATATACATCAATGACGTAATATAACCTAACCTAACCCAACCTAACATCTCCGCGGTATTATTTTACAACATACCTGGCGAGTTGGCCTCCACGTCTCCGTGGGACCTTTATATACATCAATAACATAATATAAGCTAGCCTAACCTAATCTAACATCTCGGCGGTAATGTTTGACCACATTCCTGGCGAGTTGGCCTCCACGTCTCCGTGAGACCTTTATATACATCAATAACATAATATAAGCTAGCCTAACCTAATCTAACATCTCGGCGGTAATGTTTGACCACATTCCTGGCGAGTTGGCCTCTACGTCCCCGTGGGACCTTTATATACATCAGTAACGTAATATAACATAACCTAACCCAACCTAACATCTCGGCTGTTATATTTGACGACATTCCTGGCGAGTTGGCCTCTACGTTTCCGTGGGACCTTTATATACTTCAATAACGTAATATAACCTAACCTAACCCAACCTAACATCTCGGCGGTAATATTTGACAACATTCCTGGCGAGTTGGCTTCTCCGTCCCCGTGGGACCTTTATATACATCAATAACGTAATATAATCTAACCTAACCCAACCTAACATCTCGACGGTAATATTTGACGACATTCCTGGCGAGTTGGCCTCTACGTTTCCGTGGGACCTTTATATATTTCAATAACGTAATATAACCTAACCTAAACCAACCTATTATCTCGGCGATAATATTTGACAAGATTCCTGGCGAGTTGGCCTCCACGTCTCCGTGGGACCTTTATATACATCAATAACATAATATAAGCTAGCCTAACCTAATCTAACATCTCGGCGGTAATGTTTGACCACATTCCTGGCGAGTTGGCCTCTACGTCCCCGTGGGACCTTTATATACATCAATAACGTAATATAACATAACCTAACCCAACCTAACATCTCGGCTGTTATATTTGACGACATTCCTGGCGAGTTGGCCTCTACGTTTCCGTGGGACCTTTATATACTTCAATAACGTAATATAACCTAACCTAACCCAATCTAACATCTCCGCGGTAATATTTGACAACATTCCTGGCGAGTTGGCTTCTCCGTCCCCGTGGGACCTTTATATACATCAATAACGTAATATAACCTAACCTAACCCAACCTAACATCTCGGCGGTAATATTTGATGACATTCCTGGCGAGTTGGCCTCTACGTTTCCGTGGGACCTTCATATACATCAATAACGAAATATAACCTAACCTAAATCAACCTAACATCTCGGCGGTAATATTTGACAACATTCCTGGCGAGTTGGCTTCTCCGTCCCCGTGGGACCTTTATATACATCAATAACGTAATATAACCTAACCTAACCCAACCTAACATCTCGGCGGTAATATTTGACGACATTCCTGGCGAGTTGGCCTCTACGTTTCCGTGGGACCTTCATATACATCAATAACGAAATATAACCTAACCTAAATCAACCTAACATCTCGGCGGTAATATTTGACCACATTCCTGGCGAGTTGGCATCTACGTCCCCGTGGGACCTTTATATACATCAATAACGTAATATAACCTAACCTAACCCAACCTAACATCTCGGCGGTAATATTTGACAACATTCCTGGCGAGTTGGCTTCTCCGTCCCCGTGGGACCTTTATATACATCAATGACGTAATATAACCTAACCTAACCCAACCTAACATCTCGGCGGTAATATTTGACAACATTCCTGGCGAGTTGGCTTCTCCGTCCCCGTGGGACCTTTATATACATCAATAACGTAATATAATCTAACCTAACCCAACCTAACATCTCGACGGTAATATTTGACGACATTCCTGGCGAGTTGGCCTCTACGTTTCCGTGGGACCTTTATATATTTCAATAACGTAATATAACCTAACCTAAATCAACCTATCATCTCGGCGATAATATTTGACAAGATTCCTGGCGAGTTGGCCTCTACGTCTCCGTGGGATCTTTATATACATCAATAACGTAATATAACATAACCTAACCCAATCTAGCATCTCGGCGGTAATATTTGACCACATTCCTGGATTGTTGGCCTCTACGTCTCCGTGAGACCTTTATATACATCTATAACGTAATATAACCTAACCTAACCCAACCTAACTTCTCGGCGGTAATATTTGAAAACATACCTGGCGAGGTGGCCTCTACGTCTCCGTGGGACCTTTATATACATCAATAACATAATATAAGCTAGCCTAACCTAATCTAACATCTCGGCGGTAATGTTTGACCACATTCCTGGCGAGTTGGCCTCTACGTCCCCGTGGGACCTTTATATACATCAATAACGTAATATAACATAACCTAACCCAACCTAACATCTCGGCTGTTATATTTGACGACATTCCTGGCGAGTTGGCCTCTACGTTTCCGTGGGACCTTTATATACTTCAATAACGTAATATAACCTAACCTAACCCAATCTAACATCTCCGCGGTAATATTTGACAACATTCCTGGCGAGTTGGCTTCTCCGTCCCCGTGGGACCTTTATATACATCAATAACGTAATATAACCTAACCTAACCCAACCTAACATCTCGGCGGTAATATTTGACGACATTCCTGGCGAGTTGGCCTCTACGTTTCCGAGGGACCTTCATATACATCAATAACGTAATATAACCTAACCTAACCCAACCTAACATCTCGGCGGTAATATTTGACAACATTCCTGGCGAGTTGGCTTCTCCGTCCCCGTGGGACCTTTATATACATCAATAACGTAATATAATCTAACCTAACCCAACCTAACATCTCGACGGTAATATTTGACGACATTCCTGGCGAGTTGGCCTCTACGTTTCCGTGGGACCTTTATATATTTCAATAACGTAATATAACCTAACCTAAACCAACCTATTATCTCGGCGATAATATTTGACAAGATTCCTGGCGAGTTGGCCTCCACGTCTCCGTGGGACCTTTATATACATCAATAACATAATATAAGCTAGCCTAACCTAATCTAACATCTCGGCGGTAATGTTTGACCACATTCCTGGCGAGTTGGCCTCTACGTCCCCGTGGGACCTTTATATACATCAATAACGTAATATAACCTAACCTAACCCAACCTAACATCTCGGCGGTTATATTTGACAACATTCCTGGCGAGTTGGCTTCTCCGTCCCCGTGGGACCTTTATATACATCAATGACGTAATATAACCTAACCTAACCCAACCTAACATCTCGGCGGTAATATTTGACAACATTCCTGGCGAGTTGGCTTCTCCGTCCCCGTGGGACCTTTATATACATCAATGACGTAATATAACCTAACCTAACCCAACCTAACATCTCGGCGGTAATATTTGACAACATACCTGGCGAGTTGGCCTCCACGTCTCCGTGGGACCTTTATATACATCAATAACATAATATAAGCTAGCCTAACCTAATCTAACATCTCGGCGGTAATGTTTGACCACATTCCTGGCGAGTTGGCCTCTACGTCCCCGTGGGACCTTTATATACATCAATAACGTAATATAACATAACCTAACCCAACCTAACATCTCGGCTGTTATATTTGACGACATTCCTGGCGAGTTGGCCTCTACGTTTCCGTGGGACCTTTATATACTTCAATAACGTAATATAACCTAACCTAACCCAATCTAACATCTCCGCGGTAATATTTGACAACATTCCTGGCGAGTTGGCTTCTCCGTCCCCGTGGGACCTTTATATACATCAATAACGTAATATAACCTAACCTAACCCAACCTAACATCTCGGCGGTAATATTTGACGACATTCCTGGCGAGTTGGCCTCTACGTTTCCGTGGGACCTTCATATACATCAATAACGAAATATAACCTAACCTAAATCAACCTAACATCTCGGCGGTAATATTTGACAACATTCCTGGCGAGTTGGCTTCTCCGTCCCCGTGGGACCTTTATATACATCAATAACGTAATATAACCTAACCTAACCCAACCTAACATCTCGGCGGTAATATTTGACGACATTCCTGGCGAGTTGGCCTCTACGTTTCCGTGGGACCTTCATATACATCAATAACGAAATATAACCTAACCTAAATCAACCTAACATCTCGGCGGTAATATTTGAACACATTCCTGGCGAGTTGGCATCTACGTCCCCGTGGGACCTTTATATACATCACTAACGTAATATAACCTAACCTAACCCAACCTAACATCTCGGCGGTAATATTTGACAACATTCCTGGCGAGTTGGCTTCTCCGTCCCCGTGGGACCTTTATATACATCAATGACGTAATATAACCTAACCTAACCCAACCTAACATCTCGGCGGTAATATTTGACAACATTCCTGGCGAGTTGGCTTCTCCGTCCCCGTGGGACCTTTATATACATCAATAACGTAATATAATCTAACCTAACCCAACCTAACATCTCGACGGTAATATTTGACGACATTCCTGGCGAGTTGGCCTCTACGTTTCCGTGGGACCTTTATATATTTCAATAACGTAATATAACCTAACCTAAATCAACCTATCATCTCGGCGATAATATTTGACAAGATTCCTGGCGAGTTGGCCTCTACGTCTCCGTGGGATCTTTATATACATCAATAACGTAATATAACATAACCTAACCCAATCTAGCATCTCGGCGGTAATATTTGACGACATTCCTGGATTGTTGGCCTCTACGTCTCCGTGAGACCTTTATATACATCTATAACGTAATATAACCTAACCTAACCCAACCTAACTTCTCGGCGGTAATATTTGAAAACATACCTGGCGAGGTGGCCTCTACGTCTCCGTGGGACCTTTATATACATCAATAACATAATATAAGCTAGCCTAACCTAATCTAACATCTCGGCGGTAATGTTTGACCACATTCCTGGCGAGTTGGCCTCTACGTCCCCGTGGGACCTTTATATACATCAATAACGTAATATAACATAACCTAACCCAACCTAACATCTCGGCTGTTATATTTGACGACATTCCTGGCGAGTTGGCCTCTACGTTTCCGTGGGACCTTTATATACTTCAATAACGTAATATAACCTAACCTAACCCAATCTAACATCTCCGCGGTAATATTTGACAACATTCCTGGCGAGTTGGCTTCTCCGTCCCCGTGGGACCTTTATATACATCAATAACGTAATATAACCTAACCTAACCCAACCTAACATCTCGGCGGTAATATTTGACGACATTCCTGGCGAGTTGGCCTCTACGTTTCCGAGGGACCTTCATATACATCAATAACGAAATATAACCTAACCTAAATCAACCTAACATCTCGGCGGTAATATTTGACAACATTCCTGGCGAGTTGGCTTCTCCATCCCCGTGGGACCTTTATATACATCAATAACGTAATATAACCTAACCTAACCCAACCTAACATTTCGGCGGTAATATTTGACCACATTCCTGGCCAGTTGGCCTCTACGTTTCCGTGGGACCTTTATATACCTCAAAAACGTAATATAACCTAACCTAACCCAACCTAACATCTCCGCGGTATTACTTTACAACATACCTGGCGAGTTGGCCTCCACGTCTCCGTGGGACCTTTATATACATCAATAACATAATATAAGCTAGCCTAACCTAATCTAACATCTCGGCGGTAATGTTTGACCACATTCCTGGCGAGTTGGCCTCTACGTCCCCGTGGGACCTTTATATACATCAATAACGTAATATAACATAACCTAACCCAACCTAACATCTCGGCTGTTATATTTGACGACATTCCTGGCGAGTTGGCCTCTACGTTTCCGTGGGAGCTTTATATACTTCAATAACGTAATATAACCTAACCTAACCCAACCTAACATCTCGGCGGTAATATTTGACAACATTCCTGGCGAGTTGGCTTCTCCGTCCCCGTGGGACCTTTATATACATCAATAACGTAATATAATCTAACCTAACCCAACCTAACATCTCGACGGTAATATTTGACGACATTCCTGGCGAGTTGGTCTCTACGTTTCCGGGGGACCTTTATACATTTCAATAACGTAATATAACCTAACCTAAATCAACCTATTATCTCGGCGATAATATTTGACAAGATTCCTGGCGAGTTGGCCTCCACGTCTCCGTGGGACCCTTATATACATCAATAACATAATATAAGCTAGCCTAACCTAATCTAACATCTCGGCGGTAATGTTTGACCACATTCCTGGCGAGTTGGCCTCTACGTCCCCTTGGGACCTTTATATACATCAATAACGTAATATAACCTAACCTAACCCAACCTAACATCTCGGCGGTAATATTTGACAACATTCCTGGCGAGTTGGCTTCTCCGTCCCCGTGGGACCTTTATATACATCAATGACGTAATATAACCTAACCTAACCCAACCTAACATCTCGGCGGTAATATTTGACAACATTCCTGGCGAGTTGGCTTCTCCGTCCCCGTGGGACCTTTATATACATCAATGACGTAATATAACCTAACCTAACCCAACCTAACATCTCCGCGGTATTATTTTACAACATACCTGGCGAGTTGGCCTCCACGTCTCCGTGGGACCTTTATATACATCAATAACATAATATAAGCTAGCCTAACCTAATCTAACATCTCGGCGGTAATGTTTGACCACATTCCTGGCGAGTTGGCCTCCACGTCTCCGTGAGACCTTTATATACATCAATAACATAATATAAGCTAGCCTAACCTAATCTAACATCTCGGCGGTAATGTTTGACCACATTCCTGGCGAGTTGGCCTCTACGTCCCCGTGGGACCTTTATATACATCAGTAACGTAATATAACATAACCTAACCCAACCTAACATCTCGGCTGTTATATTTGACGACATTCCTGGCGAGTTGGCCTCTACGTTTCCGTGGGACCTTTATATACTTCAATAACGTAATATAACCTAACCTAACCCAACCTAACATCTCGGCGGTAATATTTGACAACATTCCTGGCGAGTTGGCTTCTCCGTCCCCGTGGGACCTTTATATACATCAATAACGTAATATAATCTAACCTAACCCAACCTAACATCTCGACGGTAATATTTGACGACATTCCTGGCGAGTTGGCCTCTACGTTTCCGTGGGACCTTTATATATTTCAATAACGTAATATAACCTAACCTAAACCAACCTATTATCTCGGCGATAATATTTGACAAGATTCCTGGCGAGTTGGCCTCCACGTCTCCGTGGGACCTTTATATACATCAATAACATAATATAAGCTAGCCTAACCTAATCTAACATCTCGGCGGTAATGTTTGACCACATTCCTGGCGAGTTGGCCTCTACGTCCCCGTGGGACCTTTATATACATCAATAACGTAATATAACATAACCTAACCCAACCTAACATCTCGGCTGTTATATTTGACGACATTCCTGGCGAGTTGGCCTCTACGTTTCCGTGGGACCTTTATATACTTCAATAACGTAATATAACCTAACCTAACCCAATCTAACATCTCCGCGGTAATATTTGACAACATTCCTGGCGAGTTGGCTTCTCCGTCCCCGTGGGACCTTTATATACATCAATAACGTAATATAACCTAACCTAACCCAACCTAACATCTCGGCGGTAATATTTGATGACATTCCTGGCGAGTTGGCCTCTACGTTTCCGTGGGACCTTCATATACATCAATAACGAAATATAACCTAACCTAAATCAACCTAACATCTCGGCGGTAATATTTGACAACATTCCTGGCGAGTTGGCTTCTCCGTCCCCGTGGGACCTTTATATACATCAATAACGTAATATAACCTAACCTAACCCAACCTAACATCTCGGCGGTAATATTTGACGACATTCCTGGCGAGTTGGCCTCTACGTTTCCGTGGGACCTTCATATACATCAATAACGAAATATAACCTAACCTAAATCAACCTAACATCTCGGCGGTAATATTTGACCACATTCCTGGCGAGTTGGCATCTACGTCCCCGTGGGACCTTTATATACATCAATAACGTAATATAACCTAACCTAACCCAACCTAACATCTCGGCGGTAATATTTGACAACATTCCTGGCGAGTTGGCTTCTCCGTCCCCGTGGGACCTTTATATACATCAATGACGTAATATAACCTAACCTAACCCAACCTAACATCTCGGCGGTAATATTTGACAACATTCCTGGCGAGTTGGCTTCTCCGTCCCCGTGGGACCTTTATATACATCAATAACGTAATATAATCTAACCTAACCCAACCTAACATCTCGACGGTAATATTTGACGACATTCCTGGCGAGTTGGCCTCTACGTTTCCGTGGGACCTTTATATATTTCAATAACGTAATATAACCTAACCTAAATCAACCTATCATCTCGGCGATAATATTTGACAAGATTCCTGGCGAGTTGGCCTCTACGTCTCCGTGGGATCTTTATATACATCAATAACGTAATATAACATAACCTAACCCAATCTAGCATCTCGGCGGTAATATTTGACCACATTCCTGGATTGTTGGCCTCTACGTCTCCGTGAGACCTTTATATACATCTATAACGTAATATAACCTAACCTAACCCAACCTAACTTCTCGGCGGTAATATTTGAAAACATACCTGGCGAGGTGGCCTCTACGTCTCCGTGGGACCTTTATATACATCAATAACATAATATAAGCTAGCCTAACCTAATCTAACATCTCGGCGGTAATGTTTGACCACATTCCTGGCGAGTTGGCCTCTACGTCCCCGTGGGACCTTTATATACATCAATAACGTAATATAACATAACCTAACCCAACCTAACATCTCGGCTGTTATATTTGACGACATTCCTGGCGAGTTGGCCTCTACGTTTCCGTGGGACCTTTATATACTTCAATAACGTAATATAACCTAACCTAACCCAATCTAACATCTCCGCGGTAATATTTGACAACATTCCTGGCGAGTTGGCTTCTCCGTCCCCGTGGGACCTTTATATACATCAATAACGTAATATAACCTAACCTAACCCAACCTAACATCTCGGCGGTAATATTTGACGACATTCCTGGCGAGTTGGCCTCTACGTTTCCGAGGGACCTTCATATACATCAATAACGTAATATAACCTAACCTAACCCAACCTAACATCTCGGCGGTAATATTTGACAACATTCCTGGCGAGTTGGCTTCTCCGTCCCCGTGGGACCTTTATATACATCAATAACGTAATATAATCTAACCTAACCCAACCTAACATCTCGACGGTAATATTTGACGACATTCCTGGCGAGTTGGCCTCTACGTTTCCGTGGGACCTTTATATATTTCAATAACGTAATATAACCTAACCTAAACCAACCTATTATCTCGGCGATAATATTTGACAAGATTCCTGGCGAGTTGGCCTCCACGTCTCCGTGGGACCTTTATATACATCAATAACATAATATAAGCTAGCCTAACCTAATCTAACATCTCGGCGGTAATGTTTGACCACATTCCTGGCGAGTTGGCCTCTACGTCCCCGTGGGACCTTTATATACATCAATAACGTAATATAACCTAACCTAACCCAACCTAACATCTCGGCGGTTATATTTGACAACATTCCTGGCGAGTTGGCTTCTCCGTCCCCGTGGGACCTTTATATACATCAATGACGTAATATAACCTAACCTAACCCAACCTAACATCTCGGCGGTAATATTTGACAACATTCCTGGCGAGTTGGCTTCTCCGTCCCCGTGGGACCTTTATATACATCAATGACGTAATATAACCTAACCTAACCCAACCTAACATCTCGGCGGTAATATTTGACAACATACCTGGCGAGTTGGCCTCCACGTCTCCGTGGGACCTTTATATACATCAATAACATAATATAAGCTAGCCTAACCTAATCTAACATCTCGGCGGTAATGTTTGACCACATTCCTGGCGAGTTGGCCTCTACGTCCCCGTGGGACCTTTATATACATCAATAACGTAATATAACATAACCTAACCCAACCTAACATCTCGGCTGTTATATTTGACGACATTCCTGGCGAGTTGGCCTCTACGTTTCCGTGGGACCTTTATATACTTCAATAACGTAATATAACCTAACCTAACCCAATCTAACATCTCCGCGGTAATATTTGACAACATTCCTGGCGAGTTGGCTTCTCCGTCCCCGTGGGACCTTTATATACATCAATAACGTAATATAACCTAACCTAACCCAACCTAACATCTCGGCGGTAATATTTGACGACATTCCTGGCGAGTTGGCCTCTACGTTTCCGTGGGACCTTCATATACATCAATAACGAAATATAACCTAACCTAAATCAACCTAACATCTCGGCGGTAATATTTGACAACATTCCTGGCGAGTTGGCTTCTCCGTCCCCGTGGGACCTTTATATACATCAATAACGTAATATAACCTAACCTAACCCAACCTAACATCTCGGCGGTAATATTTGACGACATTCCTGGCGAGTTGGCCTCTACGTTTCCGTGGGACCTTCATATACATCAATAACGAAATATAACCTAACCTAAATCAACCTAACATCTCGGCGGTAATATTTGAACACATTCCTGGCGAGTTGGCATCTACGTCCCCGTGGGACCTTTATATACATCACTAACGTAATATAACCTAACCTAACCCAACCTAACATCTCGGCGGTAATATTTGACAACATTCCTGGCGAGTTGGCTTCTCCGTCCCCGTGGGACCTTTATATACATCAATGACGTAATATAACCTAACCTAACCCAACCTAACATCTCGGCGGTAATATTTGACAACATTCCTGGCGAGTTGGCTTCTCCGTCCCCGTGGGACCTTTATATACATCAATAACGTAATATAATCTAACCTAACCCAACCTAACATCTCGACGGTAATATTTGACGACATTCCTGGCGAGTTGGCCTCTACGTTTCCGTGGGACCTTTATATATTTCAATAACGTAATATAACCTAACCTAAATCAACCTATCATCTCGGCGATAATATTTGACAAGATTCCTGGCGAGTTGGCCTCTACGTCTCCGTGGGATCTTTATATACATCAATAACGTAATATAACATAACCTAACCCAATCTAGCATCTCGGCGGTAATATTTGACGACATTCCTGGATTGTTGGCCTCTACGTCTCCGTGAGACCTTTATATACATCTATAACGTAATATAACCTAACCTAACCCAACCTAACTTCTCGGCGGTAATATTTGAAAACATACCTGGCGAGGTGGCCTCTACGTCTCCGTGGGACCTTTATATACATCAATAACATAATATAAGCTAGCCTAACCTAATCTAACATCTCGGCGGTAATGTTTGACCACATTCCTGGCGAGTTGGCCTCTACGTCCCCGTGGGACCTTTATATACATCAATAACGTAATATAACATAACCTAACCCAACCTAACATCTCGGCTGTTATATTTGACGACATTCCTGGCGAGTTGGCCTCTACGTTTCCGTGGGACCTTTATATACTTCAATAACGTAATATAACCTAACCTAACCCAATCTAACATCTCCGCGGTAATATTTGACAACATTCCTGGCGAGTTGGCTTCTCCGTCCCCGTGGGACCTTTATATACATCAATAACGTAATATAACCTAACCTAACCCAACCTAACATCTCGGCGGTAATATTTGACGACATTCCTGGCGAGTTGGCCTCTACGTTTCCGAGGGACCTTCATATACATCAATAACGAAATATAACCTAACCTAAATCAACCTAACATCTCGGCGGTAATATTTGACAACATTCCTGGCGAGTTGGCTTCTCCATCCCCGTGGGACCTTTATATACATCAATAACGTAATATAACCTAACCTAACCCAACCTAACATTTCGGCGGTAATATTTGACCACATTCCTGGCCAGTTGGCCTCTACGTTTCCGTGGGACCTTTATATACCTCAAAAACGTAATATAACCTAACCTAACCCAACCTAACATCTCCGCGGTATACTTTACAACATACCTGGCGAGTTGGCCTCCACGTCTCCGTGGGACCTTTATATACATCAATAACATAATATAAGCTAGCCTAACCTAATCTAACATCTCGGCGGTAATGTTTGACCACATTCCTGGCGAGTTGGCCTCTACGTCCCCGTGGGACCTTTATATACATCAATAACGTAATATAACATAACCTAACCCAACCTAACATCTCGGCTGTTATATTTGACGACATTCCTGGCGAGTTGGCCTCTACGTTTCCGTGGGAGCTTTATATACTTCAATAACGTAATATAACCTAACCTAACCCAACCTAACATCTCGGCGGTAATATTTGACAACATTCCTGGCGAGTTGGCTTCTCCGTCCCCGTGGGACTTTATATACATCAATAACGTAATATAATCTAACCTAACCCAACCTAACATCTCGACGGTAATATTTGACGACATTCCTGGCGAGTTGGTCTCTACGTTTCCGGGGGACCTTTATACATTTCAATAACGTAATATAACCTAACCTAAATCAACCTATTATCTCGGCGATAATATTTGACAAGAACTCTGAGATAGCGCGTTCCACGTCTCCGTGGGACCCTTATATACATCAATAACATAATATAAGCTAGCCTAACCTAATCTAACATCTCGGCGGTAATGTTTGACCACATTCCTGGCGAGTTGGCCTCTACGTCCCCTTGGGACCTTTATATACATCAATAACGTAATATAACCTAACCTAACCCAACCTAACATCTCGGCGGTAATATTTGACAACATTCCTGGCGAGTTGGCTTCTCCGTCCCCGTGGGACCTTTATATACATCAATGACGTAATATAACCTAACCTAACCCAACCTAACATCTCGGCGGTAATATTTGACAACATTCCTGGCGAGTTGGCTTCTCCGTCCCCGTGGGACCTTTATATACATCAATGACGTAATATAACCTAACCTAACCCAACCTAACATCTCGGCGGTAATATTTGACAACATACCTGGCGAGTTGGCCTCCACGTCTCCGTGGGACCTTTATATACATCAATAACATAATATAAGCTAGCCTAACCTAATCTAACATCTCGGCGGTAATGTTTGACCACATTCCTGGCGAGTTGGCCTCTACGTCCCCGTGGGACCTTTATATACATCAATAACGTAATATAACATAACCTAACCCAACCTAACATCTCGGCTGTTATATTTGACGACATTCCTGGCGAGTTGGCCTCTACGTTTCCGTGGGACCTTTATATACTTCAATAACGTAATATAACCTAACCTAACCCAATCTAACATCTCCGCGGTAATATTTGACAACATTCCTGGCGAGTTGGCTTCTCCGTCCCCGTGGGACCTTTATATACATCAATAACGTAATATAACCTAACCTAAGCCAACCTAACATCTCGGCGGTAATATTTGACGACATTCCTGACGAGTTGGCCTCTACGTTTCCGTGGGACCTTCATATACATCAATAACGAAATATAACCTAACCTAAATCAACCTAACATCTCGGCGGTAATATTTGACAACATTCCTGGCGAGTTGGCTTCTCCATCCCCGTGGGACCTTTATATACATCAATAACGTAATATAACCTAACCTAACCCAACCTAACATTTCGGCGGTAATATTTGACGACATTCCTGGCGAGTTGGCCTCCACGTCTCCGTGGGACCTTTATATACATCAATAACATAATATAAGCTAGCCTAACCTAATCTAACATCTCGGCGGTAATGTTTGACCACATTCCTGGCGAGTTGGCCTCTACGTCCCCGTGGGACCTTTATATACATCAATAACGTAATATAACATAACCTAACCCAACCTAACATCTCGGCTGTTATATTTGACGACATTCCTGGCGAGTTGGCCTCTACGTTTCCGTGGGACCTTTATATACTTCAATAACGTAATATAACCTAACCTAACCCAATCTAACATCTCCGCGGTAATATTTGACAACATTCCTGGCGAGTTGGCTTCTCCGTCCCCGTGGGACCTTTATATACATCAATAACGTAATATAACCTAACCTAACCCAACCTAACATCTCGGCGGTAATATTTGACGACATTCCTGGCGAGTTGGCCTCTACGTTTCCGTGGGACCTTCATATACATCAATAACGAAATATAACCTAACCTAAATCAACCTAACATCTCGGCGGTAATATTTGACAACATTCCTGGCGAGTTGGCTTCTCCGTCCCCGTGGGACCTTTATATACATCAATAACGTAATATAACCTAACCTAACCCAACCTAACATCTCGGCGGTAATATTTGACGACATTCCTGGCGAGTTGGCCTCTACGTTTCCGTGGGACCTTCATATACATCAATAACGAAATATAACCTAACCTAAATCAACCTAACATCTCGGCGGTAATATTTGACCACATTCCTGGCGAGTTGGCATCTACGTCCCCGTGGGACCTTTATATACATCAATAACGTAATATAACCTAACCTAACCCAACCTAACATCTCGGCGGTAATATTTGACAACATTCCTGGCGAGTTGGCTTCTCCGTCCCCGTGGGACCTTTATATACATCAATGACGTAATATAACCTAACCTAACCCAACCTAACATCTCGGCGGTAATATTTGACAACATTCCTGGCGAGTTGGCTTCTCCGTCCCCGTGGGACCTTTATATACATCAATAACGTAATATAATCTAACCTAACCCAACCTAACATCTCGACGGTAATATTTGACGACATTCCTGGCGAGTTGGCCTCTACGTTTCCGTGGGACCTTTATATATTTCAATAACGTAATATAACCTAACCTAAATCAACCTATCATCTCGGCGATAATATTTGACAAGATTCCTGGCGAGTTGGCCTCTACGTCTCCGTGGGATCTTTATATACATCAATAACGTAATATAACATAACCTAACCCAATCTAGCATCTCGGCGGTAATATTTGACCACATTCCTGGATTGTTGGCCTCTACGTCTCCGTGAGACCTTTATATACATCTATAACGTAATATAACCTAACCTAACCCAACCTAACTTCTCGGCGGTAATATTTGAAAACATACCTGGCGAGGTGGCCTCTACGTCTCCGTGGGACCTTTATATACATCAATAACATAATATAAGCTAGCCTAACCTAATCTAACATCTCGGCGGTAATGTTTGACCACATTCCTGGCGAGTTGGCCTCTACGTCCCCGTGGGACCTTTATATACATCAATAACGTAATATAACATAACCTAACCCAACCTAACATCTCGGCTGTTATATTTGACGACATTCCTGGCGAGTTGGCCTCTACGTTTCCGTGGGACCTTTATATACTTCAATAACGTAATATAACCTAACCTAACCCAATCTAACATCTCCGCGGTAATATTTGACAACATTCCTGGCGAGTTGGCTTCTCCGTCCCCGTGGGACCTTTATATACATCAATAACGTAATATAACCTAACCTAACCCAACCTAACATCTCGGCGGTAATATTTGACGACATTCCTGGCGAGTTGGCCTCTACGTTTCCGAGGGACCTTCATATACATCAATAACGAAATATAACCTAACCTAAATCAACCTAACATCTCGGCGGTAATATTTGACAACATTCCTGGCGAGTTGGCTTCTCCATCCCCGTGGGACCTTTATATACATCAATAACGTAATATAACCTAACCTAACCCAACCTAACATTTCGGCGGTAATATTTGACCACATTCCTGGCCAGTTGGCCTCTACGTTTCCGTGGGACCTTTATATACCTCAAAAACGTAATATAACCTAACCTAACCCAACCTAACATCTCCGCGGTATTACTTTACAACATACCTGGCGAGTTGGCCTCCACGTCTCCGTGGGACCTTTATATACATCAATAACATAATATAAGCTAGCCTAACCTAATCTAACATCTCGGCGGTAATGTTTGACCACATTCCTGGCGAGTTGGCCTCTACGTCCCCGTGGGACCTTTATATACATCAATAACGTAATATAACATAACCTAACCCAACCTAACATCTCGGCTGTTATATTTGACGACATTCCTGGCGAGTTGGCCTCTACGTTTCCGTGGGAGCTTTATATACTTCAATAACGTAATATAACCTAACCTAACCCAACCTAACATCTCGGCGGTAATATTTGACAACATTCCTGGCGAGTTGGCTTCTCCGTCCCCGTGGGACCTTTATATACATCAATGACGTAATATAACCTAACCTAACCCAACCTAACATCTCCGCGGTATTATTTTACAACATACCTGGCGAGTTGGCCTCCACGTCTCCGTGGGACCTTTATATACATCAATAACATAATATAAGCTAGCCTAACCTAATCTAACATCTCGGCGGTAATGTTTGACCACATTCCTGGCGAGTTGGCCTCCACGTCTCCGTGAGACCTTTATATACATCAATAACATAATATAAGCTAGCCTAACCTAATCTAACATCTCGGCGGTAATGTTTGACCACATTCCTGGCGAGTTGGCCTCTACGTCCCCGTGGGACCTTTATATACATCAATAACGTAATATAACATAACCTAACCCAACCTAACATCTCGGCTGTTATATTTGACGACATTCCTGGCGAGTTGGCCTCTACGTTTCCGTGGGACCTTTATATACTTCAATAACGTAATATAACCTAACTTAACCCAACCTAACATCTCGGCGGTAATATTTGACAACATTCCTGGCGAGTTGGCTTCTCCGTCCCCGTGGGACCTTTATATACATCAATAACGTAATATAATCTAACCTAACCCAACCTAACATCTCGACGGTAATATTTGACGACATTCCTGGCGAGTTGGTCTCTACGTTTCCGGGGGACCTTTATACATTTCAATAACGTAATATAACCTAACCTAAATCAACCTATTATCTCGGCGATAATATTTGACAAGATTCCTGGCGAGTTGGCCTCCACGTCTCCGTGGGACCCTTATATACATCAATAACATAATATAAGCTAGCCTAACCTAATCTAACATCTCGGCGGTAATGTTTGACCACATTCCTGGCGAGTTGGCCTCTACGTCCCCGTGGGACCTTTATATACATCAATAACGTAATATAACCTAACCTAACCCAACCTAACATCTCGGCGGTAATATTTGACAACATTCCTGGCGAGTTGGCTTCTCCGTCCCCGTGGGACCTTTATATACATCAATGACGTAATATAACCTAACCTAACCCAACCTAACATCTCGGCGGTAATATTTGACAACATTCCTGGCGAGTTGGCTTCTCCGTCCCCGTGGGACCTTTATATACATCAATGACGTAATATAACCTAACCTAACCCAACCTAACATCTCGGCGGTAATATTTGACAACATACCTGGCGAGTTGGCCTCCACGTCTCCGTGGGACCTTTATATACATCAATAACATAATATAAGCTAGCCTAACCTAATCTAACATCTCGGCGGTAATGTTTGACCACATTCCTGGCGAGTTGGCCTCTACGTCCCCGTGGGACCTTTATATACATCAATAACGTAATATAACATAACCTAACCCAACCTAACATCTCGGCTGTTATATTTGACGACATTCCTGGCGAGTTGGCCTCTACGTTTCCGTGGGACCTTTATATACTTCAATAACGTAATATAACCTAACCTAACCCAATCTAACATCTCCGCGGTAATATTTGACAACATTCCTGGCGAGTTGGCTTCTCCGTCCCCGTGGGACCTTTATATACATCAATAACGTAATATAACCTAACCTAACCCAACCTAACATCTCGGCGGTAATATTTGACGACATTCCTGGCGAGTTGGCATCTACGTTTCCGTGGGACCTTCATATACATCAATAACGAAATATAACCTAACCTAAATCAACCTAACATCTCGGCGGTAATATTTGACAACATTCCTGGCGAGTTGGCTTCTCCATCCCCGTGGGACCTTTATATACATCAATAACGTAATATAACCTAACCTAACCCAACCTAACATTTCGGCGGTAATATTTGACGACATTCCTGGCGAGTTGGCTTCTCCGTCTCCGTGGGACCTTTATATACATCAATAACGTAATATAACCTAACCTAACCCAACCTAACATTTCGGCGGTAATATTTGACGACATTCCTGGCGAGTTGGCTTCTCCGTCTCCGTGGGACCTTTATATACATCAATAACGTAATATAACCCAACCTAATCCAACCTAACATCTCCGCGGTATTATTTGACAACATACCTGGCGAGTTGGCCTCCACGTCTCCGTGGGACCTTTATATACATCAATAACATAATATAAGCTAGCCTAACCTAATCTAACATCTCGGCGGTAATGTTTGACCACATTCCTGGCGAGTTGGCCTCTACGTCCCCGTGGGACCTTTATATACATCAATAACGTAATATAACCTAACCTAACCCAACCTAACATCTCGGCGGTAATATTTGACAACATTCCTGGCGAGTTGGCTTCTCCGTCCCCGTGGGACCTTTATATACATCAATGACGTAATATAACCTAACCTAACCCAACCTAACATCTCGGCGGTAATATTTGACAACATTCCTGTCGAGTTGGCTTCTCCGTCCCCGTGGGACCTTTATATACATCAATAACGTAATATAATCTAACCTAACCCAACCTAACATCTCGACGGTAATATTTGACGACATTCCTGGCGAGTTGGCCTCTACGTTTCCGTGGGACCTTTATATATTTCAATAACGTAATATAACCTAACCTAAATCAACCTATCATCTCGGCGATAATATTTGACAAGATTCCTGGCGAGTTGGCCTCTACGTCTCCGTGGGATCTTTATATACATCAATAACGTAATATAACATAACCTAACCCAATCTAGCATCTCGGCGGTAATATTTGACCACATTCCTGGATTGTTGGCCTCTACGTCTCCGTGAGACCTTTATATACATCTATAACGTAATATAACCTAACCTAACCCAACCTAACTTCTCGGCGGTAATATTTGAAAACATACCTGGCGAGGTGGCCTCTACGTCTCCGTGGGATATTTATATACATCAATAACATAATATAAGCTAGCCTAACCCAATCTAACATCTCGGCGGTAATATTTGACCACATTCCTGGCGAGTTGGCCTCTACGTCTTCGTGGGACCTTTATATACATCAATAACGTAATATAACTTAACCTAACCTAACCTAACATCTCCGCGGTAATATTTGACAACATACCTGGCTTGTTGGCCTCTACGTCTCCGTGGGACCTTTATATACATCAATAACATAATATAAGCTAGCCTAACCCAATCTAACATCTCGGCGGTAATATTTGACCACATTCCTGGCTTGCTGACCTCTACGTCTCCGTGAGACCTTTATATACATCTATAACGTAATATAACCTAACCTAACCCAACCTAACATCTCGGCGGTAGTATTTGAAAACATTCCTAGCGAGTTGGCCTCTACGTCTCCGTGGGACCTTTATATACATCAATAACGTAATATAACCTAACCTAACCCAATCTAACATCTAGGCGGTAATATTTGACATCATTCCTGGCGAGTTGGCCTCTACGTCCCCGTGGGACCTTTATATACATCAATATCGTAATATAACCTAGCCTAACCCAACTTAACATCTCGGCGGTAATATTTGACAACATTCCTGGCGAGTTGGCCTCTACGTCTCCGTGGGATCTTTATATACATCAATAACATAATATAAGCTAGCCTAACCCAATCTAACATCTCGGCGGTAATATTTGACCACATTCCTGGCTTGCTGACCTCTACGTCTCCGTGAGACCTTTATATACATCTATAACGTAATATAACCTAACCTAACCCAACCTAACATCTCGGCGGTAGTATTTGAAAACATTCCTAGCGAGTTGGCCTCTACGTCTCCGTGGGACCTTTATATACACCAATAACGTAATATAACCTAACCTAACCCAATCTAACATCTAGGCGGTAATATTTGACATCATTCCTGGCGAGTTGGCCTCTACGTCCCCGTGGGACCTTTATATACATCAATAACGTAATATAACCTAACCTAACCCAACCTAACATTTCGGCGGTAATATTTGACCACATTCCTGGCCAGTTGGCCTCTACGTTTCCGTGGGACCTTTATATACTTCAATAACGTAATATAACCTAACCTAACCCAACCTAACATCTCCGCGGTATTATTTTAAAACATACCTGGCGAGTTGGCCTCCACGTCTCCGTGGGACCTTTATATACATCAATAACATAATATAAGCTAGCCTAACCTAATCTAACATCTCGGCGGTAATGTTTGACCACATTCCTGGCGAGTTGGCCTCTACGTCCCCGTGGGACCTTTATATACATCAATAACGTAATATAACCTAACCTAACCCAACCTAACATCTCGGCGGTAATATTTGACAACATTCCTGGCGAGTTGGCTTCTCCGTCCCCGTGGGACCTTTATATACATCAATGACGTAATATAACCTAACCTAACCCAACCTAACATCTCCGCGGTATTATTTTACAACATACCTGGCGAGTTGGCATCCACGTCTCCGTGGGACCTTTATATACATCAATAACATAATATAAGCTAGCCTAACCTAATCTAACATCTCGGCGGTAATGTTTGACCACATTCCTGGCGAGTTGGCCTCCACGTCTCCGTGAGACCTTTATATACATCAATAACATAATATAAGCTAGCCTAACCTAATCTAACATCTCGGCGGTAATGTTTGACCACATTCCTGGCGAGTTGGCCTCTACGTCCCCGTGGGACCTTTATATACATCAATAACGTAATATAACATAACCTAACCCAACCTAACATCTCGGCTGTTATATTTGACGACATTCCTGGCGAGTTGGCCTCTACGTTTCCGTGGGACCTTTATATACTTCAATAACGTAATATAACCTAACCTAACCCAACCTAACATCTCGGCGGTAATATTTGACAACATTCCTGGCGAGTTGGCTTCTCCGTCCCCGTGGGACCTTTATATACATCAATAACGTAATATAATCTAACCTAACCCAACCTAACATCTCGACGGTAATATTTGACGACATTCCTGGCGAGTTGGCCTCTACGTTTCCGTGGGACCTTTATATATTTCAATAACGTAATATAACCTAACCTAAATCAACCTATTATCTCGGCGATAATATTTGACAAGATTCCTGGCGAGTTGGCCTCCACGTCTCCGTGGGACCTTTATATACATCAATAACATAATATAAGCTAGCCTAACCTAATCTAACATCTCGGCGGTAATGTTTGACCACATTTCTGGCGAGTTGGCCTCTACGTCCCCGTGGGACCTTTATATACATCAATAACGTAATATAACCTAACCTAACCCAACCTAACATCTCGGCGGTAATATTTGACAACATTCCTGGCGAGTTGGCTTCTCCGTCCCCGTGGGACCTTTATATACATCAATGACGTAATATAACCTAACCTAACCCAACCTAACATCTCGGCGGTAATATTTGACAACATTCCTGGCGAGTTGGCTTCTCCGTCCCCGTGGGACCTTTATATACATCCATGACGTAATATAACCTAACATAACCCAACCTAACATCTCGGCGGTAATATTTGACAACATACCTGGCGAGTTGGCCTCCACGTCTCCGTGGGACCTTTATATACATCAATAACATAATATAAGCTAGCCTAACCTAATCTAACATCTCGGCGGTAATGTTTGACCACATTCCTGGCGAGTTGGCCTCTACGTCCCCGTGGGACCTTTATATACATCAATAACGTAATATAACATAACCTAACCCAACCTAACATTTCGGCGGTAATATTTGACCACATTCCTGGCCAGTTGGCCTCTACGTTTCCGTGGGACCTTTATATACTTCAATAACGTAATATAACCTAACCTAACCCAACCTAACATCTCCGCGGTATTATTTTAAAACATACCTGGCGAGTTGGCGTCCACGTCTCCGTGGGACCTTTATATACATCAATAACATAATATAAGCTAGCCTAACCTAATCTAACATCTCGGCGGTAATGTTTGACCACATTCCTGGCGAGTTGGCCTCTACGTCCCCGTGGGACCTTTATATACATCAATAACGTAATATAACATAACCTAACCCAACCTAACATCTCGGCTGTTATATTTGACGACATTCCTGGCGAGTTGGCCTCTACGTTTCCGTGGGACCTTTATATACTTCAATAACGTAATATAACCTAACCTAACCCAATCTAACATCTCCGCGGTAATATTTGACAACATTCCTGGCGAGTTGGCTTCTCCGTCCCCGTGGGACCTTTATATACATCAATAACGTAATATAACCTAACCTAACCCAACCTAACATCTCGGCGGTAATATTTGACGACATTCCTGGCGAGTTGGCCTCTACGTTTCCGAGGGACCTTCATATACATCAATAACGAAATATAACCTAACCTAAATCAACCTAACATCTCGGCGGTAATAGTTGACAACATTCCTGGCGAGTTGGCTTCTCCATCCCCGTGGGACCTTTATATACATCAATAACGTAATATAACCTAACCTAACCCAACCTAACATTTCGGCGGTAATATTTGACCACATTCCTGGCCAGTTGGCCTCTACGTTTCCGTGGGACCTTTATATACCTCAATAACGTAACATAACCTAACCTAACCCAACCTAACATCTCCGCGGTATTATTTTACAACATACCTGGCGAGTTGGCCTCCACGTCTCCGTGGGACCTTTATATACATCAATAACATAATATAAGCTAGCCTAACCTAATCTAACATCTCGGCGGTAATGTTTGACCACATTCCTGGCGAGTTGGCCTCTACGTCCCCGTGGGACCTTTATATACATCAATAACGTAATATAACATAACCTAACCCAACCTAACATCTCGGCTGTTATATTTGACGACATTCCTGGCGAGTTGGCCTCTACGTTTCCGTGGGACCTTTATATACTTCAATAACGTAATATAACCTAACCTAACCCAACCTAACATCTCGGCGGTAATATTTGACAACATTCCTGGCGAGTTGGCTTCTCCGTCCCCGTGGGACCTTTATATACATCAATGACGTAATATAACCTAACCTAACCCAACCTAACATCTCCGCGGTATTATTTTACAACATACCTGGCGAGTTGGCATCCACGTCTCCGTGGGACCTTTATATACATCAATAACATAATATAAGCTAGCCTAACCTAATCTAACATCTCGGCGGTAATGTTTGACCACATTCCTGGCGAGTTGGCCTCCACGTCTCCGTGAGACCTTTATATACATCAATAACATAATATAAGCTAGCCTAACCTAATCTAACATCTCGGCGGTAATGTTTGACCACATTCCTGGCGAGATGGCCTCTACGTCCCCGTGGGACCTTTATATACATCAATAACGTAATATAACATAACCTAACCCAACCTAACATCTCGGCTGTTATATTTGACGACATTCCTGGCGAGTTGGCCTCTACGTTTCCGTGGGACCTTTATATACTTCAATAACGTAATATAACCTAACCTAACCCAACCTAACATCTCGGCGGTAATATTTGACAACATTCCTGGCGAGTTGGCTTCTCCGTCCCCGTGGGACCTTTATATACATCAATAACGTAATATAATCTAACCTAACCCAACCTAACATCTCGACGGTAATATTTGACGACATTCCTGGCGAGTTGGCCTCTACGTTTCCGTGGGACCTTTATATATTTCAATAACGTAATATAACCTAACCTAAATCAACCTATCATCTCGGCGATAATATTTGACAAGATTCCTGGCGAGTTGGCCTCTACGTCTCCGTGAGATCTTTATATACATCAATAACGTAATATAACATAACCTAACCCAATCTAGCATCTCGGCGGTAATATTTGACCACATTCCTGGATTGTTGGCCTCTACGTCTCCGTGAGACCTTTATATACATCTATAACGTAATATAACCTAACCTAACCCAACCTAACTTCTCGGCGGTAATATTTGAAAACATACCTGGCGAGGTGGCCTCTACGTCTCCGTGGGATATTTATATACATCAATAACATAATATAAGCTAGCCTAACCCAATCTAACATCTCGGCGGTAATATTTGACCACATTCCTGGCGAGTTGGCCTCTACGTCTTCGTGGGACCTTTATATACATCAATAACGTAATATAACTTAACCTAACCTAACCTAACATCTCCGCGGTAATATTTGACAACATACCTGGCTTGTTGGCCTCTACGTCTCCGTGGGACCTTTATATACATCAATAACATAATATAAGCTAGCCTAACCCAATCTAACATCTCGGCGGTAATATTTGACCACATTCCTGGCTTGCTGACCTCTACGTCTCCGTGAGACCTTTATATACATCTATAACGTAATATAACCTAACCTAACCCAACCTAACATCTCGGCGGTAGTATTTGAAAACATTCCTAGCGAGTTGGCCTCTACGTCTCCGTGGGACCTTTATATACATCAATAACGTAATATAACCTAACCTAACCCAATCTAACATCTAGGCGGTAATATTTGACATCATTCCTGGCGAGTTGGCCTCTACGTCCCCGTGGGACCTTTATATACATCAATATCGTAATATAACCTAGCCTAACCCAACCTAACATCTCGGCGGTAATATTTGACAACATTCCTGGCGAGTTGGCCTCTACGTCTCCGTGGGATCTTTATATACATCAATAACATAATATAAGCTAGCCTAACCCAATCTAACATCTCGGCGGTAATATTTGACCACATTCCTGGCTTGCTGACCTCTACGTCTCCGTGAGACCTTTATATACATCTATAACGTAATATAACCTAACCTAACCCAACCTAACATCTCGGCGGTAGTATTTGAAAACATTCCTAGCGAGTTGGCCTCTACGTCTCCGTGGGACCTTTATATACACCAATAACGTAATATAACCTAACCTAACCCAATCTAACATCTAGGCGGTAATATTTGACATCATTCCTGGCGAGTTGGCCTCTACGTCCCCGTGGGACCTTTATATACATCAATAACGTAATATAACCTAACCTAACCCAACCTAACATTTCGGCGGTAATATTTGACCACATTCCTGGCCAGTTGGCCTCTACGTTTCCGTGGGACCTTTATATACTTCAATAACGTAATATAACCTAACCTAACCCAACCTAACATCTCCGCGGTATTATTTTACAACATACCTGGCGAGTTGGCCTCCACGTCTCCGTGGGACCTTTATATACATCAATAACATAATATAAGCTAGCCTAACCTAATCTAACATCTCGGCGGTAATGTTTGACCACATTCCTGGCGAGTTGGCCTCTACGTCCCCGTGGGACCTTTATATACATCAATAACGTAATATAACATAACCTAACCCAACCTAACATCTCGGCTGTTATATTTGACGACATTCCTGGCGAGTTGGCCTCTACGTTTCCGTGGGACCTTTATATACTTCAATAACGTAATATAACCTAACCTAACCCAATCTAACATCTCCGCGGTAATATTTGACAACATTCCTGGCGAGTTGGCTTCTCCGTCCCCGTGGGACCTTTATATACATCAATAACGTAATATAACCTAACCTAACCCAACCTAACATCTCGGCGGTAATATTTGACGACATTCCTGGCGAGTTGGCCTCTACGTTTCCGTGGGACCTTCATATACATCAATAACGAAATATAACCTAACCTAAATCAACCTAACATCTCGGCGGTAATATTTGACAACATTCCTGGCGAGTTGGCTTCTCCATCCCCGTGGGACCTTTATATACATCAATAACGTAATATAACCTAACCTAACCCAACCTAACATTTCGGCGGTAATATTTGACCACATTCCTGGCCAGTTGGCCTCTACGTTTCCGTGGGACCTTTATATACCTCAATAACGTAATATAACCTAACCTAACCCAACCTAACATCTCCGCGGTATTATTTTACAACATACCTGGCGAGTTGGCCTCCACGTCTCCGTGGGACCTTTATATACATCAATAACATAATATAAGCTAGCCTAACCTAATCTAACATCTCGGCGGTAATGTTTGACCACATTCCTGGCGAGTTGGCCTCTACGTCCCCGTGGGACCTTTATATACATCAATAACGTAATATAACATAACCTAACCCAACCTAACATCTCGGCTGTTATATTTGACGACATTCCTGGCGAGTTGGCCTCTACGTTTCCGTGGGACCTTTATATACTTCAATAACGTAATATAACCTAACCTAACCCAACCTAACATCTCGGGGGTAATATTTGACAACATTCCTGGCGAGTTGGCTTCTCCGTCCCCGTGGGACCTTTATATACATCAATAACGTAATATAATCTAACCTAACCCAACCTAACATCTCGACGGTAATATTTGACGACATTCCTGGCGAGTTGGCCTCTACGTTTCCGTGGGACCTTTATATATTTCAATAACGTAATATAACCTAACCTAAATCAACCTATTATCTCGGCGATAATATTTGACAAGATTCCTGGCGAGTTGGCCTCCACGTCTCCGTGGGACCTTTATATACATCAATAACATAATATAAGCTAGCCTAACCTAATCTAACATCTCGGCGGTAATGTTTGACCACATTCCTGGCGAGTTGGCCTCTACGTCCCCGTGGGACCTTTATATACATCAATAACGTAATATAACCTAACCTAACCCAACCTAACATCTCGGCGGTAATATTTGACAACATTCCTGGCCAGTTGGCTTCTCCGTCCCCGTGGGACCTTTATATACATCAATGACGTAATATAACCTAACCTAACCCAACCTAACATCTCGGCGGTAATATTTGACAACATTCCTGGCGAGTTGGCTTCTCCGTCCCCGTGGGACCTTTATATACATCAATGACGTAATATAACCTAACCTAACCCAACCTAACATCTCGGCGGTAATATTTGACAACATACCTGGCGAGTTGGCCTCCACGTCTCCGTGGGACCTTTATATACATCAATAACATAATATAAGCTAGCCTAACCTAATCTAACATCTCGGCGGTAATGTTTGACCACATTCCTGGCGAGTTGGCCTCTACGTTTCCGTGGGACCTTTATATACTTCAATAACGTAATATAACCTAACCTAACCCAATCTAACATCTCCGCGGTAATATTTGACAACATTCCTGGCGAGTTGGCTTCTCCGTCCCCGTGGGACCTTTATATACATCAATAACGTAATATAACCTAACCTAACCCAACCTAACATCTCGGCGGTAATATTTGACGACATTCCTGGCGAGTTGGCCTCTACGTTTCCGTGGGACCTTCATATACACCAATAACGAAATATAACCTAACCTAAATCAACCTAACATCTCGGCGGTAATATTTGACAACATTCTTGGCGAGTTGGCTTCTCCATCCCCGTGGGACCTTTATATACATCAATAACGTAATATAACCTAACCTAACCCAACCTAACATCTCGGCGGTAATATTTGACGACATTCCTGGCGAGTTGGCTTCTCCGTCTCCGTGGGACCTTTATATACATCAATAACGTAATATAACCCAACCTAATCCAACCTAACATCTCCGCGGTATTATTTGACAACATACCTGGCGAGTTGGCCTCCACGTCTCCGTGGGACCTTTATATACATCAATAACATAATATAAGCTAGCCTAACCTAATCTAACATCTCGGCGGTAATGTTTGACCACATTCCTGGCGAGTTGGCCTCTACGTCCCCGTGGGACCTTTATATACATCAATAACGTAATATAACCTAACCTAACCCAACCTAACATCTCGGCGGTAATATTTGACAACATTCCTGGCGAGTTGGCCTCTACGTCTCCGTGGGATCTTTATATACATCAATAACGTAATATAACATAACCTAACCCAATCTAGCATCTCGGCGGTAATATTTGACCACATTCCTGGCTTGTTGGCCTCTGCGTCTCCGTGAGACCTTTATATACATCTATAACGTAATATAACCTAACCTAACCCAACCTAACTTCTCGGCGGTAATATTTGAAAACATACCTGGCGAGGTGGCCTCTACGTCTCCGTGGGATATTTATATACATCAATAACATAATATAAGCTAGCCTAACCCAATCTAACATCTCGGCGGTAATATTTGACCACATTCCTGGCGAGTTGGCCTCTACGTCTTCGTGGGACCTTTATATACATCAATAACGTAATATAACTTAACCTAACCCAACCTAACATCTCCGCGGTAATATTTGACAACATACCTGGCTTGTTGGCCTCTACGTCTTCGTGGGACCTTTATATACATCAATAACATAATATAAGCTAGCCTAACCCAATCTAACATCTCGGCGGTAATATTTGACCACATTCCTGGCTTGCTGACCTCTACGTCTCCGTGAGACCTTTATATACATCTATAACGTAATATAACCTAACCTAACCCAACCTAACATCTCGGCGGTAGTATTTGAAAACATTCCTAGCGAGTTGGCCTCTACGTCTCCGTGGGACCTTTATATACATCAATAACGTAATATAACCTAACCTAACCCAATCTAACATCCAGGCGGTAATATTTGACATCATTCCTGGCGAGTTGGCCTCTACGTCTCCGTTGACCTTCATATACATCAATAACGTAATATAACCTAACCCAACCCAACCTAACATCTCCGCGGTATTATTTGACAACATACCTGGCGAGTTGGCCTCCACGTTTCCGTGGGACCTTTATATACATCAATAACATAATATAAGCTAGCCTAACCTAATCTAACATCTCGGCGGTAATGTTTGACCACATTCCTGGCGAGTTGGCCTCTACGTCCCCGTGGGACCTTTATATACATCTATAACGTAATATAACCTAACCTAACCCAACCTAACATCTCGGCGGTAGTATTTGAAAACATTCCTAGCGAGTTGGCCTCTACGTCTCCGTGGGACCTTTATATACATCTATAACGTAATATAACCTAACCTAACCCAACCTAACATCTCGGCGGTAGTATTTGAAAACATTCCTAGCGAGTTGGCCTCTACGTCTCCGTGGGACCTTTATATACATCAATAACGTAATATAACCTAACCTAACCCAATCTAACATCCAGGCGGTAATATTTGACATCATTCCTGGCGAGTTGGCCTCTACGTCTCCGTTGACCTTCATATACATCAATAACGTAATATAACCTAACCCAACCCAACCTAACATCTCCGCGGTATTATTTGACAACATACCTGGCGAGTTGGCCTCCACGTTTCCGTGGGACCTTTATATACATCAATAACATAATATAAGCTAGCCTAACCTAATCTAACATCTCGGCGGTAATGTTTGACCACATTCCTGGCGAGTTGGCCTCTACGTCTCCGTTGACCTTCATATACATCAATAACGTAATATAACGTAACCTAACCAACCTATCATCTCGGCGGTTATATTTGACAACATTCCTGGCGAGTTGGCTTCTCCGTCTCCGTGGGACCTTCATATACATCAATAACGTAATATAACCTAACCCAACCCAACCTAACATCTCCGCGGTATTATTTGACAACATACCTGGCGAGTTGGCCTCCACGTTTCCGTGCGACCTTTATATACATCAATAACATAATATAAGCTAGCCTAACCTAATCTAACATCTCGGCGGTAATGTTTGACCACATTCCTGGCGAGTTGGCCTCTACGTCCCCATGGGACCTTTATATACATCAATAACGTAATATAACCTAACCTAACCCAACCTAACATTTCGGCGGTAATATTTGACCACATTCCTGGCGAGTTGGCCTCTACGTTTCCGTGGGACCTTTATATACTTCAATAACGTAATATAACCTAACCTAACCCAACCTAACATCTCCGCGGTATTATTTGACAACATACCTGGCGAGTTGGCCTCCACGTCTCCGTGGGACCTTTATATACATCAATAACATAATATAAGCTAGCCTAACCTAATCTAACATCTCGGCGGTAATGTTTGACCACATTCCTGGCGAGTTGGCCTCTACGTCCCCGTGGGACCTTTATATACATCAATAACGTAATATAACATAACCTAACCCAACCTAACATCTCGGCTGTTATATTTGACGACATTCCTGGCGAGTTGGCCTCTACGTTTCCGTGGGACCTTTATATACTTCAATAACGTAATATAACCTAACCTAACCCAATCTAACATCTCCGCGGTAATATTTGACAACATTCCTGGCGAGTTGGCTTCTCCGTCCCCGTGGGACCTTTATATACATCAATAACGTAATATAACCTAACCTAACCCAACCTAACATCTCGGCGGTAATATTTGACGACATTCCTGGCGAGTCGGCCTCTACGTTTCCGTGGGACCTTCATATACATCAATAACGAAATATAACCTAACCTAAATCAACCTAACATCTCGGCGGTAATATTTGACAACATTCCTGGCGAGTTGGCTTCTCCATCCCCGTGGGACCTTTATATACATCAATAACGTAATATAACCTAACATAACCCAACCTAATATCTCGGCGGTAATATTTGACGACATTCCTGGCGAGTTGGCTTCTCCGTCTCCGTGGGACCTTTATATACATCAATAACGTAATGTAACCCAACCTAATCCAACATAACATCTCCGCGGTATTATTTGACAACATACCTGGCGAGTTGGCCTCCACGTCTCCGTGGGACCTTTATATACATCAATAACATAATATAAGCTAGCCTAACCTAATCTAACATCTCGGCGGTAATGTTTGACCACATTCCTGGCGAGTTGGCCTCTACGTCCCCGTGGGATCTTTATATACATCAATAACGTAATATAACCTAACCTAACCCAACCTAACATCTCGGCGGTAATATTTGACAACATTCCTGGCGAGTTGGCTTCTCCGTCCCCGTGGGACCTTTATATACATCAATGACGTAATATAACCTAACCTAACCCAACCTAACATCTCGGCGGTAATATTTGACAACATTCCTGGCGAGTTGGCTTCTCCGTCCCCGTGGGACCTTTATATACATCAATAACGTAATATAATCTAACCTAACCCAACCTAACATCTCGACGGTAATATTTGACGACATTCCTGGCGAGTTGGCCTCTACGTTTCCGTGGGACCTTTATATATTTCAATAACGTAATATAACCTAACCTAAATCAACCTATCATCTCGGCGATAATATTTGACAAGATTCCTGGCGAGTTGGCCTTTACGTCTCCGTGGGATCTTTATATACATCAATAACGTAATATAACATAACCTAACCCAATCTAGCATCTCGGCGGTAATATTTGACCACATTCCTGGCTTGTTGGCCTCTACGTCTCCGTGAGACCTTTATATACATCTATAACGTAATATAACCTAACCTAACCCAACCTAACTTCTCGGCGGTAATATTTGAAAACATACCTGGCGAGGTGGCCTCTACGTCTCCGTGGGATATTTATATACATCAATAACATAATATAAGCTAGCCTAACCCAATCTAACATCTCGGCGGTAATATTTGACCACATTCCTGGCCAGTTGGCCTCTACGTCTTCGTGGGACCTTTATATACATCAATAACGTAATATAACTTAACCTAACCCAACCTAACATCTCCGCGGTAATATTTGACAACATACCTGGCTTGTTGGCCTCTACGTCTCCGTGGGACCTTTATATACATCAATAACATAATATAAGCTAGCCTAACCCAATCTAACATCTCGGCGGTAATATTTGACCACATTCCTGGCTTGCTGACCTCTACGTCTCCGTGAGACCTTTATATACATCTATAACGTAATATAACCTAACCTAACCCAACCTAACATCTCGGCGGTAGTATTTGAAAACATTCCTAGCGAGTTGGCCTCTACGTCTCCGTGGGACCTTTATATACATCAATAACGTAATATAACCTAACCTAACCCAATCTAACATCTAGGCGGTAATATTTGACATCATTCCTGGCGAGTTGGCCTCTACGTCTCCGTTGACCTTCATATACATTAATAACATAATATAACGTAACCTAACCAACCTATCATCTCGGCGGTTATATTTGACAACATTCCTGGCGAGTTGGCTTCTCCGTCTCCGTGGGACCTTCATATACATCAATAACGTAATATAACCTAACCCAACCCAACCTAACATCTCCGCGGTATTATTTGACAACATACCTGGCGAGTTGGCCTCCACGTTTCCGTGGGACCTTTATATACATCAATAACATAATATAAGCTAGCCTAACCTAATCTAACATCTCGGCGGTAATGTTTGACCACATTCCTGGCGAGTTGGCCTCTACGTCCCCGTGGGACCTTTATATACATCAATAACGTAATATAACCTAACCTAACCCAACCTAACATTTCGGCGGTAATATTTGACCACATTCCTGGCGAGTTGGCCTCTACGTTTCCGTGGGACCTTTATATACTTCAATAACGTAATATAACCTAACCTAACCCAACCTAACATCTCCGCGGTATTATTTGACAACATACCTGGCGAGTTGGCCTCCACGTCTCCGTGGGACCTTTATATACATCAATAACATAATATAAGCTAGCCTAACCTAATCTAACATCTCGGCGGTAATGTTTGACCACATTCCTGGCGAGTTGGCCTCTACGTCCCCGTGGGACCTTTATATACATCAATAACGTAATATAACATAACCTAACCCAACCTAACATCTCGGCTGTTATATTTGACGACATTCCTGGCGAGTTGGCCTCTACGTTTCCGTGGGACCTTTATATACTTCAATAACGTAATATAAGCTAACCTAACCCAATGTAACATCTCCGCGGTAATATTTGACAACATTCCTGGCCAGTTGGCTTCTCCGTCCCCGTGGGACCTTTATATACATCAATAACGTAATATAACCTAACCTAACCCAACCTAACATCTCGGCGGTAATATTTGACGACATTCCTGGCGAGTTGGCCTCTACGTTTCCGTGGGACCTTCATATACATCAATAACGAAATATAACCTAACCTAAATCAACCTAACACCTCGGCGGTAATATTTGACAACATTCCTGGCGAGTTGGCTTCTCCATCCCCGTGGGACCTTTATATACATCAATAACGTAATATAACCTAACATAACCCAACCTAATATCTCGGCGGTAATATTTGACGACATTCCTGGCGAGTTGGCTTCTCCGTCTCCGTGGGACCTTTATATACATCAATAACGTAATGTAACCCAACCTAATCCAACCTAACATCTCCGCGGTATTATTTGACAACATAACTGGCGAGTTGGCCTCCACGTCTCCGTGGGACCTTTATATACATCAATAACATAATATAAGCTAGCCTAACCTAATCTAACATCTCGGCGGTAATGTTTGACCACATTCCTGGCGAGTTGGCCTCTACGTCCCCGTGGGACCTTTATATACATCAATAACGTAATATAACCTAACCTAACCCAACCTAACATCTCGGCGGTAATATTTGACAACATTCCTGGCGAGTTGGCTTCTCCGTCCCCGTGGGACCTTTATATACATCAATAACGTAATATAATCTAACCTAACCCAACCTAACATCTCGACGGTAATATTTGACGACATTCCTGGCGAGTTGGCCTCTACGTTTCCGTGGGACCTTTATATACTTCAATAACGTAATATAACCTAACCTAACCCAATCTAACATCTCCGCGGTAATATTTGACAACATTCCTGGCGAGTTGGCTTCTCCGTCCCCGTGGGACCTTTATATACATCAATAACGTAATATAACCTAACCTAACCCAACCTAACATCTCGGCGGTAATATTTGACGACATTCCTGGCGAGTCGGCCTCTACGTTTCCGTGGGACCTTCATATACATCAATAACGAAATATAACCTAACCTAAATCAACCTAACATCTCGGCGGTAATATTTGACAACATTCCTGGCGAGTTGGCTTCTCCATCCCCGTGGGACCTTTATATACATCAATAACGTAATATAACCTAACATAACCCAACCTAATATCTCGGCGGTAATATTTGACGACATTCCTGGCGAGTTGGCTTCTCCGTCTCCGTGGGACCTTTATATACATCAATAACGTAATGTAACCCAACCTAATCCAACATAACATCTCCGCGGTATTATTTGACAACATACCTGGCGAGTTGGCCTCCACGTCTCCGTGGGACCTTTATATACATCAATAACATAATATAAGCTAGCCTAACCTAATCTAACATCTCGGCGGTAATGTTTGACCACATTCCTGGCGAGTTGGCCTCTACGTCCCCGTGGGATCTTTATATACATCAATAACGTAATATAACCTAACCTAACCCAACCTAACATCTCGGCGGTAATATTTGACAACATTCCTGGCGAGTTGGCTTCTCCGTCCCCGTGGGACCTTTATATACATCAATGACGTAATATAACCTAACCTAACCCAACCTAACATCTCGGCGGTAATATTTGACAACATTCCTGGCGAGTTGGCTTCTCCGTCCCCGTGGGACCTTTATATACATCAATAACGTAATATAATCTAACCTAACCCAACCTAACATCTCGACGGTAATATTTGACGACATTCCTGGCGAGTTGGCCTCTACGTTTCCGTGGGACCTTTATATATTTCAATAACGTAATATAACCTAACCTAAATCAACCTATCATCTCGGCGATAATATTTGACAAGATTCCTGGCGAGTTGGCCTTTACGTCTCCGTGGGATCTTTATATACATCAATAACGTAATATAACATAACCTAACCCAATCTAGCATCTCGGCGGTAATATTTGACCACATTCCTGGCTTGTTGGCCTCTACGTCTCCGTGAGACCTTTATATACATCTATAACGTAATATAACCTAACCTAACCCAACCTAACTTCTCGGCGGTAATATTTGAAAACATACCTGGCGAGGTGGCCTCTACGTCTCCGTGGGATATTTATATACATCAATAACATAATATAAGCTAGCCTAACCCAATCTAACATCTCGGCGGTAATATTTGACCACATTCCTGGCCAGTTGGCCTCTACGTCTTCGTGGGACCTTTATATACATCAATAACGTAATATAACTTAACCTAACCCAACCTAACATCTCCGCGGTAATATTTGACAACATACCTGGCTTGTTGGCCTCTACGTCTCCGTGGGACCTTTATATACATCAATAACATAATATAAGCTAGCCTAACCCAATCTAACATCTCGGCGGTAATATTTGACCACATTCCTGGCTTGCTGACCTCTACGTCTCCGTGAGACCTTTATATACATCTATAACGTAATATAACCTAACCTAACCCAACCTAACATCTCGGCGGTAGTATTTGAAAACATTCCTAGCGAGTTGGCCTCTACGTCTCCGTGGGACCTTTATATACATCAATAACGTAATATAACCTAACCTAACCCAATCTAACATCTAGGCGGTAATATTTGACATCATTCCTGGCGAGTTGGCCTCTACGTCTCCGTTGACCTTCATATACATTAATAACATAATATAACGTAACCTAACCAACCTATCATCTCGGCGGTTATATTTGACAACATTCCTGGCGAGTTGGCTTCTCCGTCTCCGTGGGACCTTCATATACATCAATAACGTAATATAACCTAACCCAACCCAACCTAACATCTCCGCGGTATTATTTGACAACATACCTGGCGAGTTGGCCTCCACGTTTCCGTGGGACCTTTATATACATCAATAACATAATATAAGCTAGCCTAACCTAATCTAACATCTCGGCGGTAATGTTTGACCACATTCCTGGCGAGTTGGCCTCTACGTCCCCGTGGGACCTTTATATACATCAATAACGTAATATAACCTAACCTAACCCAACCTAACATTTCGGCGGTAATATTTGACCACATTCCTGGCGAGTTGGCCTCTACGTTTCCGTGGGACCTTTATATACTTCAATAACGTAATATAACCTAACCTAACCCAACCTAACATCTCCGCGGTATTATTTGACAACATACCTGGCGAGTTGGCCTCCACGTCTCCGTGGGACCTTTATATACATCAATAACATAATATAAGCTAGCCTAACCTAATCTAACATCTCGGCGGTAATGTTTGACCACATTCCTGGCGAGTTGGCCTCTACGTCCCCGTGGGACCTTTATATACATCAATAACGTAATATAACATAACCTAACCCAACCTAACATCTCGGCTGTTATATTTGACGACATTCCTGGCGAGTTGGCCTCTACGTTTCCGTGGGACCTTTATATACTTCAATAACATAATATAAGCTAGCCTAACCTAATCTAACATCTCGGCGGTAATGTTTGACCACATTCCTGGCGAGTTGGCCTCTACGTCCCCGTGGGACCTTTATATACATCAATAACGTAATATAACCTAACCTAACCCAACCTAACATCTCGGCGGTAATATTTGACAACATTCCTGGCGAGTTGGCTTCTCCGTCCCCGTGGGACCTTTATATACATCAATAACGTAATATAATCTAACCTAACCCAACCTAACATCTCGACGGTAATATTTGACGACATTCCTGGCGAGTTGGCCTCTACGTTTCCGTGGGACCTTTATATATTTCAATAACGTAATATAACCTAACCTAAATCAACCTATCATCTCGGCGATAATATTTGACAAGATTCCTGGCGAGTTGGCCTCTACGTCTCCGTGGGATCTTTATATACATCAATAACGTAATATAACATAACCTAACCCAATCTAGCATCTCGGCGGTAATATTTGACCACATTCCTGGCTTGTTGGCCTCTACGTCTCCGTGAGACCTTTATATACATCTATAACGTAATATAACCTAACCTAACCCAACCTAACTTCTCGGCGGTAATATTTGAAAACATACCTGGCGAGGTGGCCTCTACGTCTCCGTGGGATATTTATATACATCAATAACATAATATAAGCTAGCCTAACCCAATCTAACATCTCGGCGGTAATATTTGACCACATTCCTGGCGAGTTGGCCTCTACGTCTTCGTGGGACCTTTATATACATCAATAACGTAATATAACTTAACCTAACCCAACCTAACATCTCCGCGGTAATATTTGACAACATACCTGGCTTGTTGGCCTCTACGTCTCCGTGGGACCTTTATATACATCAATAACATAATATAAGCTAGCCTAACCCAATCTAACATCTCGGCGGTAATATTTGACCACATTCCTGGCTTGCTGACCTCTACGTCTCCGTGAGACCTTTATATACATCTATAACGTAATATAACCTAACCTAACCCAACCTAACATCTCGGCGGTAGTATTTGAAAACATTCCTAGCGAGTTGGCCTCCACGTCTCCGTGGGACCTTTATATACATCAATAACGTAATATAACCTAACCTAACCCAATCTAACATCTAGGCGGTAATATTTGACATCATTCCTGGCGAGTTGGCCTCTACGTCTCCGTTGACCTTCATATACATCAATAACGTAATATAACGTAACCTAACCAACCTATCATCTCGGCGGTTATATTTGACAACATTCCTGGCGAGTTGGCTTCTCCGTCTCCGTGGGACCTTCATATACATCAATAACGTAATATAACCTAACCCAACCCAACCTAACATCTCCGCGGTATTATTTGACAACATACCTGGCGAGTTGGCCTCCACGTTTCCGTGGGACCTTTATATACATCAATAACGTAATATAAGCTAGCCTAACCTAATCTAACATCTCGGCGGTAATGTTTGACCACATTCCTGGCGAGTTGGCCTCTACGTCCCCGTGGGACCTTTATATACATCAATAACGTAATATAACCTAACCTAACACAACCTAACATTTCGGCGGTAATATTTGACCACATTCCTGGCCAGTTGGCGTCTACGTTTCCGTGGGACCTTTATATACTTCAATAAGGTAATACAACCTAGCCTAACCCAACCTAACATCTCCGCGGTATTATTTGACAACATACCTGGCGAGTTGGCCTCCACGTCTCCGTGGGACCTTTATATACATCAATAACATAATATAAGCTAGCCTAACCTAATCTAACATCTCGGCGGTAATGTTTGACCACATTCCTGGCGAGTTGGCCTCTCCGTCCCCGTGGGACCTTTATATACATCAATAACGTAATATAACATAACCTAACCCAACCTAACATCTCGGCTGTTATATTTGACGACATTCCTTGCGAGTTGGCATCTACGTTTCCGTGGGACCTTTATATACTTCAATAACGTAATATAACCTAACCTAACCCAATCTAACATCTCCGCGGTAATATTTGACAACATTCCTGGCGAGTTGGCTTCTCCGTCCCCGTGGGACCTTTATATACATCAATAACGTAATATAACCTAACCTAACCCAACCTAACATCTCGGCGGTAATATTTGACGACATTCCTGGCGAGTTGGACTCTACGTCTCCGTGGGATCTTTATATACATCAATAACATAATATAAGCTAGCCTAACCCAATCTAACATCTCGGCGGTAATATTTGACCACATTCCTGGCTTGCTGACCTCTACGTCTCCGTGAGACCTTTATATACATCTATAACGTAATATAACCTAACCTAACCCAACCTAACATCTCGGCGGTAGTATTTGAAAACATTCCTAGCGAGTTGGCCTCTACGTCTCCGTGGGACCTTTATATACACCAATAACGTAATATAACCTAACCTAACCCAATCTAACATCTAGGCGGTAATATTTGACATCATTCCTGGCGAGTTGGCCTCTACGTCCCCGTGGGACCTTTATATACATCAATAACGTAATATAACCTAACCTAACCCAACCTAACATTTCGGCGGTAATATTTGACCACATTCCTGGCCAGTTGGCCTCTACGTTTCCGTGGGACCTTTATATACTTCAATAACGTAATATAACCTAACCTAACCCAACCTAACATCTCCGCGGTATTATTTTACAACATACCTGGCGAGTTGGCCTCCACGTCTCCGTGGGACCTTTATATACATCAATAACATAATATAAGCTAGCCTAACCTAATCTAACATCTCGGCGGTAATGTTTGACCACATTCCTGGCGAGTTGGCCTCTACGTCCCCGTGGGACCTTTATATACATCAATAACGTAATATAACATAACCTAACCCAACCTAACATCTCGGCTGTTATATTTGACGACATTCCTGGCGAGTTGGCCTCTACGTTTCCGTGGGACCTTTATATACTTCAATAACGTAATATAACCTAACCTAACCCAATCTAACATCTCCGCGGTAATATTTGACAACATTCCTGGCGAGTTGGCTTCTCCGTCCCCGTGGGACCTTTATATACATCAATAACGTAATATAACCTAACCTAACCCAACCTAACATCTCGGCGGTAATATTTGACGACATTCCTGGCGAGTTGGCCTCTACGTTTCCGTGGGACCTTCATATACATCAATAACGAAATATAACCTAACCTAAATCAACCTAACATCTCGGCGGTAATATTTGACAACATTCCTGGCGAGTTGGCTTCTCCATCCCCGTGGGACCTTTATATACATCAATAACGTAATATAACCTAACCTAACCCAACCTAACATTTCGGCGGTAATATTTGACCACATTCCTGGCCAGTTGGCCTCTACGTTTCCGTGGGACCTTTATATACCTCAATAACGTAATATAACCTAACCTAACCCAACCTAACAGCTCCGCGGTATTATTTTACAACATACCTGGCGAGTTGGCCTCCACGTCTCCGTGGGACCTTTATATACATCAATAACATAATATAAGCTAGCCTAACCTAATCTAACATCTCGGCGGTAATGTTTGACCACATTCCTGGCGAGTTGGCCTCTACGTCCCCGTGGGACCTTTATATACATCAATAACATAATATAAGCTAGCCTAACCTAATCTAACATCTCGGCGGTAATGTTTGACCACATTCCTGGCGAGTTGGCCTCTACGTCCCCGTGGGACCTTTATATACATCAATAACGTAATATAACCTAACCTAACCCAACCTAACATCTCGGCGGTAATATTTGACAACATTCCTGGCCAGTTGGCTTCTCCGTCCCCGTGGGACCTTTATATACATCAATGACGTAATATAACCTAACCTAACCCAACCTAACATCTCGGCGGTAATATTTGACAACATTCCTGGCGAGTTGGCTTCTCCGTCCCCGTGGGACCTTTATATACATCAATGACGTAATATAACCTAACCTAACCCAACCTAACATCTCGGCGGTAATATTTGACAACATACCTGGCGAGTTGGCCTCCACGTCTCCGTGGGACCTTTATATACATCAATAACATAATATAAGCTAGCCTAACCTAATCTAACATCTCGGCGGTAATGTTTGACCACATTCCTGGCGAGTTGGCCTCTACGTTTCCGTGGGACCTTTATATACTTCAATAACGTAATATAACCTAACCTAACCCAATCTAACATCTCCGCGGTAATATTTGACAACATTCCTGGCGAGTTGGCTTCTCCGTCCCCGTGGGACCTTTATATACATCAATAACGCAATATAACCTAACCTAACCCAACCTAACATCTCGGCGGTAATATTTGACGACATTCCTGGCGAGTTGGCCTCTACGTTTCCGTGGGACCTTCATATACATCAATAACGAAATATAACCTAACCTAAATCAACCTAACATCTCGGCGGTAATATTTGACAACATTCTTGGCGAGTTGGCTTCTCCATCCCCGTGGGACCTTTATATACATCAATAACGTAATATAACCTAACCTAACCCAACCTAACATCTCGGCGGTAATATTTGACGACATTCCTGGCGAGTTGGCTTCTCCGTCTCCGTGGGACCTTTATATACATCAATAACGTAATATAACCCAACCTAATCCAACCTAATATCTCCGCGGTATTATTTGACAACATACCTGGCGAGTTGGCCTCCACGTCTCCGTGGGACCTTTATATACATCAATAACATAATATAAGCTAGCCTAACCTAATCTAACATCTCGGCGGTAATGTTTGACCACATTCCTGGCGAGTTGGCCTCTACGTCCCCGTGGGACCTTTATATACATCAATAACGTAATATAACCTAACCTAACCCAACCTAACTTCTCGGCGGTAATATTTGAAAACATACCTGGCGAGGTGGCCTCTACGTCTCCGTGGGATCTTTATATACATCAATAACGTAATATAACATAACCTAACCCAATCTAGCATCTCGGCGGTAATATTTGACCACATTCCTGGCTTGTTGGCCTCTGCGTCTCCGTGAGACCTTTATATACATCTATAACGTAATATAACCTAACCTAACCCAACCTAACTTCTCGGCGGTAATATTTGAAAACATACCTGGCGAGGTGGCCTCTACGTCTCCGTGGGATATTTATATACATCAATAACATAATATAAGCTAGCCTAACCCAATCTAACATCTCGGCGGTAATATTTGACCACATTCCTGGCGAGTTGGCCTCTACGTCTTCGTGGGACCTTTATATACATCAATAACGTAATATAACTTAACCTAACCCAACCTAACATCTCCGCGGTAATATTTGACAACATACCTGGCTTGTTGGCCTCTACGTCTTCGTGGGACCTTTATATACATCAATAACATAATATAAGCTAGCCTAACCCAATCTAACATCTCGGCGGTAATATTTGACCACATTCCTGGCTTGCTGACCTCTACGTCTCCGTGAGACCTTTATATACATCTATAACGTAATATAACCTAACCTAACCCAACCTAACATCTCGGCGGTAGTATTTGAAAACATTCCTAGCGAGTTGGCCTCTACGTCTCCGTGGGACCTTTATATACATCAATAACGTAATATAACCTAACCTAACCCAATCTAACATCCAGGCGGTAATATTTGACATCATTCCTGGCGAGTTGGCCTCTACGTCTCCGTTGACCTTCATATACATCAATAACGTAATATAACCTAACCCAACCCAACCTAACATCTCCGCGGTATTATTTGACAACATACCTGGCGAGTTGGCCTCCACGTTTCCGTGGGACCTTTATATACATCAATAACATAATATAAGCTAGCCTAACCTAATCTAACATCTCGGCGGTAATGTTTGACCACATTCCTGGCGAGTTGGCCTCTACGTCCCCGTGGGACCTTTATATACATCAATAACGTAATATAACCTAACCTAACCCAACCTAACATCTCGGCGGTAATATTTGACCACATTCCTGGCGAGTTGGCCTCTACGTCTTCGTGGGACCTTTATATACATCAATAACGTAATATAACTTAACCTAACCCAACCTAACATCTCCGCGGTAATATTTGACAACATACCTGGCTTGTTGGCCTCTACGTCTCCGTGGGACCTTTATATACATCAATAACATAATATAAGCTAGCCTAACCCAATCTAACATCTCGGCGGTAATATTTGACCACATTCCTGGCTTGCTGACCTCTACGTCTCCGTGAGACCTTTATATACATCTATAACGTAATATAACCTAACCTAACCCAACCTAACATCTCGGCGGTAGTATTTGAAAACATTCCTAGCGAGTTGGCCTCTACGTCTCCGTGGGACCTTTATATACATCAATAACGTAATATAACCTAACCTAACCCAATCTAACATCTAGGCGGTAATATTTGACATCATTCCTGGCGAGTTGGCCTCTACGTCTCCGTTGACCTTCATATACATCAATAACGTAATATAACGTAACCTAACCAACCTATCATCTCGGCGGTTATATTTGACAACATTCCTGGCGAGTTGGCTTCTCCGTCTCCGTGGGACCTTCATATACATCAATAACGTAATATAACCTAACCCAACCCAACCTAACATCTCCGCGGTATTATTTGACAACATACCTGGCGAGTTGGCCTCCACGTTTCCGTGGGACCTTTATATACATCAATAACATAATATAAGCTAGCCTAACCTAATCTAACATCTCGGCGGTAATGTTTGACCACATTCCTGGCGAGTTGGCCTCTACGTCCCCGTGGGACCTTTATATACATCAATAACGTAATATAACCTAACCTAACCCAACCTAACATTTCGGCGGTAATATTTGACCACATTCCTGGCGAGTTGGCCTCTACGTTTCCGTGGGACCTTTATATACTTCAATAACGTAATATAACCTAACCTAACCCAACCTAACATCTCCGCGGTATTATTTGACAACATACCTGGCGAGTTGGCCTCCACGTCTCCGTGGGACCTTTATATACATCAATAACATAATATAAGCTAGCCTAACCTAATCTAACATCTCGGCGGTAATGTTTGACCACATTCCTGGCGAGTTGGCCTCTACGTCCCCGTGGGACCTTTATATACATCAATAACGTAATATAACATAACCTAACCCAACCTAACATCTCGGCTGTTATATTTGACGACATTCCTGGCGAGTTGGCCTCTACGTTTCCGTGGGACCTTTATATACTTCAATAACGTAATATAACCTAACCTAACCCAATCTAACATCTCCGCGGTAATATTTGACAACATTCCTGGCGAGTTGGCTTCTCCGTCCCCGTGGGACCTTTATATACATCAATAACGTAATATAACCTAACCTAACCCAACCTAACATCTCGGCGGTAATATTTGACGACATTCCTGGCGAGTTGGCTTCTCCGTCTCCGTGGGACCTTTATATACATCAATAACGTAATGTAACCCAACCTAATCCAACATAACATCTCCGCGGTATTATTTGACAACATACCTGGCGAGTTGGCCTCCACGTCTCCGTGGGACCTTTATATACATCAATAACATAATATAAGCTAGCCTAACCTAATCTAACATCTCGGAGGTAATGTTTGACCACATTCCTGGCGAGTTGGCCTCTACGTCCCCGTGGGATCTTTATATACATCAATAACGTAATATAACCTAACCTAACCCAACCTAACATCTCGGCGGTAATATTTGACAACATTCCTGGCGAGTTGGCTTCTCCGTCCCCGTGGGACCTTTATATACATCAATGACGTAATATAACCTAACCTAACCCAACCTAACATCTCGGCGGTAATATTTGACAACATTCCTGGCGATTTGGCTTCTCCGTCCCCGTGGGACCTTTATATACATCAATAACGTAATATAATCTAACCTAACCCAACCTAACATCTCGACGGTAATATTTGACGACATTCCTGGCGAGTTGGCCTCTACGTTTCCGTGGGACCTTTATATATTTCAATAACGTAATATAACCTAACCTAAATCAACCTATCATCTCGGCGATAATATTTGACAAGATTCCTGGCGAGTTGGCCTTTACGTCTCCGTGGGATCTTTATATACATCAATAACGTAATATAACATAACCTAACCCAATCTAGCATCTCGGCGGTAATATTTGACCACATTCCTGGCTTGTTGGCCTCTACGTCTCCGTGAGACCTTTATATACATCTATAACGTAATATAACCTAACCTAACCCAACCTAACTTCTCGGCGGTAATATTTGAAAACATACCTGGCGAGGTGGCCTCTACGTCTCCGTGGGATATTTATATACATCAATAACATAATATAAGCTAGCCTAACCCAATCTAACATCTCGGCGGTAATATTTGACCACATTCCTGGCCAGTTGGCCTCTACGTCTTCGTGGGACCTTTATATACATCAATAACGTAATATAACTTAACCTAACCCAACCTAACATCTCCGCGGTAATATTTGACAACATACCTGGCTTGTTGGCCTCTACGTCTCCGTGGGACCTTTATATACATCAATAACATAATATAAGCTAGCCTAACCCAATCTAACATCTCGGCGGTAATATTTGACCACATTCCTGGCTTGCTGACCTCTACGTCTCCGTGAGACCTTTATATACATCTATAACGTAATATAACCTAACCTAACCCAACCTAACATCTCGGCGGTAGTATTTGAAAACATTCCTAGCGAGTTGGCCTCTACGTCTCCGTGGGACCTTTATATACATCAATAACGTAATATAACCTAACCTGACCCAATCTAACATTTAGGCGGTAATATTTGACATCATTCCTGGCGAGTTGGCCTCTACGTCTCCGTTGACCTTCATATACATTAATAACATAATATAACGTAACCTAACCAACCTATCATCTCGGCGGTTATATTTGACAACATTCCTGGCGAGTTGGCTTCTCCGTCTCCGTGGGACCTTCATATACATCAATAACGTAATATAACCTAACCCAACCCAACCTAACATCTCCGCGGTATTATTTGACAACATACCTGGCGAGTTGGCCTCCACGTTTCCGTGGGACCTTTATATACATCAATAACATAATATAAGCTAGCCTAACCTAATCTAACATCTCGGCGGTAATGTTTGACCACATTCCTGGCGAGTTGGCCTCTACGTCCCCGTGGGACCTTTATATACATCAATAACGTAATATAACCTAACCTAACCCAACCTAACATTTCGGCGGTAATATTTGACCACATTCCTGGCGAGTTGGCCTCTACGTTTCCGTGGGACCTTTATATACTTCAATAACGTAATATAACCTAACCTAACCCAACCTAACATCTCCGCGGTATTATTTGACAACATACCTGGCGAGTTGGCCTCCACGTCTCCGTGGGACCTTTATATACATCAATAACATAATATAAGCTAGCCTAACCTAATCTAACATCTCGGCGGTAATGTTTGACCACATTCCTGGCGAGTTGGCCTCTACGTCCCCGTGGGACCTTTATATACATCAATAACGTAATATAACATAACCTAACCCAACCTAACATCTCGGCTGTTATATTTGACGACATTCCTGGCGAGTTGGCCTCTACGTTTCCGTGGGACCTTTATATACTTCAATAACGTAATATAAGCTAACCTAACCCAATGTAACATCTCCGCGGTAATATTTGACAACATTCCTGGCCAGTTGGCTTCTCCGTCCCCGTGGGACCTTTATATACATCAATAACGTAATATAACCTAACCTAACCCAACCTAACATCTCGGCGGTAATATTTGACGACATTCCTGGCGAGTTGGCCTCTACGTTTCCGTGGGACCTTCATATACATCAATAACGAAATATAACCTAACCTAAATCAACCTAACACCTCGGCGGTAATATTTGACAACATTCCTGGCGAGTTGGCTTCTCCATCCCCGTGGGACCTTTATATACATCAATAACGTAATATAACCTAACATAACCCAACCTAATATCTCGGCGGTAATATTTGACGACATTCCTGGCGAGTTGGCTTCTCCGTCTCCGTGGGACCTTTATATACATCAATAACGTAATATAATCTAACCTAACCCAACCTAACATCTCGACGGTAATATTTGACGACATTCCTGGCGAGTTGGCCTCTACGTTTCCGTGGGACCTTTATATATTTCAATAACGTAATATAACCTAACCTAAATCAACCTATCATCTCGGCGATAATATTTGACAAGATTCCTGGCGAGTTGGCCTTTACGTCTCCGTGGGATCTTTATATACATCAATAACGTAATATAACATAACCTAACCCAATCTAGCATCTCGGCGGTAATATTTGACCACATTCCTGGCTTGTTGGCCTCTACGTCTCCGTGAGACCTTTATATACATCTATAACGTAATATAACCTAACCTAACCCAACCTAACTTCTCGGCGGTAATATTTGAAAACATACCTGGCGAGGTGGCCTCTACGTCTCCGTGGGATATTTATATACATCAATAACATAATATAAGCTAGCCTAACCCAATCTAACATCTCGGCGGTAATATTTGACCACATTCCTGGCCAGTTGGCCTCTACGTCTTCGTGGGACCTTTATATACATCAATAACGTAATATAACTTAACCTAACCCAACCTAACATCTCCGCGGTAATATTTGACAACATACCTGGCTTGTTGGCCTCTACGTCTCCGTGGGACCTTTATATACATCAATAACATAATATAAGCTAGCCTAACCCAATCTAACATCTCGGCGGTAATATTTGACCACATTCCTGGCTTGCTGACCTCTACGTCTCCGTGAGACCTTTATATACATCTATAACGTAATATAACCTAACCTAACCCAACCTAACATCTCGGCGGTAGTATTTGAAAACATTCCTAGCGAGTTGGCCTCTACGTCTCCGTGGGACCTTTATATACATCAATAACGTAATATAACCTAACCTAACCCAATCTAACATTTAGGCGGTAATATTTGACATCATTCCTGGCGAGTTGGCCTCTACGTCTCCGTTGACCTTCATATACATTAATAACATAATATAACGTAACCTAACCAACCTATCATCTCGGCGGTTATATTTGACAACATTCCTGGCGAGTTGGCTTCTCCGTCTCCGTGGGACCTTCATATACATCAATAACGTAATATAACCTAACCCAACCCAACCTAACATCTCCGCGGTATTATTTGACAACATACCTGGCGAGTTGGCCTCCACGTTTCCGTGGGACCTTTATATACATCAATAACATAATATAAGCTAGCCTAACCTAATCTAACATCTCGGCGGTAATGTTTGACCACATTCCTGGCGAGTTGGCCTCTACGTCCCCGTGGGACCTTTATATACATCAATAACGTAATATAACCTAACCTAACCCAACCTAACATTTCGGCGGTAATATTTGACCACATTCCTGGCGAGTTGGCCTCTACGTTTCCGTGGGACCTTTATATACTTCAATAACGTAATATAACCTAACCTAACCCAACCTAACATCTCCGCGGTATTATTTGACAACATACCTGGCGAGTTGGCCTCCACGTCTCCGTGGGACCTTTATATACATCAATAACATAATATAAGCTAGCCTAACCTAATCTAACATCTCGGCGGTAATGTTTGACCACATTCCTGGCGAGTTGGCCTCTACGTCCCCGTGGGACCTTTATATACATCAATAACGTAATATAACATAACCTAACCCAACCTAACATCTCGGCTGTTATATTTGACGACATTCCTGGCGAGTTGGCCTCTACGTTTCCGTGGGACCTTTATATACTTCAATAACGTAATATAAGCTAACCTAACCCAATGTAACATCTCCGCGGTAATATTTGACAACATTCCTGGCCAGTTGGCTTCTCCGTCCCCGTGGGACCTTTATATACATCAATAACGTAATATAACCTAACCTAACCCAACCTAACATCTCGGCGGTAATATTTGACGACATTCCTGGCGAGTTGGCCTCTACGTTTCCGTGGGACCTTCATATACATCAATAACGAAATATAACCTAACCTAAATCAACCTAACACCTCGGCGGTAATATTTGACAACATTCCTGGCGAGTTGGCTTCTCCATCCCCGTGGGACCTTTATATACATCAATAACGTAATATAACCTAACATAACCCAACCTAATATCTTGGCGGTAATATTTGACGACATTCCTGGCGAGTTGGCTTCTCCGTCTCCGTGGGACCTTTATATACATCAATAACGTAATGTAACCCAACCTAATCCAACCTAACATCTCCGCGGTATTATTTGACAACATAACTGGCGAGTTGGCCTCCACGTCTCCGTGGGACCTTTATATACATCAATAACATAATATAAGCTAGCCTAACCTAATCTAACATCTCGGCGGTAATGTTTGACCACATTCCTGGCGAGTTGGCCTCTACGTCCCCGTGGGACCTTTATATACATCAATAACGTAATATAACCTAACCTAACCCAACCTAACATCTCGGCGGTAATATTTGACAACATTCCTGGCGAGTTGGCTTCTCCGTCCCCGTGGGACCTTTATATACATCAATAACGTAATATAATCTAACCTAACCCAACCTAACATCTCGACGGTAATATTTGACGACATTCCTGGCGAGTTGGCCTCTACGTTTCCGTGGGACCTTTATATATTTCAATAACGTAATATAACCTAACCTAAATCAACCTATCATCTCGGCGATAATATTTGACAAGATTCCTGGCGAGTTGGCCTCTACGTCTCCGTGGGATCTTTATATACATCAATAACGTAATATAACATAACCTAACCCAATCTAGCATCTCGGCGGTAATATTTGACCACATTCCTGGCTTGTTGGCCTCTACGTCTCCGTGAGACCTTTATATACATCTATAACGTAATATAACCTAACCTAACCCAACCTAACTTCTCGGCGGTAATATTTGAAAACATACCTGGCGAGGTGGCCTCTACGTCTCCGTGGGATATTTATATACATCAATAACATAATATAAGCTAGCCTAACCCAATCTAACATCTCGGCGGTAATATTTGACCACATTCCTGGCGAGTTGGCCTCTACGTCTTCGTGGGACCTTTATATACATCAATAACGTAATATAACTTAACCTAACCCAACCTAACATCTCCGCGGTAATATTTGACAACATACCTGGCTTGTTGGCCTCTACGTCTCCGTGGGACCTTTATATACATCAATAACATAATATAAGCTAGCCTAACCCAATCTAACATCTCGGCGGTAATATTTGACCACATTCCTGGCTTGCTGACCTCTACGTCTCCGTGAGACCTTTATATACATCTATAACGTAATATAACCTAACCTAACCCAACCTAACATCTCGGCGGTAGTATTTGAAAACATTCCTAGCGAGTTGGCCTCCACGTCTCCGTGGGACCTTTATATACATCAATAACGTAATATAACCTAACCTAACCCAATCTAACATCTAGGCGGTAATATTTGACATCATTCCTGGCGAGTTGGCCTCTACGTCTCCGTTGACCTTCATATACATCAATAACGTAATATAACGTAACCTAACCAACCTATCATCTCGGCGGTTATATTTGACAACATTCCTGGCGAGTTGGCTTCTCCGTCTCCGTGGGACCTTCATATACATCAATAACGTAATATAACCTAACCCAACCCAACCTAACATCTCCGCGGTATTATTTGACAACATACCTGGCGAGTTGGCCTCCACGTTTCCGTGGGACCTTTATATACATCAATAACGTAATATAAGCTAGCCTAACCTAATCTAACATCTCGGCGGTAATGTTTGACCACATTCCTGGCGAGTTGGCCTCTACGTCCCCGTGGGACCTTTATATACATCAATAACGTAATATAACCTAACCTAACCCAACCTAACATTTCGGCGGTAATATTTGACCACATTCCTGGCCAGTTGGCGTCTACGTTTCCGTGGGACCTTTATATACTTCAATAAGGTAATACAACCTAGCCTAACCCAACCTAACATCTCCGCGGTATTATTTGACAACATACCTGGCGAGTTGGCCTCCACGTCTCCGTGGGACCTTTATATACATCAATAACATAATATAAGCTAGCCTAACCTAATCTAACATCTCGGCGGTAATGTTTGACCACATTCCTGGCGAGTTGGCCTCTCCGTCCCCGTGGGACCTTTATATACATCAATAACGTAATATAACATAACCTAACCCAACCTAACATCTCGGCTGTTATATTTGACGACATTCCTTGCGAGTTGGCATCTACGTTTCCGTGGGACCTTTATATACTTCAATAACGTAATATAACCTAACCTAACCCAATCTAACATCTCCGCGGTAATATTTGACAACATTCCTGGCGAGTTGGCTTCTCCGTCCCCGTGGGACCTTTATATACATCAATAACGTAATATAACCTAACCTAACCCAACCTAACATCTCGGCGGTAATATTTGACGACATTCCTGGCGAGTTGGACTCTACGTTTCCGTGGGACCTTCATATACATCAATAACGAAATATAACCTAACCTAAATCAACCTAACATCTCGGCGGTAATATTTGACAACATTCCTGGCGAGTTGGCTTCTCCATCCCCGTGGGACCTTTATATACATCAATAACGTAATATAACCTAACCTAACCCAACCTAACGTCTCGGCGGTAATATTTGACGACATTCCTGGCGAGTTGGCCTCTACGTTTCCGTGGGACCTTTATATACTTCAATAACGTAATATAACCTAACCTAAATCAACCTATCATCTCGGCGATAATATTTGACAAGATTCCTGGCGAGTTGGCCTCTACGTCCCCGTGGGACCTTCATATACATCAATAACGAAATATAACCTAACCTAAATCAACCTAACACCTCGGCGGTAATATTTGACAACATTCCTGGCGAGTTGGCTTCTCCATCCCCGTGGGACCTTTATATACATCAATAACGTAATATAACCTAACCTAACCCAACCTAACATCTCGGCGGTAATATTTGACAACATTCCTGGCGAGTTGGCTTCTCCGTCCCCGTGGGACCTTTATATACATCAATAACGTAATATAATCTAACCTAACCCAACCTAACATCTCGACGGTAATATTTGACGACATTCCTGGCGAGTTGGCCTCTACGTTTCCGTGGGACCTTTATATATTTCAATAACGTAATATAACCTAACCTAAATCAACCTATCATCTCGGCGATAATATTTGACAAGATTCCTGGCGAGTTGGCCTCTACGTCTCCGTGGGATCTTTATATACATCAATAACGTAATATAACATAACCTAACCCAATCTAGCATCTCGGCGGTAATATTTGACCACATTCCTGGCTTGTTGGCCTCTACGTCTCCGTGAGACCTTTATATACATCTATAACGTAATATAACCTAACCTAACCCAACCTAACTTCTCGGCGGTAATATTTGGAAACATACCTGGCGAGGTGGCCTCTACGTCTCCGTGGGATATTTATATACATCAATAACATAATATAAGCTAGCCTAACCCAATCTAACATCTCGGCGGTAATATTTGACCACATTCCTGGCGAGTTGGCCTCTACGTCTTCGTGGGACCTTTATATACATCAATAACGTAATATAACTTAACCTAACCCAACCTAACATCTCCGCGGTAATATTTGACAACATACCTGGCTTGTTGGCCTCTACGTCTCCGTGGGACCTTTATATACATCAATAACATAATATAAGCTAGCCTAACCCAATCTAACATCTCGGCGGTAATATTTGACCACATTCCTGGCTTGCTGACCTCTACGTCTCCGTGAGACCTTTATATACATCTATAACGTAATATAACCTAACCTAACCCAACCTAACATCTCGGCGGTAGTATTTGAAAACATTCCTAGCGAGTTGGCCTCCACGTCTCCGTGGGACCTTTATATACATCAATAACGTAATATAACCTAACCTAACCCAATCTAACATCTAGGCGGTAATATTTGACATCATTCCTGGCGAGTTGGCCTCTACGTCTCCGTTGACCTTCATATACATCAATAACGTAATATAACGTAACCTAACCAACCTATCATCTCGGCGGTTATATTTGACAACATTCCTGGCGAGTTGGCTTCTCCGTCTCCGTGGGACCTTCATATACATCAATAACGTAATATAACCTAACCCAACCCAACCTAACATCTCCGCGGTATTATTTGACAACATACCTGGCGAGTTGGCCTCCACGTTTCCGTGGGACCTTTATATACATCAATAACGTAATATAAGCTAGCCTAACCTAATCTAACATCTCGGCGGTAATGTTTGACCACATTCCTGGCGAGTTGGCCTCTACGTCCCCGTGGGACCTTTATATACATCAATAACGTAATATAACCTAACCTAACCCAACCTAACATTTCGGCGGTAATATTTGACCACATTCCTGGCCAGTTGGCGTCTACGTTTCCGTGGGACCTTTATATACTTCAATAAGGTAATATAACCTAGCCTAACCCAACCTAACATCTCCGCGGTATTATTTGACAACATACCTGGCGAGTTGGCCTCCACGTCTCCGTGGGACCTTTATATACATCAATAACATAATATAAGCTAGCCTAACCTAATCTAACATCTCGGCGGTAATGTTTGACCACATTCCTGGCGAGTTGGCCTCTACGTCCCCGTGGGACCTTTATATACATCAATAACGTAATATAACATAACCTAACCCAACCTAACATCTCGGCTGTTATATTTGACGACATTCCTTGCGAGTTGGCATCTACGTTTCCGTGGGACCTTTATATACTTCAATAACGTAATATAACCTAACCTAACCCAATCTAACATCTCCGCGGTAATATTTGACAACATTCCTGGCGAGTTGGCTTCTCCGTCCCCGTGGGACCTTTATATACATCAATAACGTAATATAACCTAACCTAACCCAACCTAACATCTCGGCGGTAATATTTGACGACATTCCTGGCGAGTTGGACTCTACGTTTCCGTGGGACCTTCATATACATCAATAACGAAATATAACCTAACCTAAATCAACCTAACATCTCGGCGGTAATATTTGACAACATTCCTGGCGAGTTGGCTTCTCCATCCCCGTGGGACCTTTATATACATCAATAACGTAATATAACCTAACCTAACCCAACCTAACGTCTCGGCGGTAATATTTGACGACATTCCTGGCGAGTTGGCCTCTACGTTTCCGTGGGACCTTTATATACTTCAATAACGTAATATAACCTAACCTAAATCAACCTATCATCTCGGCGATAATATTTGACAAGATTCCTGGCGAGTTGGCCTCTACGTCCCCGTGGGACCTTTATATACATCAATAACGTAATATAACCTAACCTAACCCAACCTAACATTTCGGCTGTAATATTTGACGACATTCCTGGCGAGTTGGCCTCTACGTTTCCGTGGGACCTTTATATACTTCAATAACGTAATATAACCTAACCTAACCCAACCTAACATCTCCGCGGTATTATTTGACAACATACCTGGCGAGTTGGCCTCCACGTCTCCGTGGGACCTTTATATACATCAATAACATAATATAAGCTAGCCTAACCTAATCTAACATCTCGGCGGTAATGTTTGACCACATTCCTGGCGAGTTGGCCTCTACGTCCCCGTGGGACCTTTATATACATCAATAACGTAATATAACCTAGCCTAACCCAACCTAACATCTCGGCGGTAATATTTGACAACATTCCTGGCGAGTTGGCCTCTACGTCTCCGTGGGATCTTTATATACATCAATAACGTAATATAACATAACCTAACCCAATCTAGCATCTCGGCGGTAATATTTGACCACATTCCTGGCTTGTTGGCCTCTACGTCTCCGTGAGACCTTTATATACATCTATAACGTAATATAACCTAACCTAACCCAACCTAACTTCTCGGCGGTAATATTTGAAAACATACCTGGCGAGGTGGCCTCTACGTCTCCGTGGGATATTTATATACATCAATAACATAATATAAGCTAGCCTAACCCAATCTAACATCTCGGCGGTAATATTTGACCACATTCCTGGCGAGTTGGCCTCTACGTCTTCGTGGGACCTTTATATACATCAATAACGTAATATAACTTAACCTAACCCAACCTAACATCTCCGCGGTAATATTTGACAACATACCTGGCTTGTTGGCCTCTACGTCTCCGTGGGACCTTTATATACATCAATAACATAATATAAGCTAGCCTAACCCAATCTAACATCTCGGCGGTAATATTTGACCACATTCCTGGCTTGCTGACCTCTACGTCTCCGTGAGACCTTTATATACATCTATAACGTAATATAACCTAACCTAACCCAACCTAACATCTCGGCGGTAGTATTTGAAAACATTCCTAGCGAGTTGGCCTCTACGTCTCCGTGGGACCTTTATATACATCAATAACGTAATATAACCTAACCTAACCCAATCTAACATCTAGGCGGTAATATTTGACATCATTCCTGGCGAGTTGGCCTCTACGTCTCCGTTGACCTTCATATACATCAGTAACGTAATATAACGTAACCTAACCAACCTATCATCTCGGCGGTTATATTTGACAACATTCCTGGCGAGTTGGCTTCTCCGTCTCCGTGGGACCTTCATATACATCAATAACGTAATATAACCTAACCCAACCCAACCTAACATCTCCGCGGTATTATTTGACAACATACCTGGCGAGTTGGCCTCCACGTCTCCGTGGGACCTTTATATACATCAATAACATAATATAAGCTAGCCTAACCTAATCTAACATCTCGGCGGTAATGTTTGACCACATTCCTGGCGAGTTGGCCTCTACGTCCCCGTGGGACCTTTATATACATCAATAACGTAATATAACATAACCTAACCCAACCTAACATCTCGGCTGTTATATTTGACGACATTCCTGGCGAGTTGGCCTCTACGTTTCCGTGGGACCTTCATATACATCAATAACGAAATATAACCTAACCTAAATCAACCTAACATCTCGGCGGTAATATTTGACAACATTCCTGGCGAGTTGGCTTCTCCATCCCCGTGGGACCTTTATATACATCAATAACGTAATATAACCTAACATAACCCAACCTAATATCTCGGCGGTAATATTTGACGACATTCCTGGCGAGTTGGCTTCTCCGCCTCCGTGGGACCTTTATATACATCAATAACGTAATGTAACCCAACCTAATCCAACCTAACATCTCCGCGGTATTATTTGACAACATACCTGGCGAGTTGGCCTCCACGTCTCCGTGGGACCTTTATATACATCAATAACATAATATAAGCTAGCCTAACCTAATCTAACATCTCGGCGGTAATGTTTGACCACATTCCTGGCGAGTTGGCCTCTACGTCCCCGTGGCACCTTTATATACATCAATAACGTAATATAACCTAACCTAACCCAACCTAACATCTCGGCGGTAATATTTGACGACATTCCTGGCGAGTTGGCCTCTACGTTTCCGTGGGACCTTTATATATTTCAATAACGTAATATAACCTAACCTAAATCAACCTATCATCTCGGCGATAATATTTGACAAGATTCCTGGCGAGTTGGCCTCTACGTCTCCGTGGGATCTTTATATACATCAATAACGTAATATAACATAACCTAACCCAATCTAGCATCTCGGCGGTAATATTTGACCACATTCCTGGCTTGTTGGCCTCTACGTCTCCGTGAGACCTTTATATACATCTATAACGTAATATAACCTAACCTAACCCAACCTAACTTCTCGGCGGTAATATTTGAAAACATATCTGGCGAGTTGGCCTCTACGTCCCCGTGGGACCTTTATATACATCAATAACGTAATATAACCTAACCTAACCCAACCTAACATCTCGGCGGTAATATTTGACAACATTCCTGGCGAGTTGGCTTCTCCGTCCCCGTGGGTCCTTTATATACATCAATGACGTAATATAACCTAACCTAACCCAACCTAACATCTCGGCGGTAATATTTGACGACATTCCTGGCGAGTTGGCCTCTACGTTTCCGTGGGACCTTTATATACTTCAATAACGTAATATATCCTAACCTAACCCAATCTAACATCTCCGCGGTAATATTTGACAACATTCCTGGCGAGTTGGCCTCTACGTTTCCGTTTGACCTTCATATACATCAATAACGCAATCTAACTTAACATAACCCAACCTAACATCTGGGCGGTAATATTTGACAACATTCCTGGCGAGTTGGCTTCTCCGTCCCCGTGGGACCTTTATATACATCAATAACGTAATATAACCTAACCTAACCCAACCTAACATCTCGGCGGTAATATTTGACGACATTCCTGGCGAGTTGGCCTCTACGTTTCCGTGGGACCTTTATATACTTCAAGAACGTAATATAACCTAACCTAAATCAACCTATCACCTCGGCGATAATATTTGACAAGATTCCTGGCGAGTTGGCCTCTACGTCTCCGTGGGATCTTTATATACATCAATAACGTAATATAACATAACCTAACCCAATCTAGCATCTCGGCTGTAATATTTCACCACATTCCTGGCTTGTTGGCCTCTACGTCTCCGTGAGACCTTTATATACATCTATAACGTAATATAACCTAACCTAACCCAACCTAACTTCTCGGCGGTAATATTTGAAAACATACCTGGCGAGGTGGCCTCTACGTCTCCGTGGGATATTTATATACATCAATAACATAATATAAGCTAGCCTAACCCAATCTAACATCTCGGCGGTAATATTTGACCACATTCCTGGCGAGTTGGCCTCTACGTTTCCGTGGGACCTTTATATACTTCAATAACGTAATATAACGTAACCTAAATCAACCTATCATCTCGGCGATAATATTTGACAAGATTCCTGGCGAGTTGGCCTCTACGTCTCCGTGGGATCTTTATATACATCAACAACGTAATATAACATAACCTAACCCAATCTAGCATCTCGGCGGTAATATTTGACCACATTCCTGGCTTGTTGGCCTCTACGTCTCCGTGAGAACTATATATACATCTATAACGTAATATAACCTAACCTAACCCAACCTAACTTCTCGGCGGTAATATTTGAAAACATACCTGGCGAGGTGGCCTCTACGTCTCCGTGGGATATTTATATACATCAATAACATAATATAAGCTAGCCTAACCCAATCTAACATCTCGGCGGTAATATTTGACCACATTCCTGGCGAGTTGGCCTCTACGTCTTCGTGGGACCTTTATATACATCAATAACGTAATATAACTTAACCTAACCCAACCTAACATCTCCGCGGTAATATTTGACAACATACCTGGCGAATTGGCCTCTACGTCTCCGTGGGCCCTTCATATACATCAATAACGAAATATAACCTAACCTAAATCAACCTAACATCTCGGCGGTAATATTTGACAACATTCCTGGCGAGTTGGCTTCTCCATCCCCGTGGGACCTTTATATACATCAATAACGTAATATAACCTAACCTAACCCAACCTAACGTCTCGGCGGTAATATTTGACGACATTCCTGGCGAGTTGGCCTCTACGTTTCCGTGGGACCTTTATATACTTCAATAACGTAATATAACCTAACCTAAATCAACCTATTATCTCGGCGGTAATATTTGACCACATTCCTGGCGAGTTGGCCTCTACGTCTCCGTGGGATCTTTATATACATCAATAACGTAATATAACCTAACCTAACCCAACCTAACATCTCGGCGGTAATATTTGACGACATTCCTGGCGAGTTGGCCTCTACGTCTCCGTGGGACCTTTATATACATCAATAACGTAATATAACCTAACCTAACCCAATCTAACATCTAGGCGGTAATATTTGACATCATTCCTGGCGAGTTGGCCTCTACGTCTCCGTTGACCTTCATATACATCAATAACGTAATATAACGTAACCTAACCAACCTATCATCTCGGCGGTTATATTTGACAACATTCCTGGCGAGTTGGCTTCTCCGTCTCCGTGGGACCTTCATATACATCAATAACGTAATATAACCTAACCCCACCCAACCTAACATCTCCGCGGTATTATTTGACAACATACCTGGCGAGTTGGCCTCCACGTTTCCGTGGGACCTTTATATACATCAATAACATAATATAAGCTAGCCTAACCTAATCTAACATCTCGGCGGTAATGTTTGACCACATTCCTGGCGAGTTGGCCTCTACGTCCCCGTGGGACCTTTATATACATCAATAACGTAATATAACCTAACCTAACCCAACCTAACATTTCGGCGGTAATATTTGACCACATTCCTGGCGAGTTGGCCTCTACGTTTCCGTCGGACCTTTATATACTTCAATAACGTAATATAACCTAACCTAACCCAACCTAACATCTCCGCGGTATTATTTGACAACATACCTGGCGAGTTGGCCTCCACGTCTCCGTGGGACCTTTATATACATCAATAACATAATATAAGCTAGCCTAACCTAATCTAACATCTCGGCGGTAATGTTTGACCACATTCCTGGCGAGTTGGCCTCTACGTCCCCGTGGGACCTTTATATACATCAATAACGTAATATAACATAACCTAACCCAACCTAACATCTCGGCTGTTATATTTGACGACATTCCTGGCGAGTTGGCCTCTACGTTTCCGTGGGACCTTTATATACTTCAATAACGTAATATAACCTAACCTAACCCAATCTAACATCTCCGCGGTAATATTTGACAACATTCCTGGCGAGTTGGCTTCTCCGTCCCCGTGGGACCTTTATATACATCAATAACGTAATATAACCTAACCTAACCCAACCTAACATCTCGGCGGTAATATTTGACGACATTCCTGGCGAGTTGGCCTCTACGTTTCCGTGGGACCTTCATATACATCAATAACGAAATATAACCTAACCTAAATCAACCTAACATCTCGGCGGTAATATTTGACAACATTCCTGGCGAGTTGGCTTCTCCATCCCCGTGGGACCTTTATATACATCAATAACGTAATATAACCTAACATAACCCAACCTAATATCTCGGCGGTAATATTTGACGACATTCCTGGCGAGTTGGCTTCTCCGTCTCCGTGGGACCTTTATATACATCAATAACGTAATGTAACCCAACCTAATCCAACCTAACATCTCCGCGGTATTATTTGACAACATACCTGGCGAGTTGGCCTCCACGTCTCCGTGGGACCTTTATATACATCAATAACATAATATAAGCTAGCCTAACCTAATCTAACATCTCGGCGGTAATGTTTGACCACATTCCTGGCGTGTTGGCCTCTACGTCCCCGTGGCACCTTTATATACATCAATAACGTAATATAACATAACCTAACCCAATCTAGCATCTCGGCGGTAATATTTGACCACATTCCTGGCTTGTTGGCCTCTACGTCTCCGTGAGACCTTTATATACATCTATAACGTAATATAACCTAACCTAACCCAACCTAACTTCTCGGCGGTAATATTTGAAAACATATCTGGCGAGTTGGCCTCTACGTCCCCGTGGGACCTTTATATACATCAATAACGTAATATAACCTAACCTAACCCAACCTAACATCTCGGCGGTAATATTTGACAACATTCCTGGCGAGTTGGCTTCTCCGTCCCCGTGGGTCCTTTATATACATCAATGACGTAATATAACCTAACCTAACCCAATCTAGCATCTCGGCGGTAATATTTGACCACATTCCTGGCTTGTTGGCCTCTACGTCTCCGTGAGACCTTTATATACATCTATAACGTAATATAACCTAACCTAACCCAACCTAACTTCTCGGCGGTAATATTTGAAAACATATCTGGCGAGTTGGCCTCTACGTCCCCGTGGGACCTTCATATACATCAATAACGCAATCTAACTTAACATAACCCAAACTAACATCTGGGCGGTAATATTTGACAACATTCCTGGCGAGTTGGCTTCTCCGTCCCCGTGGGACCTTTATATACATCAATAACGTAATATAACCTAACCTAACCCAACCTAACATCTCGGCGGTAATATTTGACGACATTCCTGGCGAGTTGGCCTCTACGTTTCCGTGGGACCTTTATATACTTCAAGAACGTAATATAACCTAACCTAAATCAACCTATCATCTCGGCGATAATATTTGACAAGATTCCTGGCGAGTTGGCCTCTACGTCTCCGTGGGATCTTTATATACATCAATAACGTAATATAACATAACCTAACCCAATCTAGCATCTCGGCTGTAATATTTCACCACATTCCTGGCTTGTTGGCCTCTACGTCTCCGTGAGACCTTTATATACATCTATAACGTAATATAACCTAACCTAACCCAACCTAACTTCTCGGCGGTAATATTTGAAAACATACCTGGCGAGGTGGCCTCTACGTCTCCGTGGGATATTTATATACATCAATAACATAATATAAGCTAGCCTAACCCAATCTAACTTCTCGGCGGTAATATTTGAAAACATACCTGGCGAGGTGGCCTCTACGTCTCCGTGGGATATTTATATACATCAATAACATAATATAAGCTAGCCTAACCCAATCTAACATCTCGGCGGTAATATTTGACCACATTCCTGGCGAGTTGGCCTCTACGTCTTCGTGGGACCTTTATATACATCAATAACGTAATATAACGTAACCTAAATCAACCTATCATCTCGGCGATAATATTTGACAAGATTCCTGGCGAGTTGGCCTCTACGTCTCCGTGGGATCTTTATATACATCAATAACGTAATATAACATAACCTAACCCAATCTAGCATCTCGGCGGTAATATTTGACCACATTCCTGGCTTGTTGGCCTCTACGTCTCCGTGAGAACTATATATACATCTATAACGTAATATAACCTAACCTAACCCAACCTAACTTCTCGGCGGTAATATTTGAAAACATACCTGGCGAGGTGGCCTCTACGTCTCCGTGGGATATTTATATACATCAATAACATAATATAAGCTAGCCTAACCCAATCTAACATCTCGGCGGTAATATTTGACCACATTCCTGGCGAGTTGGCCTCTACGTCTTCGTGGGACCTTTATATACATCAATAACGTAATATAACTTAACCTAACCCAACCTAACATCTCCGCGGTAATATTTGACGACATTCCTGGCGAGTTGGCCTCTACGTTTCCGTGGGACCTTTATATACTTCAATAACGTAATATAACCTAACCTAAATCAACCTATCATCTCGGCGATAATATTTGACAAGATTCCTGGCGAGTTGGCCTCTACGTCTCCGTGGGATCTTCATATACATCAATAACGAAATATAACCTAACCTAAATCAACCTAACATCTCGGCGGTAATATTTGACAACATTCCTGGCGAGTTGGCTTCTCCATCCCCGTGGGACCTTTATATACATCAATAACGTAATATAACCTAACCTAACCCAACCTAACGTCTCGGCGGTAATATTTGACAAGATTCCTGGCGAGTTGGCCTCTACGTCTCCGTGGGATCTTTATATACATCAATAACGTAATATAACATAACCTAACCTAAATCAACCTATCATCTCGGCAATAATATTTGACAAGATTCCTGGCGAGTTGGCCTCTACGTCTCCGTGGGATCTTTATATACATCAATAACGTAATATAACATAACCTAACCCAATCTAGCATCTCGGCTGTAATATTTGACCACATTCCTGGCTTGTTGGCCTCTACGTCTCCGTGAGACCTTTATATACATCTATAACGTAATATAACCTAACCTAACCCAACCTAACTTCTCGGCGGTAATATTTGAAAACATACCTGGCGAGGTGCCCTCTACGTCTCCGTGGGATATTTATATACATCAATAACATAATATAAGCTAGCCTAACCCAATCTAACATCTCGGCGGTAATATTTGACCACATTCCTGGCGAGTTGGCCTCTACGTCTCCGTGGGCCCTTCATATACATCAATAACGAAATATAACCTAACCTAAATCAACCTAACATCTCGGCGGTAATATTTGACAACATTCCTGGCGAGTTGGCTTCTCCATCCCCGTGGGACCTTTATATACATCAATAACGTAATATAACCTAACCTAACCCAACCTAACGTCTCGGCGATAATATTTGACGACATTCCTGGCGAGTTGGCCTCTACGTTTCCGTGGGACCTTTATATACTTCAATAACGTAATATAACCTAACCTAAATCAACCTATTATCTCGGCGATAATATTTGACAAGATTCCTGGCGAGTTGGCCTCTACGTCTCCGTGGGATCTTTATATACATCAATAACGTAATATAACCTAACCTAACCCAACCTAACATCTCGGCGGTAATATTTGACGTCATTCCTGGCGAGTTGGCCTCTACGTTTCCGTGGGACCTTTATATACTTCAATAACGTAATATAAGCTAGCCTAACCCAATCTAACATCTCGGCGGTAATATTTGACCACATTCCTGGCTTGCTGACCTCTACGTCTCCGTGAGACCTTTATATACACCTATAACGTAATATAACCTAACCTAACCCAACCTAACATCTCGGCGATAATGTTTGACCACATTCCTGGCGAGTTGGCCTCTACGTCCCCGTGGGACCTTTATATACATCAATAACGTAATATAACCTAGCCTAACCCAACCTAACATCTCGGCGGTAATATTTGACAACATTCCTGGCGAGTTGGCTTCTCCGCCCCGTGGGACCTTTATATACATCAATGACGTAATATAACCTAACCTAACCCAACCTAACATCTCGGCTGTTATATTTGACGACATTCCTGGCCAGTTGGCCTCTACGTTTCCGTGGGACCTTTATATACTTCAATAACGTAATATAACCTAACCTAACCCAATCTAACATCTCCGCGGTAATATTTTACAACATTCCTGGCGAGTTGGCTTCTCCGTCCCCGCGGGACCTTTATATACATCAATAACGTAATATAACCTAACCTAACCCAACCTAACATCTCGGCGGTAATATTTGACGACATTCCTGGCGAGTTGGCCTCTACGTTTCCGTGGGACCGTTATATACTTCAATAACGTAATATATCCTAACCTAACCCAATCTAACATCTCCGCGGTAATATTTGACAACATTCCTGGCGAGTTGGCCTCTACGTCTCCGTGGGATCTTCATATACATCAATAACGAAATATAACCTAACCTAAATCAACCTAACATCTCGGCGGTAATATTTGACAACATTCCTGGCGAGTTGGCTTCTCCATCCCCGTGGGACCTTTATATACATCAATAACGTAATATAACCTAACCTAACCCAACCTAACGTCTCGGCGGTAATATTTGACAAGATTCCTGGCGAGTTGGCCTCTACGTCTCCGTGGGATCTTTATATACATCAATAACGTAATATAACATAACCTAACCTAAATCAACCTATCATCTCGGCAATAATATTTGACAAGATTCCTGGCGAGTTGGCCTCTACGTCTCCGTGGGATCTTTATATACATCAATAACGTAATATAACATAACCTAACCCAATCTAGCATCTCGGCTGTAATATTTGACCACATTCCTGGCTTGTTGGCCTCTACGTCTCCGTGAGACCTTTATATACATCTATAACGTAATATAACCTAACCTAACCCAACCTAACTTCTCGGCGGTAATATTTGAAAACATACCTGGCGAGGTGCCCTCTACGTCTCCGTGGGATATTTATATACATCAATAACATAATATAAGCTAGCCTAACCCAATCTAACATCTCGGCGGTAATATTTGACCACATTCCTGGCGAGTTGGCCTCTACGTCTTCGTGGGACCTTTATATACATCAATAACGTAATATAACTTAACCTAACCCAACCTAACATCTCCGCGGTAATATTTGACAACATACCTGGCGAGTTGGCCTCTACGTTTCCGTGGGACCTTTATATACTTCAATAACGTAATATAACCTAACCTAACCCAATCTAACATCTCCGCGGTAATATTTGACAACATTCCTGGCGAGTTGGCTTCTCCGTCCCCGTGGGACCTTTATATACATCAATAACGTAATATAACCTAACCTAACCCAACCTAACATCTCGGCGGTAATATTTGACGACATTCCTGGCGAGTTGGCCTCTACGTTTCCGTGGGACCTTCATATACATCAATAACGAAATATAACCTAACCTAAATCAACCTAACATCTCGGCGGTAATATTTGACAACATTCCTGGCGAGTTGGCTTCTCCATCCCCGTGGGACCTTTATATACATCAATAACGTAATATAACCTAACATAACCCAACCTAATATCTCGGCGGTAATATTTGACGACATTCCTGGCGAGTTGGCTTCTCCGTCTCCGTGGGACCTTTATATACATCAATAACGTAATGTAACCCAACCTAATCCAACCTAACATCTCCGCGGTATTATTTGACAACATACCTGGCGAGTTGGCCTCCACGTCTCCGTGGGACCTTTATATACATCAATAACATAATATAAGCTAGCCTAACCTAATCTAACATCTCGGCGGTAATGTTTGACCACATTCCTGGCGTGTTGGCCTCTACGTCCCCGTGGCACCTTTATATACATCAATAACGTAATATAACCTAACCTAACCCAACCTAACATCTCGGCGGTAATATTTGACAACATTCCTGGCGAGTTGGCTTCTCCGTGCCCGTGGGACCTTTATCTACATCAATGACGTAAATAACCTAACCTAACCCTACCTAACATCTCGGCGGTAATATTTGACAACATTCCTGGCGAGTTGGCTTCTCCGTCCCCGTGGGACCTTTATATACATCAATAACGTAATATAACCTAACCTAACCCAACCTAACATCTCGGCGGTAATATTTGACGACATTCCTGGCGAGTTGGCCTCTACGTTTCCGTGGGACCGTTATATACTTCAATAACGTAATATATCCTAACCTAACCCAATCTAACATCTCCGCGGTAATATTTGACAACATTCCTGGCGAGTTGGCCTCTACGTTTCCGTTTGACCTTCATATACATCAATAACGCAATCTAACTTAACATAACCCAACCTAACATCTGGGCGGTAATATTTGACAACATTCCTGGCGAGTTGGCTTCTCCGTCCCCGTGGGACCTTTATATACATCAATAACGTAATATAACCTAACCTAACCCAACCTAACATCTCGGCGGTAATATTTGACGACATTCCTGGCGAGTTGGCCTCTACGTTTCCGTGGGACCTTTATATACTTCAAGAACGTAATATAACCTAACCTAAATCAACCTATCATCTCGGCGATAATATTTGACAAGATTCCTGGCGAGTTGGCCTCTACGTCTCCGTGGGATCTTTATATACATCAATAACGTAATATAACATAACCTAACCCAATCTAGCATCTCGGCTGTAATATTTCACCACATTCCTGGCTTGTTGGCCTCTACGTCTCCGTGAGACCTTTATATACATCTATAACGTAATATAACCTAACCTAACCCAACCTAACTTCTCGGCGGTAATATTTGAAAACATACCTGGCGAGGTGGCCTCTACGTCTCCGTGGGATATTTATATACATCAATAACATAATATAAGCTAGCCTAACCCAATCTAACTTCTCGGCGGTAATATTTGAAAACATACCTGGCGAGGTGGCCTCTACGTCTCCGTGGGATATTTATATACATCAATAACATAATATAAGCTAGCCTAACCCAATCTAACATCTCGGCGGTAATATTTGACCACATTCCTGGCGAGTTGGCCTCTACGTCTTCGTGGGACCTTTATATACATCAATAACGTAATATAACGTAACCTAAATCAACCTATCATCTCGGCGATAATATTTGACAAGATTCCTGGCGAGTTGGCCTCTACGTCTCCGTGGGATCTTTATATACATCAATAACGTAATATAACATAACCTAACCCAATCTAGCATCTCGGCGGTAATATTTGACCACATTCCTGGCTTGTTGGCCTCTACGTCTCCGTGAGAACTATATATACATCTATAACGTAATATAACCTAACCTAACCCAACCTAACTTCTCGGCGGTAATATTTGAAAACATACCTGGCGAGGTGGCCTCTACGTCTCCGTGGGATATTTATATACATCAATAACATAATATAAGCTAGCCTAACCCAATCTAACATCTCGGCGGTAATATTTGACCACATTCCTGGCGAGTTGGCCTCTACGTCTTCGTGGGACCTTTATATACATCAATAACGTAATATAACTTAACCTAACCCAACCTGACATCTCCGCGGTAATATTTGACGACATTCCTGGCGAGTTGGCCTCTACGTTTCCGTGGGACCTTTATATACTTCAATAACGTAATATAACCTAACCTAAATCAACCTATCATCTCGGCGATAATATTTGACAAGATTCCTGGCGAGTTGGCCTCTACGTCTCCGTGGGATCTTCATATACATCAATAACGAAATATAACCTAACCTAAATCAACCTAACATCTCGGCGGTAATATTTGACAACATTCCTGGCGAGTTGGCTTCTCCATCCCCGTGGGACCTTTATATACATCAATAACGTAATATAACCTAACCTAACCCAACCTAACGTCTCGGCGGTAATATTTGACAAGATTCCTGGCGAGTTGGCCTCTACGTCTCCGTGGGATCTTTATATACATCAATAACGTAATATAACATAACCTAACCTAAATCAACCTATCATCTCGGCAATAATATTTGACAAGATTCCTGGCGAGTTGGCCTCTACGTCTCCGTGGGATCTTTATATACATCAATAACGTAATATAACATAACCTAACCCAATCTAGCATCTCGGCTGTAATATTTGACCACATTCCTGGCTTGTTGGCCTCTACGTCTCCGTGAGACCTTTATATACATCTATAACGTAATATAACCTAACCTAACCCAACCTAACTTCTCGGCGGTAATATTTGAAAACATACCTGGCGAGGTGCCCTCTACGTCTCCGTGGGATATTTATATACATCAATAACATAATATAAGCTAGCCTAACCCAATCTAACATCTCGGCGGTAATATTTGACCACATTCCTGGCGAGTTGGCCTCTACGTCTTCGTGGGACCTTTATATACATCAATAACGTAATATAACTTAACCTAACCCAACCTAACATCTCCGCGGTAATATTTGACAACATACCTGGCGAGTTGGCCTCTACGTCTCCGTGGGCCCTTCATATACATCAATAACGAAATATAACTTAACCTAAATCAACCTAACATCTCGGCGGTAATATTTGACAACATTCCTGGCGAGTTGGCTTCTCCATCCCCGTGGGACCTTTATATACATCAATAACGTAATATAACCTAACCTAACCCAACCTAACGTCTCGGCGGTAATATTTGACGACATTCCTGGCGAGTTGGCCTCTACGTTTCCGTGGGACCTTTATATACTTCAATAACGTAATATAACCTAACCTAAATCAACCTATTATCTCGGCGATAATATTTGACAAGATTCCTGGCGAGTTGGCCTCTACGTCTCCGTGGGATCTTTATATACATCAATAACGTAATATAACCTAACCTAACCCAACCTAACATCTCGGCGGTAATATTTGACGTCATTCCTGGCGAGTTGGCCTCTACGTTTCCGTGGGACCTTTATATACTTCAATAACGTAATATAAGCTAGCCTAACCCAATCGAACATCTCGGCGGTAATATTTGACCACATTCCTGGCTTGCTGACCTCTACGTCTCCGTGAGACCTTTATATACACCTATAACGTAATATAACCTAACCTAACCCAACCTAACGTCTCGGCGATAATGTTTGACCACATTCCTGGCGAGTTGGCCTCTACGTCCCCGTGGGACCTTTATATACATCAATAACGTAATATAACCTAGCCTAACCCAACCTAACATCTCGGCGGTAATATTTGACAACATTCCTGGCGAGTTGGCTTCTCCGCCCCGTGGGACCTTTATATACATCAATGACGTAATATAACCTAACCTAACCCAACCTAACATCTCGGCTGTTATATTTGACGACATTCCTGGCCAGTTGGCCTCTACGTTTCCGTGGGACCTTTATATACTTCAATAACGTAATATAACCTAACCTAACCCAATCTAACATCTCCGCGGTAATATTTGACAACATTCCTGGCGAGTTGGCTTCTCCGTCCCCGTGGGACCTTTATATACATCAATAACGTAATATAACCTAACCTAACCCAACCTAACATCTCGGCGGTAATATTTGACGACATTCCTGGCGAGTTGGCCTCTACGTTTCCGTGGGAGCTTCATATACATCAATAACGAAATATAACCTAACCTAATTCAACCTAACATTTCGGCGGTAATATTTGACAACATTCCTGGCGGGTTGGCTTCTCCATCCCCGTGGGACCTTTATATACATCAATAACGTAATATAACCTAACCTAACCCAACCTAACATCTCGGCGGTAATATTTGACGACATTCCTGGCGAGTTGGCTTCTCCGTCTCCGTGGGACCTTTATATACATCAATAACGTAATATAACCCAACCTAATCCAACCTAACATCTCCGCGGTATTATTTGACAACATACCTGGCGAGTTGGCCTCCACGTCTCCGTGGGACCTTTATATACATCAATAACATAATATAAGCTAGCCTAACCTAATCTAACATCTCGGCGGTAATGTTTGACCACATTCCTGGCGAGTTGGCCTCTACGTCCCCGTGGGACCTTTATATACATCTATAACGTAATATAACCTAACCTAACCCAACCTAACTTCTCGGCGGTAATATTTGAAAACATACCTGGCGAGGTGGCCTCTACGTCTCCGTGGGATATTTATATACATCAATAACATAATATAAGCTAGCCTAACCCAATCTAACATCTCGGCGGTAATATTTGACCACATTCCTGGCGAGTTGGCCTCTACGTTTCCGTGGGACCTTTATATACTTCAATAACGTAATATAACGTAACCTAAATCAACCTATCATCTCGGCGATAATATTTGACAAGATTCCTGGCGAGTTGGCCTCTACGTCTCCGTGGGATCTTTATATACATCAATAACGTAATATAACATAACCTAACCCAATCTAGCATCTCGGCGGTAATATTTGACCACATTCCTGGCTTGTTGGCCGCTACGTCTCCGTGAGAACTATATATACATCTATAACGTAATATAACCTAACCTAACCCAACCTAACTTCTCGTCGGTAATATTTGAAAACATACCTGGCGAGGTGGCCTCTACGTCTCCGTGGGATATTTATATACATCAATAACATAATATAAGCTAGCCTAACCCAATCTAACATCCCGGCGGTAATATTTGACCACATTCCTGGCGAGTTGGCCTCTACGTCTTCGTGGGACCTTTATATACATCAATAACGTAATATAACTTAACCTAACCCAACCTAACATCTCCGCGGTAATATTTGACGACATTCCTGGCGAGTTGGCCTCTACGTTTCCGTGGGACCTTTATATACTTCAATAACGTAATATAACCTAACCTGAATCAACCTATCATCTCGGCGATAATATTTGACAAGATTCCTGGCGAGTTGGCCTCTACGTCTCCGTGGGATCTTCATATACATCAATAACGAAATATAACCTAACCTAAATCAACCTAACATCTCGGCGGTAATATTTGACAACATTCCTGGCGAGTTGGCTTCTCCATCCCCGTGGGACCTTTATATACATCAATAACGTAATATAACCTAACCTAACCCAACCTAACGTCTCGGCGGTAATATTTGACAAGATTCCTGGCGAGTTGGCCTCTACGTCTCCGTGGGATCTTTATTGACATCAATAACGTAATATAACATAACCTAACCTAAATCAACCTATCATCTCGGCAATAATATTTGACAAGATTCCTGGCGAGTTGGCCTCTACGTCTCCGTGGGATCTTTATATACATCAATAACATAATATAACATAACCTAACCCAATCTAGCATCTCGGCTGTAATATTTGACCACATTCCTGGCTTGTTGGCCTCTACGTCTCCGTGAGACCTTTATATACATCTATAACGTAATATAACCTAACCTAACCCAACCTAACTTCTCGGCGGTAATATTTGAAAACATACCTGGCGAGGTGCCCTCTACGTCTCCGTGGGATATTTATATACATCAATAACATAATATAAGCTAGCCTAACCCAATCTAACATCTCGGCGGTAATATTTGACCACATTCCTGGCGAGTTGGCCTCTACGTCTTCGTGGGACCTTTATATACATCAATAACGTAATATAACTTAACCTAACCCAACCTAACATCTCCGCGGTAATATTTGACAACATACCTGGCGAGTTGGCCTCTACGTCTCCGTGGGCCCTTCATATACATCAATAACGAAATATAACCTAACCTAAATCAACCTAACATCTCGGCGGTAATATTTGACAACATTCCTGGCGAGTTGGCTTCTCCATCCCCGTGGGACCTTTATATACATCAATAACGTAATATAACCTAACCTAACCCAACCTAACATCTCGGCGGTAATATTTGACAACATTCCTGGCGAGTTGGCTTCTCCATCCCCGTGGGACCTTTATATACATCAATAACGTAATATAACCTAACCTAACCCAACCTAACGTCTCGGCGGTAATATTTGACAAGATTCCTGGCGAGTTGGCCTCTACGTCTCCGTGGGATCTTTATATACATCAATAACGTAATATAACATAACCTAACCTAAATCAACCTATCATCTCGGCAATAATATTTGACAAGATTCCTGGCGAGTTGGCCTCTACGTCTCCGTGGGATCTTTATATACATCAATAACGTAATATAACATAACCTAACCCAATCTAGCATCTCGGCTGTAATATTTGACCACATTCCTGGCTTGTTGGCCTCTACGTCTCCGTGAGACCTTTATATACATCTATAACGTAATATAACCTAACCTAACCCAACCTAACTTCTCGGCGGTAATATTTGAAAACATACCTGGCGAGGTGCCCTCTACGTCTCCGTGGGATATTTATATACATCAATAACATAATATAAGCTAGCCTAACCCAATCTAACATCTCGGCGGTAATATTTGACCACATTCCTGGCGAGTTGGCCTCTACGTCTCCGTGGGCCCTTCATATACATCAATAACGAAATATAACCTAACCTAAATCAACCTAACATCTCGGCGGTAATATTTGACAACATTCCTGGCGAGTTGGCTTCTCCATCCCCGTGGGACCTTTATATACATCAATAACGTAATATAACCTAACCTAACCCAACCTAACGTCTCGGCGATAATATTTGACGACATTCCTGGCGAGTTGGCCTCTACGTTTCCGTGGGACCTTTATATACTTCAATAACGTAATATAACCTAACCTAAATCAACCTATTATCTCGGCGATAATATTTGACAAGATTCCTGGCGAGTTGGCCTCTACGTCTCCGTGGGATCTTTATATACATCAATAACGTAATATAACCTAACCTAACCCAACCTAACATCTCGGCGGTAATATTTGACGTCATTCCTGGCGAGTTGGCCTCTACGTTTCCGTGGGACCTTTATATACTTCAATAACGTAATATAAGCTAGCCTAACCCAATCTAACATCTCGGCGGTAATATTTGACCACATTCCTGGCTTGCTGACCTCTACGTCTCCGTGAGACCTTTATATACACCTATAACGTAATATAACCTAACCTAACCCAACCTAACATCTCGGCGATAATGTTTGACCACATTCCTGGCGAGTTGGCCTCTACGTCCCCGTGGGACCTTTATATACATCAATAACGTAATATAACCTAGCCTAACCCAACCTAACATCTCGGCGGTAATATTTGACAACATTCCTGGCGAGTTGGCTTCTCCGCCCCGTGGGACCTTTATATACATCAATGACGTAATATAACCTAACCTAACCCAACCTAACATCTCGGCTGTTATATTTGACGACATTCCTGGCCAGTTGGCCTCTACGTTTCCGTGGGACCTTTATATACTTCAATAACGTAATATAACCTAACCTAACCCAATCTAACATCTCCGCGGTAATATTTTACAACATTCCTGGCGAGTTGGCTTCTCCGTCCCCGCGGGACCTTTATATACATCAATAACGTAATATAACCTAACCTAACCCAACCTAACATCTCGGCGGTAATATTTGACGACATTCCTGGCGAGTTGGCCTCTACGTTTCCGTGGGACCGTTATATACTTCAATAACGTAATATATCCTAACCTAACCCAATCTAACATCTCCGCGGTAATATTTGACAACATTCCTGGCGAGTTGGCCTCTACGTCTCCGTGGGATCTTCATATACATCAATAACGAAATATAACCTAACCTAAATCAACCTAACATCTCGGCGGTAATATTTGACAACATTCCTGGCGAGTTGGCTTCTCCATCCCCGTGGGACCTTTATATACATCAATAACGTAATATAACCTAACCTAACCCAACCTAACGTCTCGGCGGTAATATTTGACAAGATTCCTGGCGAGTTGGCCTCTACGTCTCCGTGGGATCTTTATATACATCAATAACGTAATATAACATAACCTAACCTAAATCAACCTATCATCTCGGCAATAATATTTGACAAGATTCCTGGCGAGTTGGCCTCTACGTCTCCGTGGGATCTTTATATACATCAATAACGTAATATAACATAACCTAACCCAATCTAGCATCTCGGCTGTAATATTTGACCACATTCCTGGCTTGTTGGCCTCTACGTCTCCGTGAGACCTTTATATACATCTATAACGTAATATAACCTAACCTAACCCAACCTAACTTCTCGGCGGTAATATTTGAAAACATACCTGGCGAGGTGCCCTCTACGTCTCCGTGGGATATTTATATACATCAATAACATAATATAAGCTAGCCTAACCCAATCTAACATCTCGGCGGTAATATTTGACCACATTCCTGGCGAGTTGGCCTCTACGTCTTCGTGGGACCTTTATATACATCAATAACGTAATATAACTTAACCTAACCCAACCTAACATCTCCGCGGTAATATTTGACAACATACCTGGCGAGTTGGCCTCTACGTTTCCGTGGGACCTTTATATACTTCAATAACGTAATATAACCTAACCTAACCCAATCTAACATCTCCGCGGTAATATTTGACAACATTCCTGGCGAGTTGGCTTCTCCGTCCCCGTGGGACCTTTATATACATCAATAACGTAATATAACCTAACCTAACCCAACCTAACATCTCGGCGGTAATATTTGACGACATTCCTGGCGAGTTGGCCTCTACGTTTCCGTGGGACCTTCATATACATCAATAACGAAATATAACCTAACCTAAATCAACCTAACATCTCGGCGGTAATATTTGACAACATTCCTGGCGAGTTGGCTTCTCCATCCCCGTGGGACCTTTATATACATCAATAACGTAATATAACCTAACATAACCCAACCTAATATCTCGGCGGTAATATTTGACGACATTCCTGGCGAGTTGGCTTCTCCGTCTCCGTGGGACCTTTATATACATCAATAACGTAATGTAACCCAACCTAATCCAACCTAACATCTCCGCGGTATTATTTGACAACATACCTGGCGAGTTGGCCTCCACGTCTCCGTGGGACCTTTATATACATCAATAACATAATATAAGCTAGCCTAACCTAATCTAACATCTCGGCGGTAATGTTTGACCACATTCCTGGCGTGTTGGCCTCTACGTCCCCGTGGCACCTTTATATACATCAATAACGTAATATAACCTAACCTAACCCAACCTAACATCTCGGCGGTAATATTTGACAACATTCCTGGCGAGTTGGCTTCTCCGTGCCCGTGGGACCTTTATCTACATCAATGACGTAAATAACCTAACCTAACCCTACCTAACATCTCGGCGGTAATATTTGACAACATTCCTGGCGAGTTGGCTTCTCCGTCCCCGTGGGACCTTTATATACATCAATAACGTAATATAACCTAACCTAACCCAACCTAACATCTCGGCGGTAATATTTGACGACATTCCTGGCGAGTTGGCCTCTACGTTTCCGTGGGACCGTTATATACTTCAATAACGTAATATATCCTAACCTAACCCAATCTAACATCTCCGCGGTAATATTTGACAACATTCCTGGCGAGTTGGCCTCTACGTTTCCGTTTGACCTTCATATACATCAATAACGCAATCTAACTTAACATAACCCAACCTAACATCTGGGCGGTAATATTTGACAACATTCCTGGCGAGTTGGCTTCTCCGTCCCCGTGGGACCTTTATATACATCAATAACGTAATATAACCTAACCTAACCCAACCTAACATCTCGGCGGTAATATTTGACGACATTCCTGGCGAGTTGGCCTCTACGTTTCCGTGGGACCTTTATATACTTCAAGAACGTAATATAACCTAACCTAAATCAACCTATCATCTCGGCGATAATATTTGACAAGATTCCTGGCGAGTTGGCCTCTACGTCTCCGTGGGATCTTTATATACATCAATAACGTAATATAACATAACCTAACCCAATCTAGCATCTCGGCTGTAATATTTCACCACATTCCTGGCTTGTTGGCCTCTACGTCTCCGTGAGACCTTTATATACATCTATAACGTAATATAACCTAACCTAACCCAACCTAACTTCTCGGCGGTAATATTTGAAAACATACCTGGCGAGGTGGCCTCTACGTCTCCGTGGGATATTTATATACATCAATAACATAATATAAGCTAGCCTAACCCAATCTAACTTCTCGGCGGTAATATTTGAAAACATACCTGGCGAGGTGGCCTCTACGTCTCCGTGGGATATTTATATACATCAATAACATAATATAAGCTAGCCTAACCCAATCTAACATCTCGGCGGTAATATTTGACCACATTCCTGGCGAGTTGGCCTCTACGTCTTCGTGGGACCTTTATATACATCAATAACGTAATATAACGTAACCTAAATCAACCTATCATCTCGGCGATAATATTTGACAAGATTCCTGGCGAGTTGGCCTCTACGTCTCCGTGGGATCTTTATATACATCAATAACGTAATATAACATAACCTAACCCAATCTAGCATCTCGGCGGTAATATTTGACCACATTCCTGGCTTGTTGGCCTCTACGTCTCCGTGAGAACTATATATACATCTATAACGTAATATAACCTAACCTAACCCAACCTAACTTCTCGGCGGTAATATTTGAAAACATACCTGGCGAGGTGGCCTCTACGTCTCCGTGGGATATTTATATACATCAATAACATAATATAAGCTAGCCTAACCCAATCTAACATCTCGGCGGTAATATTTGACCACATTCCTGGCGAGTTGGCCTCTACGTCTTCGTGGGACCTTTATATACATCAATAACGTAATATAACTTAACCTAACCCAACCTGACATCTCCGCGGTAATATTTGACGACATTCCTGGCGAGTTGGCCTCTACGTTTCCGTGGGACCTTTATATACTTCAATAACGTAATATAACCTAACCTAAATCAACCTATCATCTCGGCGATAATATTTGACAAGATTCCTGGCGAGTTGGCCTCTACGTCTCCGTGGGATCTTCATATACATCAATAACGAAATATAACCTAACCTAAATCAACCTAACATCTCGGCGGTAATATTTGACAACATTCCTGGCGAGTTGGCTTCTCCATCCCCGTGGGACCTTTATATACATCAATAACGTAATATAACCTAACCTAACCCAACCTAACGTCTCGGCGGTAATATTTGACAAGATTCCTGGCGAGTTGGCCTCTACGTCTCCGTGGGATCTTTATATACATCAATAACGTAATATAACATAACCTAACCTAAATCAACCTATCATCTCGGCAATAATATTTGACAAGATTCCTGGCGAGTTGGCCTCTACGTCTCCGTGGGATCTTTATATACATCAATAACGTAATATAACATAACCTAACCCAATCTAGCATCTCGGCTGTAATATTTGACCACATTCCTGGCTTGTTGGCCTCTACGTCTCCGTGAGACCTTTATATACATCTATAACGTAATATAACCTAACCTAACCCAACCTAACTTCTCGGCGGTAATATTTGAAAACATACCTGGCGAGGTGCCCTCTACGTCTCCGTGGGATATTTATATACATCAATAACATAATATAAGCTAGCCTAACCCAATCTAACATCTCGGCGGTAATATTTGACCACATTCCTGGCGAGTTGGCCTCTACGTCTTCGTGGGACCTTTATATACATCAATAACGTAATATAACTTAACCTAACCCAACCTAACATCTCCGCGGTAATATTTGACAACATACCTGGCGAGTTGGCCTCTACGTCTCCGTGGGCCCTTCATATACATCAATAACGAAATATAACTTAACCTAAATCAACCTAACATCTCGGCGGTAATATTTGACAACATTCCTGGCGAGTTGGCTTCTCCATCCCCGTGGGACCTTTATATACATCAATAACGTAATATAACCTAACCTAACCCAACCTAACGTCTCGGCGGTAATATTTGACGACATTCCTGGCGAGTTGGCCTCTACGTTTCCGTGGGACCTTTATATACTTCAATAACGTAATATAACCTAACCTAAATCAACCTATTATCTCGGCGATAATATTTGACAAGATTCCTGGCGAGTTGGCCTCTACGTCTCCGTGGGATCTTTATATACATCAATAACGTAATATAACCTAACCTAACCCAACCTAACATCTCGGCGGTAATATTTGACGTCATTCCTGGCGAGTTGGCCTCTACGTTTCCGTGGGACCTTTATATACTTCAATAACGTAATATAAGCTAGCCTAACCCAATCGAACATCTCGGCGGTAATATTTGACCACATTCCTGGCTTGCTGACCTCTACGTCTCCGTGAGACCTTTATATACACCTATAACGTAATATAACCTAACCTAACCCAACCTAACGTCTCGGCGATAATGTTTGACCACATTCCTGGCGAGTTGGCCTCTACGTCCCCGTGGGACCTTTATATACATCAATAACGTAATATAACCTAGCCTAACCCAACCTAACATCTCGGCGGTAATATTTGACAACATTCCTGGCGAGTTGGCTTCTCCGCCCCGTGGGACCTTTATATACATCAATGACGTAATATAACCTAACCTAACCCAACCTAACATCTCGGCTGTTATATTTGACGACATTCCTGGCCAGTTGGCCTCTACGTTTCCGTGGGACCTTTATATACTTCAATAACGTAATATAACCTAACCTAACCCAATCTAACATCTCCGCGGTAATATTTGACAACATTCCTGGCGAGTTGGCTTCTCCGTCCCCGTGGGACCTTTATATACATCAATAACGTAATATAACCTAACCTAACCCAACCTAACATCTCGGCGGTAATATTTGACGACATTCCTGGCGAGTTGGCCTCTACGTTTCCGTGGGAGCTTCATATACATCAATAACGAAATATAACCTAACCTAATTCAACCTAACATTTCGGCGGTAATATTTGACAACATTCCTGGCGGGTTGGCTTCTCCATCCCCGTGGGACCTTTATATACATCAATAACGTAATATAACCTAACCTAACCCAACCTAACATCTCGGCGGTAATATTTGACGACATTCCTGGCGAGTTGGCTTCTCCGTCTCCGTGGGACCTTTATATACATCAATAACGTAATATAACCCAACCTAATCCAACCTAACATCTCCGCGGTATTATTTGACAACATACCTGGCGAGTTGGCCTCCACGTCTCCGTGGGACCTTTATATACATCAATAACATAATATAAGCTAGCCTAACCTAATCTAACATCTCGGCGGTAATGTTTGACCACATTCCTGGCGAGTTGGCCTCTACGTCCCCGTGGGACCTTTATATACATCTATAACGTAATATAACCTAACCTAACCCAACCTAACTTCTCGGCGGTAATATTTGAAAACATACCTGGCGAGGTGGCCTCTACGTCTCCGTGGGATATTTATATACATCAATAACATAATATAAGCTAGCCTAACCCAATCTAACATCTCGGCGGTAATATTTGACCACATTCCTGGCGAGTTGGCCTCTACGTTTCCGTGGGACCTTTATATACTTCAATAACGTAATATAACGTAACCTAAATCAACCTATCATCTCGGCGATAATATTTGACAAGATTCCTGGCGAGTTGGCCTCTACGTCTCCGTGGGATCTTTATATACATCAATAACGTAATATAACATAACCTAACCCAATCTAGCATCTCGGCGGTAATATTTGACCACATTCCTGGCTTGTTGGCCGCTACGTCTCCGTGAGAACTATATATACATCTATAACGTAATATAACCTAACCTAACCCAACCTAACTTCTCGTCGGTAATATTTGAAAACATACCTGGCGAGGTGGCCTCTACGTCTCCGTGGGATATTTATATACATCAATAACATAATATAAGCTAGCCTAACCCAATCTAACATCCCGGCGGTAATATTTGACCACATTCCTGGCGAGTTGGCCTCTACGTCTTCGTGGGACCTTTATATACATCAATAACGTAATATAACTTAACCTAACCCAACCTAACATCTCCGCGGTAATATTTGACGACATTCCTGGCGAGTTGGCCTCTACGTTTCCGTGGGACCTTTATATACTTCAATAACGTAATATAACCTAACCTGAATCAACCTATCATCTCGGCGATAATATTTGACAAGATTCCTGGCGAGTTGGCCTCTACGTCTCCGTGGGATCTTCATATACATCAATAACGAAATATAACCTAACCTAAATCAACCTAACATCTCGGCGGTAATATTTGACAACATTCCTGGCGAGTTGGCTTCTCCATCCCCGTGGGACCTTTATATACATCAATAACGTAATATAACCTAACCTAACCCAACCTAACGTCTCGGCGGTAATATTTGACAAGATTCCTGGCGAGTTGGCCTCTACGTCTCCGTGGGATCTTTATTGACATCAATAACGTAATATAACATAACCTAACCTAAATCAACCTATCATCTCGGCAATAATATTTGACAAGATTCCTGGCGAGTTGGCCTCTACGTCTCCGTGGGATCTTTATATACATCAATAACATAATATAACATAACCTAACCCAATCTAGCATCTCGGCTGTAATATTTGACCACATTCCTGGCTTGTTGGCCTCTACGTCTCCGTGAGACCTTTATATACATCTATAACGTAATATAACCTAACCTAACCCAACCTAACTTCTCGGCGGTAATATTTGAAAACATACCTGGCGAGGTGCCCTCTACGTCTCCGTGGGATATTTATATACATCAATAACATAATATAAGCTAGCCTAACCCAATCTAACATCTCGGCGGTAATATTTGACCACATTCCTGGCGAGTTGGCCTCTACGTCTTCGTGGGACCTTTATATACATCAATAACGTAATATAACTTAACCTAACCCAACCTAACATCTCCGCGGTAATATTTGACAACATACCTGGCGAGTTGGCCTCTACGTCTCCGTGGGCCCTTCATATACATCAATAACGAAATATAACCTAACCTAAATCAACCTAACATCTCGGCGGTAATATTTGACAACATTCCTGGCGAGTTGGCTTCTCCATCCCCGTGGGACCTTTATATACATCAATAACGTAATATAACCTAACCTAACCCAACCTAACGTCTCGGCGGTAATATTTGACGACATTCCTGGCGAGTTGGCCTCTACGTTTCCGTGGGACCTTTATATACTTCAATAACGTAATATAACCTAACCTAAATCAACCTATTATCTCGGCGATAATATTTGACAAGATTCCTGGCGAGTTGGCCTCTACGTCTCCGTGGGATCTTTATATACATCAATAACGTAATATAACCTAACCTAACCCAACCTAACATCTCGGCGGTAATATTTGACGTCATTCCTGGCGAGTTGGCCTCTACGTTTCCGTGGGACCTTTATATACTTCAATAACGTATTATAAGCTAGCCTAACCCAATCTAACATCTCGGCGGTAATATTTGACCACATTCCTGGCTTGCTGACCTCTACGTCTCCGTGAGACCTTTATATACACCTATAACGTAATATAACCTAACCTAACCCAACCTAACATCTGGGCGGTAGTATTTGAAAACATTCCTAGCGAGTTGGCCTCTACGTCTCCGTGGGACCTTTATATACATCAATAACGTAATATAACCTAACCTAACCCAATCTAGCATCTAGGCGGTAATATTTGGCATCATTCCTGGCGAGTTGGCCTCTACGTCTCCGTTGACCTTCATATACATCAATAACGTAATATAACGTAACCTAACCAACCTATCATCTCGGCGGTTATATTTGACAACATTCCTGGCGAGTTGGCTTCTCCGTCTCCGTGGGACCTTCATATACATCAATAACGTAATATAACCTAACCTAACCCAACCTAACATCTCCGCGGTATTATTTGACAACATACCTGACGAGTTGGCCTCCACGTCTCCGTGGGACCTTTATATACATCAATAACATAATATAAGCTAGCCTAACCTAATCTAACATCTCGGCGGTAATGTTTGACCACATTCCTGGCGAGTTGGCCTCTACGTCCCCGTGGGACCTTTATATACATCAATAACGTAATATAACCTAGCCTAACCCAACCTAACATCTCGGCGGTAATATTTGACAACATTCCTGGCGAGTTGGCTTCTCCGCCCCGTGGGACCTTTATATACATCAATGACGTAATATAACCTAACCTAACCCAACCTAACATCTCGGCTGTTATATTTGACGACATTCCTGGCCAGTTGGCCTCTACGTTTCCGTGGGACCTTTATATACTTCAATAACGTAATATAACCTAACCTAACCCAATCTAACATCTCCGCGGTAATATTTGACAACATTCCTGGCGAGTTGGCCTCTACGTGTCCGTGGGACCTTTATATACATCAATAACGTAATATAACCTAACCTAACCCAACCTAACATCTCGGCGGTAATATTTGACGACATTCCTGGCGAGTTGGCCTCTACGTTTCCGTGGGAGCTTCATATACATCAATAACGAAATATAACCTAACCTAATTCAACCTAACATTTCGGCGGTAATATTTGACAACATTCCTGGCGAGTTGGCTTCTCCATCCCCGTGGGACCTTTATATACATCAATAACGTAATATAACCTAGCCTAACCCAACCTAACATCTCGGCGGTAATATTTGACGACATTCCTGGCGAGTTGGCTTCTCCGTCTCCGTGGGACCTTTATATACATCAATAACGTAATATAACCCAACCTAATCCAACCTAACATCTCCGCGGTATTATTTGACAACATACCTGGCGAGTTGGCCTCCACGTCTCCGTGGGACCTTTATATACATCAATAACATAATATAAGCTAGCCTAACCTAATCTAACATCTCGGCGGTAATGTTTGACCACATTCCTGGCGAGTTGGCCTCTACGTCCCCGTGGGACCTTTATATACATCTATAACGTAATATAACCTAACCTAACCCAACCTAACTTCTCGGCGGTAATATTTGAAAACATACCTGGCGAGGTGGCCTCTACGTCTCCGTGGGATATTTATATACATCAATAACATAATATAAGCTAGCCTAACCCAATCTAACATCTCGGCGGTAATATTTGACCACATTCCTGGCGAGTTGGCCTCTACGTTTCCGTGGGACCTTTATATACTTCAATAACGTAATATAACGTAACCTAAATCAACCTATCATCTCGGCGATAATATTTGACAAGATTCCTGGCGAGTTGGCCTCTACGTCTCCGTGGGATTTTTATATACATCAATAACGTAATATAACATAACCTAACCCAATCTAGCATCTCGGCGGTAATATTTGACCACATTCCTGGCTTGTTGGCCTCTACGTCTCCGTGAGAACTATATATACATCTATAACGTAATATAACCTAACCTAACCCAACCTAACTTCTCGGCGGTAATATTTGAAAACATACCTGGCGAGGTGGCCTCTACGTCTCCGTGGGATATTTATATACATCAATAACATAATATAAGCTAGCCTAACCCAATCTAACATCCCGGCGGTAATATTTGACCACATTCCTGGCGAGTTGGCCTCTACGTCTTCGTGGGACCTTTATATACATCAATAACGTAATATAACTTAACCTAACCCAACCTAACATCTCCGCGGTAATATTTGACGACATTCCTGGCGAGTTGGCCTCTACGTTTCCGTGGGACCTTTATATACTTCAATAACGTAATATAACCTAACCTAAATCAACCTATCATCTCGGCGATAATATTTGACAAGATTCCTGGCGAGTTGGCCTCTACGTCTCCGTGGGATCTTCATATACATCAATAACGAAATATAACCTAACCTAAATCAACCTAACATCTCGGCGGTAATATTTGACAACATTCCTGGCGAGTTGGCTTCTCCATCCCCGTAGGACCTTTATATACATCAATAACGTAATATAACCTAACCTAACCCAACCTAACGTCTCGGCGGTAATATTTGACAACATACCTGGCGAGTTGGCCTCTACGTCTCCGTGGGCCCTTCATATACATCAATAACGAAATATAACCTAACCTAAATCAACCTAACATCTCGGCGGTAATATTTGACAACATTCCTGGCGAGTTGGCTTCTCCATCCCCGTGGGACCTTTATATACTTCAATAACGTAATATAACCTAACCTAACCCAACCTAACGTCTCGGCGGTAATATTTGACGACATTCCTGGCGAGTTGGCCTCTACGTTTCCGTGGGACCTATATACTTCAATAACGTAATATAACCTAACCTAAATCAACCTATTATCTCGGCGATAATATTTGACAAGATTCCTGGCGAGTTGGCCTCTACGTCTCCGTGGGATCTTTATATACATCAATAACGTAATATAACCTAACCTAACCCAACCTAACATCTCGGCGGTAATATTTGACGTCATTCCTGGCGAGTTGGCCTCTACGTTTCCGTGGGACCTTTATATACTTCAATAACGTAATATAAGCTAGCCTAACCCAATCTAACATCTCGGCGGTAATATTTGACCACATTCCTGGCTTGCTGACCTCTACGTCTCCGTGAGACCTTTATATACACCTATAACGTAATATAACCTAACCTAACCCAACCTAACATCTCGGCGGTAGTATTTGAAAACATTCCTAGCGAGTTGGCCTCTACGTCTCCGTGGGACCTTTATATACATCAATAACGTAATATAACCTAACCTAACCCAATCTAGCATCTAGGCGGTAATATTTGGCATCATTCCTGGCGAGTTGGCCTCTACGTCTCCGTTGACCTTCATATACATCAATAACGTAATATAACGTAACCTAACCAACCTATCATCTCGGCGGTTATATTTGACAACATTCCTGGCGAGTTGGCTTCTCCGTCTCCGTGGGACCTTCATATACATCAATAACGTAATATAACCTAACCTAACCCAACCTAACATCTCCGCGGTATTATTTGACAACATACCTGGCGAGTTGGCCTCCACGTCTCCGTGGGACCTTTATATACATCAATAACATAATATAAGCTAGCCTAACCTAATCTAACATCTCGGCGGTAATGTTTGACCACATTCCTGGCGAGTTGGCCTCTACGTCCCCGTGGGACCTTTATATACATCAATAACGTAATATAACCTAGCCTAACCCAACCTAACATCTCGGCGGTAATATTTGACAACATTCCTGGCGAGTTGGCTTCTCCGCCCCGTGGGACCTTTATATACATCAATGACGTAATATAACCTAACCTAACCCAACCTAACATCTCGGCTGTTATATTTGACGACATTCCTGGCCAGTTGGCCTCTACGTTTCCGTGGGACCTTTATATACTTCAATAACGTAATATAACCTAACCTAACCCAATCTAACATCTCCGCGGTAATATTTGACAACATTCCTGGCGAGTTGGCTTCTCCGTCCCCGTGGGACCTTTATATACATCAATAACGTAATATAACCTAACCTAACCCAACCTAACATCTCGGCGGAAATATTTGACGACATTCCTGGCGAGTTGGCCTCTACGTTTCCGTGGGAGCTTCATATACATCAATAACGAAATATAACCTAACCTAATTCAACCTAACATCTCGGCGGTAATATTTGACAACATTCCTGGCGAGTTGGCTTCTCCATCCCCGTGGGACCTTTATATACATCAATAACGTAATATAACCTAACCTAACCCAACCTAACATCTCGGCGGTAATATTTGACGACATTCCTGGCGAGTTGGCTTCTCCGTCTCCGTGGGACCTTTATATACATCAATAACGTAATATAACCTAACCTAACCCAACCTAACTTCTCGGCGGTAATATTTGAAAACATACCTGGCGAGGTGCCCTCTACGTCTCCGTGGGATATTTATATACATCAATAACATAATATAAGCTAGCCTAACCCAATCTAACATCTCGGCGGTAATATTTGACCACATTCCTGGCGAGTTGGCCTCTACGTCTTCGTGGGACCTTTATATACATCAATAACGTAATATAACTTAACCTAACCCAACCTAACATCTCGGCGGTAATATTTGACGACATTCCTGGCGAGTTGGCTTCTCCGTCTCCGTGGGACCTTTATATACATCAATAACGTAATATAACCCAACCTAATCCAACCTAACATCTCCGCGGTATTATTTGACAACATACCTGGCGAGTTGGCCTCCACGTCTCCGTGGGACCTTTATATACATCAATAACATAATATAAGCTAGCCTAACCTAATCTAACATCTCGGCGGTAATGTTTGACCACATTCCTGGCGAGTTGGCCTCTACGTCCCCGTGGGACCTTTATATACATCAATAACGTAAAATAATCTAACCTAACCCAACCTAACATCTCGGCGGTAATATTTGACAACATTCCTGGCGAGTTGGCTTCTCCGTGCCCGTGGGACCTTTATATACATCAATGACGTAATATAACCTAACCTAACCCAACCTAACATCTCGGCGGTAATATTTGACAACATTCCTGGCGAGTTGGCTTCTCCGTCCCCGTGGGACATTTATATACATCAATAACGTAATATAACCTAACCTAACCCAACCTAACATCTCGGCGGTAATATTTGACGACATTCCTGGCGAGTTGGCCTCTACGTCTCCGTGAGACCTTTATATACATCTATAACGTAATATAACCTAACCTAACCCAACCTAACTTCTCGGCGGTAATATTTGAAAACATACCTGGCGAGGTGGCCTCTACGTCTCCGTGGGATATTTATATACATCAATAACGTAATATAACCTAACCTAACCCAACCTAACATCTCCGCGGTATTATTTGACAACATACCTGGCGAGTTGGCCTCCACGTCTCCGTGGGACCTTTATATACATCAATAACATAATATAAGCTAGCCTAACCTAATCTAACATCTCGGCGGTAATGTTTGACCACATTCCTGGCGAGTTGGCCTCTACGTCCCCGTGGGACCTTTATATACATCAATAACGTAATATAACCTAGCCTAACCCAACCTAACATCTCGGCGGTAATATTTGACAACATTCCTGTCGAGTTGGCTTCTCCGCCCCGTGGGACCTTTATATACATCAATGACATAATATAACCTAACCTAACCCAACCTAACATCTCGGCTGTTATATTTGACGACATTCCTGGCCAGTTGGCCTCTACGTTTCCGTGGGACCTTTATATACTTCAATAAAGTAATATAACCTAACCTAACCCAATCTAACATCTCCGCGGTAATATTTGACAACATTCCTGGCGAGTTGGCTTCTCCGTCCCCGTGGGACCTTTATATACATCAATAACGTAATATAACCTAACCTAACCCAACCTAACATCTCGGCGGTAATGTTTGACCACATTCCTGGCGAGTTGGCCTCTACGTCCCCGTGGGACCTTTATATACATCAATAACGTAATATAACCTAACCTAACCCAACCTAACATCTCGGCGGTAATATTTGACAACATTCCTGGCGAGTTGGCTTCTCCGTGCCCGTGGGACCTTTATATACATCAATGACGTAATATAACCTAACCTAACCCAACCTAACATCTCGGCGGTAATATTTGACAACATTCCTGGCGAGTTGGCTTCTCCGTCCCCGTGGGACCTTTATATACATCAATAACGTAATATAACCTAACCTAACCCAACCTAACATCTCGGCGGTAATATTTGACGACATTCCTGGCGAGTTGGCCTCTACGTTTCCGTGGGACCTTTATATACATCAATAACATAATATAAGCTAGCCTAACCCAATTTAACATCTCGGCGGTAATATTTGACCACATTCCTGGCGAGTTGGCCTCTACGTCTTCGTGGGACCTTTATATACATCAATGACGTAATATAACCTAACCTAACCCAACCTAACATCTCGGCGGTAATATTTGACAACATTCCTGGCGAGTTGGCTTCTCCGTCCCCGTGGGACCTTTATATACATCAATAACGTAATATAACCTAACCTAACCCAACCTAACATCTCGGCGGTAATATTTGACGACATTCCTGGCGAGTTGGCCTCTACGTTTCCGTGGGACCTTTATATACATCAATAACATAATATAAGCTAGCCTAACGCAATTTAACATCTCGGCGGTAATATTTGACCACATTCCTGGCGAGTTGGCCTCTACGTCTTCGTGGGACCTTTATATACATCAATAACGTAATATAACTTAACCTAACCCAACCTAACATCTCCGCGCTAATATTTGACAACATACCTGGCGAGTTGGCCTCTACGTCTCCGTGGGCCCTTCATATACATCAATAACGAAATATAACCTAACCTAAATCAACCTAACATCTCGGCGGTAATATTTGACAACATTCCTGGCGAGTTGGCTTCTCCATCCCCGTGGGACCTTTATATACATCAATAACGTAATATAACCTAACCTAACCCAACCTAACATCTCGGCGGTAATATTTGACGACATTCCTGGCGAGTTGGCCTCTACGTTTCCGTGGGACCTTTATATACTTCAATAACGTAATATAACCTAACCTAAATCAACCTATCATCTCAGCGATAATATTTGACAAGATTCCTGGCGAGTTGGCCTCTACGTGTCCGTGGGATCTTTATATACATCAATAACGTAATATAACATAACCTAACCCAATCTAGCATCTCGGCGGTAATATTTGACCACATTCCTGGCTTGTTGGCCTCTACGTCCCCGTGGGACCTTTATATACATCAATAACGTAATATAACCTAACCTAACCCAACCTAACATCTCGGCGGTAATATTTGACAACATACCTGGCGAGTTGGCCTCCACGTCTCCGTGGGACCTTTATATACATCAATAACGTAATATAACCTAACCTAACCCAACCTAACATCTCGGCGGTAATATTTGACGACATTCCTGGCGAGTTGGCTTCTCCGTCTCCGTGGGACCTTTATATACTTCAATAACGTAATATAACCTAACCTAACCAAATCTAACATCTCCGCGGTAATATTTGACAACATTCCTGGCGAGTTGGCCTCTACGTTTCCGTTTGACCTTCATATACATCAATAACGCAATCTAACCTAACATAACCCAACCTAACATCTCGGCGGTAATATTTGACAACATTCCTGGCGAGTTGGCGTCTACGTCTCCGTGGGATCTTTATATACATCAATAACGTAATATAACATAACCTAACCCAATCTAGCATCTCGGCGGTAATATTTGACCACATTCCTGGCTTGTTGGCCTCTACGTCTCCGTGAGACCTGTATATACATCTATAACGTAATATAACCTAACCTAACCCAACCTAACATCTCGGCGGTAATATTTGACGACATTCCTGGCGAGTTGGCCTCTACGTTTCCGTGGGACCTTTATATATTTCAATAACGTAATATAACCTAACCTAAATCAACCTATCATCTCGGCGATAATATTTGACAAGATTCCTGGCGAGTTGGCCTCTACGTCTCCGTGGGATCTTTATATACATCAATAACGTAATATAACATAACCTAACCCAATCTAGCATCTCGGCGGTAATATTTGACCACATTCCTGGCTTGTTGGCCTCTACGTCTCCGTGAGACCTTTATATACATCTATAACGTAATATAACCTAACCTAACCCAACCTAACTTCTCGGCGGTAATATTTGAAAACATACCTGGCGAGGTGCCCTCTACGTCTCCGTGGGATATTTATATACATCAATAACATAATATAAGCTAGCCTAACCCAATCTAACATCTCGGCGGTAATATTTGACCACATTCCTGGCGAGTTGGCCTCTACGTCTTCGTGGGACCTTTATATACATCAATAACGTAATATAACTTAACCTAACCCAACCTAACATCTCCGCGGTAATATTTGACAACATACCTGGCGAGTTGGCCTCTACGTCTCCGTGGGCCCTTCATATACATCAATAACGAAATATAACCTAACCTAAATCAACCTAACATCTCGGCGGTAATATTTGACAACATTCCTGGCGAGTTGGCTTCTCCATCCCAGTGGGACCTTTATATACATCAATAACGTAATATAACCTAACCTAACCCAACCTAACGTCTCGGCGGTAATATTTGACGACATTCCTGGCGAGTTGGCCTCTACGTTTCCGTGGGACCTTTATATACTTCAATAACGTAATATAACCTAACCTAAATCAACCTATTATCTCGGCGATAATATTTGACAAGATTCCTGGCGAGTTGGCCTCTACGTCTCCGTGGGATCTTTATATACATCAATAACGTAATATAACCTAACCTAACCCAACCTAACATCTCGGCGGTAATATTTGACGTCATTCCTGGCGAGTTGGCCTCTACGTTTCCGTGGGACCTTTATATACTTCAATAACGTAATATAAGCTAGCCTAACCCAATCTAACATCTCGGCGGTAACATTTGACCACATTCCTGGCTTGCTGACCTCTACGTCTCCGTGAGACCTTTATATACACCTATAACGTAATATAACCTAACCTAACCCAACCTAACATCTGGGCGGTAGTATTTGAAAACATTCCTAGCGAGTTGGCCTCTACGTCTCCGTGGGACCTTTATATACATCAATAACGTAATATAACCTAACCTAACCCAATCTAACATCTCGGCGGTAATGTTTGACCACATTCCTGGCGAGTTGGCCTCTACGTCCCCGTGGGACCTTTATATACATCAATAACGTAATATAACCTAGCCTAACCCAACCTAACATCTCGGCGGTAATATTTGACAACATTCCTGGCGAGTTGGCTTCTCCGCCCCGTGGGACCTTTATATACATCAATGACGTAATATAACCTAACCTAACCCAACCTAACATCTCGGCTGTTATATTTGACGACATTCCTGGCCAGTTGGCCTCTACGTTTCCGTGGGACCTTTATATACTTCAATAACGTAATATAACCTAACCTAACCCAATCTAACATCTCCGCGGTAATATTTGACAACATTCCTGGCGAGTTGGCCTCTACGTGTCCGTGGGACCTTTATATACATCAATAACGTAATATAACCTAACCTAACCCAACCTAACATCTCGGCGGTAATATTTGACGACATTCCTGGCGAGTTGGCCTCTACGTTTCCGTGGGAGCTTCATATACATCAATAACGAAATATAACCTAACCTAATTCAACCTAACATTTCGGCGGTAATATTTGACAACATTCCTGGCGAGTTGGCTTCTCCATCCCCGTGGGACCTTTATATACATCAATAACGTAATATAACCTAGCCTAACCCAACCTAACATCTCGGCGGTAATATTTGACGACATTCCTGGCGAGTTGGCTTCTCCGTCTCCGTGGGACCTTTATATACATCAATAACGTAATATAACCCAACCTAATCCAACCTAACATCTCCGCGGTATTATTTGACAACATACCTGGCGAGTTGGCCTCCACGTCTCCGTGGGACCTTTATATACATCAATAACATAATATAAGCTAGCCTAACCTAATCTAACATCTCGGCGGTAATGTTTGACCACATTCCTGGCGAGTTGGCCTCTACGTCCCCGTGGGACCTTTATATACATCTATAACGTAATATAACCTAACCTAACCCAACCTAACTTCTCGGCGGTAATATTTGAAAACATACCTGGCGAGGTGGCCTCTACGTCTCCGTGGGATATTTATATACATCAATAACATAATATAAGCTAGCCTAACCCAATCTAACATCTCGGCGGTAATATTTGACCACATTCCTGGCGAGTTGGCCTCTACGTTTCCGTGGGACCTTTATATACTTCAATAACGTAATATAACTTAACCTAACCGAACCTAACATCTCCGCGGTAATATTTGACAACATACCTGGCGAGTTGGCCTCTACGTCTCCGTGGGCCCTTCATATACATCAATAACGAAATATAACCTAACCTAAATCAACCTAACATCTCGGCGGTAATATTTGACAACATTCCTGGCGAGTTGGCTTCTCCATCCCCGTGGGACCTTTATATACATCAATAACGTAATATAACCTAACCTAACCCAACCTAACGTCTCGGCGGTAATATTTGACGACATTCCTGGCGAGTTGGCCTCTACGTTTCCGTGGGACCTTTATATACTTCAATAACGTAATATAACCTAACCTAAATCAACCTATTATCTCGGCGATAATATTTGACAAGATTCCTGGCGAGTTGGCCTCTACGTCTCCGTGGGATCTTTATATACATCAATAACGTAATATAACCTAACCTAACCCAACCTAACATCTCGGCGGTAATATTTGACGTCATTCCTGGCGAGTTGGCCTCTACGTTTCCGTGGGACCTTTATATACTTCAATAACGTAATATAAGCTAGCCTAACCCAATCTAACATCTCGGCGGTAATATTTGACCACATTCCTGGCTTGCTGACCTCTACGTCTCCGTGAGACCTTTATATACACCTATAACGTAATATAACCTAACCTAACCCAACCTAACATCTGGGCGGTAGTATTTGAAAACATTCCTAGCGAGTTGGCCTCTACGTCTCCGTGGGACCTTTATATACATCAATAACGTAATATAACCTAACCTAACCCAATCTAGCATCTAGGCGGTAATATTTGGCATCATTCCTGGCGAGTTGGCCTCTACGTCTCCGTTGACCTTCATATACATCAATAACGTAATATAACGTAACCTAACCAACCTATCATCTCGGCGGTTATATTTGACAACATTCCTGGCGAGTTGGCTTCTCCGTCTCCGTGGGACCTTCATATACATCAATAACGTAATATAACCTAACCTAACCCAACCTAACATCTCCGCGGTATTATTTGACAACATACCTGACGAGTTGGCCTCCACGTCTCCGTGGGACCTTTATATACATCAATAACATAATATAAGCTAGCCTAACCCAATCTAACATCTCGGCGGTAATATTTGACCACATTCCTGGCGAGTTGGCCTCTACGTCTTCGTGGGACCTTTATATACATCAATAACGTAATATAACTTAACCTAACCCAACCTAACATCTCGGCGGTAATATTTGACGACATTCCTGGCGAGTTGGCTTCTCCGTCTCCGTGGGACCTTTATATACATCAATAACGTAATATAACCCAACCTAATCCAACCTAACATCTCCGCGGTATTATTTGACAACATACCTGGCGAGTTGACTTCCACGTCTCCGTGGGACCTTTATATACATCAATAACATAATATAAGCTAGCCTAACCTAATCTAACATCTCGGCGGTAATGTTTGACCACATTCCTGGCGAGTTGGCCTCTACGTCCCCGTGGGACCTTTATATACATCAATAACGTAATATAACCTAGCCTAACCCAACCTAACATCTCGGCGGTAATATTTGACAACATTCCTGGCGAGTTGGCTTCTCCGCCCCGTGGGACCTTTATATACATCAATGACGTAATATAACCTAACCTAACCCAACCTAACATCTCGGCTGTTATATTTGACGACATTCCTGGCCAGTTGGCCTCTACGTTTCCGTGGGACCTTTATATACTTCAATAACGTAATATAACCTAACCTAACCCAATCTAACATCTCCGCGGTAATATTTGACAACATTCCTGGCGAGTTGGCTTCTCCGTCCCCGTGGGACCTTTATATACATCAATAACGTAATATAACCTAACCTAACCCAACCTAACATCTCGGCGGTAATATTTGACGACATTCCTGGCGAGTTGGCCTCTACGTTTCCGTGGGAGCTTCATATACATCAATAACGAAATATAACCTAACCTAATTCAACCTAACATCTCGGCGGTAATATTTGACAACATTCCTGGCGAGTTGGCTTCTCCATCCCCGTGGGACCTTTATATACATCAATAACGTAATATAACCTAACCTAACCCAACCTAACATCTCGGCGGTAATATTTGACGACATTCCTGGCGAGTTGGCTTCTCCGTCTCCGTGGGACCTTTATATACATCAATAACGTAATATAACCTAACCTAACCCAACCAAACTTCTCGGCGGTAATATTTGAAAACATACCTGGCGAGGTGCCCTCTACGTCTCCGTGGGATATTTATATACATCAATAACATAATATAAGCTAGCCTAACCCAATCTAACATCTCGGCGGTAATATTTGACCACATTCCTGGCGAGTTGGCCTCTACGTCTTCGTGGGACCTTTATATACATCAATAACGTAATATAACTTAACCTAACCCAACCTAACATCTCGGCGGTAATATTTGACGACATTCCTGGCGAGTTGGCTTCTCCGTCTCCGTGGGACCTTTATATACATCAATAACGTAATATAACCCAACCTAATCCAACCTAACATCTCCGCGGTATTATTTGACAACATACCTGGCGAGTTGGCCTCCACGTCTCCGTGGGACCTTTATATACATCAATAACATAATATAAGCTAGCCTAACCTAATCTAACATCTCGGCGGTAATGTTTGACCACATTCCTGGCGAGTTGGCCTCTACGTCCCCGTGGGACCTTTATATACATCAATAACGTAATATAACCTAGCCTAACCCAACCTAACATCTCGGCGGTAATATTTGACAACATTCCTGGCGAGTTGGCTTCTCCGCCCCGTGGGACCTTTATATACATCAATGACGTAATATAACCTAACCTAACCCAACCTAACATCTCGGCTGTTATATTTGACGACATTCCTGGCCAGTTGGCCTCTACGTTTCCGTGGGACCTTTATATACTTCAATAACGTAATATAACCTAACCTAACCCAATCTAACATCTCCGCGGTAATATTTGACAACATTCCTGGCGAGTTGGCTTCTCCGCCCCGTGGGACCTTTATATACATCAATGACGTAATATAACCTAACCTAACCCAACCTAACATCTCGGCTGTTATATTTGACGACATTCCTGGCCAGTTGGCCTCTACGTTTCCGTGGGACCTTTATATACTTCAATAACGTAATATAACCTAACCTAACCCAATCTAACATCTCCGCGGTAATATTTGACAACATTCCTGGCGAGTTGGCTTCTCCGCCCCGTGGGACCTTTATATACATCAATGACGTAATATAACCTAACCTAACCCAACCTAACATCTCGGCTGTTATATTTGACGACATTCCTGGCCAGTTGGCCTCTACGTTTCCGTGGGACCTTTATATACTTCAATAACGTAATATAACCTAACCTAACCCAATCTAACATCTCCGCGGTAATATTTGACAACATTCCTGGCGAGTTGGCCTCTACGTGTCCGTGGGACCTTTATATACATCAATAACGTAATATAACCTAACCTAACCCAACCTAACATCTCGGCGGTAATATTTGACGACATTCCTGGCGAGTTGGCCTCTACGTTTCCGTGGGAGCTTCATATACATCAATAACGCAATCTAACCTAACATAACCCAACCTAACATCTCGGCGGTAATATTTGACAACATTCCTGGCGAGTTGGCCTCTACGTCTCCGTGGGATCTTTATATACATCAATAACGTAATATAACATAACCTAACCCAATCTAGCATCTCGGCGGTAATATTTGACCACATTCCTGGCTTGTTGGCCTCTACGTCTCCGTGAGACCTGTATATACATCTATAACGTAATATAGCCTAACCTAACCCAACCTAACATCTCGGTGGTAATATTTGACGACATTCCTGGCGAGTTGGCCTCTACGTTTCCGTGGGACCTTTATATATTTCAATAACGTAATATAACCTAACCTAAATCAACCTATCATCTCGGCGATAATATTTGACAAGATTCCTGGCGAGTTGGCCTCTACGTCTCCGTGGGATCTTTATATACATCAATAACGTAATATAACATAACCTAACCCAATCTAGCATCTCGGCGGTAATATTTGACCACATTCCTGGCTTGTTGGCCTCTACGTCTCCGTGAGACCTTTATATACATCTATAACGTAATATAACCTAACCTAACCCAACCTAACTTCTCGGCGGTAATATTTGAAAACATACCTGGCGAGGTGCCCTCTACGTCTCCGTGGGATATTTATATACATCAATAACATAATATAAGCTAGCCTAACCCAATCTAACATCTCGGCGGTAATATTTGACCACATTCCTGGCGAGTTGGCCTCTACGTCTTCGTGGGACCTTTATATACATCAATAACGTAATATAACTTAACCTAACCCAACCTAACATCTCCGCGGTAATATTTGACAACATACCTGGCGAGTTGGCCTCTACGTCTCCGTGGGCCCTTCATATACATCAATAACGAAATATAACCTAACCTAAATCAACCTAACATCTCGGCGGTAATATTTGACAACATTCCTGGCGAGTTGGCTTCTCCATCCCCGTGGGACCTTTATATACATCAATAACGTAATATAACCTAACCTAACCCAACCTAACGTCTCGGCGGTAATATTTGACGACATTCCTGGCGAGTTGGCCTCTACGTTTCCGTGGGACCTTTATATACTTCAATAACGTAATATAACCTAACCTAAATCAACCTATTATCTCGGCGATAATATTTGACAAGATTCCTGGCGAGTTGGCCTCTACGTCTCCGTGGGATCTTTATATACATCAATAACGTAATATAACCTAACCTAACCCAACCTAACATCTCGGCGGTAATATTTGACGTCATTCCTGGCGAGTTGGCCTCTACGTTTCCGTGGGACCTTTATATACTTCAATAACGTAATATAAGCTAGCCTAACCCAATCTAACATCTCGGCGGTAATATTTGACCACATTCCTGGCTTGCTGACCTCTACGTCTCCGTGAGACCTTTATATACGCCTATAACGTAATATAACCTAACCTAACCCAACCTAACATCTGGGCGGTAGTATTTGAAAACATTCCTAGCGAGTTGGCCTCTACGTCTCCGTGGGACCTTTATATACATCAATAACGTAATATAACCTAACCTAACCCAACCTAACATCTCGGCTGTTATATTTGACGACATTCCTGGCGAGTTGGCTTCTCCGTCTCCGTGGGACCTTCATATACATCAATAACGTAATATAACCTAACCTAACCCAACCTAACATCTCCGCGGTATTATTTGACAACATACCTGACGAGTTGGCCTCCACGTCTCCGTGGGACCTTTATATACATCAATAACATAATATAAGCTAGCCTAACCTAATCTAACATCTCGGCGGTAATGTTTGACCACATTCCTGGCGAGTTGGCCTCTACGTCCCCGTGGGACCTTTATATACATCAATAACGTAATATAACCTAGCCTAACCCAACCTAACATCTCGGCGGTAATATTTGACAACATTCCTGGCGAGTTGGCTTCTCCGCCCCGTGGGACCTTTATATACATCAATGACGTAATATAACCTAACCTAACCCAACCTAACATCTCGGCTGTTATATTTGACGACATTCCTGGCCAGTTGGCCTCTACGTTTCCGTGGGACCTTTATATACTTCAATAACGTAATATAACCTAACCTAACCCAATCTAACATCTCCGCGGTAATATTTGACAACATTCCTGGCGAGTTGGCTTCTCCGTCCCCGTGGGACCTTTATATACATCAATAACGTAATATAACCTAACCTAACCCAACCTAACATCTCGGCGGTAATATTTGACGACATTCCTGGCGAGTTGGCCTCTACGTTTCCGTGGGAGCTTCATATACATCAATAACGAAATATAACCTAACCTAATTCAACCTAACATCTCGGCGGTAATATTTGACAACATTCCTGGCGAGTTGGCTTCTCCATCCCCGTGGGACCTTTATATACATCAATAACGTAATATAACCTAACCTAACCCAACCTAACATCTCGGCGGTAATATTTGACGACATTCCTGGCGAGTTGGCTTCTCCGTCTCCGTGGGACCTTTATATACATCAATAACGTAATATAACCTAACCTAACCCAACCTAACTTCTCGGCGGTAATATTTGAAAACATACCTGGCGAGGTGCCCTCTACGTCTCCGTGGGATATTTATATACATCAATAACATAATATAAGCTAGCCTAACCCAATCTAACATCTCGGCGGTAATATTTGACCACATTCCTGGCGAGTTGGCCTCTACGTCTTCGTGGGACCTTTATATACATCAATAACGTAATATAACTTAACCTAACCCAACCTAACATCTCGGCGGTAATATTTGACGACATTCCTGGCGAGTTGGCTTCTCCGTCTCCGTGGGACCTTTATATACATCAATAACGTAATATAACCCAACCTAATCCAACCTAACATCTCCGCGGTATTATTTGACAACATACCTGGCGAGTTGGCCTCCACGTCTCCGTGGGACCTTTATATACATCAATAACATAATATAAGCTAGCCTAACCTAATCTAACATCTCGGCGGTAATGTTTGACCACATTCCTGGCGAGTTGGCCTCTACGTCCCCGTGGGACCTTTATATACATCAATAACGTAAAATAATCTAACCTAACCCAACCTAACATCTCGGCGGTAATATTTGACAACATTCCTGGCGAGTTGGCTTCTCCGTGCCCGTGGGACCTTTATATACATCAATGACGTAATATAACCTAACCTAACCCAACCTAACATCTCGGCGGTAATATTTGACAACATTCCTGGCGAGTTGGCTTCTCCGTCCCCGTGGGACATTTATATACATCAATAACTTAATATAACCTAACCTAACCCAACCTAACATCTCGGCGGTAATATTTGACGACATTCCTGGCGAGTTGGCCTCTACGTCTCCGTGAGACCTTTATATACATCTATAACGTAATATAACCTAACCTAACCCAACCTAACTTCTCGGCGGTAATATTTGAAAACATACCTGGCGAGGTGGCCTCTACGTCTCCGTGGGATATTTATATACATCAATAACGTAATATAACCTAACCTAACCCAACCTAACATCTCCGCGGTATTATTTGACAACATACCTGGCGAGTTGGCCTCCACGTCTCCGTGGGACCTTTATATACATCAATAACATAATATAAGCTAGCCTAACCTAATCTAACATCTCGGCGGTAATGTTTGACCACATTCCTGGCGAGTTGGCCTCTACGTCCCCGTGGGACCTTTATATACATCAATAACGTAATATAACCTAGCCTAACCCAACCTAACATCTCGGCGGTAATATTTGACAACATTCCTGGCGAGTTGGCTTCTCCGCCCCGTGGGACCTTTATATACATCAATGACATAATATAACCTAACCTAACCCAACCTAACATCTCGGCTGTTATATTTGACGACATTCCTGGCCAGTTGGCCTCTACGTTTCCGTGGGACCTTTATATACTTCAATAAAGTAATATAACCTAACCTAACCCAATCTAACATCTCCGCGGTAATATTTGACAACATTCCTGGCGAGTTGGCTTCTCCGTCCCCGTGGGACCTTTATATACATCAATAACGTAATATAACCTAACCTAACCCAACCTAACATCTCGGCGGTAATGTTTGACCACATTCCTGGCGAGTTGGCCTCTACGTCCCCGTGGGACCTTTATATACATCAATAACGTAATATAACCTAACCTAACCCAACCTAACATCTCGGCGGTAATATTTGACAACATTCCTGGCGAGTTGGCTTCTCCGTGCCCGTGGGACCTTTATATACATCAATGACGTAATATAACCTAACCTAACCCAACCTAACATCTCGGCGGTAATATTTGACAACATTCCTGGCGAGTTGGCTTCTCCGTCCCCGTGGGACCTTTATATACATCAATAACGTAATATAACCTAACCTAACCCAACCTAACATCTCGGCGGTAATATTTGACGACATTCCTGGCGAGTTGGCCTCTACGTTTCCGTGGGACCTTTATATACATCAATAACATAATATAAGCTAGCCTAACCCAATCTAACATCTCGGCGGTAATATTTGACCACATTCCTGGCGAGTTGGCCTCTACGTCTTCGTGGGACCTTTATATACATCAATAACGTAATATAACTTAAACTAACCCAACCTAACATCTCCGCGCTAATATTTGACAACATACCTGGCGAGTTGGCCTCTACGTCTCCGTGGGCCCTTCATATACATCAATAACGAAATATAACCTAACCTAAATCAACCTAACATCTCGGCGGTAATATTTGACAACATTCCTGGCGAGTTGGCTTCTCCATCCCCGTGGGACCTTTATATACATCAATAACGTAATATAACCTAACCTAACCCAACCTAACATCTCGGCTGTAATATTTGACGACATTCCTGGCGAGTTGGCCTCTACGTTTCCGTGGGACCTTTATATACTTCAATAACGTAATATAACCTAACCTAAATCAACCTATCATCTCAGCGATAATATTTGACAAGATTCCTGGCGAGTTGGCCTCTACGTGTCCGTGGGATCTTTATATACATCAATAACGTAATATAACATAACCTAACCCAATCTAGCATCTCGGCGGTAATATTTGACCACATTCCTGGCTTGTTGGCCTCTACGTCCCCGTGGGACCTTTATATACATCAATAACGTAATATAACCTAACCTAACCCAACCTAACATCTCGGCGGTAATATTTGACAACATACCTGGCGAGTTGGCCTCCACGTCTCCGTGGGACCTTTATATACATCAATAACGTAATATAACCTAACCTAACCCAACCTAACATCTCCGCGGTAATATTTGACAACATTCCTGGCGAGTTGGCCTCTACGTTTCCGTTTGACCTTCATATACATCAATAACGCAATCTAACCTAACATAACCCAACCTAACATCTCGGCGGTAATATTTGACAACATTCCTGGCGAGTTGGCCTCTACGTCTCCGTGGGATCTTTATATACATCAATAACGTAATATAACATAACCTAACCCAATCTAGCATCTCGGCGGTAATATTTGACCACATTCCTGGCTTGTTGGCCTCTACGTCCCCGTGGGACCTTTATATACATCAATAACGTAATATAACCTAACCTAACCCAACCTAACATCTCGGCGGTAATATTTGACAACATACCTGGCGAGTTGGCCTCTACGTCTCCGTGGGCCCTTCATATACATCAATAACGAAATATAACCTAACCTAAATCAACCTAACATCTCGGCGGTAATATTTGACAACATTCCTGGCGAGTTGGCTTCTCCACCCCGTGGGACCTTTATATACATCAATAACGTAATATAACCTAACCTAACCCAACCTAACATCTCGGCGGTAATATTTGACGACATTCCTGGCGAGTTGGCTTCTCCGTCTCCGTGGGACCTTTATATACATCAATAACGTAATATAACCTAACCTAACCCAACCTAACATCTCCGCGGTATTATTTGACAACATACCCGGCGAGTTGGCCTCCACGTCTCCGTGGGACCTTTATATACATCAATAACGTAATATAACCTAACCTAACCCAACCTAACATCTGGGCGGTAATATTTGACGACATTCCTGGCGAGTTGCCTTCTCCGTCCCCGTGGGACCTTTATATACATCAATAACGTAATATAACCTAACCTAACCCAACCTAACATCTCGGCGGTAATATTTGACGACATTCCTGGCGAGTTGGCCTCTACGTTTCCGTGGGACATTTATATACTTCAATAACGTAATATAACCTAACCTAAATCAACCTATCGTCTCGGCGATAATATTTGACAAGATTCCTGGCGAGTTGGCCTCTACGTTTCCGTGGGATCTTTATATACATCTATAACGTAATATAACCTAACCTAACCCTACCCAACTTCTCGGCGGTAATATTTGAAAACATACGTGGCGAGTTGGCCTCTACGTCTCCGTGGGCCCTTCATATACGTCAATAACGTAATATAACCTGACCTAACCCAATCTAGCATCTCGGCGGTAATATTTGACTACATTCCTGGCTTGTTGGCCTCTACGTCTCCGTGGGACCTTTATATACATCAATAACATAATATAAGCTAGCCTAACCCAATCTAACATCTCGGCGGTAATATTTGACCACATTCCTGGCTTGCTGACCTCTACGTCTCCGTGAGACCTTTATATACATCTATAACGTAATATAACCTAACCTAACCCAACCTAACATCTCGGCGGTAGTATTTGAAAACATTCCTAGCGAGTTGGCCTCTACGTCTCCGTGGGACCTTTATATACATCAATAACGTAATATAACCTAACCTAACCCAATCTAACATCTAGGCGGTAATATTTGACATCATTCCTGGCGAGTTGGCCTCTACGTCTCCGTTGACCTTCATATACATCAATAACGTAATATAACGTAACCTAACCAACCTATCATCTCGGCGGTTATATTTGACAACATTCCTGGCGAGTTGGCTTCTCCGTCTCCGTGGGACCTTCATATACATCAATAACGTAATATAACCTAACCCAACCCAACCTAACTTCTCCGCGGTATTATTTGACAACATACCTGGCGAGTTTGCCTCCACGTTTCCGTGGGACCTTTATATACATCAATAACATAATATAAGCTAGCCTAACCTAATCTAACATCTCGGCGGTAATGTTTGACCACATTCCTGGCGAGTTGGCCTCTACGTCTTCGTGGGACCTTTATATACATCAATAACGTAATATAACTTAACCTAACCCAACCTAACATCTCCGCGGTAATATTTGACAACATACCTGGCGAGTTGGCCTCTACGTCTCCGTGGGCCCTTCATATACATCAATAACGAAATATAACCTAACCTAAATCAACCTAACATCTCGGCGGTAATATTTGACAACATTCCTGGCGAGTTGGCTTCTCCATCCCCGTGGGACCTTTATATACATCAATAACGTAATATAACCTAACCTAACCCAACCTAACGTCTCGGCGGTAATATTTGACGACATTCCTGGCGAGTTGGCCTCTACGTTTCCGTGGGACCTTTATATACTTCAATAACGTAATATAACCTAACCTAAATCAACCTATTATCTCGGCGATAATATTTGACAAGATTCCTGGCGAGTTGGCCTCTACGTCTCCGTGGGATCTTTATATACATCAATAACGTAATATAACCTAACCTAACCCAACCTAACATCTCGGCGGTAATATTTGACGTCATTCCAGGCGAGTTGGCCTCTACGTTTCCGTGGGACCTTTATATACTTCAATAACGTAATATAAGCTAGCCTAACCCAATCTAACATCTCGGCGGTAATATTTGACCACATTCCTGGCTTGCTGACCTCTACGTCTCCGTTGACCTTCATATACATCTATAACGTAATATAACGTAACCTAACCAACCTATCATCTCGGCGGTTATATTTGACAACATTCCTGGCGAGTTGGCTTCTCCGTCTCCGTGGGACCTTCATATACATCAATAACGTAATATAACCTAACCTAACCCAACCTAACATCTCCGCGGTATTATTTGACAACATACCTGGCGAGTTGGCCTCCACGTCTCCGTGGGACCTTTATATACATCAATAACATAATATAAGCTAGCCTAACCTAATCTAACATCTCGGCGGTAATGTTTGACCACATTCCTGGCGAGTTGGCCTCTACGTCCCCGTGGGACCTTTATATACATCAATAACGTAATATAACCTAATCTAACCCAACCTAACATCTCGGCGGTAATATTTGACGACATTCCCGGCGAGTTGGCTTCTCCGTCTCCGTGGGACCTTTATATACATCAATAACGTAATATAACCCAACCTAATCCAACCTAACATCTCCGCGGTATTATTTGACAACATACCTGGCGAGTTGGCCTCCACGTCTCCGTGGGACCTTTATATACATCAATAACATAATATAAGCTAGCCTAACCTAATCTAACATCTCGGCGGTAATGTTTGACCACATTCCTGGCGAGTTGGCCTCTACGTCCCCGTGGGACCTTTATATACATCAATAACGTAATATAACCTAACCTAACCCAACCTAACATCTCGGCGGTAATATTTGACGACATTCCTGGCGAGTTGGCCTCTACGTTTCCGTGGGACATTTATATACTTCAATAACGTAATATAACCTAACCTAAATCAACCTATCGTCTCGGCGATAATATTTGACAAGATTCCTGGCGAGTTGGCCTCTACGTTTCCGTGGGATCTTTATATACATCTATAACGTAATATAACCTAACCTAACCCTACCCAACTTCTCGGCGGTAATATTTGAAAACATACGTGGCGAGTTGGCCTCTACGTCTCCGTGGGCCCTTCATATACGTCAATAACGTAATATAACCTGACCTAACCCAATCTAGCATCTCGGCGGTAATATTTGACTACATTCCTGGCTTGTTGGCCTCTACGTCTCCGTGGGACCTTTATATACATCAATAACATAATATAAGCTAGCCTAACCCAATCTAACATCTCGGCGGTAATATTTGACCACATTCCTGGCTTGCTGACCTCTACGTCTCCGTGAGACCTTTATATACATCTATAACGTAATATAACCTAACCTAACCCAACCTAACATCTCGGCGGTAGTATTTGAAAACATTCCTAGCGAGTTGGCCTCTACGTCTCCGTGGGACCTTTATATACATCAATAACGTAATATAACCTAACCTAACCCAATCTAACATCTAGGCGGTAATATTTGACATCATTCCTGGCGAGTTGGCCTCTACGTCTCCGTTGACCTTCATATACATCAATAACGTAATATAACGTAACCTAACCAACCTATCATCTCGGCGGTTATATTTGACAACATTCCTGGCGAGTTGGCTTCTCCGTCTCCGTGGGACCTTCATATACATCAATAACGTAATATAACCTAACCCAACCCAACCTAACTTCTCCGCGGTATTATTTGACAACATACCTGGCGAGTTTGCCTCCACGTTTCCGTGGGACCTTTATATACATCAATAACATAATATAAGCTAGCCTAACCTAATCTAACATCTCGGCGGTAATGTTTGACCACATTCCTGGCGAGTTGGCCTCTACGTCTTCGTGGGACCTTTATATACATCAATAACGTAATATAACTTAACCTAACCCAACCTAACATCTCCGCGGTAATATTTGACAACATACCTGGCGAGTTGGCCTCTACGTCTCCGTGGGCCCTTCATATACATCAATAACGAAATATAACCTAACCTAAATCAACCTAACATCTCGGCGGTAATATTTGACAACATTCCTGGCGAGTTGGCTTCTCCATCCCCGTGGGACCTTTATATACATCAATAACGTAATATAACCTAACCTAACCCAACCTAACGTCTCGGCGGTAATATTTGACGACATTCCTGGCGAGTTGGCCTCTACGTTTCCGTGGGACCTTTATATACTTCAATAACGTAATATAACCTAACCTAAATCAACCTATTATCTCGGCGATAATATTTGACAAGATTCCTGGCGAGTTGGCCTCTACGTCTCCGTGGGATCTTTATATACATCAATAACGTAATATAACCTAACCTAACCCAACCTAACATCTCGGCGGTAATATTTGACGTCATTCCAGGCGAGTTGGCCTCTACGTTTCCGTGGGACCTTTATATACTTCAATAACGTAATATAAGCTAGCCTAACCCAATCTAACATCTCGGCGGTAATATTTGACCACATTCCTGGCTTGCTGACCTCTACGTCTCCGTTGACCTTCATATACATCTATAACGTAATATAACGTAACCTAACCAACCTATCATCTCGGCGGTTATATTTGACAACATTCCTGGCGAGTTGGCTTCTCCGTCTCCGTGGGACCTTCATATACATCAATAACGTAATATAACCTAACCTAACCCAACCTAACATCTCCGCGGTATTATTTGACAACATACCTGGCGAGTTGGCCTCCACGTCTCCGTGGGACCTTTATATACATCAATAACATAATATAAGCTAGCCTAACCTAATCTAACATCTCGGCGGTAATGTTTGACCACATTCCTGGCGAGTTGGCCTCTACGTCCCCGTGGGACCTTTATATACATCAATAACGTAATATAACCTAATCTAACCCAACCTAACATCTCGGCGGTAATATTTGACGACATTCCCGGCGAGTTGGCTTCTCCGTCTCCGTGGGACCTTTATATACATCAATAACGTAATATAACCCAACCTAATCCAACCTAACATCTCCGCGGTATTATTTGACAACATACCTGGCGAGTTGGCCTCCACGTCTCCGTGGGACCTTTATATACATCAATAACATAATATAAGCTAGCCTAACCTAATCTAACATCTCGGCGGTAATGTTTGACCACATTCCTGGCGAGTTGGCCTCTACGTCCCCGTGGGACCTTTATATACATCAATAACGTAATATAACCTAACCTAACCCAACCTAACATTTCGGCGGTAATATTTGATGACATTCCTGGCGAGTTGGCCACTACGTTTCGGTGGGACCTTTATATACTTCAATAACGTAATATAACCTAACCTAACCCAACCTAACATCTCCGCGGTATTATTTGACAACATACCTGGCGAGTTGGCCTCCACGTCTCCGTGGGACCTTTATATACATCAATAACATAATATAAGCTAGCCTAACCTAATCTAACATCTCGGCGGTAATGTTTGACCACATTCCTGGCGAGTTGGCCTCTACGTCCCCGTGGGACCTTTATATACATCAATAACGTAATATAACCTAACCTAACCCAACCTAACATCTCGGCGGTAATATTTGACAACATTCCTGGCGAGTTGGCTTCTCCGTGCCCGTGGGACCTTTATATACATCAATGACGTAATATAACCTAACCTAACCCTACCTAACATCTCGGCGGTAATATTTGACAACATTCCTGGCGAGTAGGCTTCTCCGTCCCCGTGGGAACTTTATATACATCAATAACGTAATATAACCTAACCTAACCCAACCTAACATCTCGGCGGTAATATTTGACGACATTCCTGGCGAGTTGGCCTCTACGTTTCCGTGGGACCTTTATATATTTCAATAACGTAATATAACCTAACCTAAATCAACCTATCATCTCGGCGATAATATTTGACAAGATTCCTGGCGAGTTGGCCTCTACGTCTCCGTGGGATCTTTATATACATCAATAACGTAATATAACATAACCTAACCCAATCTAGCACCTCGGCGGTAATATTTGACCACATTCCTGGCTTGTTGGCCTCTACCTCTCCGTGAGACCTGTATATACATCTATAACGTAATATAACCTAACCTAACCCAACCTAACTTCTCGGCGGTAATATTTGAAAACATACCTGGCGAGTTGGCCTCTACGTCTCCGTGGGCCCTTCATATACATCAATAACGTAATACAACCTAACCTAACCCAATCTAGCACCTCGGCGGTAATATTTGACTACATTCCTGGCGAGTTGGCTTCTCCGTCTCCGTGGGACCTTCATATACATCAATAACGTAATATAAGCTAACCCAACCCAACCTAACATCTCCGCGGTATTATTTGACAACATACCTGGCGAGTTGGCCTCCACGTTTCCGTGGGACCTTTATATACATCAATAACATAATATAAGCTAGCCTAACCTAATCTAACATCTCGGCGGTAATGTTTGACCACATTCCTGGCGAGTTGGCCTCTACGTCCCCGTGGGACCTTTATATACATCAATAACGTAATATAACCTAACCTAACCCAACCTAACATTTCGGCGGTAATATTTGATGACATTCCTGGCGAGTTGGCCACTACGTTTCGGTGGGACCTTTATATACTTCAATAACGTAATATAACCTAACCTAACCCAACCTAACATCTCCGCGGTATTATTTGACAACATACCTGGCGAGTTGGCCTCCACGCCTCCGTGGGACCTTTATATACATCAATAACATAATATAAGCTAGCCTAACCTAATCTAACATCTCGGCGGTAATGTTTGACCACATTCCTGGCGAGTTGGCCTCTACGTCCCCGTGGGACCTTTATATACATCAATAACGTAATATAACCTAACCTAACCCAACCTAACATCTCGGCGGTAATATTTGACAACATTCCTGGCGAGTTGGCTTCTCCGTGCCCGTGGGACCTTTATATACATCAATGACGTAATATAACCTAACCTAACCCTACCTAACATCTCGGCGGTAATATTTGACAACATTCCTGGCGAGTAGGCTTCTCCGTCCCCGTGGGACCTTTATATACATCAATAACGTAATATAACCTAACCTAACCCAACCTAACATCTCGGCGGTAATATTTGACGACATTCCTGGCGAGTTGGCCTCTACGTTTCCGTGGGACCTTTATATATTTCAATAACGTAATATAACCTAACCTAAATCAACCTATCATCTCGGCGATAATATTTGACAAGATTCCTGGCGAGTTGGCCTCTACGTCTCCGTGGGATCTTTATATACATCAATAACGTAATATAACATAACCTAACCCAATCTAGCATCTCGGCGGTAATATTTGACCACATTCCTGGCTTGTTGGCCTCTACGTCTCCGTGAGACCTTTATATACATCTATATCGTAATATAACCTAACCTAACCCAACCTAACTTCTCGGCGGTAATATTTGAAAACATACCTGGCGAGGTGGCCTCTACGTCTCCGTGGGATATTTATGTACATCAATAACATAATATAAGCTAGCCTAACCCAATCTAGCATCTCGGCGGTAATATTTGACCACATTCCTGGCTTGTTGGCCTCTACGTCCCCGTGGGACCTTTATATACATCAATAACGTAATATAACCTAACCTAACCCAACCTAACATCTCGGCGGTAATATTTGACAACATACCTGGCGAGTTGGCCTCTACGTCTCCGTGGGCCCTTCATATACATCAATAACGAAATATAACCTAACCTAAATCAACCTAACATCTCGGCGGTAATATTTGACAACATTCCTGGCGAGTTGGCTTCTCCACCCTGTGGGACCTTTATATACATCAATAACGTAATATAACCTAACCTAACCCAACCTAACTTCTCGGCGGTAATATTTGACGACATTCCTGGCGAGTTGGCTTCTCCGTCTCCGTGGGACCTTTATATACATCAATAACGTAATATAACCTAACCTAACCCAACCTAACATCTCCGCGGTATTATTTGACAACATACCCGGCGAGTTGGCCTCCACGTCTCCGTGGGACCTTCATATACATCAATAACGTAATATAACCTAACCTAACCCAACCTAACATCTGGGCGGTAATATTTGACGACATTCCTGGCGAGTTGGCTTCTCCGTCCCCGTGGGACCTTTATATACATCAATAACGTAATATAACCTAACCTAACCCAACCTAACATCTCGGCGGTAATATTTGACGACATTCCTGGCGAGTTGGCCTCTACGTTTCCGTGGGACATTTATATACTTCAATAACGTAATATAACCTAACCTAAATCAACCTATCGTCTCGGCGATAATATTTGACAAGATTCCTGGCGAGTTGGCCTCTACGTTTCCGTGGGATCTTTATATACATCTATAACGTAATATAACCTAACCTAACCCAACCTAACTTCTCGGCGGTAATATTTGAAAACATACGTGGCGAGTTGGCCTCTACGTCTCCGTGGGCCCTTCATATACGTCAATAACGTAATATAACCTAACCTAACCCAATCTAGCATCTTGGCGGTAATATTTGACTACATTCCTGGCTTGTTGGCCTCTACGTCTCCGTGGGACCTTTATATACATCAATAACATAATATAAGCTAGCCTAACCCAATCTAACATCTCGGCGGTAATATTTGACCACATTCCTGGCTTGCTGACCTCTACGTCTCCGTGAGACCTTTATATACATCTATAACGTAATATAACCTAACCTAACCCAACCTAACATCTCGGCGGTAGTATTTGAAAACATTCCTAGCGAGTTGGCCTCTACGTCTCCGTGGGACCTTTATATACATCAATAACGTAATATAACCTAACCTAACCCAATCTAACATCTAGGCGGTAATATTTGACATCATTCCTGGCGAGTTGGCCTCTACGTCTCCGTTGACCTTCATATACATCAATAACGTAATATAACGTAACCTAACCAACCTATCATCTCGGCGGTTATATTTGACAACATTCCTGGCGAGTTGGCTTCTCCGTCTCCGTGGGACCTTCATATACATCAATAACGTAATATAACCTAACCCAACCCAACCTAACTTCTCCGCGGTATTATTTGACAACATACCTGGCGAGTTGGCCTCCACGTTTCCGTGGGACCTTTATATACATCAATAACATAATATAAGCTAGCCTAACCTAATCTAACATCTCGGCGGTAATGTTTGACCACATTCCTGGCGAGTTGGCCTCTACGTCCCCGTGGGACCTTTATATACATCAATAACGTAATATAACCTAACCTAACCCAACCTAACATCTCGGCGGTAATATTTGACAACATTCCTGGCGAGTTGGCTTCTCCGTCCCCGTGGGACCTTTATATACATCAATGACGTAATATAACCTAACCTAACCCAACCTAACATCTCGGCGGTAATATTTGACGACATTCCTGGCGAGTTGGCCTCTACGTTTCCGTGGGACCTTTATATATTTCAATAACGTAATATAACCTAACCTAAATCAACCTATCATCTCGGCGATAATATTTGACAAGATTCCTGGCGAGTTGGCCTCTACGTCTCCGTGGGATCTTTATATACATCAATAACGTAATATAACATAACCTAACCCAATCTAGCACCTCGGCGGTAATATTTGACCACATTCCTGGCTTGTTGGCCTCTACGTCTCCGTGAGACCTGTATATACATCTATAACGTAATATAACCTAACCTAACCCAACCTAACTTCTCGGCGGTAATATTTGAAAACATACCTGGCGAGTTGGCCTCTACGTCTCCGTGGGCCCTTCATATACATCAATAACGTAATACAACCTAACCTAACCCAATCTAGCACCTCGGCGGTAATATTTGACTACATTCCTGGCGAGTTGGCTTCTCCGTCTCCGTGGGACCTTCATATACATCAATAACGTAATATAAGCTAACCCAACCCAACCTAACATCTCCGCGGTATTATTTGACAACATACCTGGCGAGTTGGCCTCCACGTTTCCGTGGGACCCTTATATACATCAATAACATAATATAAGCTAGCCTAACCTAATCTAACATCTCGGCGGTAATGTTTGACCACATTCCTGGCGAGTTGGCCTCTACGTCCCCGTGGGACCTTTATATACATCAATAACGTAATATAACCTAACCTAACCCAACCTAACATTTCGGCGGTAATATTTGATGACATTCCTGGCGAGTTGGCCACTACGTTTCGGTGGGACCTTTATATACTTCAATAACGTAATATAACCTAACCTAACCCAACCTAACATCTCCGCGGTATTATTTGACAACATACCTGGCGAGTTGGCCTCCACGTCTCCGTGGGACCTTTATATACATCAATAACATAATATAAGCTAGCCTAACCTAATCTAACATCTCGGCGGTAATGTTTGACCACATTCCTGGCGAGTTGGCCTCTACGTCCCCGTGGGACCTTTATATACATCAATAACGTAATATAACCTAACCTAACCCAACCTAACATCTCGGCGGTAATATTTGACAACATTCCTGGCGAGTTGGCTTCTCCGTGCCCGTGGGACCTTTATATACATCAATGACGTAATATAACCTAACCTAACCCTACCTAACATCTCGGCGGTAATATTTGACAACATTCCTGGCGAGTAGGCTTCTCCGTCCCCGTGGGACCTTTATATACATCAATAACGTAATATAACCTAACCTAACCCAACCTAACATCTCGGCGGTAATATTTGACGACATTCCTGGCGAGTTGGCCTCTACGTTTCCGTGGGACCTTTATATATTTCAATAACGTAATATAACCTAACCTAAATCAACCTATCATCTCGGCGATAATATTTGACAAGATTCCTGGCGAGTTGGCCTCTACGTCTCCGTGGGATCTTTATATACATCAATAACGTAATATAACATAACCTAACCCAATCTAGCATCTCGGCGGTAATATTTGACCACATTCCTGGCTTGTTGGCCTCTACGTCTCCGTGAGACCTTTATATACATCTATATCGTAATATAACCTAACCTAACCCAACCTAACTTCTCGGCGGTAATATTTGAAAACATACCTGGCGAGGTGGCCTCTACGTCTCCGTGGGATATTTATGTACATCAATAACATAATATAAGCTAGCCTAACCCAATCTAGCATCTCGGCGGTAATATTTGACCACATTCCTGGCTTGTTGGCCTCTACGTCCCCGTGGGACCTTTATATACATCAATAACGTAATATAACCTAACCTAACCCAACCTAACATCACGGCGGTAATATTTGACAACATACCTGGCGAGTTGGCCTCTACGTCTCCGTGGGCCCTTCATATACATCAATAACGAAATATAACCTAACCTAAATCAACCTAACATCTCGGCGGTAATGTTTGACCACATTCCTGGCGAGTTGGCCTCTACGTCCCCGTGGGACCTTTATATACATCAATAACGTAATATAACCTAACCTAACCCAACCTAACATCTCGGCGGTAATATTTGACAACATTCCTGGCGAGTTGGCTTCTCCGTCCCCGTGGGACCTTTATATACATCAATGACGTAATATAACCTAACCTAACCCAACCTAACATCTCGGCGGTAATATTTGACGACATTCCTGGCGAGTTGGCCTCTACGTTTCCGTGGGACCTTTATATACTTCAATAACGTAATATAACCTAACCTAAATCAACCTATCATCTCGGCGATAATATTTGACAAGATTCCTGGCGAGTTGGCCTCTACGTCTCCGTGGGATCTTTATATACATCAATAACGTAATATAACATAACCTAACCCAATCTAGCATCTCGGCGGTAATATTTGACCACATTCCTGGCTTGTTGGCCTCTACGTCTCCGTGAGACCTTTATATACATCTATAACGTAATATAACCTAACCGAACCCAACCTAACTTCTCGGCGGTAATATTTGAAAACATACCTGGCGAGGTGGCCTCTACGTCTCCGTGGGATATTTATATACATCAATAACATAATATAAGCTAGCCTAACCCAATCTAACATCTCGACGGTAATATTTGACCACATTCCTGGCGAGTTGGCCTCTACGTCTTCGTGGGACCTTTATATACATCAATAACGTAATATAACTTAACCTAACCCAACCTAACATCTCCGCGGTAATATTTGACAACATACCTGGCGAGTTGGCATCTACGTCGCCGTGGGCCCTTCATATACATCAATAACGAAATATAACCTAACCTAAATCAACCTAACATCTCGGCGGTAATATTTGACAACATTCCTGGCGAGTTGGCTTCTCCATCCCCGTGGGACCTTTATATACATCAGTAACATAATATAAGCTAGCCTAACCTAATCTAACATCTCGGCGGTAATGTTTGACCACATTCCTGGCGAGTTGGCCTCTACGTCCCCGTGGGACCTTTATATACATCAATAACATAATATAAGCTAGCCTAACCTAATCTAACATCTCGGCGGTAATGTTTGACCACATTCCTGGCGAGTTGGCCTCTACGTCCCCGTGGGACCTTTATATACATCAATAACGTAATATAACCTAACCTAACCCAACCTAACATCTCGGCGGTAATATTTGACAACATTCCTGGCGAGTTGGCTTCTCCGTGCCCGTGGGACCTTTATATACATCAATGACGTAATATAACCTAACCTAACCCTACCTAACATCTCGGCGGTAATATTTGACAACATTCCTGGCGAGTAGGCTTCTCCGTCCCCGTGGGAACTTTATATACATCAATGACGTAATATAACCTAACCTAACCCAACCTAACATCTCGGCGGTAATATTTGACGACATTCCTGGCGAGTTGGCCTCTACGTTTCCGTGGGACCTTTATATATTTCAATAACGTAATATAACCTAACCTAAATCAACCTATCATCTCGGCGATAATATTTGACAAGATTCCTGGCGAGTTGGCCTCTACGTCTCCGTGGGATCTTTATATACATCAATAACGTAATATAACATAACCTAACCCAATCTAGCACCTCGGCGGTAATATTTGACCACATTCCTGGCTTGTTGGCCTCTACGTCTCCGTGAGACCTGTATATACATCTATAACGTAATATAACCTAACCTAACCCAACCTAACTTCTCGGCGGTAATATTTGAAAACATACCTGGCGAGTTGGCCTCTACGTCTCCGTGGGCCCTTCATATACATCAATAACGTAATACAACCTAACCTAACCCAATCTAGCACCTCGGCGGTAATATTTGACTACATTCCTGGCGAGTTGGCTTCTCCGTCTCCGTGGGACCTTCATATACATCAATAACGTAATATAAGCTAACCCAACCCAACCTAACATCTCCGCGGTATTATTTGACAACATACCTGGCGAGTTGGCCTCCACGTTTCCGTGGGACCTTTATATACATCAATAACATAATATAAGCTAGCCTAACCTAATCTAACATCTCGGCGGTAATGTTTGACCACATTCCTGGCGAGTTGGCCTCTACGTCCCCGTGGGACCTTTATATACATCAATAACGTAATATAACCTAACCTAACCCAACCTAACATTTCGGCGGTAATATTTGATGACATTCCTGGCGAGTTGGCCACTACGTTTCGGTGGGACCTTTATATACTTCAATAACGTAATATAACCTAACCTAACCCAACCTAACATCTCCGCGGTATTATTTGACAACATACCTGGCGAGTTGGCCTCCACGTCTCCGTGGGACCTTTATATACATCAATAACATAATATAAGCTAGCCTAACCTAATCTAACATCTCGGCGGTAATGTTTGACCACATTCCTGGCGAGTTGGCCTCTACGTCCCCGTGGGACCTTTATATACATCAATAACGTAATATAACCTAACCTAACCCAACCTAACATCTCGGCGGTAATATTTGACAACATTCCTGGCGAGTTGGCTTCTCCGTGCCCGTGGGACCTTTATATACATCAATGACGTAATATAACCTAACCTAACCCTACCTAACATCTCGGCGGTAATATTTGACAACATTCCTGGCGAGTAGGCTTCTCTGTCCCCGTGGGACCTTTATATACATCAATAACGTAATATAACCTAACCTAACCCAACCTAACATCTCGGCGGTAATATTTGACGACATTCCTGGCGAGTTGGCCTCTACGTTTCCGTGGGACCTTTATATATTTCAATAACGTAATATAACCTAACCTAAATCAACCTATCATCTCGGCGATAATATTTGACAAGATTCCTGGCGAGTTGGCCTCTACGTCTCCGTGGGATCTTTATATACATCAATAACGTAATATAACATAACCTAACCCAATCTAGCATCTCGGCGGTAATATTTGACCACATTCCTGGCTTGTTGGCCTCTACGTCTCCGTGAGACCTTTATATACATCTATATCGTAATATAACCTAACCTAACCCAACCTAACTTCTCGGCGGTAATATTTGAAAACATACCTGGCGAGGTGGCCTCTACGTCTCCGTGGGATATTTATGTACATCAATAACATAATATAAGCTAGCCTAACCCAATCTAGCATCTCGGCGGTAATATTTGACCACATTCCTGGCTTGTTGGCCTCTACGTCCCCGTGGGACCTTTATATACATCAATAACGTAATATAACCTAACCTAACCCAACCTAACATCTCGGCGGTAATATTTGACAACATACCTGGCGAGTTGGCCTCTACGTCTCCGTGGGCCCTTCATATACATCAATAACGAAATATAACCTAACCTAAATCAACCTAACATCTCGGCGGTAATATTTGACAACATTCCTGGCGAGTTGGCTTCTCCACCCTGTGGGACCTTTATATACATCAATAACGTAATATAACCTAACCTAACCCAACCTAACTTCTCGGCGGTAATATTTGACGACATTCCTGGCGAGTTGGCTTCTCCGTCTCCGTGGGACCTTTATATACATCAATAACGTAATATAACCTAACCTAACCCAACCTAACATCTCCGCGGTATTATTTGACAACATACGCGGCGAGTTGGCCTCCACGTCTCCGTGGGACCTTCATATACATCAATAACGTAATATAACCTAACCTAACCCAACCTAACATCTGGGCGGTAATATTTGACGACATTCCTGGCGAGTTGGCTTCTCCGTCCCCGTGGGACCTTTATATACATCAATAACGTAATATAACCTAACCTAACCCAACCTAACATCTCGGCGGTAATATTTGACGACATTCCTGGCGAGTTGGCCTCTACGTTTCCGTGGGACATTTATATACTTCAATAACGTAATATAACCTAACCTAAATCAACCTATCGTCTCGGCGATAATATTTGACAAGATTCCTGGCGAGTTGGCCTCTACGTTTACGTGGGATCTTTATATACATCTATAACGTAATATAACCTAACCTAACCCAACCTAACTTCTCGGCGGTAATATTTGAAAACATACGTGGCGAGTTGGCCTCTACGTCTCCGTGGGCCCTTCATATACGTCAATAACGTAATATAACCTAACCTAACCCAATCTAGCATCTTGGCGGTAATATTTGACTACATTCCTGGCTTGTTGGCCTCTACGTCTCCGTGGGACCTTTATATACATCAATAACATAATATAAGCTAGCCTAACCCAATCTAACATCTCGGCGGTAATATTTGACCACATTCCTGGCTTGCTGACCTCTACGTCTCCGTGAGACCTTTATATACATCTATAACGTAATATAACCTAACCTAACCCAACCTAACATCTCGGCGGTAGTATTTGAAAACATTCCTAGCGAGTTGGCCTCTACGTCTCCGTGGGACCTTTATATACATCAATAACGTAATATAACCTAACCTAACCCAATCTAACATCTAGGCGGTAATATTTGACATCATTCCTGGCGAGTTGGCCTCTACGTCTCCGTTGACCTTCATATACATCAATAACGTAATATAACGTAACCTAACCAACCTATCATCTCGGCGGTTATATTTGACAACATTCCTGGCGAGTTGGCTTCTCCGTCTCCGTGGGACCTTCATATACATCAATAACGTAATATAACCTAACCCAACCCAACCTAACTTCTCCGCGGTATTATTTGACAACATACCTGGCGAGTTGGCCTCCACGTTTCCGTGGGACCTTTATATACATCAATAACATAATATAAGCTAGCCTAACCTAATCTAACATCTCGGCGGTAATGTTTGACCACATTCCTGGCGAGTTGGCCTCTACGTCCCCGTGGGACCTTTATATACATCAATAACGTAATATAACCTAACCTAACCCAACCTAACATCTCGGCGGTAATATTTGACAACATTCCTGGCGAGTTGGCTTCTCCGTCCCCGTGGGACCTTTATATACATCAATGACGTAATATAACCTAACCTAACCCAACCTAACATCTCGGCGGTAATATTTGACGACATTCCTGGCGAGTTGGCCTCTACGTTTCCGTGGGACCTTTATATACTTCAATAACGTAATATAACCTAACCTAAATCAACCTATCATCTCGGCGATAATATTTGACAAGATTCCTGGCGAGTTGGCCTCTACGTCTCCGTGGGATCTTTATATACATCAATAACGTAATATAACATAACCTAACCCAATCTAGCATCTCGGCGGTAATATTTGACCACATTCCTGGCTTGTTGGCCTCTACGTCTCCGTGAGACCTTTATATACATCTATAACGTAATATAACCTAACCGAACCCAACCTAACTTCTCGGCGGTAATATTTGAAAACATACCTGGCGAGGTGGCCTCTACGTCTCCGTGGGATATTTATATACATCAATAACATAATATAAGCTAGCCTAACCCAATCTAACATCTCGACGGTAATATTTGACCACATTCCTGGCGAGTTGGCCTCTACGTCTTCGTGGGACCTTTATATACATCAATAACGTAATATAACTTAACCTAACCCAACCTAACATCTCCGCGGTAATATTTGACAACATACCTGGCGAGTTGGCATCTACGTCGCCGTGGGCCCTTCATATACATCAATAACGAAATATAACCTAACCTAAATCAACCTAACATCTCGGCGGTAATATTTGACAACATTCCTGGCGAGTTGGCTTCTCCATCCCCGTGGGACCTTTATATACATCAGTAACATAATATAAGCTAGCCTAACCTAATCTAACATCTCGGCGGTAATGTTTGACCACATTCCTGGCGAGTTGGCCTCTACGTCCCCGTGGGACCTTTATATACATCAATAACATAATATAAGCTAGCCTAACCTAATCTAACATCTCGGCGGTAATGTTTGACCACATTCCTGGCGAGTTGGCCTCTACGTCCCCGTGGGACCTTTATATACATCAATAACGTAATATAACCTAACCTAACCCAACCTAACATCTCGGCGGTAATATTTGACGACATTCCTGGCGAGTTGGCTTCTCCGTCTCCGTGGGGCCTTTATATACATCAATAACGTAATATAACCTAACCTAACCCAACCTAACATCTCCGCGGTATTATTTGACAACATACCCGGCGAGTTGGCCTCCACGTCTCCGTGGGACCTTTATATACATCAATAGCATAATATAAGCTAGCCTAACCTAATCTAACATCTCGGCGGTAATGTTTGACCACATTCCTGGCGAGTTGGCCTCTACGTCCCCGTGGGACCTTTATATACATCAATAACGTAATATAACCTAACCTAACCCAACCTAACATCTCGGCGGTAATATTTGACAACATTCCTGGCGAGTTGGCTTCTCCGTCCCCGTGGGACCTTTATATACATCAATGACGTAATATAACCTAACCTAACCCAACCTAACATCTCGGCGGTAATATTTGACGACATTCCTGGCGAGTTGGCCTCTACGTTTCCGTGGGACCTTTATATACTTCAATAACGTAATATAACCTAACCTAAATCAACCTATCATCTCGGCGATAATATTTGACAAGATTCCTGGCGAGTTGGCCTCTACGTCTCCGTGGGATCTTTATATACATCAATAACGTAATATAACATAACCCAACCCAATCTAGCATCTCGGCGGTAATATTTGACCACATTCCTGGCTTGTTGGCCTCTACGTCTCCGTGAGACCTTTATATACATCTATAACGTAATATAACCTAACCGAACCCAACCTAACTTCTCGGCGGTAATTTTTGAAAACATACCTGGCGAGGTGGCCTCTACGTCTCCGTGGGATATTTATATACATCAATAACATAATATAAGCTAGCCTAACCCAATCTAACATCTCGACGGTAATATTTGACCACATTCCTGGCGAGTTGGCCTCTACGTCTTCGTGGGACCTTTATATACATCAATAACGTAATATAACTTAACCTAACCGAACCTAACATCTCCGCGGTAATATTTGACAACATACCTGGCGAGTTGGCATCTACGTCTCCGTGGGCCATTCATATACATCAATAACGAAATATAACCTAACCTAAATCAACCTAACATCTCGGCGGTAATATTTGACAACATTCCTGGCGAGTTGGCTTCTCCATCCCCGTGGGACCTTTATATACATCAATAACATAATATAAGCTAGCCTAACCTAATCTAACATCTCGGCGGTAATGTTTGACCACATTCCTGGCGAGTTGGCCTCTACGTCACCGTGGGCCCTTCATATACATCAATAACGAATTATAACCTAACCTAAATCAACCTAACATCTCGGCGGTAATATTTGACGACATTCCTGGCGAGTTGGCTTCTCCATCCCCGTGGGACCTTTATATACATCAATAACGTAATATAACCTAACCTAACCCAACCTAACATCTCGGCGGTAATATTTGATGACATTCCTGGCGAGTTGGCCTCTACGTTTCCGCGGGACCTTTATATACTTCAATAACGTAATATAACCTAACCTAAATCAACCTATCATCTCGGCGATAATATTTGACAAGATTCCTGGCGAGTTGGCCTCTACGTGTCCGTGGGATCTTTATATACATCAATAACGTAATATAACCTAACCTAACCCAACCTAACATCTCCGCGGTATTATTTGACAACATACCCGGCGAGTTGGACTCCACGTCTCCGAGGGACCTTTATATACATCAATAACATAATATAAGCTAGCCTAACCTAATCTAACATCTCGGCGGTAATGTTTGACCACATTCCTGGCGAGTTGGCCTCTACGTCCCCGTGGGACCTTTATATACATCAATAACGTAATATAACCTAACCTAACCCAACCTAACATCTCGGCGGTAATATTTGACAACATTCCTGGCGAGTTGGCTTCTCCGTCACCGTGGGACCTTTATATACATCAATTACGTAATATAACCTAACCTAACCCAACCTAACATCTCGGCTGTTATATTTGACGACATTCCTGGCGAGTTGGCCTCTACGTTTCCGTGGGACCTTTATATACTTCAATAACGTAATATAACCTAACCTAACCCAATCTAACATCTCCGCGGTAATATTTGACAACATTCCTGGCGAGTTGGCTTCTCCGTCCCCGTGGGACCTTTATATACATCAATAACGTAATATAACCTAACCTAACCCAACCTAACATCTCGGCGGTAATATTTGACGACATTCCTGGCGAGTTGGCCTCTACGTTTCCGTGGGACCTTCATATACATCAATAACGAAATATAACCTAACCTAAATCAACCTAACATCTCGGCGGTAATATTTGACAACATTCCTGGCGAGTTGGCTTCTCCATCCCCGTGGGACCTTTATATACATCAATAACGTAATATAACCTAACCTAACCCAACCTAATATCTCGGCGGTAATATTTGACAACATTCCTGGCGAGTTGGCTTCTCCGTCTCCGTGGGACCTTTATATACATCAATAACGTAATATAACCCAACCTAATCCAACCTAACATCTCCGCGGTATTATTTGACAACATACCTGGCGAGTTGGCCTCCACGTCTCCGTGGGACCTTTATATACATCAATAACATAATATAAGCTAGCCTAAACTAATCTAACATCTCGGCGGTAATGTTTGACCACATTCCTGGCGAGTTGGCCTCTACGTCCCCGTGGGACCTTTATATACATCAATAACGTAATATAACCTAACCTAACCCAACCTAACATCTCGGCGGTAATATTTGACAACATTCCTGGCGAGTTGGCTTCTCCGTCTCCGTGGGACCTTTATATACATCAATGACGTAATATAACCTAACCTAACCCAACCTAACATCTCGGCGGTAATATTTGACGACATTCCTGGCGAGTTGGCCTCTACGTTTCCTTGGGACCTTTATATACTTCAATAACGTAATATAACCTAACCTAAATCAACCTATCATCTCGGCGATAATATTTGACAAGATTCCTGGCGAGTTGGCCTCTACGTGTCCGTGGGACCTTTATATACATCAATAACGTAATATAACATAACCTAACCCAATCTAGCATCTCGGCGGTAATATTTGACCACATTCCTGGCTTGTTGGCCTCTACGTCCCCGTGGGACCTTTATATACATCAATAACATAATATAACCTAACCTAAACCAACCTAACATCTCGGCGGTAATATTTGACAACATACCTGGCGAGTTGGCCTCTACGTCTCCGTGGGCCCTTCATATACATCAATAAGGAAATATAACCTAACCTAAATCAACCTAACATCTCGGCGGTAATATTTGACAACATTCCTGGCGAGTTGGCTTCTCCATCCCCGTGGGACCTTTATATACATCAATAACGTAATATAACCTAACCTAACCCAACCTAACATCTCGGCGGTAATATTTGACGACATTCCTGGCGAGTTGGCTTCTCCGTCTCCGTGGGGCCTTTATATACATCAATAACGTAATATAACCTAACCTAACCCAACCTAACATCTCCGCGGTATTATTTGACAACATACCCGGCGAGTTGGCCTCCACGTCTCCGTGGGACCTTTATATACATCAATAACATAATATAAGCTAGCCTAACCTAATCTAACATCTCGGCGGTAATGTTTGACCACATTCCTGGCGAGTTGGCCTCTACGTCCCCGTGGGACCTTTATATACATCAATAACATAATATAAGCTAGCCTAACCTAATCTAACATCTCGGCGGTAATGTTTGACCACATTCCTGGCGAGTTGGCCTCTACGTCCCCGTGGGACCTTTATATACATCAATAACATAATATAAGCTAGCCTAACCTAATCTAACATCTCGGCGGTAATGTTTGACCACATTCCTGGCGAGTTGGCCTCTACGTCCCCGTGGGACCTTTATATACATCAATAACGTAATATAACCTAACCTAACCCAACCTAACATCTCGGCGGTAATATTTGACGACATTCCTGGCGAGTTGGCTTCTCCGTCTCCGTGGGGCCTTTATATACATCAATAACGTAATATAACCTAACCTAACCCAACCTAACATCTCCGCGGTATTATTTGACAACATACCTGGCGAGTTGGCCTCCACGTCTCCGTGGGACCTTTATATACATCAATAACATAATATAAGCTAGCCTAAACTAATCTAACATCTCGGCGGTAATGTTTGACCACATTCCTGGCGAGTTGGCCTCTACGTCCCCGTGGGACCTTTATATACATCAATAACGTAATATAACCTAACCTAACCCAACCTAACATCTCGGCGGTAATATTTGACAACATTCCTGGCGAGTTGGCTTCTCCGTCTCCGTGGGACCTTTATATACATCAATGACGTAATATAACCTAACCTAACCCAACCTAACATCTCGGCGGTAATATTTGACGACATTCCTGGCGAGTTGGCCTCTACGTTTCCTTGGGACCTTTATATACTTCAATAACGTAATATAACCTAACCTAAATCAACCTATCATCTCGGCGATAATATTTGACAAGATTCCTGGCGAGTTGGCCTCTACGTGTCCGTGGGACCTTTATATACATCAATAACGTAATATAACATAACCTAACCCAATCTAGCATCTCGGCGGTAATATTTGACCACATTCCTGGCTTGTTGGCCTCTACGTCCCCGTGGGACCTTTATATACATCAATAACATAATATAACCTAACCTAAACCAACCTAACATCTCGGCGGTAATATTTGACAACATACCTGGCGAGTTGGCCTCTACGTCTCCGTGGGCCCTTCATATACATCAATAAGGAAATATAACCTAACCTAAATCAACCTAACATCTCGGCGGTAATATTTGACAACATTCCTGGCGAGTTGGCTTCTCCATCCCCGTGGGACCTTTATATACATCAATAACGTAATATAACCTAACCTAACCCAACCTAACATCTCGGCGGTAATATTTGACGACATTCCTGGCGAGTTGGCTTCTCCGTCTCCGTGGGGCCTTTATATACATCAATAACGTAATATAACCTAACCTAACCCAACCTAACATCTCCGCGGTATTATTTGACAACATACCCGGCGAGTTGGCCTCCACGTCTCCGTGGGACCTTTATATACATCAATAACATAATATAAGCTAGCCTAACCTAATCTAACATCTCGGCGGTAATGTTTGACCACATTCCTGGCGAGTTGGCCTCTACGTCCCCGTGGGACCTTTATATACATCAATAACATAATATAAGCTAGCCTAACCTAATCTAACATCTCGGCGGTAATGTTTGACCACATTCCTGGCGAGTTGGCCTCTACGTCCCCGTGGGACCTTTATATACATCAATAACATAATATAAGCTAGCCTAACCTAATCTAACATCTCGGCGGTAATGTTTGACCACATTCCTGGCGAGTTGGCCTCTACGTCCCCGTGGGACCTTTATATACATCAATAACGTAATATAACCTAACCTAACCCAACCTAACATCTCGGCGGTAATATTTGACGACATTCCTGGCGAGTTGGCTTCTCCGTCTCCGTGGGGCCTTTATATACATCAATAACGTAATATAACCTAACCTAACCCAACCTAACATCTCCGCGGTATTATTTGACAACATACCCGGCGAGTTGGCCTCCACGTCTCCGTGGGACCTTTATATACATCAATAACATAATATAAGCTAGCCAAACCTAATCTAACATCTCGGCGGTAATGTTTGACCACATTCCTGGCGAGTTGGCCTCTACGTCCCCGTGGGACCTTTATATACATCAATAACGTAATATAACCTAACCTAACCCAACCTAACATCTCGGCGGTAATATTTGACAACATTCCTGGCGAGTTGGCTTCTCCGTCCCCGTGGGACCTTTATATACATCAATGACGTAATATAACCTAACCTAACCCAACCTAACATCTCGGCGGTAATATTTGACGACATTCCTGGCGAGTTGGCCTCTACGTTTCCGTGGGACCTTTATATACTTCAATAACGTAATATAACCTAACCAAAATCAACCTATCATCTCGGCGATAATATTTGACAAGATTCCTGGCGAGTTGGCCTCTACGTCTCCGTGGGATCTTTATATACATCTATAACGTAATATAACCTAACCGAACCCAACCTAACTTCTCGGCGGTAATATTTGAAAACATACCTGGCGAGGTGGCCTCTACGTCTCCGTGGGATATTTATATACATCAATAACATAATATAAGCTAGCCTAACCCAATCTAACATCTCGACGGTAATATTTGACCACATTCCTGGCGAGTTGGCCTCTACGTCTTCGTGGGTCCTTCATATACATCAATAACGTAATATAACTTAACCTAACCGAACCTAACATCTCCGCGGTAATATTTGACAACATACCTGGCGAGTTGGCATCTACGTCTCCGTGGGCCATTCATATACATCAATAACGAAATATAACCTAACCTAAATCAACCTAACATCTCGGCGGTAATATTTGACAACATTCCTGGCGAGTTGGCTTCTCCATCCCCGTGGGACCTTTATATACATCAATAACATAATATAAGCTAGCCTAACCTAATCTAACATCTCGGCGGTAATGTTTGACCACATTCCTGGCGAGTTGGCCTCTACGTCCCCGTGGGACCTTTATATACATCAAAAACGTAATATAACCTAACCTAACCCAACCTAACATCTCGGCGGTAATATTTGACAACATACCTGGCGAGTTGGCCTCTACGTCACCGTGGGCCCTTCATATACATCAATAACGAATTATAACCTAACCTAAATCAACCTAACATCTCAGCGGTAATATTTGACAACATTCCTGGCGAGTTGGCTTCTCCATCCCCGTGGGACCTTTATATACATCAATAACGTAATATAACCTAACCTAACCCAACCTAACATCTCGGCGGTAATATTTGATGACATTCCTGGCGAGTTGGCCTCTACGTTTCCGTGGGACCTTTATATACTTCAATAACGTAATATAACCTAACCTAAATCAACCTATCATCTCGGCGATAATATTTGACAAGATTCCTGGCGAGTTGGCCTCTACGTGTCCGTGGGATCTTTATATACATCAATAACGCAATATAACATAACCTAACCCAATCTAGCATCTCGGCGGTAATATTTGACCACATTCCTGGCTTGTTGGCCTCTACGTCCCCGTGGGACCTTTATATACATCAATAACGTAATATAACCTAACCTAACCCAACCTAACATCTCGGCGGTAATATTTGACAACATACCTGGCGAGTTGGCCTCTACGTCACCGTGGGCCCTTCATATACATCAATAACGAATTATAACCTAACCTAAATCAACCTAACATCTCGGCGGTAATATTTGACAACATTCCTGGCGAGTTGGCTTCTCCATCCCCGTGGGACCTTTATATACATCAATAACGTAATATAACCTAACCTAACCCAACCTAACATCTCGGCGGTAATATTTGATGACATTCCTGGCGAGTTGGCCTCTACGTTTCCGTGGGACCTTTATATACTTCAATAACGTAATATAACCTAACCTAAATCAACCTATCATCTCGGCGATAATATTTGACAAGATTCCTGGCGAGTTGGCCTCTACGTCTCCGTGGGATCTTTATATACATCAATAACGTAATATAACATAACCTAACCCAATCTAGCATCTCGGCGGTAATATTTGACCACATTCCTGGCTTGTTGGCCTCTACGTCTCCGTGAGACCTTTATATACATCTATAACGTAATATAACCTAACCGAACCCAACCTAACTTCTCGGCGGTAATATTTGAAAACATACCTGGCGAGGTGGCCTCTACGTCTCCGTGGGATATTTATATACATCAATAACATAATATAACCTAACCTAACCCAACCTAACATCTCCGCGGTATTATTTGACAACATACCCGGCGAGTTGGCCTCCACGTCTCCGTGGGACCTTTATATACATCAATAACATAATATAAGCTAGCCTAACCTAATCTAACATCTCGGCGGTAATGTTTGACCACATTCCTGGCGAGTTGGCCTCTACGTCCCCGTGGGACCTTTATATACATCAATAACATAATATAAGCTAGCCTAACCTAATCTAACATCTCGGCGGTAATGTTTGACCACATTCCTGGCGAGTTGGCCTCTACGTCCCCGTGGGACCTTTATATACATCAATAACATAATATAAGCTAGCCTAACCTAATCTAACATCTCGGCGGTAATGTTTGACCACATTCCTGGCGAGTTGGCCTCTACGTCCCCGTGGGACCTTTATATACATCAATAACGTAATATAACCTAACCTAACCCAACCTAACATCTCGGCGGTAATATTTGACGACATTCCTGGCGAGTTGGCTTCTCCGTCTCCGTGGGGCCTTTATATACATCAATAACGTAATATAACCTAACCTAACCCAACCTAACATCTCCGCGGTATTATTTGACAACATACCCGGCGAGTTGGCCTCCACGTCTCCGTGGGACCTTTATATACATCAATAACATAATATAAGCTAGCCAAACCTAATCTAACATCTCGGCGGTAATGTTTGACCACATTCCTGGCGAGTTGGCCTCTACGTCCCCGTGGGACCTTTATATACATCAATAACGTAATATAACCTAACCTAACCCAACCTAACATCTCGGCGGTAATATTTGACAACATTCCTGGCGAGTTGGCTTCTCCGTCCCCGTGGGACCTTTATATACATCAATGACGTAATATAACCTAACCTAACCCAACCTAACATCTCGGCGGTAATATTTGACGACATTCCTGGCGAGTTGGCCTCTACGTTTCCGTGGGACCTTTATATACTTCAATAACGTAATATAACCTAACCAAAATCAACCTATCATCTCGGCGATAATATTTGACAAGATTCCTGGCGAGTTGGCCTCTACGTCTCCGTGGGATCTTTATATACATCTATAACGTAATATAACCTAACCGAACCCAACCTAACTTCTCGGCGGTAATATTTGAAAACATACCTGGCGAGGTGGCCTCTACGTCTCCGTGGGATATTTATATACATCAATAACATAATATAAGCTAGCCTAACCCAATCTAACATCTCGACGGTAATATTTGACCACATTCCTGGCGAGTTGGCCTCTACGTCTTCGTGGGTCCTTCATATACATCAATAACGTAATATAACTTAACCTAACCGAACCTAACATCTCCGCGGTAATATTTGACAACATACCTGGCGAGTTGGCATCTACGTCTCCGTGGGCCATTCATATACATCAATAACGAAATATAACCTAACCTAAATCAACCTAACATCTCGGCGGTATTATTTGACAACATTCCTGGCGAGTTGGCTTCTCCATCCCCGTGGGACCTTTATATACATCAATAACATAATATAAGCTAGCCTAACCTAATCTAACATCTCGGCGGTAATGTTTGACCACATTCCTGGCGAGTTGGCCTCTACGTCCCCGTGGGACCTTTATATACATCAAAAACGTAATATAACCTAACCTAACCCAACCTAACATCTCGGCGGTAATATTTGACAACATACCTGGCGAGTTGGCCTCTACGTCACCGTGGGCCCTTCATATACATCAATAACGAATTATAACCTAACCTAAATCAACCTAACATCTCAGCGGTAATATTTGACAACATTCCTGGCGAGTTGGCTTCTCCATCCCCGTGGGACCTTTATATACATCAATAACGTAATATAACCTAACCTAACCCAACCTAACATCTCGGCGGTAATATTTGATGACATTCCTGGCGAGTTGGCCTCTACGTTTCCGTGGGACCTTTATATACTTCAATAACGTAATATAACCTAACCTAAATCAACCTATCATCTCGGCGATAATATTTGACAAGATTCCTGGCGAGTTGGCCTCTACGTGTCCGTGGGATCTTTATATACATCAATAACGCAATATAACATAACCTAACCCAATCTAGCATCTCGGCGGTAATATTTGACCACATTCCTGGCTTGTTGGCCTCTACGTCCCCGTGGGACCTTTATATACATCAATAACGTAATATAACCTAACCTAACCCAACCTAACATCTCGGCGGTAATATTTGACAACATACCTGGCGAGTTGGCCTCTACGTCACCGTGGGCCCTTCATATACATCAATAACGAATTATAACCTAACCTAAATCAACCTAACATCTCGGCGGTAATATTTGACAACATTCCTGGCGAGTTGGCTTCTCCATCCCCGTGGGACCTTTATATACATCAATAACGTAATATAACCTAACCTAACCCAACCTAACATCTCGGCGGTAATATTTGATGACATTCCTGGCGAGTTGGCCTCTACGTTTCCGTGGGACCTTTATATACTTCAATAACGTAATATAACCTAACCTAAATCAACCTATCATCTCGGCGATAATATTTGACAAGATTCCTGGCGAGTTGGCCTCTACGTGTCCGTGGGATCTTTATATACATCAATAACGTAATATAACCTAACCTAACCCAACCTAACATCTCCGCGGTATTATTTGACAACATACCCGGCGAGTTGGACTCCACGTCTCCGAGGGACCTTTATATACATCAATAACATAATATAAGCTAGCCTAACCTAATCTAACATCTCGGCGGTAATGTTTGACCACATTCATGGCGAGTTGGCCTCTACGTCCCCGTGGGACCTTTATATACATCAATAACGTAATATAACCTAACCTAACCCAACCTAACATCTCGGCGGTAATATTTTACAACATTCCTGGCGAGTTGGCTTCTCCGTCCCCGTGGGACCTTTATATACATCAATGACGTAATATAACCTAACCTAACCCAACCTAACATCTCGGCGGTAATATTTGACGACATTCCTGGCGAGTTGGCCTCTACGTTTCCGTGGGACCTTTATATACTTCAATAACGTAATATAACCTAACCTAACCCAATCTAACATCTCCGCGGTAATATTTGACAACATTCCTGGCGAGTTGGCCTCTACGTGTCCGTGGGACCTTTATATACATCAATAACGTAATATAACATAACCTAACCCAATCTAGCATCTCGGCGGTAATATTTGACCACATTCCTGGCTTGTTGGCCTCTACGTCCCCGTGGGACCTTTATATACATCAATAACGTAATATAACCTAACCTAAACCAACCTAACATCTCGGCGGTAATATTTGACAACATACCTGGCGAGTTGGCCTCTACGTCTCCGTGGGCCCTTCATATACATCAATAAGGAAATATAACCTAACCTAACCCAACCTAACATCTCGGCGGTAATATTTGACGACATTCCTGGCGAGTTGGCTTCTCCGTCTCCGTGGGGCCTTTATATACATCAATAACGTAATATAACCTAACCTAACCCAACCTAACATCTCCGCGCTATTATTTGACAACATACCCGGCGAGTTGGCCTCCACGTCTCCGTGGGACCTTTATATACATCAATAACATAATATAAGCTAGCCTAACCTAATCTAACATCTCGGCGGTAATGTTTGACCACATTCCTGGCGAGTTGGCCTCTACGTCCCCGTGGGACCTTTATATACATCAATAACGTAATATAACCTAACCTAACCCAACCTAACATCTCGGCGGTAATATTTGACAACATTCCTGGCGAGTTGGCTTCTCCGTCCCCGTGGGACCTTTATATACATCAATGACGTAATATAACCTAACCTAACCCAACCTAACATCTCGGCGGTAATATTTGACGACATTCCTGGCGAGTTGGCCTCTACGTTTCCGTGGGACCTTTATATACTTCAATAACGTAATATAACCTAACCTAAATCAACCTATCATCTCGGCGATAATATTTGACAACATTCCTGGCGAGTTGGCTTCTCCATCCCCGTGGGACCTTTATATACATCAATAACATAATATAAGCTAGCCTAACCTAATCTAACATCTCGGCGGTAATGTTTGACCACATTCCTGGCGATTTGGCCTCTACGTCCCCGTGGGACCTTTATATACATCAATAACGTAATATAACCTAACCTAACCCAACCTAACATCTCGGCGGTAATATTTGACAACATACCTGGCGAGTTGGCCTCTACGTCACCGTGGGCCCTTCATATACATCAATAACGAATTATAACCTAACCTAAATCAACCTAACATCTCGGCGGTAATATTTGACAACATTCCTGGCGAGTTGGCCTCTACGTTTCCGTGGGACCTTTATATACTTCAATAACGTAATATAACCTAACCTAAATCAACCTATCATCTCGGCGATAATATTTGACAAGATTCCTGGCGAGTTGGCCTCTACGTCTCCGTGGGATCTTTATATACATCAATAACGTAATATAACATAACCTAACCCAATCTAGCATCTCGGCGGTAATATTTGACCACATTCCTGGCTTGTTGGCCTCTACGTCTCCGTGAGACCTTTATATACATCTATAACGTAATATAACCTAACCGAACCCAACCTAACTTCTCGGCGGTAATATTTGAAAACATACCTGGCGAGGTGGCCTCTACGTCTCCGTGGGATATTTATATACATCAATAACATAATATAAGCTAGCCTAACCCAATCTAACATCTCGACGGTAATATTTGACCACATTCCTGGCGAGTTGGCCTCTACGTCTTCGTGGGACCTTTATATACATCAATAACGTAATATAACTTAACCTAACCCAACCTAACATCTCCGCGGTAATATTTGACAACATACCTGGCGAGTTGGCATCTACGTCGCCGTGGGCCCTTCATATACATCAATAACGAAATATAACCTAACCTAAATCAACCTAACATCTCGGCGGTAATATTTGACAACATTCCTGGCGAGTTGGCTTCTCCATCCCCGTGGGACCTTTATATACATCAGTAACATAATATAAGCTAGCCTAACCTAATCTAACATCTCGGCGGTAATGTTTGACCACATTCCTGGCGAGTTGGCCTCTACGTCCCCGTGGGACCTTTATATACATCAATAACATAATATAAGCTAGCCTAACCTAATCTAACATCTCGGCGGTAATGTTTGACCACATTCCTGGCGAGTTGGCCTCTACGTCCCCGTGGGACCTTTATATACATCAATAACGTAATATAACCTAACCTAACCCAACCTAACATCTCGGCGGTAATATTTGACGACATTCCTGGCGAGTTGGCTTCTCCGTCTCCGTGGGGCCTTTATATACATCAATAACGTAATATAACCTAACCTAACCCAACCTAACATCTCCGCGGTATTATTTGACAACATACCCGGCGAGTTGGCCTCCACGTCTCCGTGGGACCTTTATATACATCAATAGCATAATATAAGCTAGCCTAACCTAATCTAACATCTCGGCGGTAATGTTTGACCACATTCCTGGCGAGTTGGCCTCTACGTCCCCGTGGGACCTTTATATACATCAATAACGTAATATAACCTAACCTAACCCAACCTAACATCTCGGCGGTAATATTTGACAACATTCCTGGCGAGTTGGCTTCTCCATCCCCGTGGGACCTTTATATACATCAATAACGTAATATAACCTAACCTAACCCAACCTAACATCTCGGCGGTAATATTTGATGACATTCCTGGCGAGTTGGCCTCTACGTTTCCGCGGGACCTTTATATACTTCAATAACGTAATATAACCTAACCTAAATCAACCTATCATCTCGGCGATAATATTTGACAAGATTCCTGGCGAGTTGGCCTCTACGTGTCCGTGGGATCTTTATATACATCAATAACGTAATATAACCTAACCTAACCCAACCTAACATCTCCGCGGTATTATTTGACAACATACCCGGCGAGTTGGACTCCACGTCTCCGAGGGACCTTTATATACATCAATAACATAATATAAGCTAGCCTAACCTAATCTAACATCTCGGCGGTAATGTTTGACCACATTCCTGGCGAGTTGGCCTCTACGTCCCCGTGGGACCTTTATATACATCAATAACGTAATATAACCTAACCTAACCCAACCTAACATCTCGGCGGTAATATTTGACAACATTCCTGGCGAGTTGGCTTCTCCGTCCCCGTGGGACCTTTATATACATCAATTACGTAATATAACCTAACCTAACCCAACCTAACATCTCGGCTGTTATATTTGACGACATTCCTGGCGAGTTGGCCTCTACGTTTCCGTGGGACCTTTATATACTTCAATAACGTAATATAACCTAACCTAACCCAATCTAACATCTCCGCGGTAATATTTGACAACATTCCTGGCGAGTTGGCTTCTCCGTCCCCGTGGGACCTTTATATACATCAATAACGTAATATAACCTAACCTAACCCAACCTAACATCTCGGCGGTAATATTTGACGACATTCCGGGCGAGTTGGCCTCTACGTTTCCGTGGGACCTTCATATACATCAATAACGAAATATAACCTAACCTAAATCAACCTAACATCTCGGCGGTAATATTTGACAACATTCCTGGCGAGTTGGCTTCTCCATCCCCGTGGGACCTTTATATACATCAATAACGTAATATAACCTAACCTAACCCAACCTAATATCTCGGCGGTAATATTTGACAACATTCCTGGCGAGTTGGCTTCTCCGTCTCCGTGGGACCTTTATATACATCAATAACGTAATATAACCCAACCTAATCCAACCTAACATCTCCGCGGTATTATTTGACAACATACCTGGCGAGTTGGCCTCCACGTCTCCGTGGGACCTTTATATACATCAATAACATAATATAAGCTAGCCTAAACTAATCTAACATCTCGGCGGTAATGTTTGACCACATTCCTGGCGAGTTGGCCTCTACGTCCCCGTGGGACCTTTATATACATCAATAACGTAATATAACCTAACCTAACCCAACCTAACATCTCGGCGGTAATATTTGACAACATTCCTGGCGAGTTGGCTTCTCCGTCTCCGTGGGACCTTTATATACATCAATGACGTAATATAACCTAACCTAACCCAACCTAACATCTCGGCGGTAATATTTGACGACATTCCTGGCGAGTTGGCCTCTACGTTTCCTTGGGACCTTTATATACTTCAATAACGTAATATAACCTAACCTAAATCAACCTATCATCTCGGCGATAATATTTGACAAGATTCCTGGCGAGTTGGCCTCTACGTGTCCGTGGGACCTTTATATACATCAATAACGTAATATAACATAACCTAACCCAATCTAGCATCTCGGCGGTAATATTTGACCACATTCCTGGCTTGTTGGCCTCTACGTCCCCGTGGGACCTTTATATACATCAATAACATAATATAACCTAACCTAAACCAACCTAACATCTCGGCGGTAATATTTGGCAACATACCTGGCGAGTTGGCCTCTACGTCTCCGTGGGCCCTTCATATACATCAATAAGGAAATATAACCTAACCTAAATCAACCTAACATCTCGGCGGTAATATTTGACAACATTCCTGGCGAGTTGGCTTCTCCATCCCCGTGGGACCTTTATATACATCAATAACGTAATATAACCTAACCTAACCCAACCTAACATCTCGGCGGTAATATTTGACGACATTCCTGGCGAGTTGGCTTCTCCGTCTCCGTGGGGCCTTTATATACATCAATAACGTAATATAACCTAACCTAACCCAACCTAACATCTCCGCGGTATTATTTGACAACATACCCGGCGAGTTGGCCTCCACGTCTCCGTGGGACCTTTATATACATCAATAACATAATATAAGCTAGCCTAACCTAATCTAACATCTCGGCGGTAATGTTTGACCACATTCCTGGCGAGTTGGCCTCTACGTCCCCGTGGGACCTTTATATACATCAATAACATAATATAAGCTAGCCTAACCTAATCTAACATCTCGGCGGTAATGTTTGACCACATTCCTGGCGAGTTGGCCTCTACGTCCCCGTGGGACCTTTATATACATCAATAACATAATATAAGCTAGCCTAACCTAATCTAACATCTCGGCGGTAATGTTTGACCACATTCCTGGCGAGTTGGCCTCTACGTCCCCGTGGGACCTTTATATACATCAATAACGTAATATAACCTAACCTAACCCAACCTAACATCTCGGCGGTAATATTTGACGACATTCCTGGCGAGTTGGCTTCTCCGTCTCCGTGGGGCCTTTATATACATCAATAACGTAATATAACCTAACCTATCCCAACCTAACATCTCCGCGGTATTATTTGACAACATACCCGGCGAGTTGGCCTCCACGTCTCCGTGGGACCTTTATATACATCAATAACATAATATAAGCTAGCCAAACCTAATCTAACATCTCGGCGGTAATGTTTGACCACATTCCTGGCGAGTTGGCCTCTACGTCCCCGTGGGACCTTTATATACATCAATAACGTAATATAACCTAACCTAACCCAACCTAACATCTCGGCGGTAATATTTGACAACATTCCTGGCGAGTTGGCTTCTCCGTCCCCGTGGGACCTTTATATACATCAATGACGTAATATAACCTAACCTAACCCAACCTAACATCTCGGCGGTAATATTTGACGACATTCCTGGCGAGTTGGCCTCTACGTTTCCGTGGGACCTTTATATACTTCAATAACGTAATATAACCTAACCAAAATCAACCTATCATCTCGGCGATAATATTTGACAAGATTCCTGGCGAGTTGGCCTCTACGTCTCCGTGGGATCTTTATATACATCAATAACGTAATATAACATAACCTAACCCAATCTAGCATCTCGGCGGTAATATTTGACCACATTCCTGGCTTGTTGGCCTCTACGTCTCCGTGAGACCTTTATATACATCTATAACGTAATATAACCTAACCGAACCCAACCTAACTTCTCGGCGGTAATATTTGAAAACATACCTGGCGAGGTGGCCTCTACGTCTCCGTGGGATATTTATATACATCAATAACATAATATAAGCTAGCCTAACCCAATCTAACATCTCGACGGTAATATTTGACCACATTCCTGGCGAGTTGGCCTCTACGTCTTCGTGGGTCCTTCATATACATCAATAACGTAATATAACTTAACCTAACCGAACCTAACATCTCCGCGGTAATATTTGACAACATACCTGGCGAGTTGGCATCTACGTCTCCGTGGGCCATTCATATACATCAATAACGAAATATAACCTAACCTAAATCAACCTAACATCTCGGCGGTAATATTTGACAACATTCCTGGCGAGTTGGCTTCTCCATCCCCGTGGGACCTTTATATACATCAATAACATAATATAAGCTAGCCTAACCTAATCTAACATCTCGGCGGTAATGTTTGACCACATTCCTGGCGAGTTGGCCTCTACGTCCCCGTGGGACCTTTATATACATCAAAAACGTAATATAACCTAACCTAACCCAACCTAACATCTCGGCGGTAATATTTGACAACATACCTGGCGAGTTGGCCTCTACGTCACCGTGGGCCCTTCATATACATCAATAACGAATTATAACCTAACCTAAATCAACCTAACATCTCGGCGGTAATATTTGACAACATTCCTGGCGAGTTGGCTTCTCCATCCCCGTGGGACCTTTATATACATCAATAACGTAATATAACCTAACCTAACCCAACCTAACATCTCGGCGGTAATATTTGATGACATTCCTGGCGAGTTGGCCTCTACGTTTCCGTGGGACCTTTATATACTTCAATAACGTAATATAACCTAACCTAAATCAACCTATCATCTCGGCGATAATATTTGACAAGATTCCTGGCGAGTTGGCCTCTACGTGTCCGTGGGATCTTTATATACATCAATAACGCAATATAACATAACCTAACCCAATCTAGCATCTCGGCGGTAATATTTGACCACATTCCTGGCTTGTTGGCCTCTACGTCCCCGTGGGACCTTTATATACATCAATAACGTAATATAACCTAACCTAACCCAACCTAACATCTCGGCGGTAATATTTGACAACATACCTGGCGAGTTGGCCTCTACGTCACCGTGGGCCCTTCATATACATCAATAACGAATTATAACCTAACCTAAATCAACCTAACATCTCGGCGGTAATATTTGACAACATTCCTGGCGAGTTGGCTTCTCCATCCCCGTGGGACCTTTATATACATCAATAACGTAATATAACCTAACCTAACCCAACCTAACATCTCGGCGGTAATATTTGATGACATTCCTGGCGAGTTGGCCTCTACGTTTCCGTGGGACCTTTATATACTTCAATAACGTAATATAACCTAACCTAAATCAACCTATCATCTCGGCGATAATATTTGACAAGATTCCTGGCGAGTTGGCCTCTACGTGTCCGTGGGATCTTTATATACATCAATAACGTAATATAACCTAACCTAACCCAACCTAACATCTCGGCGGTAATATTTGACAACATACCTGGCGAGTTGGCCTCTACGTCACCGTGGGCCCTTCATATACATCAATAACGAATTATAACCTAACCTAAATCAACCTAACATCTCGGCGGTAATATTTGACAACATTCCTGGCGAGTTGGCTTCTCCATCCCCGTGGGACCTTTATATACATCAATAACGTAATATAACCTAACCTAACCCAACCTAACATCTCGGCGGTAATATTTGATGACATTCCTGGCGAGTTGGCCTCTACGTTTCCGTGGGACCTTTATATACATCTATAACGTAATATAACCTAACCTAACCCAACCTAACATCTCGGCGGTAATATTTGACGACATTCCTGGCGAGTTGGCTTCTCCGTCTCCGTGGGGCCTTTATATACATCAATAACGTAATATAACCTAACCTAACCCAACCTAACATCTCCGCGGTATTATTTGACAACATACCCGGCGAGTTGGACTCCACGTCTCCGAGGGACCTTTATATACATCAATAACATAATATAAGCTAGCCTAACCTAATCTAACATCTCGGCGGTAATGTTTGACCACATTCCTGGCGAGTTGGCCTCTACGTCCCCGTGGGACCTTTATATACATCAATAACGTAATATAACCTAACCTAACCCAACCTAACATCTCGGCGGTAATATTTTACAACATTCCTGGCGAGTTGGCTTCTCCGTCCCCGTGGGACCTTTATATACATCAATGACGTAATATAACCTAACCTAACCCAACCTAACATCTCGGCTGTTATATTTGACGACATTCCTGGCGAGTTGGCCTCTACGTTTCCGTGGGACCTTTATATACTTCAATAACGTAATATAACCTAACCTAACCCAATCTAACATCTCCGCGGTAATATTTGACAACATTCCTGGCGAGTTGGCCTCTACGTGTCCGTGGGACCTTTATATACATCAATAACGTAATATAACATAACCTAACCCAATCTAGCATCTCGGCGGTAATATTTGACCACATTCCTGGCTTGTTGGCCTCTACGTCCCCGTGGGACCTTTATATACATCAATAACGTAATATAACCTAACCTAAACCAACCTAACATCTCGGCGGTAATATTTGACAACATACCTGGCGAGTTGGCCTCTACGTCTCCGTGGGCCCTTCATATACATCAATAAGGAAATATAACCTAACCTAAATCAACCTAACATCTCGGCGGTAATATTTGACAACATTCCTGGCGAGTTGGCTTCTCCATCCCCGTGGGACCTTTATATACATCAATAACGTAATATAACCTAACCTAACCCAACCTAACATCTCGGCGGTAATATTTGACGACATTCCTGGCGAGTTGGCTTCTCCGTCTCCGTGGGGCCTTTATATACATCAATAACGTAATATAACCTAACCTAACCCAACCTAACATCTCCGCGCTATTATTTGACAACATACCCGGCGAGTTGGCCTCCACGTCTCCGTGGGACCTTTATATACATCAATAACATAATATAAGCTAGCCTAACCTAATCTAACATCTCGGCGGTAATGTTTGACCACATTCCTGGCGAGTTGGCCTCTACGTCCCCGTGGGACCTTTATATACATCAATAACGTAATATAACCTAACCTAACCCAACCTAACATCTCGGCGGTAATATTTGACAACATTCCTGGCGAGTTGGCTTCTCCGTCCCCGTGGGACCTTTATATACATCAATGACGTAATATAACCTAACCTAACCCAACCTAACATCTCGGCGGTAATATTTGACGACATTCCTGGCGAGTTGGCCTCTACGTTTCCGTGGGACCTTTATATACTTCAATAACGTAATATAACCTAACCTAAATCAACCTAACATCTCGGCGGTAATATTTGACAACATACCTGGCGAGTTGGCCTCTACGTCACCGTGGGCCCTTCATATACATCAATAACGAATTATAACCTAACCTAAATCAACCTAACATCTCGGCGGTAATATTTGACAACATTCCTGGCGAGTTGGCTTCTCCATCCCCGTGGGACCTTTATATACATCAATAACGTAATATAACCTAACCTAACCCAACCTAACATCTCGGCGGTAATATTTGATGACATTCCTGGCGAGTTGGCCTCTACGTGTCCGTGGGATCTTTATATACATCAATAACGCAATATAACATAACCTAACCCAATCTAGCATCTCGGCGGTAATATTTGACCACATTCCTGGCTTGTTGGCCTCTACGTCCCCGTGGGACCTTTATATACATCAATAACGTAATATAACCTAACCTAACCCAACCTAACATCTCGGCGGTAATATTTGACAACATACCTGGCGAGTTGGCCTCTACGTCTCCGTGGGCCCTTCATATACATCAATAACGAAATATAACCTAACCTAAATCAACCTAACATCTCGGCGGTAATATTTGACAACATTCCTGGCGAGTTGGCTTCTCCATCCCCGTGGGACCTTTATATACATCAATAACGTAATATAACCTAACCTAACCCAACCTAACATCTCGGCGGTAATATTTGACGACATTCCTGGCGAGTTGGCTTCTCCGTCTCCGTGGGGCCTTTATATACATCAATAACGTAATATAACCTAACCTAACCCAACCTAACATCTCGGCGGTAATATTTGACAACATTCCTGGCGAGTTGGCTTCTCCGTCCCCGTGGGACCTTTATATACATCAATGACGTAATATAACCTAACCTAACCCAACCTAACATCTCGGCGGTAATATTTGACGACATTCCTGGCGAGTTGGCCTCTACGTTTCCGTGGGACCTTTATATACTTCAATAACGTAATATAACCTAACCTAAATCAACCTATCATCTCGGCGATAATATTTGACAACATTCCTGGCGAGTTGGCTTCTCCATCCCCGTGGGACCTTTATATACATCAATAACATAATATAAGCTAGCCTAACCTAATCTAACATCTCGGCGGTAATGTTTGACCACATTCCTGGCGAGTTGGCCTCTACGTCCCCGTGGGACCTTTATATACATCAATAACGTAATATAACCTAACCTAACCCAACCTAACATCTCGGCGGTAATATTTGACAACATACCTGGCGAGTTGGCCTCTACGTCACCGTGGGCCCTTCATATACATCAATAACGAATTATAACCTAACCTAAATCAACCTAACATCTCGGCGGTAATATTTGACAACATTCCTGGCGAGTTGGCTTCTCCATCCCCGTGGGACCTTTATATACATCAATAACGTAATATAACCTAACCTAACCCAACCTAACATCTCGGCGGTAATATTTGATGACATTCCTGGCGAGTTGGCCTCTACGTGTCCGTGGGATCTTTATATACATCAATAACGCAATATAACATAACCTAACCCAATCTAGCATCTCGGCGGTAATATTTGACGACATTCCTGGCGAGTTGGCTTCTCCGTCTCCGTGGGGCCTTTATATACATCAATAACGTAATATAACCTAACCTAACCCAACCTAACATCTCCGCGCTATTATTTGACAACATACCCGGCGAGTTGGCCTCCACGTCACCGTGGGACCTTTATATACATCAATAACATAATATAAGCTAGCCTAACCTAATCTAACATCTCGGCGGTAATGTTTGACCACATTCCTGGCGAGTTGGCCTCTACGTCCCCGTGGGACCTTTATATACATCAATAACGTAATATAACCTAACCTAACCCAACCTAACATCTCGGCGGTAATATTTGACAACATTCCTGGCGAGTTGGCTTCTCCGTCCCCGTGGGACCTTTATATACATCAATGACGTAATATAACCTAACCTAACCCAACCTAACATCTCGGCGGTAATATTTGACGACATTCCTGGCGAGTTGGCCTCTACGTTTCCGTGGGACCTTTATATACTTCAATAACGTAATATAACCTAACCTAAATCAACCTAACATCTCGGCGGTAATATTTGACAACATACCTGGCGAGTTGGCCTCTACGTCACCGTGGGCCCTTCATATACATCAATAACGAATTATAACCTAACCTAAATCAACCTAACATCTCGGCGGTAATATTTGACAACATTCCTGGCGAGTTGGCTTCTCCATCCCCGTGGGACCTTTATATACATCAATAACGTAATATAACCTAACCTAACCCAACCTAACATCTCGGCGGTAATATTTGATGACATTCCTGGCGAGTTGGCCTCTACGTGTCCGTGGGATCTTTATATACATCAATAACGCAATATAACATAACCTAACCCAATCTAGCATCTCGGCGGTAATATTTGACCACATTCCTGGCTTGTTGGCCTCTACGTCCCCGTGGGACCTTTATATACATCAATAACGTAATATAACCTAACCTAACCCATCCTAACATCTCGGCGGTAATATTTGACAACATACCTGGCGAGTTGGCCTCTACGTCTCCGTGGGCCCTTCATATACATCAATAACGAAATATAACCTAACCTAAATCAACCTAACATCTCGGCGGTAATATTTGACAACATTCCTGGCGAGTTGGCTTCTCCATCCCCGTGGGACCTTTATATACATCAATAACGTAATATAACCTAACCTAACCCAACCTAACATCTCGGCGGTAATATTTGACGACATTCCTGGCGAGTTGGCTTCTCCGTCTCCGTGGGGCCTTTATATACATCAATAACGTAATATAACCTAACCTAACCCAACCTAACATCTCGGCGGTAATATTTGACAACATTCCTGGCGAGTTGGCTTCTCCGTCCCCGTGGGACCTTTATATACATCAATGACGTAATATAACCTAACCTAACCCAACCTAACATCTCGGCGGTAATATTTGACGACATTCCTGGCGAGTTGGCCTCTACGTTTCCGTGGGACCTTTATATACTTCAATAACGTAATATAACCTAACCTAAATCAACCTATCATCTCGGGGATAATATTTGACAACATTCCTGGCGAGTTGGCTTCTCCATCCCCGTGGGACCTTTATATACATCAATAACATAATATAAGCTAGCCTAACCTAATCTAACATCTCGGCGGTAATGTTTGACCACATTCCTGGCGAGTTGGCCTCTACGTCCCCGTGGGACCTTTATATACATCAATAACGTAATATAACCTAACCTAACCCAACCTAACATCTCGGCGGTAATATTTGACAACATACCTGGCGAGTTGGCCTCTACGTCACCGTGGGCCCTTCATATACATCAATAACGAATTATAACCTAACCTAAATCAACCTAACATCTCGGCGGTAATATTTGACAACATTCCTGGCGAGTTGGCTTCTCCATCCCCGTGGGACCTTTATATACATCAATAACGTAATATAACCTAACCTAACCCAACCTAACATCTCGGCGGTAATATTTGATGACATTCCTGGCGAGTTGGCCTCTACGTGTCCGTGGGATCTTTATATACATCAATAACGCAATATAACATAACCTAACCCAATCTAGCATCTCGGCGGTAATATTTGACCACATTCCTGGCTTGTTGGCCTCTACGTCCCCGTGGGACCTTTATATACATCAATAACGTAATATAACCTAACCTAACCCAACCTAACATCTCGGCGGTAATATTTGACAACATACCTGGCGAGTTGGCCTCTACGTCTCCGTGGGCCCTTCATATACATCAATAACGAAATATAACCTAACCTAAATCAACCTAACATCTCGGCGGTAATATTTGACAACATTCCTGGCGAGTTGGCTTCTCCATCCCCGTGGGACCTTTATATACATCAATAACGTAATATAACCTAACCTAACCCAACCTAACATCTCGGCGGTAATATTTGACGACATTCCTGGCGAGTTGGCTTCTCCGTCTCCGTGGGGCCTTTATATACATCAATAACGTAATATAACCTAACCTAACCCAACCTAACATCTCCGCGGTATTATTTGACAACATACCCGGCGAGTTGGCTTCTCCGTCCCCGTGGGACCTTTATATACATCAATAACGTAATATAACCTAACCTAACCCAACCTAACATCTCGGCGGTAATATTTGACGACATTCCTGGCGAGTTGGCCTCTACGTTTCCGTGGGACCTTCATATACATCAATAACGAAATATAACCTAACCTAAATCAACCTAACATCTCGGCGGTAATATTTGACAACATTCCTGGCGAGTTGGCTTCTCCATCCCCGTGGGACCTTTATATACATCAATAACGTAATATAACCTAACCTAACCCAACCTAATATCTCGGCGGTAATATTTGACGACATTCCTGGCGAGTTGGCTTCTCCGTCTCCGTGGGACCTTTATATACATCAATAACGTAATATAACCCAACCTAATCCAACCTAACATCTCCGCGGTATTATTTGACAACATACCTGGCGAGTTGGCCTCCACGTCTCCGTGGGACCTTTATATACATCAATAACATAATATAAGCTAGCCTAACCTAATCTAACATCTCGGCGGTAATGTTTGACCACATTCCTGGCGAGTTGGCCTCTACGTCCCCGTGGGACCTTTATATACATCAATAACGTAATATAACCTAACCTAACCCAACCTAACATCTCGGCGGTAATATCTGACAACATTCCTGGCGAGTTGGCTTCTCCGTCCCCGTGGGACCTTTATATACATCAATGACGTAATATAACCTAACCTAACCCAACCTAACATCTCGGCTGTTATATTTGACGACATTCCTGGCGAGTTGGCCTCTACGTTTCCGTGGGACCTTTATATACTTCAATAACGTAATATAACCTAACCTAACCCAATCTAACATCTCCGCGGTAATATTTGACAACATTCCTGGCGAGTTGGCTTCTCCGTCCCCGTGGGACCTTTATATACATCAATAACGTAATATAACCTAACCTAACCCAACCTAACATCTCGGCGGTAATATTTGACGACATTCCTGGCGAGTTGGCCTCTACGTTTCCGTGGGACCTTCATATACATCAATAACGAAATATAACCTAACCTAAATCAACCTAACATCTCGGCGGTAATATTTGACAACATTCCTGGCGAGTTGGCTTCTCCATCCCCGTGGGACCTTTATATACATCAATAACGTAATATAACCTAACCTAACCCAACCTAATATCTCGGCGGTAATATTTGACGACATTCCTGGCGAGTTGGCTTCTCCGTCTCCGTGGGACCTTTATATACATCAATAACGTAATATAACCCAACCTAATCCAACCTAACATCTCCGCGGTATTATTTGACAACATACCTGGCGAGTTGGCCTCCACGTCTCCGTGGGACCTTTATATACATCAATAACATAATATAAGCTAGCCTAACCTAATCTAACATCTCGGCGGTAATGTTTGACCACATTCCTGGCGAGTTGGCCTCTACGTCCCCGTGGGACCTTTATATACATCAATAACGTAATATAACCTAACCTAACCCAACCTAACATATCGGCGGTAATATTTGACAACATTCCTGGCGAGTTGGCTTCTCCGTCCCCGTGGGACCTTTATATACATCAATGACGTAATATAACCTAACCTAACCCAACCTAACATCTCGGCGGTAATATTTGACGACATTCCTGGCGAGTTGGCCTCTACGTTTCCGTGGGACCTTTATATACTTCAATAACGTAATATAACCTAACCTAAATCAACCTATCATCTCGGCGATAATATTTGACAAGATTCCTAGCGAGTTGGCCTCTACGTGTCCGTGGGATCTTTATATACATCAATAACGTAATATAACATAACCTAACCCAATCTAGCATCTCGGCGGTAATATTTGACCACATTCCTGGCTTGTTGGCCTCTACGTCCCCGTGGGACCTTTATATACATCAATAACGTAATATAACCTAACCTAACCCAACCTAACATCTCGGCGGTAACATTTGACAACATACCTGGCGAGTTGGCCTCTACGTCTCCGTGGGCCCTTCATATACATCAATAACGAAATATAACCTAACCTAAATCAACCTAACATCTCGGCGGTAATATTTGACAACATTCCTGGCGAGTTGGCTTCTCCATCCCCGTGGGACCTTTATATACATCAATAACGTAATATAACCTAACCTAACCCAACCTAACATCTCGGCGGTAATATTTGACGACATTCCTGGCGAGTTGGCTTTTCCGTCTCCGTGGGGCCTTTATATACATCAATAACGTAATATAACCTAACCTAACCCAACCTAACATCTCCGCGGTATTATTTGACAACATACCCGGCGAGTTGGACTCCACGTCTCCGAGGGACCTTTATATACATCAATAACATAATATAAGCTAGCCTAACCTAATCTAACATCTCGGCGGTAATGTTTGACCACATTCCTGGCGAGTTGGCCTCTACGTCCCCGTGGGACCTTTATATACATCAATAACGTAATATAACCTAACCTAACCCAACCTAACATCTCGGCGGTAATATTTGACAACATTCCTGGCGAGTTGGCTTCTCCGTCCCCGTGGGACCTTTATATACATCAATGACGTAATATAGCCTAACCTAACCCAACCTAACATCTCGGCTGTTATATTTGACGACATTCCTGGCGAGTTGGCCTCTACGTTTCCGTGGGACCTTTATATACTTCAATAACGTAATATAACCTAACCTAACCCAATCTAACATCTCCGCGGTAATATTTGACAACATTCCTGGCGAGTTGGCTTCTCCGTCCCCGTGGGACCTTTATATACATCAATAACGTAATATAACCTAACCTAACCCAACCTAACATCTCGGCGGTAATATTTGACGACATTCCTGGCGAGTTGGCCTCTACGTTTCCGTGGGACCTTCATATACATCAATAACGAAATATAACCTAACCTAAATCAACCTAACATCTCGGCGGTAATATTTGACAACATTCCTGGCGAGTTGGCTTCTCCATCCCCGTGGGACCTTTATATACATCAATAACGTAATATAACCTAACCTAACCCAACCTAATATCTCGGCGGTAATATTTGACCACATTCCTGGCGAGTTGGCTTCTCCGTCTCCGTGGGACCTTTATATACATCAATAACGTAATATAACCCAACCTAATCCAACCTAACATCTCCGCGGTATTATTTGACAACATACCTGGCGAGTTGGCCTCCACGTCTCCGTGGGACCTTTATATACATCAATAACATAATATAAGCTAGCCTAACCTAATCTAACATCTCGGCGGTAATGTTTGACCACATTCCTGGCGAGTTGGCCTCTACGTCCCCGTGGGACCTTTATATACATCAATAACGTAATATAACCTAACCTAACCCAACCTAACATCTCGGCGGTAATATTTGACAACATTCCTGGCGAGTTGGCTTCTCCGTCCCCGTGGGACCTTTATATACATCAATGACGCAATATAACCTAACCTAACCCAACCTAACATCTCGGCGGTAATATTTGACGACATTCCTGGCGAGTTGGCCTCTACGTTTCCGTGGGACCTTTATATACTTCAATAACGTAATATAACCTAACCTAAATCAACCTATCATCTCGGCGATAATATTTGACAAGATTCCTAGCGAGTTGGCCTCTACGTGTCCGTGGGATCTTTATATACATCAATAACGTAATATAACATAACCTAACCCAATCTAGCATCTCGGCGGTAATATTTGACCACATTCCTGGCTTGTTGGCCTCTACGTCCCCGTGGGACCTTTATATACATCAATAACGTAATATAACCTAACCTAACCCAACCTAACATCTCGGCGGTAATATTTGACAACATACCTGGCGAGTTGGCCTCTACGTCTCCGTGGGCCCTTCATATACATCAATAAGGAAATATAACCTAACCTAAATCAACCTAACATCTCGGCGGTAATATTTGACAACATTCCTGGCGAGTTGGCTTCTCCATCCCCGTGGGACCTTTATATACATCAATAACGTAATATAACCTAACCTAACCCAACCTAACATCTCGGCGGTAATATTTGACGACATTCCTGGCGAGTTGGCTTCTCCGTCTCCGTGGGGCCTTTATATACATCAATAACGTAATATGACCTAACCTAACCCAACCTAACATCTCCGCGGTATTATTTGACAACATACCCGGCGAGTTGGCCTCCACGTCTCCGTGGGACCTTTATATACATCAATAACATAATATAAGCTAGCCTAACCTAATCTAACATCTCGGCGGTAATGTTTGACCACATTCCTGGCGAGTTGGCCTCTACGTCCCCGTGGGACCTTTATATACATCAATAACGTAATATAACCTAACCTAACCCAACCTAACATCTCGGCGGTAATATTTGACAACATTCCTGGCGAGTTGGCTTCTGCGTCCCCGTGGGACCTTTATATACATCAATGACGTAATATAACCTAACCTAACCCAACCTAACATCTCGGCGGTAATATTTGACGACATTCCTGGCGAGTTGGCCTCTACGTTTCCGTGGGACCTTTATATACTTCAATAACGTAATATAACCTAACCTAAATCAACCTATCATCTCGGCGATAATATTTGACAAGATTCCTGGCGAGTTGGCCTCTACGTGTCCGTGGGATCTTTATATACATCAATAACGTAATATAACATAACCTAACCCAATCTAGCATCTCGGCGGTAATATTTGACCACATTCCTGGCTTGTTGGCCTCTACGTCCCCGTGGGACCTTTATATACATCAATAACGTAATATAACCTAACCTAACCCAACCTAACATCTCGGCGGTAATATTTGACAACATACCTGGCGAGTTGGCCTCTACGTCTCCGTGGGCCCTTCATATACATCAATAACGAAATATAACCTAACCTAAATCAACCTAACATCTCGGCGGTAATATTTGACAACATTCCTGGCGAGTTGGCTTCTCCATCCCCGTGGGACCTTTATATACATCAATAACGTAATATAACCTAACCTAACCCAACCTAACATCTCGGCGGTAATATTTGATGACATTCCTGGCGAGTTGGCCTCTACGTTTCCGTGGGACCTTTATATACTTCAATAACGTAATATAACCTAACCTAAATCAACCTATCATCTCGGCGATAATATTTGACAAGATTCCTGGCGAGTTGGCCTCTACGAGTCCGTGGGATCTTTATATACATCAATAACGCAATATAACATAACCTAACCCAATCTAGCATCTCGGCGGTAATATTTGACCACATTCCTGGCTTGTTGGCCTCTACGTCCCCGTGGGACCTTTATATACATCAATAACGTAATATAACCTAACCTAACCCAACCTAACATCTCGGCGGTAATATTTGACAACATACCTGGCGAGTTGGCCTCTACGTCTCCGTGGGCCCTTCATATACATCAATAACGAAATATAACCTAACCTAAATCAACCTAACATCTCGGCGGTAATATTTGACAACATTCCTGGCGAGTTGGCTTCTCCATCCCCGTGGGACCTTTATATACATCAATAACGTAATATAACCTAACCTAACCCAACCTAACATCTCGGCGGTAATATTTGACAACATTCTTGGCGAGTTGGCTTCTCCGTCCCCGTGGGACCTTTATATACATCAATGACGTAATATAACCTAACCTAACCCAACCTAACATCTCCGCGGTATTATTTGACAACATACCCGGCGAGTTGGACTCCACGTCTCCGAGGGACCTTTATATACATCAATAACATAATATAAGCTAGCCTAACCTAATCTAACATCTCGGCGGTAATGTTTGACCACATTCCTGGCGAGTTGGCCTCTACGTCCCCGTGGGACCTTTATATACATAAATAACGTAATATAACCTAACCTAACCCAACCTAACATCTCGGCGGTAATATTTGACAACATTCTTGGCGAGTTGGCTTCTCCGTCCCCGTGGGACCTTTATATACATCAATGACGTAATATAACCTATCCTAACCCAACCTAACATCTCGGCGGTAATATTTGACGACATTCCTGGCGAGTTGGCCTCTACGTTTCCGTGGGACCTTTATATACTTCAATAACGTAATATAACCTAACCTAAATCAACCTATCATCTCGGCGATAATATTTGACAAGATTCCTGGCGAGTTGGCCTCTACGCCTCCGTGGGATCTTTATATACATCAATAACGTAATATAACATAACCTAACCCAATCTAGCATCTCGGCGGTAATATTTGACCACATTCCTGGCTTGTTGGCCTCTACGTCTCCGTGAGACCTTTATATACATCTATAACGTAATATAACCTAACCGAACACAACCTAACTTCTCGGCGGTAATATTTGAAAACATACCTGGCGAGGTGGCCTCTACGTCTCCGTGGGATATTTATATACATCAATAACATAATATAAGCTAGCCTAACCCAATCTAACATCTCGACGGTAATATTTGACCACATTCCTGGCGAGTTGGCCTCTACGTCTTCGTGGGATATTTATATACATCAATAACATAATATAAGCTAGCCTAACCCAATCTAACATCTCGACGGTAATATTTGACCACATTCCTGGCGAGTTGGCCTCTACGTCTTCGTGGGACCTTTATATACATCAATAACGTAATATAACTTAACCTAACCCAACCTAACATCTCCGCGGTAATATTTGACAACATACCTGGCGTGTTGGCATCTACGTCTCCGTGGGCCCTTCATATACATCAATAACGAAATATAACCTAACCTAAATCAACCTAACATCTCGGCGGTAATATTTGACAACATTCCTGGCGAGTTGGCTTCTCCATCCCCGTGGGACCTTTATATACATCAATAACATAATATAAGCTAGCCTAACCTAATCTAACATCTCGGCGGTAATGTTTGACCACATTCCTGGCGAGTTGGCCTCTACGTCCCCGTGGGACCTTTATATACATCAATAACGTAATATAACCTAACCTAACCCAACCTAACATCTCGGCGGTAATATTTGACAACATACCTGGCGAGTTGGCCTCTACGTCACCGTGGGCCCTTCATATACATCAATAACGAATTATAACCTAACCTAAATCAACCTAACATCTCGGCGGTAATATTTGACAACATTCCTGGCGAGTTGGCTTCTCCATCCCCGTGGGACCTTTATATACATCAATAACGTAATATAACCTAACCTAACCCAACCTAACATCTCGGCGGTAATATTTGATGACATTCCTGGCGAGTTGGCCTCTACGTTTCCGTGGGACCTTTATATACTTCAATAACGTAATATAACCTAACCTAAATCAACCTATCATCTCGGCGATAATATTTGACAAGATTCCTGGCGAGTTGGCCTCTACGTGTCCGTGGGATCTTTATATACATCAATAACGTAATATAACATAACCTAACCCAATCTAGCATCTCGGCGGTAATATTTGACCACATTCCTGGCTTGTTGGCCTCTACGTCCCCGTGGGACCTTTATATACATCAATAACGTAATATAACCTAACCTAACCCAACCTAACATCTCGGCGGTAATATTTGACAACATACCTGGCGAGTTGGCCTCTACGTCTCCGTGGGCCCTTCATATACATCAATAACGAAATATAACCTAACCTAAATCAACCTAACATCTCGGCGGTAATATTTGACAACATTCCTGGCGAGTTGGCTTCTCCATCCCCGTGGGACCTTTATATACATCAATAACGTAATATAACCTAACCTAAATCAACCTATCATCTCGGCGATAATATTTGACAAGATTCCTGGCGAGTTGGCCTCTACGTCTCCGTGGGACCTTTATATACATCAATGACGTAATATAACCTAACCTAACCCAACCTAACATCTCGGCGGTAATATTTGACCACATTCCTGGCGAGTTGGCTTCTCCGTCCCCGTGGGACCTTTATATACTTCTATAACGTAATATAACCTAACCTAAATCAACCTATCATCTCGGCGATAATATTTGACAAGATTCCTGGCGAGTTGGCCTCTACGTCTCCGTGGGATCCTTATATACATCAATAACGTAATATAACATAACCTAACCCAATCTAGCATCTCGGCGGTAATATTTGACCACATTCCTGGCTTGTTGGCCTCTACGTCTCCGTGAGACCTTTATATACATCTATAACGTAATATAACCTAACCGAACCCAACCTAACTTCTCGGCGGTAATATTTGAAAACATACCTGGCGAGGTGGCCTCTACGTCTCCGTGGGATATTTATATACATCAATAACATAATATAAGCTAGCCTAACCCAATCTAACATCTCGACGGTAATATTTGACCACATTCCTGGCTTGTTGGCCTCTACGTCTCCGTGAGACCTTTATATACATCTATAACGTAATATAACCTAACCGAACCCAACCTAACTTCTCGGCGGTAATATTTGAAAACATACCTGGCGAGGTGGCCTCTACGTCTCCGTGGGATATTTATATACATCAATAACATAATATAAGCTAGCCTAACCCAATCTAACATCTCGACGGTAATATTTGACCACATTCCTGGCGAGTTGGCCTCTACGTCCCCGTGGGACCTTTATATACATCAATAACGTAATATAACCTAACCTAACCCAACCTAACATCTCGGCGGTAATATTTGACAACATACCTGGCGAGTTGGCCTCTACGTCACCGTGGGCCCTTCATATACATCAATAACGAATTATAACCTAACCTAAATCAACCTAACATCTCGGCGGTAATATTTGACAACATTCCTGGCGAGTTGGCTTCTCCATCCCCGTGGGACCTTTATATACATCAATAACGTAATATAACCTAACCTAACCCAACCTAACATCTCGGCGGTAATATTTGATGACATTCCTGGCGAGTTGGCCTCTACGTTTCCGTGGGACCTTTATATACTTCAATAACGTAATATAACCTAACCTAAATCAACCTATCATCTCGGCGATAATATTTGACAAGATTCCTGGCGAGTTGGCCTCTACGTGTCCGTGGGATCTCTATATACATCAATAACGTAATATAACATAACCTAACCCAATCTAGCATCTCGGCGGTAATATTTGACCACATTCCTGGCTTGTTGGCCTCTACGTCCCCGTGGGACCTTTATATACATCAATAACGTAATATAACCTAACCTAACCCAACCTAACATCTCGGCGGTAATATTTGACAACATACCTGGCGAGTTGGCCTCTACGTCTCCGTGGGCCCTTCATATACATCAATAACGAAATATAACCTAACCTAAATCAACCTAACATCTCGGCGGTAATATTTGACAACATTCCTGGCGAGTTGGCTTCTCCATCCCCGTGGGACCTTTATATACATCAATAACGTAATATAACCTAACCCAAATCAACCTATCATCTCGGCGATAATATTTGACAAGATTCCTGGCGAGTTGGCCTCTACGTCTCCGTGGGACCTTTATATACATCAATGACGTAATATAACCTAACCTAAACCAACCTAACATCTCGGCGGTAATATTTGACCACATTCCTGGCGAGTTGGCTTCTCCGTCCCCGTGGGACCTTTATATACTTCTATAACGTAATATAACCTAACCTAAATCAACCTATCATCTCGGCGGTAATATTTGACAACATTCCTGGCGAGTTGGCTTCTCCATCCCCGTGGGACCTTTATATACATCAATAACGTAATATAACCTAACCTAACCCAACCTAACATCTCGGCGGTAATATTTGACGACATTCCTGGCGAGTTGGCTTCTCCGTCTCCGTGGGGCCTTTATATACATCAATAACGTAATATAACCTAACCTAACCCAACCTAACATCTCCGCGGTATTATTTGACAACATACCCGGCGAGTTGGCCTCCACGTCTCCGTGGGACCTTTATATACATCAATAACATAATATAAGCTAGCCTAACCTAATCTAACATCTCGGCGGTAATGTTTGACCACATTCCTGGCGAGTTGGCCTCTACGTCCCCGTGGGACCTTTATATACATCAATAATGTAATATAACCTAACCTAACCCAACCTAACATCTCGGCGGTAATATTTGACAACATTCCTGGCGAGTTGGCTTCTCCGTCCCCGTGGGACCTTTATATACATCAATGACGTAATATAACCTAACCTAACCCAACCTAACATCTCGGCGGTAATATTTGACGACATTCCTGGCGAGTTGGCCTCTACGTTTCCGTGGGACCTTTATATACTTCCATAACGTAATATAACCTAACCTAAATCAACCTATCATCTCGGCGATAATATTTGACAAGATTCCTGGCGAGTTGGCCTCTACGTCTCCGTGGGATCTTTATATTCATCAATAACGTAATATAACATAACCTAACCCAATCTAGCATCTCGGCGGTAATATTTGACCACATTCCTGGCTTGTTGGCCTCTACGTCCCCGTGGGACTTTTATATACATCAATAACGTAATATAACCTAACCTAACCCAACCTAACATCTCGGCGGTAATATTTGACAACATACCTGGCGAGTTGGCCTCTACGTCTCCGTGGGCCCTTCATATACACCAATAACGAAATATAACCTAACCTAAATTAACCTAACATCTCGGCGGTAATATTTGACAACATTCCTGGCGAGTTGGCTTCTCCATCCCCGTGGGACCTTTATATACATCAATAACGTAATATAACCTAACCTAACCCAACCTAACATCTCGGCGGTAATATTTGATGACATTCCTGGCGAGTTGGCCTCTACGCCTCCGTGAGACCTTTATATACATCTATAACGTAATATAACCTAACCTAAATCAAACCATCATCTCGGCGATAATATTTGACAAGATTCCTGGCGAGTTGGCCTCTACGTCTCCGTGGAATCTTTATATACATCAATAACGTAATATAACATAACCTAACCCAATCTAGCATCTCGGCGGTAATATTTGAAAACATTCCTGGCGAGTTGGCATCTACGTCTCTGTGGGACCTTTATATACATCAATAACGTAATATAACCTAACCTAACCCAACCTAACATCTCGGCGGTAATATTTGACGACATTCCTGGCGAGTTGGCCTCTACGTTTCCGTGGGACCTTTCTATCCTTCAATAACGTAATATAACCTAACCTAAATCAACCTAACATCTCGGCGGTAATATTTGACGACATTGCTGGCGAGTTGGCTTCTCCGTCTCCGTGGGGCCTTTATATACATCAATAACGTAATATAACCTAACCTAACCCAACCTAACATCTCCGCGGTATTATTTGACAACATACCCGGCGAGTTGGCCTCCACGTCTCCGTGGGACCTTTATATACATCAATAACATAATATAAGCTAGCCTAACCTAATCTAACATCTCGGCGGTAATGTTTGACCACATTCCTGGCGAGTTGGCCTCTACGTCCCCGTGGGACCTTTATATACATCAATAACGTAATATAACCTAACCTAAGCCAACCTAACATCTCCGCGGTAATATTTGTCAACATTCCTGGCGAGTTGGCCTCTACCTTTCCGTTTGACCTTCATATACATCAATAACGCAATCTAACCTAACATAACCCAACCTAACATCTCGGCGGTAATATTTGACCACACTCCTGGCTAATTGGCCTCTACGTCTCCGAGGGACCTTCATATACACCAATAACGAAATATAACCTAACCTATCCTAACCTATCATCTCGGCGGTAACATTTCACAACATTCCCTGCGAGTTGGCCTCTACGTCTCCGTGGGACCTTTATATACATCAGTAACGTAATATAACCTAACCTAACCCAACGTAACATCTCGGCGGTAATATTTGAAAACATTCCTGGCGAGTTGGCCTTTCCGTCTCCGTGGGACCTTCACATACATCAATAACGTAATATAACCTAACCTAACCCAATCTAGCATCTCGGCGGTAATATTTGACCACATTCCTGGCTTGTTGGCCTCTACGTCTCCGTGGGACCTTTATATACATCAATAACATAGTATAAGCTAGCCTAACCCAATCTAACATCTCGGCGGTAATATTTGACCACATTCCTGGCTTGTTGGCCTCTACGTCTCCGTGGGACCTTTATATACATCAATAACGTAATATAACGTAACCTAACACAACCTATCATCTCGGCGGTAGTATTTGAAAACATTCCTAGCGAGTTGGCCTCTACGTCTCCGTGGGACCTTTATATACATCAATAACGTAATATAACCTAACCTAAACCAATCTAACATCTCGGCGGTAATATTTCACATCATTCCTGGCGAGTTGGCCTCTACGTCTCCGTGGGACCTTCACATACATCAATAACGTAATATAACCTAACCTAACCCAATCTAGCATCTCGGCGGTAATATTTGACCACATTCCTGGCTTGTTGGCCTCTACGTCTCCGTGGGACCTTTATATACATCAATAACATAATATAAGCTAGCCTAACCCAATCTAACATCTCGGCGGTAGTATTTGAAAACATTCCTAGCGAGTTGGCCTCTACGTCTCCGTGGGACCTTTATATACATCAATAACGTAATATAACCTAACCTAACCCAACCTAACATCTCCGCGGTATTATTTGATAACATACCTGGCGAGTTGGCTTCTACGTCTCCGTGGGACCTTTATATACATCTATAACGAAATATAACCTAACCTAAATCAACCTATCATCTCGGCGATAATATTTGACAAGATTCCTGGCGAGTTGGCCTCTACGTCTCAGTGGGATCTTTATATACATCAATAACGTAATATAACATAACCTAACCCAATCTAGCATCTCGGCGGTAATATTTGACCACATTCCTGGCTTGTTGGCCTCTACGTCTCCGTGAGAACTTTATATACATCTATAACGTAATATAACCTAACCTAACCCAAGCTAACTTCTCGGCTGTAATATTTGAAAACATACCTGGCTAGGTGGCCTCTACGTCTCCGTGGGATATTTATATACATCAATAACATAATATAAGCTAGCCTAACCCAACCTAACATCTCCGCGGTAATATTTGACAACATACCTGGCGAGTTGGCCTCTACGTCTCCGTGGGACGTTTATATACTTCAATAACGTAATATAACCTAACCTGACCCAATCTAGCATCTCGGCGGTAATATTTGACCACATTCCTAGCGAGTTGGCCTCTACGTCTCCGTGGGACCTTTATATACATCAATAACGTAATATAACCTAACCTAACCCAATCTAACATCTCGGCGGTGATATTTGACATCATTCCTGCCGAGTTGGCCTCTACGTCTCCGTTGACCTTCATATACATCAATAACGTAATATAACGTAACCTAACCCAACCTATCATCTCGGCGGTTATATTTGACAACATTCCTGGCGAGTTGGCTTCTCCGTCTCCGTGGGACCTTTATATGCATCAATAACGTAATATAACCTAACCTAACCCAACCTAACATCTCCGGGGTATTATTTGACAACATACCTGGCGAGTTGGCCTCCTCGTCTCCGTGGGACCTTTATATACATCAATAACGAATTATAACCTAACCTAAATCAACCTAACATCTCGGCGGTAATATTTGACAACATTCCTGGCGAGTTGGCTTCTCCATCCCCGTGGGACCTTTATATACATCAATAACGTAATATAACCTAACCTAACCCAACCTAACATCTCGGCGGTAATATTTGATGACATTCCTGGCGAGTTGGCCTCTACGTTTCCGTGGGACCTTTATATACTTCAATAACGTAATATAACCTAACCTAAATCAACCTATCATCTCGGCGATAATATTTGACAAGATTCCTGGCGAGTTGGCCTCTACGTGTCCGTGGGATCTTTATATACATCAATAACGTAATATAACATAACCTAACCCAATCTAGCATCTCGGCGGTAATATTTGACCACATTCCTGGCTTGTTGGCCTCTACGTCCCCGTGGGACCTTTATATACATCAATAACGTAATATAACCTAACCTAACCCAACCTAACATCTCGGCGGTAATATTTGACAACATACCTGGCGAGTTGGCCTCTACGTCTCCGTGGGCCCTTCATATACATCAATAACGAAATATAACCTAACCTAAATCAACCTAACATCTCGGCGGTAATATTTGACAACATTCCTGGCGAGTTGGCTTCTCCATCCCCGTGGGACCTTTATATACATCAATAACGTAATATAACCTAACCTAAATCAACCTATCATCTCGGCGATAATATTTGACAAGATTCCTGGCGAGTTGGCCTCTACGTCTCCGTGGGACCTTTATATACATCAATGACGTAATATAACCTAACCTAACCCAACCTAACATCTCGGCGGTAATATTTGACCACATTCCTGGCGAGTTGGCTTCTCCGTCCCCGTGGGACCTTTATATACTTCTATAACGTAATATAACCTAACCTAAATCAACCTATCATCTCGGCGATAATATTTGACAAGATTCCTGGCGAGTTGGCCTCTACGTCTCCGTGGGATCCTTATATACATCAATAACGTAATATAACATAACCTAACCCAATCTAGCATCTCGGCGGTAATATTTGACCACATTCCTGGCTTGTTGGCCTCTACGTCTCCGTGAGACCTTTATATACATCTATAACGTAATATAACCTAACCGAACCCAACCTAACTTCTCGGCGGTAATATTTGAAAACATACCTGGCGAGGTGGCCTCTACGTCTCCGTGGGATATTTATATACATCAATAACATAATATAAGCTAGCCTAACCCAATCTAACATCTCGACGGTAATATTTGACCACATTCCTGGCTTGTTGGCCTCTACGTCTCCGTGAGACCTTTATATACATCTATAACGTAATATAACCTAACCGAACCCAACCTAACTTCTCGGCGGTAATATTTGAAAACATACCTGGCGAGGTGGCCTCTACGTCTCCGTGGGATATTTATATACATCAATAACATAATATAAGCTAGCCTAACCCAATCTAACATCTCGACGGTAATATTTGACCACATTCCTGGCGAGTTGGCCTCTACGTCCCCGTGGGACCTTTATATACATCAATAACGTAATATAACCTAACCTAACCCAACCTAACATCTCGGCGGTAATATTTGACAACATACCTGGCGAGTTGGCCTCTACGTCACCGTGGGCCCTTCATATACATCAATAACGAATTATAACCTAACCTAAATCAACCTAACATCTCGGCGGTAATATTTGACAACATTCCTGGCGAGTTGGCTTCTCCATCCCCGTGGGACCTTTATATACATCAATAACGTAATATAACCTAACCTAACCCAACCTAACATCTCGGCGGTAATATTTGATGACATTCCTGGCGAGTTGGCCTCTACGTTTCCGTGGGACCTTTATATACTTCAATAACGTAATATAACCTAACCTAAATCAACCTATCATCTCGGCGATAATATTTGACAAGATTCCTGGCGAGTTGGCCTCTACGTGTCCGTGGGATCTCTATATACATCAATAACGTAATATAACATAACCTAACCCAATCTAGCATCTCGGCGGTAATATTTGACCACATTCCTGGCTTGTTGGCCTCTACGTCCCCGTGGGACCTTTATATACATCAATAACGTAATATAACCTAACCTAACCCAACCTAACATCTCGGCGGTAATATTTGACAACATACCTGGCGAGTTGGCCTCTACGTCTCCGTGGGCCCTTCATATACATCAATAACGAAATATAACCTAACCTAAATCAACCTAACATCTCGGCGGTAATATTTGACAACATTCCTGGCGAGTTGGCTTCTCCATCCCCGTGGGACCTTTATATACATCAATAACGTAATATAACCTAACCCAAATCAACCTATCATCTCGGCGATAATATTTGACAAGATTCCTGGCGAGTTGGCCTCTACGTCTCCGTGGGACCTTTATATACATCAATGACGTAATATAACCTAACCTAAACCAACCTAACATCTCGGCGGTAATATTTGACCACATTCCTGGCGAGTTGGCTTCTCCGTCCCCGTGGGACCTTTATATACTTCTATAACGTAATATAACCTAACCTAAATCAACCTATCATCTCGGCGGTAATATTTGACAACATTCCTGGCGAGTTGGCTTCTCCATCCCCGTGGGACCTTTATATACATCAATAACGTAATATAACCTAACCTAACCCAACCTAACATCTCGGCGGTAATATTTGACGACATTCCTGGCGAGTTGGCTTCTCCGTCTCCGTGGGGCCTTTATATACATCAATAACGTAATATAACCTAACCTAACCCAACCTAACATCTCCGCGGTATTATTTGACAACATACCCGGCGAGTTGGCCTCCACGTCTCCGTGGGACCTTTATATACATCAATAACATAATATAAGCTAGCCTAACCTAATCTAACATCTCGGCGGTAATGTTTGACCACATTCCTGGCGAGTTGGCCTCTACGTCCCCGTGGGACCTTTATATACATCAATAACGTAATATAACCTAACCTAACCCAACCTAACATCTCGGCGGTAATATTTGACAACATACCTGGCGAGTTGGCCTCTACGTCTCCGTGGGCCCTTCATATACATCAATAACGAAATATAACCTAACCTAAATCAACCTAACATCTCGGCGGTAATATTTGACAACATTCCTGGCGAGTTGGCTTCTCCATCCCCGTGGGACCTTTATATACATCAATAACGTAATATAACCTAACCTAAATCAACCTATCATCTCGGCGATAATATTTGACAAGATTCCTGGCGAGTTGGCCTCTACGTCTCCGTGGGACCTTTATATACATCAATGACGTAATATAACCTAACCTAACCCAACCTAACATCTCGGCGGTAATATTTGACCACATTCCTGGCGAGTTGGCTTCTCCGTCCCCGTGGGACCTTTATATACTTCTATAACGTAATATAACCTAACCTAAATCAACCTATCATCTCGGCGATAATATTTGACAAGATTCCTGGCGAGTTGGCCTCTACGTCTCCGTGGGATCCTTATATACATCAATAACGTAATATAACATAACCTAACCCAATCTAGCATCTCGGCGGTAATATTTGACCACATTCCTGGCTTGTTGGCCTCTACGTCTCCGTGAGACCTTTATATACATCTATAACGTAATATAACCTAACCGAACCCAACCTAACTTCTCGGCGGTAATATTTGAAAACATACCTGGCGAGGTGGCCTCTACGTCTCCGTGGGATATTTATATACATCAATAACATAATATAAGCTAGCCTAACCCAATCTAACATCTCGACGGTAATATTTGACCACATTCCTGGCTTGTTGGCCTCTACGTCTCCGTGAGACCTTTATATACATCTATAACGTAATATAACCTAACCGAACCCAACCTAACTTCTCGGCGGTAATATTTGAAAACATACCTGGCGAGGTGGCCTCTACGTCTCCGTGGGATATTTATATACATCAATAACATAATATAAGCTAGCCTAACCCAATCTAACATCTCGACGGTAATATTTGACCACATTCCTGGCGAGTTGGCCTCTACGTCCCCGTGGGACCTTTATATACATCAATAACGTAATATAACCTAACCTAACCCAACCTAACATCTCGGCGGTAATATTTGACAACATACCTGGCGAGTTGGCCTCTACGTCACCGTGGGCCCTTCATATACATCAATAACGAATTATAACCTAACCTAAATCAACCTAACATCTCGGCGGTAATATTTGACAACATTCCTGGCGAGTTGGCTTCTCCATCCCCGTGGGACCTTTATATACATCAATAACGTAATATAACCTAACCTAACCCAACCTAACATCTCGGCGGTAATATTTGATGACATTCCTGGCGAGTTGGCCTCTACGTTTCCGTGGGACCTTTATATACTTCAATAACGTAATATAACCTAACCTAAATCAACCTATCATCTCGGCGATAATATTTGACAAGATTCCTGGCGAGTTGGCCTCTACGTGTCCGTGGGATCTCTATATACATCAATAACGTAATATAACATAACCTAACCCAATCTAGCATCTCGGCGGTAATATTTGACCACATTCCTGGCTTGTTGGCCTCTACGTCCCCGTGGGACCTTTATATACATCAATAACGTAATATAACCTAACCTAACCCAACCTAACATCTCGGCGGTAATATTTGACAACATACCTGGCGAGTTGGCCTCTACGTCTCCGTGGGCCCTTCATATACATCAATAACGAAATATAACCTAACCTAAATCAACCTAACATCTCGGCGGTAATATTTGACAACATTCCTGGCGAGTTGGCTTCTCCATCCCCGTGGGACCTTTATATACATCAATAACGTAATATAACCTAACCCAAATCAACCTATCATCTCGGCGATAATATTTGACAAGATTCCTGGCGAGTTGGCCTCTACGTCTCCGTGGGACCTTTATATACATCAATGACGTAATATAACCTAACCTAAACCAACCTAACATCTCGGCGGTAATATTTGACCACATTCCTGGCGAGTTGGCTTCTCCGTCCCCGTGGGACCTTTATATACTTCTATAACGTAATATAACCTAACCTAAATCAACCTATCATCTCGGCGGTAATATTTGACAACATTCCTGGCGAGTTGGCTTCTCCATCCCCGTGGGACCTTTATATACATCAATAACGTAATATAACCTAACCTAACCCAACCTAACATCTCGGCGGTAATATTTGACGACATTCCTGGCGAGTTGGCTTCTCCGTCTCCGTGGGGCCTTTATATACATCAATAACGTAATATAACCTAACCTAACCCAACCTAACATCTCCGCGGTATTATTTGACAACATACCCGGCGAGTTGGCCTCCACGTCTCCGTGGGACCTTTATATACATCAATAACATAATATAAGCTAGCCTAACCTAATCTAACATCTCGGCGGTAATGTTTGACCACATTCCTGGCGAGTTGGCCTCTACGTCCCCGTGGGACCTTTATATACATCAATAACGTAATATAACCTAACCTAACCCAACCTAACATCTCGGCGGTAATATTTGACAACATTCCTGGCGAGTTGGCTTCTCCGTCCCCGTGGGACCTTTATATACATCAATGACGTAATATAACCTAACCTAACCCAACCTAACATCTCGGCGGTAATATTTGACGACATTCCTGGCGAGTTGGCCTCTACGTTTCCGTGGGACCTTTATATACTTCCATAACGTAATATAACCTAACCTAAATCAACCTATCATCTCGGCGATAATATTTGACAAGATTCCTGGCGAGTTGGCCTCTACGTCTCCGTGGGATCTTTATATTCATCAATAACGTAATATAACATAACCTAACCCAATCTAGCATCTCGGCGGTAATATTTGACCACATTCCTGGCTTGTTGGCCTCTACGTCCCCGTGGGACTTTTATATACATCAATAACGTAATATAACCTAACCTAACCCAACCTAACATCTCGGCGGTAATATTTGACAACATACCTGGCGAGTTGGCCTCTACGTCTCCGTGGGCCCTTCATATACACCAATAACGAAATATAACCTAACCTAAATTAACCTAACATCTCGGCGGTAATATTTGACAACATTCCTGGCGAGTTGGCTTCTCCATCCCCGTGGGACCTTTATATACATCAATAACGTAATATAACCTAACCTAACCCAACCTAACATCTCGGCGATAATATTTGATGACATTCCTGGCGAGTTGGCCTCTACGCCTCCGTGAGACCTTTATATACATCTATAACGTAATATAACCTAACCTAAATCAAACCATCATCTCGGCGATAATATTTGACAAGATTCCTGGCGAGTTGGCCTCTACGTCTCCGTGGAATCTTTATATACATCAATAACGTAATATAACATAACCTAACCCAATCTAGCATCTCGGCGGTAATATTTGAAAACATTCCTGGCGAGTTGGCATCTACGTCTCTGTGGGACCTTTATATACATCAATAACGTAATATAACCTAACCTAACCCAACCTAACATCTCGGCGGTAATATTTGACGACATTCCTGGCGAGTTGGCCTCTACGTTTCCGTGGGACCTTTCTATCCTTCAATAACGTAATATAACCTAACCTAAATCAACCTAACATCTCGGCGGTAATATTTGACGACATTGCTGGCGAGTTGGCTTCTCCGTCTCCGTGGGGCCTTTATATACATCAATAACGTAATATAACCTAACCTAACCCAACCTAACATCTCCGCGGTATTATTTGACAACATACCCGGCGAGTTGGCCTCCACGTCTCCGTGGGACCTTTATATACATCAATAACATAATATAAGCTAGCCTAACCTAATCTAACATCTCGGCGGTAATGTTTGACCACATTCCTGGCGAGTTGGCCTCTACGTCCCCGTGGGACCTTTATATACATCAATAACGTAATATAACCTAACCTAAGCCAACCTAACATCTCCGCGGTAATATTTGTCAACATTCCTGGCGAGTTGGCCTCTACCTTTCCGTTTGACCTTCATATACATCAATAACGCAATCTAACCTAACATAACCCAACCTAACATCTCGGCGGTAATATTTGACCACACTCCTGGCTAATTGGCCTCTACGTCTCCGAGGGACCTTCATATACACCAATAACGAAATATAACCTAACCTATCCTAACCTATCATCTCGGCGGTAACATTTCACAACATTCCCTGCGAGTTGGCCTCTACGTCTCCGTGGGACCTTTATATACATCAGTAACGTAATATAACCTAACCTAACCCAACGTAACATCTCGGCGGTAATATTTGAAAACATTCCTGGCGAGTTGGCCTTTCCGTCTCCGTGGGACCTTCACATACATCAATAACGTAATATAACCTAACCTAACCCAATCTAGCATCTCGGCGGTAATATTTGACCACATTCCTGGCTTGTTGGCCTCTACGTCTCCGTGGGACCTTTATATACATCAATAACATAGTATAAGCTAGCCTAACCCAATCTAACATCTCGGCGGTAATATTTGACCACATTCCTGGCTTGTTGGCCTCTACGTCTCCGTGGGACCTTTATATACATCAATAACGTAATATAACGTAACCTAACACAACCTATCATCTCGGCGGTAGTATTTGAAAACATTCCTAGCGAGTTGGCCTCTACGTCTCCGTGGGACCTTTATATACATCAATAACGTAATATAACCTAACCTAAACCAATCTAACATCTCGGCGGTAATATTTCACATCATTCCTGGCGAGTTGGCCTCTACGTCTCCGTGGGACCTTCACATACATCAATAACGTAATATAACCTAACCTAACCCAATCTAGCATCTCGGCGGTAATATTTGACCACATTCCTGGCTTGTTGGCCTCTACGTCTCCGTGGGACCTTTATATACATCAATAACATAATATAAGCTAGCCTAACCCAATCTAACATCTCGGCGGTAGTATTTGAAAACATTCCTAGCGAGTTGGCCTCTACGTCTCCGTGGGACCTTTATATACATCAATAACGTAATATAACCTAACCTAACCCAACCTAACATCTCCGCGGTATTATTTGATAACATACCTGGCGAGTTGGCTTCTACGTCTCCGTGGGACCTTTATATACATCTATAACGAAATATAACCTAACCTAAATCAACCTATCATCTCGGCGATAATATTTGACAAGATTCCTGGCGAGTTGGCCTCTACGTCTCAGTGGGATCTTTATATACATCAATAACGTAATATAACATAACCTAACCCAATCTAGCATCTCGGCGGTAATATTTGACCACATTCCTGGCTTGTTGGCCTCTACGTCTCCGTGAGAACTTTATATACATCTATAACGTAATATAACCTAACCTAACCCAAGCTAACTTCTCGGCTGTAATATTTGAAAACATACCTGGCTAGGTGGCCTCTACGTCTCCGTGGGATATTTATATACATCAATAACATAATATAAGCTAGCCTAACCCAACCTAACATCTCCGCGGTAATATTTGACAACATACCTGGCGAGTTGGCCTCTACGTCTCCGTGGGACGTTTATATACTTCAATAACGTAATATAACCTAACCTGACCCAATCTAGCATCTCGGCGGTAATATTTGACCACATTCCTAGCGAGTTGGCCTCTACGTCTCCGTGGGACCTTTATATACATCAATAACGTAATATAACCTAACCTAACCCAATCTAACATCTCGGCGGTGATATTTGACATCATTCCTGCCGAGTTGGCCTCTACGTCTCCGTTGACCTTCATATACATCAATAACGTAATATAACGTAACCTAACCCAACCTATCATCTCGGCGGTTATATTTGACAACATTCCTGGCGAGTTGGCTTCTCCGTCTCCGTGGGACCTTTATATGCATCAATAACGTAATATAACCTAACCTAACCCAACCTAACATCTCCGGGGTATTATTTGACAACATACCTGGCGAGTTGGCCTCCTCGTCTCCGTGGGACCTTTATATACATCAATAACGAATTATAACCTAACCTAAATCAACCTAACATCTCGGCGGTAATATTTGACAACATTCCTGGCGAGTTGGCTTCTCCATCCCCGTGGGACCTTTATATACATCAATAACGTAATATAACCTAACCTAACCCAACCTAACATCTCGGCGGTAATATTTGATGACATTCCTGGCGAGTTGGCCTCTACGTTTCCGTGGGACCTTTATATACTTCAATAACGTAATATAACCTAACCTAAATCAACCTATCATCTCGGCGATAATATTTGACAAGATTCCTGGCGAGTTGGCCTCTACGTGTCCGTGGGATCTTTATATACATCAATAACGTAATATAACATAACCTAACCCAATCTAGCATCTCGGCGGTAATATTTGACCACATTCCTGGCTTGTTGGCCTCTACGTCCCCGTGGGACCTTTATATACATCAATAACGTAATATAACCTAACCTAACCCAACCTAACATCTCGGCGGTAATATTTGACAACATACCTGGCGAGTTGGCCTCTACGTCTCCGTGGGCCCTTCATATACATCAATAACGAAATATAACCTAACCTAAATCAACCTAACATCTCGGCGGTAATATTTGACAACATTCCTGGCGAGTTGGCTTCTCCATCCCCGTGGGACCTTTATATACATCAATAACGTAATATAACCTAACCTAAATCAACCTATCATCTCGGCGATAATATTTGACAAGATTCCTGGCGAGTTGGCCTCTACGTCTCCGTGGGACCTTTATATACATCAATGACGTAATATAACCTAACCTAACCCAACCTAACATCTCGGCGGTAATATTTGACCACATTCCTGGCGAGTTGGCTTCTCCGTCCCCGTGGGACCTTTATATACTTCTATAACGTAATATAACCTAACCTAAATCAACCTATCATCTCGGCGATAATATTTGACAAGATTCCTGGCGAGTTGGCCTCTACGTCTCCGTGGGATCCTTATATACATCAATAACGTAATATAACATAACCTAACCCAATCTAGCATCTCGGCGGTAATATTTGACCACATTCCTGGCTTGTTGGCCTCTACGTCTCCGTGAGACCTTTATATACATCTATAACGTAATATAACCTAACCGAACCCAACCTAACTTCTCGGCGGTAATATTTGAAAACATACCTGGCGAGGTGGCCTCTACGTCTCCGTGGGATATTTATATACATCAATAACATAATATAAGCTAGCCTAACCCAATCTAACATCTCGACGGTAATATTTGACCACATTCCTGGCTTGTTGGCCTCTACGTCTCCGTGAGACCTTTATATACATCTATAACGTAATATAACCTAACCGAACCCAACCTAACTTCTCGGCGGTAATATTTGAAAACATACCTGGCGAGGTGGCCTCTACGTCTCCGTGGGATATTTATATACATCAATAACATAATATAAGCTAGCCTAACCCAATCTAACATCTCGACGGTAATATTTGACCACATTCCTGGCGAGTTGGCCTCTACGTCCCCGTGGGACCTTTATATACATCAATAACGTAATATAACCTAACCTAACCCAACCTAACATCTCGGCGGTAATATTTGACAACATACCTGGCGAGTTGGCCTCTACGTCACCGTGGGCCCTTCATATACATCAATAACGAATTATAACCTAACCTAAATCAACCTAACATCTCGGCGGTAATATTTGACAACATTCCTGGCGAGTTGGCTTCTCCATCCCCGTGGGACCTTTATATACATCAATAACGTAATATAACCTAACCTAACCCAACCTAACATCTCGGCGGTAATATTTGATGACATTCCTGGCGAGTTGGCCTCTACGTTTCCGTGGGACCTTTATATACTTCAATAACGTAATATAACCTAACCTAAATCAACCTATCATCTCGGCGATAATATTTGACAAGATTCCTGGCGAGTTGGCCTCTACGTGTCCGTGGGATCTCTATATACATCAATAACGTAATATAACATAACCTAACCCAATCTAGCATCTCGGCGGTAATATTTGACCACATTCCTGGCTTGTTGGCCTCTACGTCCCCGTGGGACCTTTATATACATCAATAACGTAATATAACCTAACCTAACCCAACCTAACATCTCGGCGGTAATATTTGACAACATACCTGGCGAGTTGGCCTCTACGTCTCCGTGGGCCCTTCATATACATCAATAACGAAATATAACCTAACCTAAATCAACCTAACATCTCGGCGGTAATATTTGACAACATTCCTGGCGAGTTGGCTTCTCCATCCCCGTGGGACCTTTATATACATCAATAACGTAATATAACCTAACCCAAATCAACCTATCATCTCGGCGATAATATTTGACAAGATTCCTGGCGAGTTGGCCTCTACGTCTCCGTGGGACCTTTATATACATCAATGACGTAATATAACCTAACCTAAACCAACCTAACATCTCGGCGGTAATATTTGACCACATTCCTGGCGAGTTGGCTTCTCCGTCCCCGTGGGACCTTTATATACTTCTATAACGTAATATAACCTAACCTAAATCAACCTATCATCTCGGCGGTAATATTTGACAACATTCCTGGCGAGTTGGCTTCTCCATCCCCGTGGGACCTTTATATACATCAATAACGTAATATAACCTAACCTAACCCAACCTAACATCTCGGCGGTAATATTTGACGACATTCCTGGCGAGTTGGCTTCTCCGTCTCCGTGGGGCCTTTATATACATCAATAACGTAATATAACCTAACCTAACCCAACCTAACATCTCCGCGGTATTATTTGACAACATACCCGGCGAGTTGGCCTCCACGTCTCCGTGGGACCTTTATATACATCAATAACATAATATAAGCTAGCCTAACCTAATCTAACATCTCGGCGGTAATGTTTGACCACATTCCTGGCGAGTTGGCCTCTACGTCCCCGTGGGACCTTTATATACATCAATAATGTAATATAACCTAACCTAACCCAACCTAACATCTCGGCGGTAATATTTGACAACATTCCTGGCGAGTTGGCTTCTCCGTCCCCGTGGGACCTTTATATACATCAATGACGTAATATAACCTAACCTAACCCAACCTAACATCTCGGCGGTAATATTTGACGACATTCCTGGCGAGTTGGCCTCTACGTTTCCGTGGGACCTTTATATACTTCCATAACGTAATATAACCTAACCTAAATCAACCTATCATCTCGGCGATAATATTTGACAAGATTCCTGGCGAGTTGGCCTCTACGTCTCCGTGGGATCTTTATATTCATCAATAACGTAATATAACATAACCTAACCCAATCTAGCATCTCGGCGGTAATATTTGACCACATTCCTGGCTTGTTGGCCTCTACGTCCCCGTGGGACTTTTATATACATCAATAACGTAATATAACCTAACCTAACCCAACCTAACATCTCGGCGGTAATATTTGACAACATACCTGGCGAGTTGGCCTCTACGTCTCCGTGGGCCCTTCATATACACCAATAACGAAATATAACCTAACCTAAATTAACCTAACATCTCGGCGGTAATATTTGACAACATTCCTGGCGAGTTGGCTTCTCCATCCCCGTGGGACCTTTATATACATCAATAACGTAATATAACCTAACCTAACCCAACCTAACATCTCGGCGGTAATATTTGATGACATTCCTGGCGAGTTGGCCTCTACGCCTCCGTGAGACCTTTATATACATCTATAACGTAATATAACCTAACCTAAATCAAACCATCATCTCGGCGATAATATTTGACAAGATTCCTGGCGAGTTGGCCTCTACGTCTCCGTGGAATCTTTATATACATCAATAACGTAATATAACATAACCTAACCCAATCTAGCATCTCGGCGGTAATATTTGAAAACATTCCTGGCGAGTTGGCATCTACGTCTCTGTGGGACCTTTATATACATCAATAACGTAATATAACCTAACCTAACCCAACCTAACATCTCGGCGGTAATATTTGACGACATTCCTGGCGAGTTGGCCTCTACGTTTCCGTGGGACCTTTCTATCCTTCAATAACGTAATATAACCTAACCTAAATCAACCTAACATCTCGGCGGTAATATTTGACGACATTGCTGGCGAGTTGGCTTCTCCGTCTCCGTGGGGCCTTTATATACATCAATAACGTAATATAACCTAACCTAACCCAACCTAACATCTCCGCGGTATTATTTGACAACATACCCGGCGAGTTGGCCTCCACGTCTCCGTGGGACCTTTATATACATCAATAACATAATATAAGCTAGCCTAACCTAATCTAACATCTCGGCGGTAATGTTTGACCACATTCCTGGCGAGTTGGCCTCTACGTCCCCGTGGGACCTTTATATACATCAATAACGTAATATAACCTAACCTAAGCCAACCTAACATCTCCGCGGTAATATTTGTCAACATTCCTGGCGAGTTGGCCTCTACCTTTCCGTTTGACCTTCATATACATCAATAACGCAATCTAACCTAACATAACCCAACCTAACATCTCGGCGGTAATATTTGACCACACTCCTGGCTAATTGGCCTCTACGTCTCCGAGGGACCTTCATATACACCAATAACGAAATATAACCTAACCTATCCTAACCTATCATCTCGGCGGTAACATTTCACAACATTCCCTGCGAGTTGGCCTCTACGTCTCCGTGGGACCTTTATATACATCAGTAACGTAATATAACCTAACCTAACCCAACGTAACATCTCGGCGGTAATATTTGAAAACATTCCTGGCGAGTTGGCCTTTCCGTCTCCGTGGGACCTTCACATACATCAATAACGTAATATAACCTAACCTAACCCAATCTAGCATCTCGGCGGTAATATTTGACCACATTCCTGGCTTGTTGGCCTCTACGTCTCCGTGGGACCTTTATATACATCAATAACATAGTATAAGCTAGCCTAACCCAATCTAACATCTCGGCGGTAATATTTGACCACATTCCTGGCTTGTTGGCCTCTACGTCTCCGTGGGACCTTTATATACATCAATAACGTAATATAACGTAACCTAACACAACCTATCATCTCGGCGGTAGTATTTGAAAACATTCCTAGCGAGTTGGCCTCTACGTCTCCGTGGGACCTTTATATACATCAATAACGTAATATAACCTAACCTAAACCAATCTAACATCTCGGCGGTAATATTTCACATCATTCCTGGCGAGTTGGCCTCTACGTCTCCGTGGGACCTTCACATACATCAATAACGTAATATAACCTAACCTAACCCAATCTAGCATCTCGGCGGTAATATTTGACCACATTCCTGGCTTGTTGGCCTCTACGTCTCCGTGGGACCTTTATATACATCAATAACATAATATAAGCTAGCCTAACCCAATCTAACATCTCGGCGGTAGTATTTGAAAACATTCCTAGCGAGTTGGCCTCTACGTCTCCGTGGGACCTTTATATACATCAATAACGTAATATAACCTAACCTAACCCAACCTAACATCTCCGCGGTATTATTTGATAACATACCTGGCGAGTTGGCTTCTACGTCTCCGTGGGACCTTTATATACATCTATAACGAAATATAACCTAACCTAAATCAACCTATCATCTCGGCGATAATATTTGACAAGATTCCTGGCGAGTTGGCCTCTACGTCTCAGTGGGATCTTTATATACATCAATAACGTAATATAACATAACCTAACCCAATCTAGCATCTCGGCGGTAATATTTGACCACATTCCTGGCTTGTTGGCCTCTACGTCTCCGTGAGAACTTTATATACATCTATAACGTAATATAACCTAACCTAACCCAAGCTAACTTCTCGGCTGTAATATTTGAAAACATACCTGGCTAGGTGGCCTCTACGTCTCCGTGGGATATTTATATACATCAATAACATAATATAAGCTAGCCTAACCCAACCTAACATCTCCGCGGTAATATTTGACAACATACCTGGCGAGTTGGCCTCTACGTCTCCGTGGGACGTTTATATACTTCAATAACGTAATATAACCTAACCTGACCCAATCTAGCATCTCGGCGGTAATATTTGACCACATTCCTAGCGAGTTGGCCTCTACGTCTCCGTGGGACCTTTATATACATCAATAACGTAATATAACCTAACCTAACCCAATCTAACATCTCGGCGGTGATATTTGACATCATTCCTGCCGAGTTGGCCTCTACGTCTCCGTTGACCTTCATATACATCAATAACGTAATATAACGTAACCTAACCCAACCTATCATCTCGGCGGTTATATTTGACAACATTCCTGGCGAGTTGGCTTCTCCGTCTCCGTGGGACCTTTATATGCATCAATAACGTAATATAACCTAACCTAACCCAACCTAACATCTCCGGGGTATTATTTGACAACATACCTGGCGAGTTGGCCTCCTCGTCTCCGTGGGACCTTTATATACATCAATAACATAATATAAGCTAGCCTAACGTAATCTAACATCTCGGCGGTAATGTTTGACCACATTCCTGGCGAGTTGGCCTCCACGTCCCCGTGGGACCTTTATATACATCAATAACGTAATATAACCTAACCTAACCCAACCTAACATCTCGGCTGTAATATTTGACAACATTCCTGGCGAGTTGGCTTCTCCGTCCCCGTGGGACCTTTATATACATCAATGACGTAATATAACCTAACCTAACCCAACCTAACATCTCGGCGGTAATATTTGACGACATTCCTGGCGAGTTGGCCTCTACGTTTCCGTGGGACCTTTATATACTTCAATAACGTCATATAACCAAACCTAACCCAACCTAACATCTCCGCGGTATTATTTGATAACATACCTGGCGAGTTGGCCTCCACGTCTCCGTGGGACCTTTATATACATCAATAACATAATATAAGCTAGCCTAACCCAATCTAACATCTCGGCGGTAATATTTGACCACATTCCTGGCTAGTTGGCCTCTACGTCTCCGAGGGACCTTTATATACATCAATAACGTAATATAACCTAACCTAACCCAACCTAACATCTCGGCGGTAATATTTCACATCATTCCTGGCGAGTTGGCCTCTACGTCTCCGTTGACCTTCATATACATCAATAACGAAATATAACCTAACCTAAATTAACCTAACATCTCGGCGGTAATATTTGACAACATTCCTGGCGAGTTGGCTTCTCCATCCCCGTGGGACCTTTATATACATCAATAACGTAATATAACCTAACCTAACCCAACCTAACATCTCGGCGGTAATATTTGATGACATTCCTGGCGAGTTGGCCTCTACGGCTCCGTGAGACCTTTATATACATCTATAACGTAATATAACCTAACCTAAATCAAACCATCATCTCGGCGATAATATTTGACAAGATTCCTGGCGAGTTGGCCTCTACGTCTCCGTGGGATCTTTATATACATCAATAACGTAATATAACATAACCTAACCCAATCTAGCATCTCGGCGGTAATATTTGAAAACATTCCTGGCGAGTTGGCATCTACGTCTCCGTGGGACCTTTATATACATCAATAACGTAATATAACCTAACCTAACCCAACCTAACATCTCGGCGGTAATATTTGACGACATTCCTGGCGAGTTGGCCTCTACGTTTCCGTGGGACCTTTCTATCCTTCAATAACGTAATATAACCTAACCTAAATCAACCTAACATCTCGGCGGTAATATTTGACGACATTGCTGGCGAGTTGGCTTCTCCGTCTCCGTGGGGCCTTTATATACATCAATAACGTAATATAACCTAACCTAACCCAACCTAACATCTCCGCGGTATTATTTGACAACATACCCGGCGAGTTGGCCTCCACGTCTCCGTGGGACCTTTATATACATCAATAACATAATATAAGCTAGCCTAACCTAATCTAACATCTCGGCGGTAATGTTTGACCACATTCCTGGCGAGTTGGCCTCTACGTCCCCGTGGGACCTTTATATACATCAATAACGTAATATAACATAACCTAACCCAATCTAGCATCTCGGCGGTAATATTTGAAAACATTCCTGGCGAGTTGGCATCTACGTCTCCGTGGGACCTTTATATACATCAATAACGTAATATAACCTAACCTAACCCAACCTAACGTCTCGGCGGTAATATTTGACGACATTCCTGGCGAGTTGGCCTCTACGTTTCCGTGGGACCTTTATATACTTCAATAACGTCATATAACCAAACCTAACCCAACCTAACATCTCCGCGGTATTATTTGATAACATACCTGGCGAGTTGGCCTCCACGTCTCCGTGGGACCTTTATATACATCAATAACATAATATAAGCTAGCCTAACCCAATCTAACATCTCGGCGGTAATATTTGACCACATTCCTGGCTAGTTGGCCTCTACGTCTCCGAGGGACCTTTATATACATCAATAACGTAATATAAACTAACCTAACCCAACCTAACATCTCGGCGGTAATATTTCACATCATTCCTGGCGAGTTGGCCTCTACGTCTCCGTTGACCTTCATATACATCAATAACGAAATATAACCTAACCTAAATTAACCTAACATCTCGGCGGTAATATTTGACAACATTCCTGGCGAGTTGGCTTCTCCATCCCCGTGGGACCTTTATATACATCAATAACGTAATATAACCTAACCTAACCCAACCTAACATCTCGGCGGTAATATTTGATGACATTCCTGGCGAGTTGGCCTCTACGCCTCCGTGAGACCTTTATATACATCTATAACGTAATATAACCTAACCTAAATCAAACCATCATCTCGGCGATAATATTTGACAAGATTCCTGGCGAGTTGGCCTCTACGTCTCCGTGGGATCTTTATATACATCAATAACGTAATATAACATAACCTAACCCAATCTAGCATCTCGGCGGTAATATTTGAAAACATTCCTGGCGAGTTGGCATCTACGTCTCCGTGGGACCTTTATATACATCAATAACGTAATATAACCTAACCTAACCCAACCTAACATCTCGGCGGTAATATTTGACGACATTCCTGGCGAGTTGGCCTCTACGTTTCCGTGGGACCTTTCTATCCTTCAATAACGTAATATAACCTAACCTAAATCAACCTAACATCTCGGCGGTAATATTTGACGACATTGCTGGCGAGTTGGCTTCTCCGTCTCCGTGGGGCCTTTATATACATCAATAACGTAATATAACCTAACCTAACCCAACCTAACATCTCCGCGGTATTATTTGACAACATACCCGGCGAGTTGGCCTCCACGTCTCCGTGGGACCTTTATATACATCAATAACATAATATAAGCTAGCCTAACCTAATCTAACATCTCGGCGGTAATGTTTGACCACATTCCTGGCGAGTTGGCCTCTACGTCCCCGTGGGACCTTTATATACATCAATAACGTAATATAACATAACCTAACCCAATCTAGCATCTCGGCGGTAATATTTGAAAACATTCCTGGCGAGTTGGCATCTACGTCTCCGTGGGACCTTTATATACATCAATAACGTAATATAACCTAACCTAACCCAACCTAACATCTCGGCGGTAATATTTGACGACATTCCTGGCGAGTTGGCCTCTACGTTTCCGTGGGACCTTTCTATCCTTCAATAACGTAATATAACCTAACCTAAATCAACCTAACATCTCGGCGGTAATATTTGACGACATTGCTGGCGAGTTGGCTTCTCCGTCTCCGTGGGGCCTTTATATACATCAATAACGTAATATAACCTAACCTAACCCAACCTAACATCTCCGCGGTATTATTTGACAACATACCCGGCGAGTTGGCCTCCACGTCTCCGTGGGACCTTTATATACATCAATAACATAATATAAGCTAGCCTAACCTAATCTAACATCTCGGCGGTAATGTTTGACCACATTCCTGGCGAGTTGGCCTCTACGTCCCCGTGGGACCTTTATATACATCAATAACGTAATATAACCTAACCTAAGCCAACCTAACATCTCCGCGGTAATATTTGTCAACATTCCTGGCGAGTTGGCCTCTACCTTTCCGTTTGACCTTCATATACATCAATAACGCAATCTAACCTAACATAACCCAACCTAACATCTCGGCGGTAATATTTGACCACACTCCTGGCTAATTGGCCTCTACGTCTCCGAGGGACCTTCATATACACCAATAACGAAATATAACCTAACCTATCCTAACCTATCATCTCGGCGGTAACATTTCACAACATTCCCTGCGAGTTGGCCTCTACGTCTCCGTGGGACCTTTATATACATCAGTAACGTAATATAACCTAACCTAACCCAACGTAACATCTCGGCGGTAATATTTGAAAACATTCCTGGCGAGTTGGCCTTTCCGTCTCCGTGGGACCTTCACATACATCAATAACGTAATATAACCTAACCTAACCCAATCTAGCATCTCGGTGGTAATATTTGACCACATTCCTGGCTTGTTGGCCTCTACGTCTCCGTGGGACCTTTATATACATCAATAACATAGTATAAGCTAGCCTAACCCAATCTAACATCTCGGCGGTAATATTTGACCACATTCCTGGCTTGTTGGCCTCTACGTCTCCGTGGGACCTTTATATACATCAATAACGTAATATAACGTAACCTAACACAACCTATCATCTCCGCGGTATTATTTGATAACATACCTGGCGAGTTGGCCTCCACGTCTCCGTGGGACCTTTATATACATCAATAACATAATATAAGCTAGCCTAACCCAATCTAACATCTCGGCGGTAATATTTGACCACATTCCTGGCTAGATGGCCTCTACGTCTCCGAGGGACCTTTATATACATCAATAACGTAATATAACCTAACCTAACCCAACCCAACATCTCGGCGGTAATATTTCACATCATTCCTGGCGAGTTGGCCTCTACGTCTCCGTTGACCTTCATATACATCAATAACGAAATATAACCTAACCTAAGTTAACCTAACATCTCGGCGGTAATATTTGACAACATTCCTGGCGAGTTGGCTTCTCCATCCCCGTGGGACCTTTATATACATCAATAACGTAATATAACCTAACCTAACCCAACCTAACATCTCGGCGGTAATATTTGATGACATTCCTGGCGAGTTGGCCTCTACGCCTCCGTGAGACCTTTATATACATCTATAACGTAATATAACCTAACCTAAATCAAACCATCATCTCGGCGATAATATTTGACAAGATTCCTGGCGAGTTGGCCTCTACGTCTCCGTGGGATCTTTATATACATCAATAACGTAATATAACATAACCTAACCCAATCTAGCATCTCGGCGGTAATATTTGAAAACATTCCTGGCGAGTTGGCATCTACGTCTCTGTGGGACCTTTATATACATCAATAACGTAATATAACCTAACCTAACCCAACCTAACATCTCGGCGGTAATATTTGACGACATTCCTGGCGAGTTGGCCTCTACGTTTCCGTGGGACCTTTCTATCCTTCAATAACGTAATATAACCTAACCTAAATCAACCTAACATCTCGGCGGTAATATTTGACGACATTGCTGGCGAGTTGGCTTCTCCGTCTCCGTGGGGCCTTTATATACATCAATAACGTAATATAACCTAACCTAACCCAACCTAACATCTCCGCGGTATTATTTGACAACATACCCGGCGAGTTGGCCTCCACGTCTCCGTGGGACCTTTATATACATCAATAACATAATATAAGCTAGCCTAACCTAATCTAACATCTCGGCGGTAATATTTGACCACATTCCTGGCGAGTTGGCCTCTACGTCCCCGTGGGACCTTTATATACATCAATAACGTAATATAACCTAACCTAAGCCAACCTAACATCTCCGCGGTAATATTTGTCAACATTCCTGGCGAGTTGGCCTCTACCTTTCCGTTTGACCTTCATATACATCAATAACGCAATCTAACCTAACATAACCCAACCTAACATCTCGGCGGTAATATTTGACCACACTCCTGGCTAATTGGCCTCTACGTCTCCGAGGGACCTTCATATACACCAATAACGAAATATAACCTAACCTAACCTATCATCTCGGCGGTAACATTTCACAACATTCCCTGCGAGTTGGCCTCTACGTCTCCGTGGGACCTTTATATACATCAGTAACGTAATATAACCTAACCTAACCCAACGTAACATCTCGGCGGTAATATTTGAAAACATTCCTGGCGAGTTGGCCTTTCCGTCTCCGTGGGACCTTCACATACATCAATAACGTAATATAACCTAACCTAACCCAATCTAGCATCTCGGCGGTAATATTTGACCACATTCCTGGCTTGTTGGCCTCTACGTCTCCGTGGGACCTTTATATACATCAATAACATAATATAAGCTAGCCTAGCCCAATCTAACATCTCGGCGGTAATATTTGACCACATTCCTGGCTTGTTGGCCTCTACGTCTCCGTGGGACCTTTATATACATCAATAACGTAATATAACGTAACCTAACACAACCTATCATCTCGGCGGTAGTATTTGAAAACATTCCTAGCGAGTTGGCCTCTACGTCTCCGTGGGACCTTTATATACATCAATAACGTAATATAACCTAACCTAAACCAATCTAACATCTCGGCGGTAATATTTCACATCATTCCTGGCGAGTTGGCCTCTACGTCTCCGTGGGACCTTCACATACATCAATAACGTAATATAACCTAACCTAACCCAATCTAGCATCTCGGCGGTAATATTTGACCACATTCCTGGCTTGTTGGCCTCTACGTCTCCGTGGGACCTTTATATACATCAATAACATAATATAAGCTAGCCTAACCCAATCTAACATCGCGGCGGTAATATTTGACCACATTCCTGGCTTGTTGGCCTCTACGTCTCCGTGGGACCTTTATATACATCAATAACGTAATATAACCTAACCTAACCCAATCTAACACCTCGGCGGTAATATTTGACATCATTCCTGGCGAGTTGGCCTCTACGTCTCCGTTGACCATCATATACATCAATAACGTAATATAACGTAACCTAACCCAACCTATCATCTCGGCGGTTATATTTGACAACATTCCTGGCGAGTTGGCTTCTCCGTCTCCGTGCGACCTTTATATACATCAATAACGTAATATAACCTAACCTAACCCAACCTAACATCTCCGCGGTATTATTTGATAACATACCTGGCGAGTTGGCTTCCACGTCTCCGTGGGACCTTTATATACATCTATAACGAAATATAACCTAACCTAAATCAACCTATCATCTCGGCGATAATATTTGACAAGATTCCTGGCGAGTTGGCCTCTACGTCTCAGTGGGATCTTTATATACATCAATAACGTAATATAACATAACCTAACCCAATCTAGCATCTCGGCGGTAATATTTGACCACATTCCTGGCTTGTTGGCCTCTACGTCTCCGTGAGAACTTTATATACATCTATAACGTAATATAACCTAACCTAACCCAAGCTAACTTCTCGGCGGTAATATTTGAAAACATACCTGGCTAGGTGGCCTCTACGTCTCCGTGGGATATTTATATACATCAATAACATAATATAAGCTAGCCTAACCCAACCTAACATCTCCGCGGTAATATTTGACAACATACCTGGCGAGTTGGCCTCTACGTCTCCGTGGGACGTTTATATACTTCAATAACGTAATATAACCTAACCTGACCCAATCTAGCATCTCGGCGGTAATATTTGACCACATTCCTAGCGAGTTGGCCTCTACGTCTCCGTGGGACCTTTATATACATCAATAACGTAATATAACCTAACCTAACCCAATCTAACATCTCGGCGGTGATATTTGACATCATTCCTGCCGAGTTGGCCTCTACGTCTCCGTTGACCTTCATATACATCAATAACGTAATATAACGTAACCTAACCCAACCTATCATCTCGGCGGTTATATTTGACAACATTCCTGGCGAGTTGGCTTCTCCGTCTCCGTGGGACCTTTATATGCATCAATAACGTAATATAACCTAACCTAACCCAACCTAACATCTCCGGGGTATTATTTGACAACATACCTGGCGAGTTGGCCTCCTCGTCTCCGTGGGACCTTTATATACATCAATAACATAATATAAGCTAGCCTAACGTAATCTAACATCTCGGCGGTAATGTTTGACCACATTCCTGGCGAGTTGGCCTCCACGTCCCCGTGGGACCTTTATATACATCAATAACGTAATATAACCTAACCTAACCCAACCTAACATCTCGGCGGTAATATTTGACAACATTCCTGGCGAGTTGGCTTCTCCGTCCCCGTGGGACCTTTATATACATCAATGACGTAATATAACCTAACCTAACCCAACCTAACATCTCGGCGGTAATATTTGACGACATTCCTGGCGAGTTGGCCTCTACGTTTCCGTGGGACCTTTATATACTTCAATAACGTCATATAACCAAACCTAACCCAACCTAACATCTCCGCGGTATTATTTGATAACATACCTGGCGAGTTGGCCTCCACGTCTCCGTGGGACCTTTATATACATCAATAACATAATATAAGCTAGCCTAACCCAATCTAACATCTCGGCGGTAATATTTGACCACATTCCTGGCTAGTTGGCCTCTACGTCTCCGAGGGACCTTTATATACATCAATAACGTAATATAACCTAACCTAACCCAATCTAACATCTCGGCGGTAATATTTCACATCATTCCTGGCGAGTTGGCCTCTACGTCTCCGTTGACCTTCATATACATCAATAACGTAATATAACGTAACCTAACCCAACCTATCATCTCGGCGGTTATATTTGACAACATTCCTGGCGAGTTGGCTTCTCCTTCTCCGTGGGACCTTTATATACATCAGTAACGTAATATAACCTAACCTAAACCAACGTAACATCTCGGCGGTAATATTTGAAAACATTCCTGGCGAGTTGGCCGTTCCGTCTCCGTGGGACCTTCACATACATCAATAACGTAATATAACCTAACCTAACCCAATCTAGCATCTCGGCGGTAATATTTGACCACATTCCTGGCTTGTTGGCCTCTACGTCTCCGTGGGACCTTTATATACATCAATAACATAATATAAGCTATCCTAACCCAATCTAACATCTCGGCGGTAGTATTAGAAGACATTCCTAGCGAGTTGGCCTCTACGTCTCCGTGTGACCTTTATATACATCAATAACGTAATATAACCTAACCTAACCCAATCTAACATCTCGTCGGTAATATTTCACATCATTCCTGGCGAGTTGGCCTCTACGTCTCCGTTGACCATCATATACGTCAATAACGTAATATAACGTAACCTAACCCAACCTATCATCTCGGCGGTTATATTTGACAACATTCCTGGCGAGTTGGCTTCTCCGTCTCCGTGCGACCTTTATATACATCAATAACGTAATATAACCTAACCTAACCCAACCTAACATCTCCGCGGTATTATTTGACAACATACCTGGCGAGTTGGCTTCCACGTCTCCGTGAGACCTTTATATACATCAATAACATAATATAAGCTAGCCTGACCTAATCTAACATCACGGCGGTAATATTTGACCACATTCCTGGCGAGTTGGCCTCTACGTCTCCGTGGGATCTTTATATGCATCAATAACGTAATATAACCTAACCTAACCCAACCTAACATCTCCGGGGTATTATTTGACAACATACCTGGCGAGTTGGCCTCCTCGTCTCCGTGGGACCTTTATATACATCAATAACATAATATAAGCTAGCCTAACGTAATCTAACATCTCGGCGGTAATGTTTGACCACATTCCTGGCGAGTTGGCCTCTACGTCTCCGTGGGACCTTTATATACATCAATAACGTAATATAACCTAACCTAACCCAACCTAACATCTCGGCGGTAATATTTGACAACATTCCTGGCGAGTTGGCTTCTCCGTCCCCGTGGGACCTTTATATACATCAATGACGTAATATAACCTAACCTAACCGAACCTAACATCCCGGCGGTAATATTTGACTACATTCCTGGCGAGTTGGCCTCTACGTTTCCGTGGGACCTTTATATACTTCAATAACGTAATATAACCTAACCTAAATCAACCTATCATCTCGGCGATAATATTTGACAAGATTCCTGGCGAGTTGGCCTCTACGTCTCCGTGGGATCTTTATATACATCAATAACGTAATATAACATAACCTAACCCAATCTAACATCTCGTCGGTAATATTTGACCACATTCCTGGCTAGTTGGTCTCTACGTCTCCGAGGGACCTTCATATACACCAATAACGAAATATAACCTAACCTATCCTAACCTATCATCTCGGCGGTAACATTTGACAACATTCCCGGCGAGTTGGCCTCTACGTCTCCGTGGGACCTTTATATACATCAGTAACGTAATATAACCTAACCTAAACCAACGTAACATCTCGGCGGTAATATTTGAAAACATTCCTGGCGAGTTGGCCGTTCCGTCTCCGTGGGACCTTCACATACATCAATAACGTAATATAACCTAACCTAACCCAATCTAGCATCTCGGCGGTAATATTTGACCACATTCCTGGCTTGTTGGCCTCTACGTCTCCGTGGGACCTTTATATACATCAATAACATAATATAAGCTAGCCTAACCCAATCTAACATCTCGGCGGTAGTATTAGAAGACATTCCTAGCGAGTTGGCCTCTACGTCTCCGTGTGACCTTTATATACATCAATAACGTAATATAACCTAACCTAACCCAATCTAACATCTCGTCGGTAATATTTCACATCATTCCTGGCGAGTTGGCCTCTACGTCTCCGTTGACCATCATATACGTCAATAACGTAATATAACGTAACCTAACCCAACCTATCATCTCGGCGGTTATATTTGACAACATTCCTGGCGAGTTGGCTTCTCCGTCTCCGTGCGACCTTTATATACATCAATAACGTAATATAACCTAACCTAACCCAACCTAACATCTCCGCGGTATTATTTGACAACATACCTGGCGAGTTGGCCTCTACGTCCCCGTTGACCTTCATATACATCAATAACGTAATATAACGTAACCTAACCCAACCTATCATCTCGGCGGTTATATTTGACAACATTCCTGGCGAGTTGGCTTCTCCGTCTCCGTGGGACCTTTATATGCATCAATAACGTAATATAACCTAACCTAACCCAACCTAACATCTCCGGGGTATTATTTGACAACATACCTGGCGAGTTGGCCTCCTCGTCTCCGTGGGACCTTTATATACATCAATAACATAATATAAGCTAGCCTAACGTAATCTAACATCTCGGCGGTAATGTTTGACCACATTCCTGGCGAGTTGGCCTCCACGTCCCCGTGGGACCTTTATATACATCAATAACGTAATATAACCTAACCTAACCCAACCTAACATCTCGGCGGTAATATTTGACAACATTCCTGGCGAGTTGGCTTCTCCGTCCCCGTGGGACCTTTATATACATCAATGACGTAATATAACCTAACCTAACCCAACCTAACATCTCGGCGGTAATATTTGACGACATTCCTGGCGAGTTGGCCTCTACGTTTCCGTGGGACCTTTATATACTTCAATAACGTCATATAACCAAACCTAACCCAACCTAACATCTCCGCGGTATTATTTGATAACATACCTGGCGAGTTGGCCTCCACGTCTCCGTGGGACCTTTATATACATCAATAACATAATATAAGCTAGCCTAACCCAATCTAACATCTCGGCGGTAATATTTGACCACATTCCTGGCTAGTTGGCCTCTACGTCTCCGAGGGACCTTTATATACATCAATAACGTAATATAACCTAACCTAACCCAACCTAACATCTCGGCGGTAATATTTCACATCATTCCTGGCGAGTTGGCCTCTACGTCTCCGTTGACCTTCATATACATCAATAACGAAATATAACCTAACCTAAATTAACCTAACATCTTGGCGGTAATATTTGACAGCATTCCTGGCGAGTTGGCTTCTCCATCCCCGTGGGACCTTTATATACATCAATAACGTAATATAACCTAACCTAACCCAACCTAACATCTCGGCGGTAATATTTGATGACATTCCTGGCGAGTTGGCCTCTACGCCTCCGTGAGACCTTTATATACATCTATAACGTAATATAACCTAACCTAAATCAAACCATCATCTCGGCGATAATATTTGACAAGATTCCTGGCGAGTTGGCCTCTACGTCTCCGTGGGATCTTTATATACATCAATAACGTAATATAACATAACCTAACCCAATCTAGCATCTCGGCGGTAATATTTGAAAACATTCCTGGCGAGTTGGCATCTACGTCTCCGTGGGACCTTTATATACATCAATAACGTAATATAACCTAACCTAACCCAACCTAACATCTCGGCGGTAATATTTGACGACATTCCTGGCGAGTTGGCCTCTACGTTTCCGTGGGACCTTTCTATCCTTCAATAACGTAATATAACCTAACCTAAATCAACCTAACATCACGGCGGTAATATTTGACGACATTGCTGGCGAGTTGGCTTCTCCGTCTCCGTGGGGCCTTTATATACATCAATAACGTAATATAACCTAACCTAACCCAATCTAACATCTCCGCGGTAATATTTGTCAACATTCCTGGCGAGTTGGCCTCTACCTTTCCGTTTGACCTTCATATACATCAATAACGCAATCTAACCTAACATAACCCAACCTAACATCTCGGCGGTAATATTTGACCACACTCCTGGCTAATTGGCCTCTACGTCTCCGAGGGACCTTCATATACACCAATAACGAAATATAACCTAACCTATCCTAACCTATCATCTCGGCGGTAACATTTCACAACATTCCCTGCGAGTTGGCCTCTACGTCTCCGTGGGACCTTTATATACATCAGTAACGTAATATAACCTAACCTAACCCAACGTAACATCTCGGCGGTAATATTTGAAAACATTCCTGGCGAGTTGGCCTTTCCGTCTCCGTGGGACCTTCACATACATCAATAACGTAATATAACCTAACCTAACCCAATCTAGCATCTCGGCGGTAATATTTGACCACATTCCTGGCTTGTTGGCCTCTACGTCTCCGTGGGACCTTTATATACATCAATAACATAGTATAAGCTAGCCTAACCCAATCTAACATCTCGGCGGTAATATTTGACCACATTCCTGGCTTGTTGGCCTCTACGTCTCCGTGGGACCTTTATATACATCAATAACGTAATATAACGTAACCTAACACAACCTATCATCTCGGCGGTAGTATTTGAAAACATTCCTAGCGAGTTGGCCTCTACGTCTCCGTGGGACCTTTATATACATCAATAACGTAATATAACCTAACCTAAACCAATCTAACATCTCGGCGGTAATATTTCACATCATTCCTGGCGAGTTGGCCTCTACGTCTCCGTGGGACCTTCACATACATCAATAACGTAATATAACCTAACCTAACCCAATCTAGCATCTCGGCGGTAATATTTGACCACATTCCTGGCTTGTTGGCCTCTACGTCTCCGTGGGACCTTTATATACATCAATAACATAATATAAGCTAGCCTAACCCAATCTAACATCGCGGCGGTAATATTTGACCACATTCCTGGCTTGTTGGCCTCTACGTCTCCGTGGGACCTTTATATACATCAATAACGTAATATAACCTAACCTAACCCAATCTAACACCTCGGCGGTAATATTTGACATCATTCCTGGCGAGTTGGCCTCTACGTCTCCGTTGACCATCATATACATCAATAACGTAATATAACGTAACCTAACCCAACCTATCATCTCGGCGGTAATATTTGACCACATTCCTGGCTTGCTGACCTCTACGTCGCCGTGAGACATTTATATACATCTATAACGTAATATAACCTAACCTAACCCAACCTAACATCTCGGCGGTAGTATTTGAAAACATTCCTAGCGAGTTGGCCTCTACGTCTCCGTGGGACCTTTATATACATCAATAACGTAATATAACCTAACCTAACCCAACCTAACATCTCGGCGGTAATATTTGACAACATTCCTGGCGAGTTGGCTTCTCCGTCCCCGTGGGACCTTTATATACATCAATGACGTAATATAACCTAACCTAACCCAACCTAACATCTCGGCGGTAATATTTGACGACATTCCTGGCGAGTTGGCCTCTACGTTTCCGTGGGACCTTTATATACTTCAATAACGTCATATAACCAAACCTAACCCAACCTAACATCTCCGCGGTATTATTTGATAACATACCTGGCGAGTTGGCCTCCACGTCTCCGTGGGACCTTTATATACATCAATAACATAATATAAGCTAGCCTAACCCAATCTAACATCTCGGCGGTAATATTTGACCACATTCCTGGCTAGTTGGCCTCTACGTCTCCGAGGGACCTTTATATACATCAATAACGTAATATAACCTAACCTAACCCAACCTAACATCTCGGCGGTAATATTTCACATCATTCCTGGCGAGTTGGCCTCTACGTCTCCGTTGACCTTCATATACATCAATAACGAAATATAACCTAACCTAAATTAACCTAACATCTCGGCGGTAATATTTGACAACATTCCTGGCGAGTTGGCTTCTCCATCCCCGTGGGACCTTTATATACATCAATAACGTAATATAACCTAACCTAACCCAACCTAACATCTCGGCGGTAATATTTGATGACATTCCTGGCGAGTTGGCCTCTACGCCTCCGTGAGACCTTTATATACATCTATAACGTAATATAACCTAACCTAAATCAAACCATCATCTCGGCGATAATATTTGACAAGATTCCTGGCGAGTTGGCCTCTACGTCTCCGTGGGATCTTTATATACATCAATAACGTAATATAACATAACCTAACCCAATCTAGCATCTCGGCGGTAATATTTGAAAACATTCCTGGCGAGTTGGCATCTACGTCTCTGTGGGACCTTTATATACATCAATAACGTAATATAACCTAACCTAACCCAACCTAACATCTCGGCGGTAATATTTGACGACATTCCTGGCGAGTTGGCCTCTACGTTTCCGTGGGACCTTTCTATCCTTCAATAACGTAATATAACCTAACCTAAATCAACCTAACATCTCGGCGGTAATATTTGACGACATTGCTGGCGAGTTGGCTTCTCCGTCTCCGTGGGGCCTTTATATACATCAATAACGTAATATAACCTAACCTAACCCAACCTAACATCTCCGCGGTATTATTTGACAACATACCCGGCGAGTTGGCCTCCACGTCTCCGTGGGACCTTTATATACATCAATAACATAATATAAGCTAGCCTAACCTAATCTAACATCTCGGCGGTAATGTTTGACCACATTCCTGGCGAGTTGGCCTCTACGTCCCCGTGGGACCTTTATATACATCAATAACGTAATATAACCTAACCTAAGCCAACCTAACATCTCCGCGGTAATATTTGTCAACATTCCTGGCGAGTTGGCCTCTACCTTTCCGTTTGACCTTCATATACATCAATAACGCAATCTAACCTAACATAACCCAACCTAACATCTCGGCGGTAATATTTGACCACACTCCTGGCTAATTGGCCTCTACGTCTCCGAGGGACCTTCATATACACCAATAACGAAATATAACCTAACCTATTCTAACCTATCATCTCGGCGGTAACATTTCACAACATTCCCTGCGAGTTGGCCTCTACGTCTCCGTGGGACCTTTATATACATCAGTAACGTAATATAACCTAACCTAACCCAACGTAACATCTCGGCGGTAATATTTGAAAACATTCCTGGCGAGTTGGCCTTTCCGTCTCCGTGGGACCTTCACATACATCAATAACGTAATATAACCTAACCTAACCCAATCTAGCATCTCGGCGGTAATATTTGACCACATTCCTGGCTTGTTGGCCTCTACGTCTCCGTGGGACCTTTATATACATCAATAACATAGTATAAGCTAGCCTAACCCAATCTAACATCTCGGCGGTAATATTTGACCACATTCCTGGCTTGTTGGCCTCTACGTCTCCGTGGGACCTTTATATACATCAATAACGTAATATAACGTAACCTAACACAACCTATCATCTCGGCGGTAGTATTTGAAAACATTCCTAGCGAGTTGGCCTCTACGTCTCCGTGGGACCTTTATATACATCAATAACGTAATATAACCTAACCTAAACCAATCTAACATCTCGGCGGTAATATTTCACATCATTCCTGGCGAGTTGGCCTCTACGTCTCCGTGGGACCTTCACATACATCAATAACGTAATATAACCTAACCTAACCCAATCTAGCATCTCGGCGGTAATATTTGACCACATTCCTGGCTTGTTGGCCTCTACGTCTCCGTGGGACCTTTATATACATCAATAACATAATATAAGCTAGCCTAACCCAATCTAACATCGCGGCGGTAATATTTGACCACATTCCTGGCTTGTTGGCCTCTACGTCTCCGTGGGACCTTTATATACATCAATAACGTAATATAACCTAACCTAACCCAATCTAACACCTCGGCGGTAATATTTGACATCATTCCTGGCGAGTTGACGTCTACGTCTCCGTTGACCATCATATACATCAATAACGTAATATAACGTAACCTAACCCAACCTATCATCTCGGCGGTATTATTTGACAACATACCTGGCGAGTTGGCCTCCACGTCTCCGTGGGACCTTTATATACATCAATAACATAATATAAGCTAGCCTAACCTAATCTAACATCTCGGCGGTAATATTTGACCACATTCCTGGCTTGCTGACCTCTACGTCGCCGTGAGACATTTATATACATCTATAACGTAATATAACCTAACCTAACCCAACCTAACATCTCGGCGGTAGTATTTGAAAACATTCCTAGCGAGTTGGCCTCTACGTCTCCGTGGGACCTTTATATACATCAATAACGTAATATAACCTAACCTAACCCAACCTAACATCTCCGCGGTATTATTTGATAACATACCTGGCGAGTTGGCTTCCACGTCTCCGTGGGACCTTTATATACATCTATAACGAAATATAACCTAACCTAAATCAACCTATCATCTCGGCGATAATATTTGACAAGATTCCTGGCGAGTTGGCCTCTACGTCTCAGTGGGATCTTTATATACATCAATAACGTAATATAACATAACCTAACCCAATCTAGCATCTCGGCGGTAATATTTGACCACATTCCTGGCTTGTTGGCCTCTACGTCTCCGTGAGAACTTTATATACATCTATAACGTAATATAACCTAACCTAACCCAAGCTAACTTCTCGGCGGTAATATTTGAAAACATACCTGGCTAGGTGGCCTCTACGTCTCCGTGGGATATTTATATACATCAATAACATAATATAAGCTAGCCTAACCCAACCTAACATCTCCGCGGTAATATTTGACAACATACCTGGCGAGTTGGCCTCTACGTCTCCGTGGGACGTTTATATACTTCAATAACGTAATATAACCTAACCTGACCCAATCTAGCATCTCGGCGGTAATATTTGACCACATTCCTAGCGAGTTGGCCTCTACGTCTCCGTGGGACCTTTATATACATCAATAACGTAAAATAACCTAACCTAACCCAATCTAACATCTCGGCGGTGATATTTGACATCATTCCTGCCGAGTTGGCCTCTACGTCTCCGTTGACCTTCATATACATCAATAACGTAATATAACGTAACCTAACCCAACCTATCATCTCGGCGGTTATATTTGACAACATTCCTGGCGAGTTGGCTTCTCCGTCTCCGTGGGACCTTTATATGCATCAATAACGTAATATAACCTAACCTAACCCAACCTAACATCTCCGGGGTATTATTTGACAACATACCTGGCGAGTTGGCCTCCTCGTCTCCGTGGGACCTTTATATACATCAATAACATAATATAAGCTAGCCTAACGTAATCTAACATCTCGGCGGTAATGTTTGACCACATTCCTGGCGAGTTGGCCTCCACGTCCCCGTGGGACCTTTATATACATCAATAACGTAATATAACCTAACCTAACCCAACCTAACATCTCGGCGGTAATATTTGACAACATTCCTGGCGAGTTGGCTTCTCCGTCCCCGTGGAACCTTTATATACATCAATGACGTAATATAACCTAACCTAACCCAACCTAACATCTCGGCGGTAATATTTGACGACATTCCTGGCGAGTTGGCCTCTACGTTTCCGTGGGACCTTTATATACTTCAATAACGTCATATAACCAAACCTAACCCAATCTAACATCTCCGCGGTATTATTTGATAACATACCTGGCGAGTTGGCCTCCACGTCTCCGTGGGACCTTTATATACATCAATAACATAATATAAGCTAGCCTAACCCAATCTAACATCTCGGCGGTAATATTTGACCACATTCCTGGCTAGTTGGCCTCTACGTCTCCGAGGGGCCTTTATATACATCAATAACGTAATATAACCTAACCTAACCCAATCTAACATCTCGGCGGTAATATTTCACATCATTCCTGGCGAGTTGGCCTCTACGTCTCCGTTGACCTTCATATACATCAATAACGTAATATAACGTAACCTAACCCAACCTATCATCTCGGCGGTTATATTTGACAACATTCCTGGCGAGTTGGCTTCTCCTTCTCCGTGGGACCTTTATATACATCAGTAACGTAATATAACCTAACCTAACCCAATCTAGGATCTCGGCGGTAATATTTGACCACATTCCTGGCTTGTTGTCTCTACGTCTCCGTGAGGCCTTTATATACATCCATAACGTAATATAACCTAACCTAACCCAACCTAACATCTCCGCAGTATTATTTGATAACATACCTGGCGAGTTGGCTTCCACGTCTCCGTGGGACCTTTATATACATCTATAACGAAATATAACCTAACCTAAATCAACCTATCATCTCGGCGATAATATTTGACAAGATTCCTGGCGAGTTGGCCTCTACGTCTCCGTGGGATCTTTATATACATCAATAACGTAATATAACATAACCTAAACCAATCTAGCATCTCGGCGGTAATATTTGACCACATTCCTGGCTTGTTGGCCTCTACGTCTCCGTGAGACCTTTATATACATCTATAACGTAATATAACCTAACCTAACCCAAGCTAACTTCTCGGCGGTAATATTTGAAAACATACCTGGCTAGGTGGCCTCTACGTCTCCGTGGGATATTTATATACATCAATAACATAATATAAGCTAGCCTAACCCAACCTAACATCTCCGCGGTAATATTTGACAACATACCTGGCGAGTTGGCATCTACGTCTCCGTGGGCCCTTCATATACACCAATAACGTAATATAACCTAACCTAACCCAATCTAGCATCTCGGCGGTAATATTTGACCACATTCCTGGCTTGTTGGCCTCTACGTCTCCGTGGGACCTTTATATACATCAATAACATAATATAAGCTAGCCTAGCCCAATCTAACATCTCGGCGGTAATATTTGACCACATTCCTGGCTTGTTGGCCTCTACGTCTCCGTGGGACGTTTATATACTTCAATAACGTAATATAACCTAACCTGACCCAATCTAGTATCTCGGCGGTAATATTTGACCACATTCCTAGCGAGTTGGCCTCTACGTCTCCGTGGGACCTTTATATACATCAATAATGTAATATAACCTAACCTAACCCAATCTAACATCTCGGCGGTAATATTTGACATCATTCCTGGCGAGTTGGCCTCTACGTCTCCGTTGACCTTCATATACATCAATAACGTAATATAACGTAACCTAACCCAACCTATCATCTCGGCGGTTATATTTGACAACATTCCTGGCGAGTTGGCTTCTCCGTCTCCGTGGGACCTTTATATGCATCAATAACGTAATATAACCTAACCTAACCCAACCTAACATCTCCGGGGTATTATTTGACAACATACCTGGCGAGTTGGCCTCCACGTCTCCGTGGGACCTTTATATACATCAATAACATAATATAAGCTAGCCTAACCTAATCTAACATGTCGGCGGTAATGTTTGACCACATTCCTGGCGAGTTGGCCTCTACGTCTCCGTGGGACCTTTATATACATCAATAACGTAATATAACCTAACCTAAATCAACCTATCATCTCGGCGATAATATTTGACAAGATTCCTGGCGAGTTGGCCTCTACGTCTCCGTGGGATCTTTATATACATCAATAACGTAATATAACATAACCTAACCCAATCTAACATCTCGGCGGTAATATTTGACCACATTCCTGGCTAGTTGGTCTCTACGTCTCCGAGGGACCTTCATATACACCAATAACGAAATATAACCTAACCTATCCTAACCTATCATCTCGGCGGTAACATTTGACAACATTCCCGGCGAGTTGGCCTCTACGTCTCCGTGGGACCTTTATATACATCAGTAACGTAATATAACCTAACCTAAACCAACGTAACATCTCGGCGGTAATATTTGAAAACATTCCTGGCGAGTTGGCCGTTCCGTCTCCGTGGGACCTTCACATACATCAATAACGTAATATAACCTAACCTAACCCAATCTAGCATCTCGGCGGTAATATTTGACCACATTCCTGGCTTGTTGGCCTCTACGTCTCCGTGGGACCTTTATATACATCAATAACATAATATAAGCTAGCCTAACCCAATCTAACATCTCGGCGGTAGTATTAGAAGACATTCCTAGCGAGTTGGCCTCTACGTCTCCGTGTGACCTTTATATACATCAATAACGTAATATAACCTAACCTAACCCAATCTAACATCTCGTCGGTAATATTTCACATCATTCCTGGCGAGTTGGCCTCTACGTCTCCGTTGACCATCATATACGTCAATAACGTAATATAACGTAACCTAACCCAACCTATCATCTCGGCGGTTATATTTGACAACATTCCTGGCGAGTTGGCTTCTCCGTCTCCGTGCGACCTTTATATACATCAATAACGTAATATAACCTAACCTAACCCAACCTAACATCTCCGCGGTATTATTTGACAACATACCTGGCGAGTTGGCTTCCACGTCTCCGTGAGACCTTTATATACATCAATAACATAATATAAGCTAGCCTGACCTAATCTAACATCACGGCGGTAATATTTGACCACATTCCTGGCGAGTTGGCCTCTACGTCTCCGTGGGATCTTTATATGCATCAATAACGTAATATAACCTAACCTAACCCAACCTAACATCTCCGGGGTATTATTTGACAACATACCTGGCGAGTTGGCCTCCTCGTCTCCGTGGGACCTTTATATACATCAATAACATAATATAAGCTAGCCTAACGTAATCTAACATCTCGGCGGTAATGTTTGACCACATTCCTGGCGAGTTGGCCTCTACGTCTCCGTGGGACCTTTATATACATCAATAACGTAATATAACCTAACCTAACCCAACCTAACATCTCGGCGGTAATATTTGACAACATTCCTGGCGAGTTGGCTTCTCCGTCCCCGTGGGACCTTTATATACATCAATGACGTAATATAACCTAACCTAACCGAACCTAACATCCCGGCGGTAATATTTGACTACATTCCTGGCGAGTTGGCCTCTACGTTTCCGTGGGACCTTTATATACTTCAATAACGTAATATAACCTAACCTAAATCAACCTATCATCTCGGCGATAATATTTGACAAGATTCCTGGCGAGTTGGCCTCTACGTCTCCGTGGGATCTTTATATACATCAATAACGTAATATAACATAACCTAACCCAATCTAACATCTCGGCGGTAATATTTGACCACATTCCTGGCTAGTTGGTCTCTACGTCTCCGAGGGACCTTCATATACACCAATAACGAAATATAACCTAACCTATCCTAACCTATCATCTCGGCGGTAACACTTGACAACATTCCCGGCGAGTTGGCCTCTACGTCTCCGTGGGACCTTTATATACATCAGTAACGTAATATAACCTAACCTAAACCAACGTAACATCTCGGCGGTAATATTTGAAAACATTCCTGGCGAGTTGGCCGTTCCGTCTCCGTGGGACCTTCACATACATCAATAACGTAATATAACCTAACCTAACCCAATCTAGCATCTCGGCGGTAATATTTGACCACATTCCTGGCTTGTTGGCCTCTACGTCTCCGTGGGATCTTTATATACATCAATAACGTAATATAACATAACCTAAACCAATCTAGCATCTCGGCGGTAATATTTGACCACATTCCTGGCTTGTTGGCCTCTACGTCTCCGTGAGACCTTTATATACATCTATAACGTAATATAACCTAACCTAACCCAAGCTAACTTCTCGGCGGTAATATTTGAAAACATACCTGGCTAGGTGGCCTCTACGTCTCCGTGGGATATTTATATACATCAATAACATAATATAAGCTAGCCTAACCCAACCTAACATCTCCGCGGTAATATTTGACAACATACCTGGCGAGTTGGCCTCTACGTCTCCGTGGGCCCTTCATATACACCAATAACGTAATATAACCTAACCTAACCCAATCTAGCATCTCGGCGGTAATATTTGACCACATTCCTGGCTTGTTGGCCTCTACGTCTCCGTGGGACCTTTATATACATCAATAACATAATATAAGCTAGCCTAGCCCAATCTAACATCTCGGCGGTAATATTTGACCACATTCCTGGCTTGTTGGCCTCTACGTCTCCGTGGGACGTTTATATACTTCAATAACGTAATATAACCTAACCTGACCCAATCTAGTATCTCGGCGGTAATATTTGACCACATTCCTAGCGAGTTGGCCTCTACGTCTCCGTGGGACCTTTATATACATCAATAATGTAATATAACCTAACCTAACCCAATCTAACATCTCGGCGGTAATATTTGACATCATTCCTGGCGAGTTGGCCTCTACGTCTCCGTTGACCTTCATATACATCAATAACGTAATATAACGTAACCTAACCCAACCTATCATCTCGGCGGTTATATTTGACAACATTCCTGGCGAGTTGGCTTCTCCGTCTCCGTGGGACCTTTATATGCATCAATAACGTAATATAACCTAACCTAACCCAACCTAACATCTCCGGGGTATTATTTGACAACATACCTGGCGAGTTGGCCTCCACGTCTCCGTGGGACCTTTATATACATCAATAACATAATATAAGCTAGCCTAACCTAATCTAACATGTCGGCGGTAATGTTTGACCACATTCCTGGCGAGTTGGCCTCTACGTCTCCGTGGGACCCTTATATACATCAATAACGTAATATAACCTAACCTAACCCAACCTAACATCTCGGCGGTAATATTTGACAACATTCCTGGCGAGTTGGCTTCTCCGTCCCCGTGGGACCTTTATATACATCAATGACGTAATATAACCTAACCTAACCGAACCTAACATCCCGGCGGTAGTATTTGACTACATTCCTGGCGAGTTGGCCTCTACGTTTCCGTGGGACCTTTATATACTTCAATAACGTAATATAACCTAACCTAAATCAACCTATCATCTCGGCGATAATATTTGACAAGATTCCTGGCGAGTTGGCCTCTACGTCTCCGTGGGATCTTTATATACATCAATAACGTAATATAACATAACCTAACCCAATCTAACATCTCGGCGGTAATATTTGACCACATTCCTGGCTAGTTGGTCTCTACGTCTCCGAGGGACCTTCATATACACCAATAACGAAATATAACCTAACCTATCCTAACCTATCATCTCGGCGGTAACATTTGACAACATTCCCGGCGAGTTGGCCTCTACGTCTCCGTGGGACCTTTATATACATCAGTAACGTAATATAACCTAACCTAAACCAACGTAACATCTCGGCGGTAATATTTGAAAACATTCCTGGCGAGTTGGCCGTTCCGTCTCCGTGGGACCTTCACATACATCAATAACGTAATATAACCTAACCTAACCCAATCTAGCATCTCGGCGGTAATATTTGACCACATTCCTGGCTTGTTGGCCTCTACGTCTCCGTGGGACCTTTATATACATCAATAACATAATATAAGCTAGCCTAACCCAATCTAACATCTCGGCGGTAGTATTAGAAGACATTCCTAGCGAGTTGGCCTCTACGTCTCCGTGTGACCTTTATATACATCAATAACGTAATATAACCTAACCTAACCCAATCTAACATCTCGTCGGTAATATTTCACATCATTCCTGGCGAGTTGGCCTCTACGTCTCCGTTGACCATCATATACGTCAATAACGTAATATAACGTAACCTAACCCAACCTATCATCTCGGCGGTTATATTTGACAACATTCCTGGCGAGTTGGCTTCTCCGTCTCCGTGCGACCTTTATATACATCAATAACGTAATATAACCTAACCTAACCCAACCTAACATCTCCGCGGTATTATTTGACAACATACCTGGCGAGTTGGCTTCCACGTCTCCGTGAGACCTTTATATACATCAATAACATAATATAAGCTAGCCTGACCTAATCTAACATCACGGCGGTAATATTTGACCACATTCCTGGCGAGTTGGCCTCTACGTCTCCGTGGGATCTTTATATGCATCAATAACGTAATATAACCTAACCTAACCCAACCTAACATCTCCGGGTTATTATTTGACAACATACCTGGCGAGTTGGCCTCCTCGTCTCCGTGGGACCTTTATATACATCAATAACATAATATAAGCTAGCCTAACGTAATCTAACATCTCGGCGGTAATGTTTGACCACATTCCTGGCGAGTTGGCCTCTACGTCTCCGTGGGACCTTTATATACATCAATAACGTAATATAACCTAACCTAACCCAACCTAACATCTCGGCGGTAATATTTGACAACATTCCTGGCGAGTTGGCCTCTACGTCTCCGTGGGACCTTTATATACATCAGTAACGTAATATAACCTAACCTAAACCAACGTAACATCTCGGCGGTAATATTTGAAAACATTCCTGGCGAGTTGGCCGTTCCGTCTCCGTGGGACCTTCACATACATCAATAACGTAATATAACCTAACCTAACCCAATCTAGCATCTCGGCGGTAATATTTGACCACATTCCTGGCTTGTTGGCCTCTACGTCTCCGTGGGACCTTTATATACATCAATAACATAATATAAGCTAGCCTAACCCAATCTAACATCGCGGCGGTAATATTTGACCACATTCCTGGCTTGTTGGCCTCTACGTCTCCGTGGGACCTTTATATACATCAATAACGTAATATAACCTAACCTAACCCAATCTAACACCTCGGCGGTAATATTTGACATCATTCCTGGCGAGTTGACCTCTACGTCTCCGTTGACCATCATATACATCAATAACGTAATATAACGTAACCTAACCCAACCTATCATCTCGGCGGTTATATTTGACAACATTCCTGGCGAGTTGGCCTCTACGTCTCAGTGGGATCTTTATATACATCAATAACGTAATATAACATAACCTAACCCAATCTAGCATCTCGGCGGTAATATTTGACCACATTCCTGGCTTGTTGGCCTCTACGTCTCCGTGAGAACTTTATATACATCTATAACGTAATATAACCTAACCTAACCCAAGCTAACTTCTCGGCGGTAATATTTGAAAACATACCTGGCTAGGTGGCCTCTACGTCTCCGTGGGATATTTATATACATCAATAACATAATATAAGCTAGCCTAACCCAACCTAACATCTCCGCGGTAATATTTGACAACATACCTGGCGAGTTGGCCTCTACGTCTCCGTGGGACGTTTATATACTTCAATAACGTAATATAACCTAACCTGACCCAATCTAGCATCTCGGCGGTAATATTTGACCACATTCCTAGCGAGTTGGCCTCTACGTCTCCGTGGGACCTTTATATACATCAATAACGTAATATAACCTAACCTAACCCAATCTAACATCTCGGCGGTGATATTTGACATCATTCCTGCCGAGTTGGCCTCTACGTCTCCGTTGACCTTCATATACATCAATAACGTAATATAACGTAACCTAACCCAACCTATCATCTCGGCGGTTATATTTGACAACATTCCTGGCGAGTTGGCTTCTCCGTCTCCGTGGGACCTTTATATGCATCAATAACGTAATATAACCTAACCTAACCCAACCTAACATCTCCGGGGTATTATTTGACAACATACCTGGCGAGTTGGCCTCCTCGTCTCCGTGGGACCTTTATATACATCAATAACATAATATAAGCTAGCCTAACGTAATCTAACATCTCGGCGGTAATGTTTGACCACATTCCTGGCGAGTTGGCCTCCACGTCCCCGTGGGACCTTTATATACATCAATAACGTAATATAACCTAACCTAACCCAACCTACAATCTCGGCGGTAATATTTGACAACATTCCTGGCGAGTTGGCTTCTCCGGCCCCGTGGAACCTTTATATACATCAATGACGTAATATAACCTAACCTAACCCAACCTAACATCTCGGCGGTAATATTTGACGACATTCCTGGCGAGTTGGCCTCTACGTTTCCGTGGGACCTTTATATACTTCAATAACGTCATATAACCAAACCTAACCCAATCTAACATCTCCGCGGTATTATTTGATAACATACCTGGCGAGTTGGCCTCCACGTCTCCGTGGGACCTTTATATACATCAATAACATAATATAAGCTAGCCTAACCCAATCTAACATCTCGGCGGTAATATTTGACCACATTCCTGGCTAGTTGGCCTCTACATCTCCGAGGGACCTTTATATACATCAATAACGTAATATAACCTAACCTAACCCAATCTAACATCTCGGCGGTAATATTTCACATCATTCCTGGCGAGTTGGCCTCTACGTCTCCGTTGACCTTCATATACATCAATAACGTAATATAACGTAACCTAACCCAACCTATCATCTCGGCGGTTATATTTGACAACATTCCTGGCGAGTTGGCTTCTCCTTCTCCGTGGGACCTTTATATACATCAGTAACGTAATATAACCTAACCTAACCCAATCTAGGATCTCGGCGGTAATATTTGACCACATTCCTGGCTTGTTGCCTCTACGTCTCCGTGAGGCCTTTATATACATCCATAACGTAATATAACCTAACCTAACCCAACCTAACATCTCCGCAGTATTATTTGATAACATACCTGGCGAGTTGGCTTCCACGTCTCCGTGGGACCTTTATATACATCTATAACGAAATATAACCTAACCTAAATCAACCTATCATCTCGGCGATAATATTTGACAAGATTCCTGGCGAGTTGGCCTCTACGTCTCCGTGGGATCTTTATATACATCAATAACGTAATATAACATAACCTAAACCAATCTAGCATCTCGGCGGTAATATTTGACCACATTCCTGGCTTGTTGGCCTCTACGTCTCCGTGAGACCTTTATATACATCTATAACGTAATATAACCTAACCTAACCCAAGCTAACTTCTCGGCGGTAATATTTGAAAACATACCTGGCTAGGTGGCCTCTACGTCTCCGTGGGATATTTATATACATCAATAACATAATATAAGCTAGCCTAACCCAACCTAACATCTCCGCGGTAATATTTGACAACATACCTGGCGAGTTGGCCTCTACGTCTCCGTGGGCCCTTCATATACACCAATAACGTAATATAACCTAACCTAACCCAATCTAGCATCTCGGCGGTAATATTTGACCACATTCCTGGCTTGTTGGCCTCTACGTCTCCGTGGGACCTTTATATACATCAATAACATAATATAAGCTAGCCTAGCCCAATCTAACATCTCGGCGGTAATATTTGACCACATTCCTGGCTTGTTGGCCTCTACGTCTCCGTGGGACGTTTATATACTTCAATAACGTAATATAACCTAACCTGACCCAATCTAGTATCTCGGCGGTAATATTTGACCACATTCCTAGCGAGTTGGCCTCTACGTCTCCGTGGGACCTTTATATACATCAATAATGTAATATAACCTAACCTAACCCAATCTAACATCTCGGCGGTAATATTTGACATCATTCCTGGCGAGTTGGCCTCTACGTCTCCGTTGACCTTCATATACATCAATAACGTAATATAACGTAACCTAACCCAACCTATCATCTCGGCGGTTATATTTGACAACATTCCTGGCGAGTTGGCTTCTCCGTCTCCGTGGGACCTTTATATGCATCAATAACGTAATATAACCTAACCTAACCCAACCTAACATCTCCGGGGTATTATTTGACAACATACCTGGCGAGTTGGCCTCCACGTCTCCGTGGGACCTTTATATACATCAATAACATAATATAAGCTAGCCTAACCTAATCTAACATGTCGGCGGTAATGTTTGACCACATTCCTGGCGAGTTGGCCTCTACGTCTCCGTGGGACCTTTATATACATCAATAACGTAATATAACCTAACCTAACCCAACCTAACATCTCGGCGGTAATATTTGACAACATTCCTGGCGAGTTGGCTTCTCCGTCCCCGTGGGACCTTTATATACATCAATGACGTAATATAACCTAACCTAACCGAACCTAACATCCCGGCGGTAGTATTTGACTACATTCCTGGCGAGTTGGCCTCTACGTTTCCGTGGGACCTTTATATACTTCAATAACGTAATATAACCTAACCTAAATCAACCTATCATCTCGGCGATAATATTTGACAAGATTCCTGGCGAGTTGGCCTCTACGTCTCCGTGGGATCTTTATATACATCAATAACGTAATATAACATAACCTAACCCAATCTAACATCTCGGCGGTAATATTTGACCACATTCCTGGCTAGTTGGTCTCTACGTCTCCGAGGGACCTTCATATACACCAATAACGAAATATAACCTAACCTATCCTAACCTATCATCTCGGCGGTTATATTTGACAACATTCCTGGCGAGTTGGCTTCTCCTTCTCCGTGGGACCTTTATATACATCAGTAACGTAATATAACCTAACCTAACCCAATCTAGGATCTCGGCGGTAATATTTGACCACATTCCTGGCTTGTTGCCTCTACGTCTCCGTGAGGCCTTTATATACATCCATAACGTAATATAACCTAACCTAACCCAACCTAACATCTCCGCAGTATTATTTGATAACATACCTGGCGAGTTGGCTTCCACGTCTCCGTGGGACCTTTATATACATCTATAACGAAATATAACCTAACCTAAATCAACCTATCATCTCGGCGATAATATTTGACAAGATTCCTGGCGAGTTGGCCTCTACGTCTCCGTGGGATCTTTATATACATCAATAACGTAATATAACATAACCTAAACCAATCTAGCATCTCGGCGGTAATATTTGACCACATTCCTGGCTTGTTGGCCTCTACGTCTCCGTGAGACCTTTATATACATCTATAACGTAATATAACCTAACCTAACCCAAGCTAACTTCTCGGCGGTAATATTTGAAAACATACCTGGCTAGGTGGCCTCTACGTCTCCGTGGGATATTTATATACATCAATAACATAATATAAGCTAGCCTAACCCAACCTAACATCTCCGCGGTAATATTTGACAACATACCTGGCGAGTTGGCCTCTACGTCTCCGTGGGCCCTTCATATACACCAATAACGTAATATAACCTAACCTAACCCAATCTAGCATCTCGGCGGTAATATTTGACCACATTCCTGGCTTGTTGGCCTCTACGTCTCCGTGGGACCTTTATATACATCAATAACATAATATAAGCTAGCCTAGCCCAATCTAACATCTCGGCGGTAATATTTGACCACATTCCTGGCTTGTTGGCCTCTACGTCTCCGTGGGACGTTTATATACTTCAATAACGTAATATAACCTAACCTGACCCAATCTAGTATCTCGGCGGTAATATTTGACCACATTCCTAGCGAGTTGGCCTCTACGTCTCCGTGGGACCTTTATATACATCAATAATGTAATATAACCTAACCTAACCCAATCTAACATCTCGGCGGTAATATTTGACATCATTCCTGGCGAGTTGGCCTCTACGTCTCCGTTGACCTTCATATACATCAATAACGTAATATAACGTAACCTAACCCAACCTATCATCTCGGCGGTTATATTTGACAACATTCCTGGCGAGTTGGCTTCTCCGTCTCCGTGGGACCTTTATATGCATCAATAACGTAATATAACCTAACCTAACCCAACCTAACATCTCCGGGGTATTATTTGACAACATACCTGGCGAGTTGGCCTCCACGTCTCCGTGGGACCTTTATATACATCAATAACATAATATAAGCTAGCCTAACCTAATCTAACATGTCGGCGGTAATGTTTGACCACATTCCTGGCGAGTTGGCCTCTACGTCTCAGTGGGACCTTTATATACATCAATAACGTAATATAACCTAACCTAACCCAACCTAACATCTCGGCGGTAATATTTGACAACATTCCTGGCGAGTTGGCTTCTCCGTCCCCGTGGGACCTTTATATACATCAATGACGTAATATAACCTAACCTAACCGAACCTAACATCCCGGCGGTAGTATTTGACTACATTCCTGGCGAGTTGGCCTCTACGTTTCCGTGGGACCTTTATATACTTCAATAACGTAATATAACCTAACCTAAATCAACCTATCATCTCGGCGATAATATTTGACAAGATTCCTGGCGAGTTGGCCTCTACGTCTCCGTGGGATCTTTATATACATCAATAACGTAATATAACATAACCTAACCCAATCTAACATCTCGGCGGTAATATTTGACCACATTCCTGGCTAGTTGGTCTCTACGTCTCCGAGGGACCTTCATATACACCAATAACGAAATATAACCTAACCTATCCTAACCTATCATCTCGGCGGTAACATTTGACAACATTCCCGGCGAGTTGGCCTCTACGTCTCCGTGGGACCTTTATATACATCAGTAACGTAATATAACCTAACCTAAACCAACGTAACATCTCGGCGGTAATATTTGAAAACATTCCTGGCGAGTTAGCCGTTCCGTCTCCGTGGGACCTTCACATACATCAATAACGTAATATAACCTAACCTAACCCAATCTAGCATCTCGGCGGTAATATTTGACCACATTCCTGGCTTGTTGGCCTCTACGTCTCCGTGGGACCTTTATATACATCAATAACATAATATAAGCTAGCCTAACCCAATCTAACATCTCGGCGGTAGTATTAGAAGACATTCCTAGCGAGTTGGCCTCTACGTCTCCGTGTGACCTTTATATACATCAATAACGTAATATAACCTAACCTAACCCAATCTAACATCTCGTCGGTAATATTTCACATCATTCCTGGCGAGTTGGCCTCTACGTCTCCGTTGACCATCATATACGTCAATAACGTAATATAACGTAACCTAACCCAACCTATCATCTCGGCGGTTATATTTGACAACATTCCTGGCGAGTTGGCTTCTCCGTCTCCGTGCGACCTTTATATACATCAATAACGTAATATAACCTAACCTAACCCAACCTAACATCTCCGCGGTATTATTTGACAACATACCTGGCGAGTTGGCTTCCACGTCTCCGTGAGACCTTTATATACATCAATAACATAATATAAGCTAGCCTGACCTAATCTAACATCACGGCGGTAATATTTGACCACATTCCTGGCGAGTTGGCCTCTACGTCTCCGTGGGATCTTTATATGCATCAATAACGTAATATAACCTAACCTAACCCAACCTAACATCTCCGGGGTATTATTTGACAACATACCTGGCGAGTTGGCCTCCTCGTCTCCGTGGGACCTTTATATACATCAATAACATAATATAAGCTAGCCTAACGTAATCTAACATCTCGGCGGTAATGTTTGACCACATTCCTGGCGAGTTGGCCTCTACGTCTCCGTGGGACCTTTATATACATCAATAACGTAATATAACCTAACCTAACCCAACCTAACATCTCGGCGGTAATATTTGACAACATTCCTGGCGAGTTGGCTTCTCCGTCCCCGTGGGACCTTTATATACATCAATGACGTAATATAACCTAACCTAACCGAACCTAACATCCCGGCGGTAATATTTGACTACATTCCTGGCGAGTTGGCCTCTACGTTTCCGTGGGACCTTTATATACTTCAATAACGTAATATAACCTAACCTAAATCAACCTATCATCTCGGCGATAATATTTGACAAGATTCCTGGCGAGTTGGCCTCTACGTCTCCGTGGGATCTTTATATACATCAATAACGTAATATAACATAACCTAACCCAATCTAACATCTCGGCGGTAATATTTGACCACATTCCTGGCTAGTTGGTCTCTACGTCTCCGAGGGACCTTCATATACACCAATAACGAAATATAACCTAACCTATCCTAACCTATCATCTCGGCGGTAACATTTGAAAACATTCCCGGCGAGTTGGCCTCTACGTCTCCGTGGGACCTTTATATACATCAGTAACGTAATATAACCTAACCTAAACCAACGTAACATCTCGGCGGTAATATTTGAAAACATTCCTGGCGAGTTGGCCGTTCCGTCTCCGTGGGACCTTCACATACATCAATAACGTAATATAACCTAACCTAACCCAATCTAGCATCTCGGCGGTAATATTTGACCACATTCCTGGCTTGTTGGCCTCTACGTCGCCGTGGGACCTTTATATACATCAATAACATAATATAAGCTAGCCTAACCCAATCTAACATCTCGGCGGTAGTATTAGAAGACATTCCTAGCGAGTTGGCCTCTACGTCTCCGTGTGACCTTTATATACATCAATAACGTAATATAACCTAACCTAACCCAATCTAACATCTCGTCGGTAATATTTCACATCATTCCTGGCGAGTTGGCCTCTACGTCTCCGTTGACCATCATATACGTCAATAACGTAATATAACGTAACCTAACCCAACCTATCATCTCGGCGGTTATATTTGACAACATTCCTGGCGAGTTGGCTTCTCCGTCTCCGTGCGACCTTTATATACATCAATAACGTAATATAACCTAACCTAACCCAACCTAACATCTCCGCGGTATTATTTGACAACATACCTGGCGAGTTGGCTTCCACGTCTCCGTGAGACCTTTATATACATCAATAACATAATATAAGCTAGCCTGACCTAATCTAACATCGCGGCGGTAATATTTGACCACATTCCTGGCGAGTTGGCCTCTACGTCTCCGTGGGATCTTTATATACATCAATAACGTAATATAACCTAACCAAACCCAACCTAACATCTCGGCGGTAATATTTGACCACATTCCTGGCTTGCTGACCTCTACGTTGCCGTGAGACATTTATATACATCTATAACGTAATATAACCTAACCTAACCCAACCTAACATCTCGGCGGTAGTATTTGAAAACATTCCTAGCGAGTTGGCCTCTACGTCTCCGTGGGACCTTTATATACATCAATAACGTAATATAACCTAACCTAACCCAACCTAACATCTCGGCGGTAATATTTGACCACATTCCTGGCGAGTTGGCTTCTCCGTCCCCGTGGGACCTTTATATACATCAATGACGTAATATAACCTAACCTAACCCAACCTAACATCTCGGCGGTAATATTTGACGACATTCCTGGCGAGTTGGCCTCTACGTTTCCGTGGGACCTTTATATACTTCAATAACGTAATATAACCCAACCTAAATCAACCTATCATCTCGGCGATAATATTTGACAAGATTCCTGGCGAGTTGGCCTCTACGTCTCCGTGGGATCTTTATAAACATCAATAACGTAATATAACATAACCTAACCCAATCTAACATCTCGGCGGTAATATTTGACCACATTCCTGGCTAGTTGGCCTCTACGTCTCCGAGGGACCTTCATATACACCAATAACGAAATATAACCTAACCTATCCTAACCTATCATCTCGGCGGTAACATTTGACAACATTCCCGGCGAGTTGGCCTCTACGTCTCCGTGGGACCTTTATATACATCAGTAACGTAATATAACCTAACCTAAACCAACGTAACATCTCGGCGGTAATATTTGAAAACATTCCTGGCGAGTTGGCCTTTCCGTCTCCGTGGGACCTTCACATACATCAATAACGTAATATAACCTAACCTAACCCAATCTAGCATCTCGGCGGTAATATTTGACCACATTCCTGGCTTGTTGGCCTCTACGTCTCCGTGGGACCTTTATATACATCAATAACATAATATAAGCTAGCCTAAACTAATCTAACATCTCGGCGGTAATGTTTGACCACATTCCTGGCGAGTTGGCCTCAACGTCTCCGTGGGACCTTTATATACATCAATAACGTAATATAACCTAACCTAACCCAACCTAACCTCTCGGCGGTAATATTTGACAACATTCCTGGCGAGTTGGCTTCTCCGTCCCCGTGGGACCTTTATATACATCAATGACGTAATATAACCTAACCTAACCCAACCTAACATCTCGGCGGTAATATTTGACGACATTCCTGGCGAGTTGGCTTCTCCTTCTCCGTGGGACCTTTATATACATCAGTAACGTAATATAACCTAACCTAACCCAATCTAGGATCTCGACGGTAATATTTGACCACATTCCTGGCTTGTTGGCCTCTACGTCTCCGTGGGACCTTTATATACATCAATAACGTAATATAACCTAACCTAACCCAATCTAACATCTCGGCGGTAATATTTGACTTCATTCCTGGCGAGTTGGCCTCTACGTCTCCGTTGACCTTCATATACATCAATAACGTAATATAACGTAACCTAACCCAACCTATCATCTCGGCGGTTATATTTGACAACATTCCTGGCGAGTTGGCTTCTCCGTCTCCGTGGGACCTTTATATGCATCAATAACGTAATATAACCTAACCTAACCCAACCTAACATCTCCGGGGTATTATTTGACAACATACCTGGCGAGTTGGCCTCCACGTCTCCGTGGGACCTTTATATACATCAATAACATAATATAAGCTAGCCTAACCTAATCTAACATCTCGGCGGTAATGTTTGACCACATTCCTGGCGAGTTGGCCTCTACGTCTCCGTGGGACCTTTATATACATCAATAACGTAATATAACCTAACCTAACCCAACCTAACATCTCGGCGGTAATATTTGACCACATTCCTGGCGAGTTGGCTTCTCCGTCCCCGTGGGACCATTATATACATCAATGACGTAATATAACCTAACCTAACCCAACCTAACATCTCGGCGGTAATATTTGACGACATTCCTGGCGAGTTGGCCTCTACGTTTCCGTGGGACCTTTATATACTTCAATAACGTAATATAACCTAACCTAAGTCAACCTATCATCTCGGCGATAATATTTGACAAGATTCCTGGCGAGTTGGCCTCTACGTCTCCGTGGGATCTTTATATACATCAATAACGAAATATAACCTAACCTAAATCAACCTACCATCTCGGCGATAATATTTGACAAGATTCCTGGCGAGTTGGCCTCTACGTCTCCGTGGGATATTTATATACATCAATAACGTAATATAACATAACCTAAACCAATCTAGCATCTCGGCGGTAATATTTGACCACATTCCTGGCTTGTTGGCCTCTACGTCTCCGTGAGACCTTTATATACATCTATAACGTAATATAACCTAACCTAACCCAAGCTAACTTCTCGGCGGTAATATTTGAAAACATTCCTGGCTAGGTGGCCTCTACGTCTCCGTGGGATATTTATATACATCAATAACATAATATAAGCTAGCCTAACCCAACCTAACATCTCCGCGGTAATATTTGACAACATACCTGGCGAGTTGGCCTCTACGTCTCCGTGGGCCCTTCATATACATCAATAACGTAATATAACCTAACCTAACCCAATCTAGCATCTCGGCGGTAATATTTGACCACATTCCTGGCTTGTTGGCCTCTACGTCTCCGTGGGACCTTTATATACATCAATAACATAATATAAGCTAGCCTAACCCAATCTAACATCTCGGCGGTAATATTTGACCACATTCCTGGCTTGTTGGCCTCTACGTCTCCGTGGGACGTTTATATACTTCAATAACGTAATATAACCTAACCTGACCCAATCTAGTATCTCGGCGGTAATATTTGACCACATTCCTAGCGAGTTGGCATCTACGTCTCCGTGGGACCTTTATATACATCAATAATGTAATATAACCTAACCTAACCCAATCTAACATCTCGGCGGTAATATTTGACATCATTCCTGGCGAGTTGGCCTCTACGTCTCCGTTGACCTTCATATACATCAATAACGAAATATAACGTAACCTAACCCAACCTATCATCTCGGCGGTTATATTTGACAACATTCCTGGCGAGTTGGCTTCTCCGTCTCCGTGGGACCTTTATATGCATCAATAACGTAATATAACCTAACCTAACCCAACCTAACATCTCCGGGGTATTATTTGACAACATACCTGGCGAGTTGGCCTCCACGTCTCCGTGGGACCTTTATATACATCAATAACATAATATAAGCTAGCCTAACCTAATCTATCATGTCGGCGGTAATGTTTGACCACATTCCTGGCGAGTTGGCCTCTACGTCTCCGTGGGACCTTTATATACATCAATAACGTAATATAACCTAACCTAACGCAACCTAACATCTCGGCGGTAATATTTGACAACATTCCTGGCGACTTGGCTTCTCCGTCCCCGTGGGACCTTTATATACATCAATGACGTAATATAACCTAACCTAACCCAACCTAACATCTCGGCGGTAATATTTTACTACATTCCTGGCGAGTTGGCCTCTACGTTTCCGTGGGACCTTTATATACTTCAATAACGTAATATAACCTAACCTAAATCAACCTATCATCTCGGCGATAATATTTGACAAGATTCCTGGCGAGTTGGCCTCTACGTCTCCGTGGGATCTTTATATACATCAATAACGTAATATAACATAACCTAACCCAATCTAACACCTCGGCGGTAATATTTGACCACATTCCTGGCTAGTTGGCCTCTACGTCTCCGAGGGACCTTCATATACACCAATAACGAAATATAACCTAACCTATCCTAACCTATCATCTCGGCGGTAACATTTGACAACATTCCCGGCGAGTTGGCCTCTACGTCTCCGTGGGACCTTTATATACATCAGTAACGTAATATAACCTAACCTAAACCAACGTAACATCTCGGCGGTAATATTTGAAAACATTCCTGGCGAGTTGGCCTTTCCGTCTCCGTGGGACCTTCACATACATCAATAACGTAATATAACCTAACCTAACCCAATCTAGCATCTCGGCGGTAATATTTGACCACATTCCTGGCTTGTTGGCCTCTACGTCTCCGTGGGACCTTTATATACATCAATAACATAATATAAGCTAGCCTAACCTAATCTAACATCTCGGCGGTAATGTTTGACCACATTCCTGGCGAGTTGGCCTCTACGTCTCCGTGGGACCTTTATATACATCAATAACGTAATATAACCTAACCTAACCCAACCTAACATCTCGGCGGTAATATTTGACAACATTCCTGGCGAGTTGGCTTCTCCGTCCCCGTGGGACCTTTATATACATCAATAACGTAATATAACCTAACCTAACCCAATCTAACATCTCGGCGGTAATATTTGACTTCATTCCTGGCGAGTTGGCCTCTACGTCTCCGTTGACCTTCATATACATCAATAACGTAATATAACGTAACCTAACCCAACCTATCATCTCGGCGGTTATATTTGACAACATTCCTGGCGAGTTGGCTTCTCCGTCTCCGTGGGACCTTTATATGCATCAATAACGTAATATAACCTAACCTAACCCAACCTAACATCTCCGGGGTATTATTTGACAACATACCTGGCGAGTTGGCCTCCACGTCTCCGTGGGACCTTTATATACATCAATAACATAATATAAGCTAACCTAACCCAATCTAACATCTCGGCGGTAATATTTGACATCATTCCTGGCGAGTTGGCCTCTACGTCTCCGTTGACCTTCATATACATCAATAACGAAATATAACGTAACCTAACCCAACCTATCATCTCGGCGGTTATATTTGACAACATTCCTGGCGAGTTGGCTTCTCCGTCTCCGTGGGACCTTTATATGCATCAATAACGTAATATAACCTAACCTAACCCAACCTAACATCTCCGGGGTATTATTTGACAACATACCTGGCGAGTTGGCCTCCACGTCTCCGTGGGACCTTTATATACATCAATAACATAATATAAGCTAGCCTAACCTAATCTATCATGTCGGCGGTAATGTTTGACCACATTCCTGGCGAGTTGGCCTCTACGTCTCCGTGGGACCTTTATATACATCAATAACGTAATATAACCTAACCTAACGCAACCTAACATCTCGGCGGTAATATTTGACAACATTCCTGGCGACTTGGCTTCTCCGTCCCCGTGGGACCTTTATATACATCAATGACGTAATATAACCTAACCTAACCCAACCTAACATCTCGGCGGTAATATTTTACTACATTCCTGGCGAGTTGGCCTCTACGTTTCCGTGGGACCTTTATATACTTCAATAACGTAATATAACCTAACCTAAATCAACCTATCATCTCGGCGATAATATTGGACAAGATTCCTGGCGAGTTGGCCTCTACGTCTCCGTGGGATCTTTATATACATCAATAACGTAATATAACATAACCTAACCCAATCTAACACCTCGGCGGTAATATTTGACCACATTCCTGGCTAGTTGGCCTCTACGTCTCCGAGGGACCTTCATATACACCAATAACGAAATATAACCTAACCTATCCTAACCTATCATCTCGGCGGTAACATTTGACAACATTCCCGGCGAGTTGGCCTCTACGTCTCCGTGGGTCCTTTATATACATCAGTAACGTAATATAACCTAACCTAAACCAACGTAACATCTCGGCGGTAATATTTGAAAACATTCCTGGCGAGTTGGCCTTTCCGTCTCCGTGGGACCTTCACATACATCAATAACGTAATATAACCTAACCTAACCCAATCTAGCATCTCGGCGGTAATATTTGACCACATTCCTGGCTTGTTGGCCTCTACGTCTCCGTGGGACCTTTATATACATCAATAACATAATATAAGCTAGCCTAACCTAATCTAACATCTCGGCGGTAATGTTTGACCACATTCCTGGCGAGTTGGCCTCTACGTCTCCGTGGGACCTTTATATACATCAATAACGTAATATAACCTAACCTAACCCAACCTAACATCTCGGCGGTAATATTTGACAACATTCCTGCCGAGTTGGCTTCTCCGTCCCCGTGGGACCTTTATATACATCAATAACGTAATATAACCTAACCTAACCCAATCTAACATCTCGGCGGTAATATTTGACTTCATTCCTGGCGAGTTGGCCTCTACGTCTCCGTTGACCTTCATATACATCAATAACGTAATATAACGTAACCTAACCCAACCTATCATCTCGGCGGTTATATTTGACAACATTCCTGGCGAGTTGGCTTCTCCGTCTCCGTGGGACCTTTATATGCATCAATAACGTAATATAACCTAACCTAACCCAACCTAACATCTCCGGGGTATTATTTGACAACATACCTGGCGAGTTGGCCTCCACGTCTCCGTGGGACCTTTATATACATCAATAACATAATATAAGCTAGCCTAACCTAATCTAACATCTCGGCGGTAATGTTTGACCACATTCCTGGCGAGTTGGCCTCTACGTCTCCGTGGGACCTTTATATACATCAATAACGTAATATAACCTAACCTAACCCAACCTAACATCTCGGCGGTAATATTTGACAACATTCCTGGCGAGTTGGCTTCTCCGTCCCCGTGGGACCATTATATACATTAATGACGTAATATAACCTAACCTAACCCAACCTAACATCTCGGCGGTAATATTTGACGACATTCCTGGCGAGTTGGCCTCTACGTTTCCGTGGGACCTTTATATACTTCAATAACGTAATATAACCTAACCTAAATCAACCTATCATCTTGGCGATAATATTTGACAAGATTCCTGGCGAGTTGGCCTCTACGTCTCCGTGGGATCTTTATATACATCAATAACGAAATATAAACTAACCTAAATCAACCTACCATCTCGGCGATAATATTTGACAAGATTCCTGGCGAGTTGGCCTCTACGTCTCCGTGGGATCTTTATATACATCAATAACGTAATATAACATAACCTAACCCTATCTAACATCTCGGCGGTAATATTTGACCACATTCCTGGCTAGTTGGCCTCTACGTCTCCGAGGGACCTTCATATACACCAATGACGAAATATAACCTAACCTATCCTAACCTATCATCTCGGCGGTAACATTTGACAACATTCCCGGCGAGTTGGCCTCTACGTGTCCGTGGGACCTTTATATACATCAATAACGTAATATAACCTAACCTAACCCAACCTATCATCTCGGCGGTTATATTTGACAACATTCCTGGCGAGTTGGCTTCTCCTTCTCCGTGGGACCTTTATATACATCAGTAACGTAATATAACCTAACCTAACCCAATCTAGAATCTCGACGGTAATATTTGACCACATTCATGGCTTGTTGGCCTCTACGTCTCCGTGGGACCTTTATATACATCAATAATGTAATATAACCTAACCTAACCCAATCTAACATCTCGGCGGTATTATTTGATAACATACCTGGCGAGTTGGCTTCCACGTCTCCGTGGGACCTTTATATACATCTATAACGAAATATAACCTAACCTAAATCAACCTATCATCTCGGCGATAATATTTGACAAGATTCCTGGCGAGTTGGCCTCTACGTCTCCGTGGGATATTTATATACATCAATAACGTAATATAACATAACCTAAACCAATCTAGCATCTCGGCGGTAATATTTGACCACATTCCTGGCTTGTTGGCCTCTACGTCTCCGTGGGCCCTTCATATACATCAATAACGTAATATAACCTAACCTAACCCAATCTAGCATCTCGGCGGTAATATTTGACCACATTCCTGGCTTGTTGGCCTCTACGTCTCCGTGGGACCTTTATATACATCAATAACATAATATAAGCTAGCTTAACCCAATCTAACATCTCGGCGGTAATATTTGACCACATTCCTGGCTTGTTGGCCTCTACGTCTCCGTGGGACGTTTATATACTTCAATAACGTAATATAACCTAACCTGACCCAATCTAGTATCTCGGCGGTAATATTTGACCACATTCCTAGCGAGTTGGCCTCTACGTCTCCGTGGGACCTTTATATACATCAATAATGTAATATAACCTAACCTAACCCAATCTAACATCTCGGCGGTAATATTTGACATCATTCCTGGCGAGTTGGCCTCTACGTCTCCGTTGACCTTCATATACATCAATAACGTAATATAACGTAACCTAACCCAACCTATCATCTCGGCGGTTATATTTGACAACATTCCTGGCGAGTTGGCTTCTCCGTCTCCGTGGGACCTTTATATGCATCAATAACGTAATATAACCTAACCTAACCCAACCTAACATCTCCGGGGTATTATTTGACAACATACCTGGCGAGTTGGCCTCCACGTCTCCGTGGGACCTTTATATACATCAATAACATAATATAAGCTAGCCTAACCTAATCTAACATGTCGGCGGTAATGTTTGACCACATTCCTGGCGAGTTGGCCTCTACGTCTCCGTGGGACCTTTATATACATCTATAACGTAATATAACCTAACCTAACCCAACCTAACATCTCGGCGGTAATATTTGACAACATTCCTGGCGACTTGGCTTCTCCGTCCCCGTGGGACCTTTATATACATCAATGACGTAATATAACCTAACCTAACCCAACCTAACATCTCGGCGGTAATATTTTACTACATTCCTGGCGAGTTGGCCTCTACGTTTCCGTGGGACCTTCATATACACCAATAACGAAATATAACCTAACCTATCCTGACCTATCGTCTCGGCGGTAACATTTGACAACATTCCCGGCGAGTTGGCCTCTACGTCTCCGTGGGACCTTTATATACATCAGTAACGTAATATAACCTAACCTAAACCAACGTAACATCTCGGCGGTAATATTTGAAAACATTCCTGGCGAGTTGGCCTTTCCGTCTCCGTGGGACCTTCACATACATCAATAACGTAATATAACCTAACCTAACCCAATCTAGCATCTCGGCGGTAATATTTGACCACATTCCTGGCTAGTTGGCCTCTACGTCTCCGAGGGACCTTCATATACACCAATAACGAAATATAACCTAACCTATCCTAACCTATCATCTCGGCGGTAGCATTTGACAACATTCCCGGCGAGTTGGACTCTACGTCTCCGTGGGACCTTTATATACATCAGTAACGTAATATAACCTAACCTAAACCAACGTAACATCTCGGCGGTAATGTTTGAACACATTCCTAGCGAGTTGGCCTCTACGTCTCCGTGGGACCTTTATATACATCAATAACGTAATATAACCTAACCTAACCCAACCTAACATCTCGGCGGTAATATTTGACCACATTCCTGGCGAGTTGGCTTCTCCGTCCCCGTGGGACCTTTATATACATCAATGACGTAATATAACCTAACCTAACCCAACCTAACATCTCGGCGGTAATATTTGACGACATTCCTGGCGAGTTGGCCTCTACGTTTCCGTGGGACCTTTATATACTTCAATAACGTAATATAACCCAACCTAAATCAACCTATCATCTCGGCGATAATATTTGACAAGATTCCTGGCGAGTTGGCCTCTACGTCTCCGTGGGATCTTTATATACATCAATAACGAAATATAACCTAACCTAACCCAACCTAACATCTCGGCGGTAATATTTGACGACATTCCTGGCGAGTTGGCCTCTACGTTTCCGTGAGACCTTTATATACTTCAATAACGTCATATAACCAAACCTAACCCAACCTAACATCTCCGCGGTATTATTTGATAACATACCTGGCGAGTGGGCCTCCACGTCTCCGTGGGACCTTTATATACATCAATAACATAATATAAGCTAGCCTAACCCAATCTAACATCTCGGCGGTAATATTTGACCACATTCCTGGCTAGTTGGCCTCTACGTCTCCGAGGGACCTTCATATACACCAATAACGAAATATAACCTAACCTATCCTAACCTATCATCTCGGCGGTAACATTTGACAACATTCCTAGCGAGTTGGCCTCTACGTCTCCGTGGGACCTTTATATACATCAATAACGTAATATAACCTAACCTAACCCAATCTAACATCTCGGCGGTAATATTTCACATCATTCCTGGAGAGTTGGCCTCTACGTCTCCGTTGACCTTCATATACATCAATAACGTAATATAACGTAACCTAACCCAACCTATCATCTCGGCGGTTATATTTGACAACATTCCTGGCGAGTTGGCTTCTCCGTCTCCGTGGGACCTTTATATGCATCAATAACGTAATATAACCTAACCTAACCCAACCTAACATCTCCGGGGTATTATTTGACAACATACCTGGCGAGTTGGCCTCCACGTCTCCGTGGGACCTTTATATACATCAATAACATAATATAAGCTAGCCTAACCTAATCTAACATCTCGGCGGTAATGTTTGACCACATTCCTGGCGAGTTGGCCTCTACGTCTCCGTGGGACCTTTATAAACATCAATAACGTAATATAACCTAACCTAACCCAACCTAACATCTCGGCGGTAATATTTGACCACATTCCTGGCGAGTTGGCTTCTCCGTCCCCGTGGGACCATTATATACATCAATGACGTAATATAACCTAACCGAACCCAACCTAACATCTCGGCGGTAATATTTGACGACATTCCTGTCGAGTTGGCCTCTACGTTTCCGTGGGACCTTTATATACTTCAATAACGTAATATAACCTAACCTAAGTCAACCTATCATCTCGGCGATAATATTTGACAAGATTCCTGGCGAGTTGGCCTCTACGTCTCCGTGGGATCTTTATATACATCAATAACGAAATATAACCTAACCTAAATCAACCTACCATCTCGGCGATAATATTTGACAAGATTCCTGGCGAGTTGGCCTCTACGTCTACGTGGGATCTTTATATACATCAATAACGTAATATAATATAACCTAACCCTATCTAACATCTCGGCGGTAATATTTGACCACATTCCTGGCTAGTTGGCCTCTACGTCTCCGAGGGACCTTCATATACACCAATGACGAAATATAACCTAACCTATCCTAACCTATCATCTCGGCGGTAACATTTGACAACATTCCTAGCGAGTTGGCCTCTACGTCTCCGTGGGACCTTTATATACATCAATAACGTAATATAACCTAACCTAACCCAATCTAACATCTCGGCGGTAATATTTCACATCATTCCTGGCGAGTTGGCCTCTACGTCTCCGTTGACCTTCATATACATCAATAACGTAATATAACGTAACCTAACCCAACCTATCATCTCGGCGGTTATATTTGACAACATTCCTGGCGAGTTGGCTTCTCCTTCTCCGTGGGACCTTTATATACATCAGTAACGTAATATAACCTAACCTAACCCAATCTAGGATCTCGGCGGTAATATTTGACCACATTCCTGGCTTGTTGCCTCTACGTCTCCGTGAGGCCTTTATATACATCCATAACGTAATATAACCTAACCTAACCCAACCTAACATCTCCGCGGTATTATTTGATAACATACCTGCGAGTTGGCTTCCACGGCTCCGTGGGACCTTTATATACATCTATAACGAAATATAACCTAACCTAAATCAACCTATCATCTCGGCGATAATATTTGACAAGATTCCTGGCGAGTTGGCCTCTACGTCTCCGTGGGATATTTATATACATCAATAACGTAATATAACATAACCTAAACCAATCTAGCATCTCGGCGGTAATATTTGACCACATTCCTGGCTTGTTGGCCTCTACGTCTCCGTGAGACCTTTATATACATCTATAACGTAATATAACCTAACATAACCCAAGCTAACTTCTCGGCGGTAATATTTGAAAACATACCTGGCTAGGTGGCCTCTACGTCTCCGTGGGATATTTATATACATCAATAACATAATATAAGCTAGCCTAACCCAACCTAACATCTCCGCGGTAATATTTGACAACATACCTGGCGAGTTGGCCTCTACGTCTCCGTGGGCCCTTCATATACATCAATAACGTAATATAACCTAACCTAACCCAACCTAACATCTCCGGGGTATTATTTGACAACATACCTGGCGAGTTGGCCTCCACGTCTCCGTGGGACCTTTATATACATCAATAACATAATATAAGCTAGCCTAACCTAATCTATCATGTCGGCGGTAATGTTTGACCACATTCCTGGCGAGTTGGCCTCTACGTCTCCGTGGGACCTTTATATACATCAATAACGTAATATAACCTAACCTAACCCAACCTAACATCTCCGGGGTATTATTTGACAACATACCTGGCGAGTTGGCCTCCACGTCTCCGTGGGACCTTTATATACATCAATAACATAATATAAGCTAGCCTAACCTAATCTATCATGTCGGCGGTAATGTTTGACCACATTCCTGGCGAGTTGGCCTCTACGTCTCCGTGGGACCTTTATATACATCAATAACGTAATATAACCTAACCTAACGCAACCTAACATCTCGGCGGTAATATTTGACAACATTCCTGGCGACTTGGCTTCTCCGTCCCCGTGGGACCTTTATATACATCAATGACGTAATATAACCTAACCTAACCCAACCTAACATCTCGGCGGTAATATTTTACTACATTCCTGGCGAGTTGGCCTCTACGTTTCCGTGGGACCTTTATATACTTCAATAACGTAATATAACCTAACCTAAATCAACCTATCATCTCGGCGATAATATTTGACAAGATTCCTGGCGAGTTGGCCTCTACGTCTCCGTGGGATCTTTATATACATCAATAACGTAATATAACATAACCTAACCCAATCTAACATCTCGGCGGTAATATTTGACCACATTCCTGGCTAGTTGGCCTCTACGTCTCCGAGGGACCTTCATATACACCAATAACGAAATATAACCTAACCTATCCTAACCTATCATCTCGGCGGTAACATTTGACAACATTCCCGGCGAGTTGGCCTCTACGTCTCCGTGGGACCTTTATATACATCAGTAACGTAATATAACCTAACCTAAACCAACGTAACATCTCGGCGGTAATATTTGAAAACATTCCTGGCGAGTTGGCCTTTCCGTCTCCGTGGGACCTTTATATGCATCAATAACGTAATATAACCTAACCTAACCCAACCTAACATCTCCGGGGTATTATTTGACAACATACCTGGCGAGTTGGCCTCCACGTCTCCGTGGGACCTTTATATACATCAATAACATAATATAAGCTAGCCTAACCTAATCTAACATCTCGGCGGTAATGTTTGACCACATTCCTGGCGAGTTGGCCTCTACGTCTCCGTGGGACCTTTATATACATCAATAACGTAATATAACCTAACCTAACCCAACCTAACATCTCGGCGGTAATATTTGACAACATTCCTGGCGAGTTGGCTTCTCCGTCCCCGTGGGACCATTATATACATTAATGACGTAATATAACCTAACCTAACCCAACCTAACATCTCGGCGGTAATATTTGACGACATTCCTGGCGAGTTGGCCTCTACGTTTCCGTGGGACCTTTATATACTTCAATAACGTAATATAACCTAACCTAAATCAACCTATCATCTCGGCGATAATATTTGACAAGATTCCTGGCGAGTTGGCCTCTACGTCTCCGTGGGATCTTTATATACATCAATAACGAAATATAAACTAACCTAAATCAACCTACCATCTCGGCGATAATATTTGACAAGATTCCTGGCGAGTTGGCCTCTACGTCTCCGTGGGATCTTTATATACATCAATAACGTAATATAACATAACCTAACCCTATCTAACATCTCGGCGGTAATATTTGACCACATTCCTGGCTAGTTGGCCTCTACGTCTCCGAGGGACCTTCATATACACCAATGACGAAATATAACCTAACCTATCCTAACCTATCATCTCGGCGGTAACATTTGACAACATTCCCGGCGAGTTGGCCTCTACGTGTCCGTGGGACCTTTATATACATCAATAACGTAATATAACCTAACCTAACCCAACCTATCATCTCGGCGGTTATATTTGACAACATTCCTGGCGAGTTGGCTTCTCCTTCTCCGTGGGACCTTTATATACATCAGTAACGTAATATAACCTAACCTAACCCAATCTAGAATCTCGACGGTAATATTTGACCACATTCATGGCTTGTTGGCCTCTACGTCTCCGTGGGACCTTTATATACATCAATAATGTAATATAACCTAACCTAACCCAATCTAACATCTCGGCGGTAATATTTGACCACATTCCTGGCTTGCTGACCTCTACGTCTCCGTGAGACATTTATGTACATCTATAACGTAATATAACCTAACCTAACCCAACCTAACATCTCGGTGGTAGTATTTGAAAACATTCCTAGCGAGTTGGCCTCTACGTCTCCGTGGGACCTTTATATACATCAATAACGTAATATAACCTAACCTAACCCAACCTAACATCTCCGCGGTAATATTTGACAACATACCTGGCGAGTTGGCCTCTACGTCTCCGTGGGATCTTTATATACATCAATAACGTAATATAACCTAACCAAACCCAACCTAACATCTCGGCGGTAATATTTGACCACATTCCTGGCTTGCTGACCTCTACGTTGCCGTGAGACCTTTATATACATCTATAACGTAATATAACCTAACCTAACCCAAGCTAACTTCTCGGCGGTAATATTTGAAAACATATCTGGCGAGGTGGCCTCTACGTCTCCGTGGGATATTTATATACATCAATAACGAAATATAACCTAACCTAAATCAACCTACCATCTCGGCGATAATATTTGACAAGATTCCTGGCGAGTTGGCCTCTACGTCTCCGTGGGATCTTTATATACATCAATAACGTAATATAACATAACCTAACACTATCTAACATCTCGGCGGTAATATTTGGCCACATTCCTGGCTAGTTGGCCTCTACGTCTCCGTGGGACCTTTATATACATCAATAACATAATATAAGCTAGCCTAACCTAATCTAACATCTCGGCGGTAATGTTTGACCACATTCCTGGCGAGTTGGCCTCTACGTCTCCGTGGGACCTTTATATACATCAATAACGTAATATAACCTAACCAAACCCAACCTAACATCTCGGCTGTAATATTTGACCACATTCCTGGCTTGCTGACCTCTACGTCTCCGTGAGACATTTATGTACATCTATAACGTAATATAAAATAACCTAACCCAACCTAACATCTCGGTGGTAGTATTTGAAAACATTCCTAGCGAGTTGGCCTCCACGTCTTCGTGGGACCTTTATATACATCAATAACGTAATATAACCTAACCTAACCCAATCTAACATCTCGGCGGTAATATTTCACATCATTCCTGGCGAGTTGGCCTCTACGTCTCCGTTGACCTTCATATACATCAATAACGTAATATAACGTAACCTAACCCAATCTAACATCTCGGCGGTAATATTTGACCACATTCCCGGCGAGTTGGCCTCTACGTCTCCGTGGGATCTTTATATACATCAATAACGTAATATAACCTAACCAAACCCAACCTAACATCTCGGCGGTAATATTTGACCACATTCCTGGCCTTCTGACCTCTACGTTGCCGTGAAACCTTTATATACATCTATAACGTAATATAACCTAACCTAACCCAAGCTAACTTCTCGGCGGTAATATTTGAAAACATATCTGGCGAGGTGGCCTCTACGTCTCCGTGGGACATTTATATACATCAATAACATAATATAAGCTAGCCTAACCCAACCTAACATCTCCGCGGTAATATTTGACAACATACCTGGCGAGTTGGCCTCTACGTCTCCGTGGGCCCTTCATATACATCAATAACGTAATATAACCTAACCTAACCCAATCTAGCATCTCGGCGGTAATATTTGACAACATTCCTGGCGAGTTGGCTTCTCCGTCTCCGTGGGACCTTTATATGCATCAATAACGTAATATAACCTAACCTAACCCAACCTAACATCTCCGGGGTATTATTTGACAACATACCTGGCGAGTTGGCCTCCACGTCTCCGTGGGACCTTTATATACATCAATAACATAATATAAGCTAGCCTAACCTAATCTAACATCTCGGCGGTAATGTTTGACCACATTCCTGGCGAGTTGGCCTCTACGTCTCCGTGGGACCTTTATATACATCAATAACGTAATATAACCTAACCTAACCCAACCTAACATCTCGGCGGTAATATTTGACAACATTCCTGGCGAGTTGGCTTCTCCGTCCCCGTGGGACCTTTATATACATCAATGACGTAATATAACCTAACCTAACCCAACCTAACATCTCGGCGGTAATATTTGACGACATTCCTGGCGAGTTGGCCTCTACGTTTCCGTGGGACCTTTATATACTTCAATAACGTAATATAACCTAACCTAAATCAACCTATCATATCGGCGATAATATTTGACAAGATTCCTGGCGAGTTGGCCTCTACGTCTCCGTGGGATCTTTATATACATCAATAACGAAATATAACATAACCTAAACCAACCTACCATCTCGGCGATAATATTTGACAAGATTCCTGGCGAGTTGGGCTCTACGTCTCCATGGGATCTTTATATACATCAATAACGTAATATAACATAACCTAACACTATCTAACATCTCGGCGGTAATATTTGACCACATTCCTGGCTAGTTGGCCTCTACGTCTCCGAGGGACCTTCATATACACCAATAACGAAATATAACCTAACTTATCCTAACCTATCATCTCGGCGGTAACATTTGACAACATTCCCGGCGAGTTGGCCTCTACGTCTCCGTGGGACCTTTATATACATCAGTAACGTAATATAACCTAACCTAACCCAACGTAACATCTCGGCGTTAATATTGGACCACATTCCTGGCTTGCTGACCTCTACGTCTCCGTGAGACATTTATATACATCTATAACGTAATATAACCTAACCTAACCCAACCTAACATCTCGGCGGTAGTATTTTAAAACATTCCTAGCGAGTTGGCCTCTACGTCTCCGTGGGACCTTTATATACATCAATAACGTAATATAACATAACCTAACCCAATCTAACATCTCGGCGGTAATATTTCACATCATTCCTGGCGAGTTGGCCTCTACGTCTCCGTTGACCTTCATATACATCAATAACGTAATATAACGTAACCTAACCCAATCTAACATCTCGGCGGTAATATTTGACCACATTCCCGGCGAGTTGGCCTCTACGTCTCCATGGGACTTTTATATACATCAGTAACGTAATATAACCTAACCTAACCCAGCGTAACATCTCGGCGGTAATATTTGACAACATTCCTGGCGAGTTGGCCTCTACGTCTCCGTGGGACCTTCATATACGTCAATAACGTAATATAACCTAACCTAACCCAATCTAGCATCTCGGCGGTAATGTTTGACCACATTCCTGGCGAGTTGGCCTCTACGTCTCTGTGGGACCTTTATATACATCAATAACGTAATATAACCTAACCTAACCCAACCTAACATCTCGGCGGTAATATTTGACAACATTCCTGGCGAGTTGGCTTCTCCGTCCCCGTGGGACCTTTATATACATCAATGACGTAATATAACCTAACCTAACCCAACCTAACATCTCGGCGGTAATATTTGACGACATTCCTGGCGAGTTGGCCTCTACGCTTCCGTGGGACCTTTATATACTTCAATAACGTAATATAACCTAACCTAAATCAACCTATCATCTCGGCGATAATATTTGACAAAATTCCTGGCGAGTTGGCCTCTACGTCTCCGTGGGATCTTTATATACATCAATAACGAAATATAACCTAACCTAAATCAACCTACCATCTCGGCGATAATATTTGACAAGATTCCTGGCGAGTTGGCCTCTACGTCTCCGTGGGATCTTTATATACATCAATAACGTAATATAACATAACCTAACCCTATCTAACATCTCGGCGGTAATATTTGACCACATTCCTGGCTAGTTGGCCTCTACGTCTCCGAGGGACCTTCATATACACCAATAACGAAATATAACCTAACCTATCCTAACCTATCATCTCGGCGGTAACATTTGACAACATTCCTGGCGAGTTGGCCTCTACGTCTCCGTGGGACCTTTATATACATCAGTAACGTAATATATCCTAACCTAACCCAACGTAACTTCTCGGCGGTAATATTTGAAAACATTCCTGGCGAGTTGGCCTTTACGTCTCCGTGGGACCTTCACATACATCAATAACGTAATATAACCTAACCTAACCCAATCTAGCATCTCGGCGGTAATATTTGACCACATTCCTGGCTTGTTGGCCTCTACGTCTCCGTGGGACCTTTATATACATCAATAACATAATATAAGCTAGCCTAACCCAATCTAACATCTCGGCGGTAATATTTGACCACATTCCTGGCTTGTTGGCCTCTACGTCTCCGTGAGACCTTTGTATACATCTATAACGTAATATAACCTAACCTATCCCAAGCTAACTTCTCGGCGGTAATATTTGAAAACATACCTGGCGAGGTGGCCTCTACGTCTCCGTGGGATATTTATATACATCAATAACATAATATAAGCTAGCCTAACCCAACCTAACATCTCCGCGGTAATATTTGACAACATACCTGGCGAGTTGGCCTCTACGTCTCCGTGGGGCCTTCATATACATCAATAACGTAATATAACCTAACCTAACCCAATCTAGCATCTCGGCGGTAATATTTGACCACATTCCTGACTTGTTGGCTTCTCCGTCCCCGTGGGACCTTTATATACATCAATGACGTAATATAACCTAACCTAACCCAACCTAACATCTCGGCGGTAATATTTGACGTCATTCCTGGCGAGTTGGCCTCTACGTTTCCGTGGGACCTTTATATACTTCAATAACGTAATATAACCTAACCTAAATCAACCTTTCATCTCGGCGATAATATTTGAAAACATTCCTGGCGAGTTGGCCTCTACGTCTCCGTTGACCTTCATATACATCAATAACGTAATATAACGTAACCTAACCCAACCTATCATCTCGGCGGTTATATTTGACAACATTCCTGGCGAGTTGGCTTCTCCGTCTCCGTGGGACCTTTATATGCATCAATAACGTAATATAACCTAACCTAACCCAACCTAACATCACCGGGGTATTATTTGACAACATACGTGGAGAGTTCGCCTCCACGTCTCCGTGGGACCTTTATATACATTAATAACATAATATAAGCTAGCCTAACCTAATCTAACATCTCGGCGGTAATGTTTGACGACATTCCTGGCGAGTTGGCCTCTACGTCTCCGTGGGACCTTTATATACATCAATAACGTAATATAACCTAACCAAACCCAACCTAACATCTCGGCGGTAATATTTGACCACATTCCTGGCTTGTTGGCCTCTACGTCTCCGTGGGACCTTTATATACATCAATAACATAATATAAGCTAGCCTAACCCAATCTAACATCTCGGCGGTAATATTTGACCACATTCCTGGCTTGTTGGCCTCTACGTCTCCGTGGGACCTTTATATACATCAATAACATAATATAAGCTAGCCTAACCCAATCTAACATCTCGGCGGTAATATTTGACCACATTCCTGGCTTGTTGGCCTCTACGTCTCCGTGAGACCTTTGTATACATCTATAACGTAATATAACCTAACCTATCCCAAGCTAACTTCTCGGCGGTAATATTTGAAAACATACCTGGCGAGGTGGCCTCTACGTCTCCGTGGGATATTTATATACATCAATAACATAATATAAGCTAGCCTAACCCAACCTAACATCTCCGCGGTAATATTTGACAACATACCTGGCGAGTTGGCCTCTACGTCTCCGTGGGGCCTTCATATACATCAATAACGTAATATAACCTAACCTAACCCAATCTAGCATCTCGGCGGTAATATTTGACCACATTCCTGACTTGTTGGCCTCTACGTCTCCGTGGGATCTTTATATACATCAATAACGTAATATAACCTAACCTAACCCAACCTAACATATCGGCGGTAATATTTCACAACATTCCTGGCGAGTTGGCTTCTCCGTCCCCGTGGGACCTTTATATACATCAATGACGTAATATAACCTAACCTAACCCAACCTAACATCTCGGCGGTAATATTTGACGTCATTCCTGGCGAGTTGGCCTCTACGTTTCCGTGGGACCTTTATATACTTCAATAACGTAATATAACCTAACCTCGATCAACCTTTCATCTCGGCGATAATATTTGAAAACATTCCTGGCGAGTTGGCCTCTACGTCTCCGTTGACCTTCATATACATCAATAACGTAATATAACGTAACCTAACCCAACCTATCATCTCGGCGGTTATATTTGACAACATTCCTGGCGAGTTGGCTTCTCCGTCTCCGTGGGACCTTTATATGCATCAATAACGTAATATAACCTAACCTAACCCAACCTAACATCACCGGGGTATTATTTGACAACATACCTGGCGAGTTGGCCTCCACGTCTCCGTGGGACCTTTATATACATCAATAACATAATATAAGCTAGCCTAACCTAATCTAACATCTCGGCGGTAATGTTTGACGACATTCCTGGCGAGTTGGCCTCTACGTCTCCGTGGGACCTTTATATACATCAATAACGTAATATAACCTAACCAAACCCAACCTAGCATCTCGGCGGTAATATTTGACCACATTCCTGGCTTGTTGGCCTCTACGTCTCCGTGGGACGTTTATATACTTCAATAACGTAATATAACCTAACCTGACCCAATCTAGCATCTCGGCGGTAATATTTGACCACATTCCTAGCGAGTTGGCCTCTACGTCTCCGTGGGACCTTTATATACATCAATAACGTAATATAAGCTAGCCTAACCCAATCTAACATCTCGGCGGTAATATTTCACATCATTCCTGGCGAGTTGGCCTCTACGTCTCCGTGGGACCTTTATATACATCAATAACATAATATAAGCTAGCCTAACCCAATCTAACATCTCGGCGGTAATATTTGACCACATTCCTGGCTTGTTGGCCTCTACGTCTCCGTGGGACGTTTATATACTTCAATAACGTAATATAACCTAACCTGACCCAATCTAGCATCTCGGCGGTAATATTTGACCACATTCCTAGCGAGTTGGCCTCTACGTCTCCGTGGGACCTTTATATACATCAATAACGTAATATAACCTAACCTAACCCAATCTAACATCTCGGCGGTAATATTTGACATCATTCCTGGCGAGTTGGCCTCTACGTCTCCGTTGACCTTCATATACATCAATAACGTGATATAACGTAACCTAACCCAACCTATCATCTCGGCGGTTATATTTGACAACATTCCTGGCGAGTTGGCTTCTCCGTCTCCGTGGGACCTTTATATGCATCAATAACGTAATATAACCTAACCTAACCCAACCTAACATCTCCGGGGTATTATTTGACAACATACCTGGCGAGTTGGCCTCCACGTCTCCGTGGGACCTTTATATACATCAATAACATAATATAAGCTAGCCTAACCCAATCTAACATCTCGGCGGTAATATTTGACCACATTCCTGGCTTGTTGGCCTCTACGTCTCCGTGGGACCTTTATATACATCAATAACGTAATATAACCTAACCTAACCCAATCTAACATCTCGGCGGTAATATTTGACATCATTCCTGGCGAGTTGGCCTCTACGTCTCCGTTGACCATCATATACATCAATAACGTAATATAACATAACCTAACCCAATCTAGCATCTCGGCGGTAATATTTGACCACATTCCTGGCTTGTTGGCCTCTACGTCTCCGTGAGACCTTTGTATACATCTATAGCGTAATATAACCTAACCTAACCCAAGCTAACTTCTCGGCGGTAATATTTGAAAACATACCTGGCGAGGTGGCCTCTACGTCTCCGTGGGATATTTATATACATCAATAACATAATATAAGCTAGCCTAACCCAACCTAACATCTCCGCGGTAATATTTGACAACATACCTGGCGAGTTGGCCTCTACGTCTCCGTGGGGCCTTCATATACATCAATAACGTAATATAACCTAACCTAACCCAATCTAGCATCTCGGCGGTAATATTTGACCACATTCCTGACTTGTTGGCCTCTACGTCTCCGTGGGATCTTTATATACATCAATAACGTAATATAACCTAACCTAACCCAACCTAACATCTCGGCGGTAATATTTGACAACATTCCTGGCGAGTTGGCTTCTCCGTCCCCGTGGGACCTTTATATACATCAATGACGTAATATAACCTAACCTAACCCAACCTAACATCTCGGCGGTAATATTTGACGACATTCCTGGCGAGTTGGCCTCTACGTTTCCGTGGGACCTTTATATACTTCAATAACGTAATATAACCTAACCTAAATCAACCTATCATATCGGCGATAATATTTGACAAGATTCCTGGCGAGTTGGCCTCTACGTCTCCGTGGGATCTTTATATACATCAATAACGAAATATAACATAACCTAAACCAACCTACCATCTCGGCGATAATATTTGACAAGATTCCTGGCGAGTTGGGCTCTACGTCTCCATGGGATCTTTATATACATCAATAACGTAATATAACATAACCTAACACTATCTAACATCTCGGCGGTAATATTTGACCACATTCCTGGCTAGTTGGCCTCTACGTCTCCGAGGGACCTTCATATACACCAATAACGAAATATAACCTAACTTATCCTAACCTATCATCTCGGCGGTAACATTTGACAACATTCCCGGCGAGTTGGCCTCTACGTCTCCGTGGGACCTTTATATACATCAGTAACGTAATATAACCTAACCTAACCCAACGTAACATCTCGGCGTTAATATTGGACCACATTCCTGGCTTGCTGACCTCTACGTCTCCGTGAGACATTTATATACATCTATAACGTAATATAACCTAACCTAACCCAACCTAACATCTCGGCGGTAGTATTTTAAAACATTCCTAGCGAGTTGGCCTCTACGTCTCCGTGGGACCTTTATATACATCAATAACGTAATATAACATAACCTAACCCAATCTAACATCTCGGCGGTAATATTTCACATCATTCCTGGCGAGTTGGCCTCTACGTCTCCGTTGACCTTCATATACATCAATAACGTAATATAACGTAACCTAACCCAATCTAACATCTCGGCGGTAATATTTGACCACATTCCCGGCGAGTTGGCCTCTACGTCTCCATGGGACTTTTATATACATCAGTAACGTAATATAACCTAACCTAACCCAGCGTAACATCTCGGCGGTAATATTTGACAACATTCCTGGCGAGTTGGCCTCTACGTCTCCGTGGGACCTTCATATACGTCAATAACGTAATATAACCTAACCTAACCCAATCTAGCATCTCGGCGGTAATGTTTGACCACATTCCTGGCGAGTTGGCCTCTACGTCTCTGTGGGACCTTTATATACATCAATAACGTAATATAACCTAACCTAACCCAACCTAACATCTCGGCGGTAATATTTGACAACATTCCTGGCGAGTTGGCTTCTCCGTCCCCGTGGGACCTTTATATACATCAATGACGTAATATAACCTAACCTAACCCAACCTAACATCTCGGCGGTAATATTTGACGACATTCCTGGCGAGTTGGCCTCTACGCTTCCGTGGGACCTTTATATACTTCAATAACGTAATATAACCTAACCTAAATCAACCTATCATCTCGGCGATAATATTTGACAAAATTCCTGGCGAGTTGGCCTCTACGTCTCCGTGGGATCTTTATATACATCAATAACGAAATATAACCTAACCTAAATCAACCTACCATCTCGGCGATAATATTTGACAAGATTCCTGGCGAGTTGGCCTCTACGTCTCCGTGGGATCTTTATATACATCAATAACGTAATATAACATAACCTAACCCTATCTAACATCTCGGCGGTAATATTTGACCACATTCCTGGCTAGTTGGCCTCTACGTCTCCGAGGGACCTTCATATACACCAATAACGAAATATAACCTAACCTATCCTAACCTATCATCTCGGCGGTAACATTTGACAACATTCCTGGCGAGTTGGCCTCTACGTCTCCGTGGGACCTTTATATACATCAGTAACGTAATATATCCTAACCTAACCCAACGTAACTTCTCGGCGGTAATATTTGAAAACATTCCTGGCGAGTTGGCCTTTACGTCTCCGTGGGACCTTCACATACATCAATAACGTAATATAACCTAACCTAACCCAATCTAGCATCTCGGCGGTAATATTTGACCACATTCCTGGCTTGTTGGCCTCTACGTCTCCGTGGGACCTTTATATACATCAATAACATAATATAAGCTAGCCTAACCCAATCTAACATCTCGGCGGTAATATTTGACCACATTCCTGGCTTGTTGGCCTCTACGTCTCCGTGAGACCTTTGTATACATCTATAACGTAATATAACCTAACCTATCCCAAGCTAACTTCTCGGCGGTAATATTTGAAAACATACCTGGCGAGGTGGCCTCTACGTCTCCGTGGGATATTTATATACATCAATAACATAATATAAGCTAGCCTAACCCAACCTAACATCTCCGCGGTAATATTTGACAACATACCTGGCGAGTTGGCCTCTACGTCTCCGTGGGGCCTTCATATACATCAATAACGTAATATAACCTAACCTAACCCAATCTAGCATCTCGGCGGTAATATTTGACCACATTCCTGACTTGTTGGCTTCTCCGTCCCCGTGGGACCTTTATATACATCAATGACGTAATATAACCTAACCTAACCCAACCTAACATCTCGGCGGTAATATTTGACGTCATTCCTGGCGAGTTGGCCTCTACGTTTCCGTGGGACCTTTATATACTTCAATAACGTAATATAACCTAACCTAAATCAACCTTTCATCTCGGCGATAATATTTGAAAACATTCCTGGCGAGTTGGCCTCTACGTCTCCGTTGACCTTCATATACATCAATAACGTAATATAACGTAACCTAACCCAACCTATCATCTCGGCGGTTATATTTGACAACATTCCTGGCGAGTTGGCTTCTCCGTCTCCGTGGGACCTTTATATGCATCAATAACGTAATATAACCTAACCTAACCCAACCTAACATCACCGGGGTATTATTTGACAACATACGTGGAGAGTTCGCCTCCACGTCTCCGTGGGACCTTTATATACATTAATAACATAATATAAGCTAGCCTAACCTAATCTAACATCTCGGCGGTAATGTTTGACGACATTCCTGGCGAGTTGGCCTCTACGTCTCCGTGGGACCTTTATATACATCAATAACGTAATATAACCTAACCAAACCCAACCTAACATCTCGGCGGTAATATTTGACCACATTCCTGGCTTGTTGGCCTCTACGTCTCCGTGGGACCTTTATATACATCAATAACATAATATAAGCTAGCCTAACCCAATCTAACATCTCGGCGGTAATATTTGACCACATTCCTGGCTTGTTGGCCTCTACGTCTCCGTGGGACCTTTATATACATCAATAACATAATATAAGCTAGCCTAACCCAATCTAACATCTCGGCGGTAATATTTGACCACATTCCTGGCTTGTTGGCCTCTACGTCTCCGTGAGACCTTTGTATACATCTATAACGTAATATAACCTAACCTATCCCAAGCTAACTTCTCGGCGGTAATATTTGAAAACATACCTGGCGAGGTGGCCTCTACGTCTCCGTGGGATATTTATATACATCAATAACATAATATAAGCTAGCCTAACCCAACCTAACATCTCCGCGGTAATATTTGACAACATACCTGGCGAGTTGGCCTCTACGTCTCCGTGGGGCCTTCATATACATCAATAACGTAATATAACCTAACCTAACCCAATCTAGCATCTCGGCGGTAATATTTGACCACATTCCTGACTTGTTGGCCTCTACGTCTCCGTGGGATCTTTATATACATCAATAACGTAATATAACCTAACCTAACCCAACCTAACATATCGGCGGTAATATTTCACAACATTCCTGGCGAGTTGGCTTCTCCGTCCCCGTGGGACCTTTATATACATCAATGACGTAATATAACCTAACCTAACCCAACCTAACATCTCGGCGGTAATATTTGACGTCATTCCTGGCGAGTTGGCCTCTACGTTTCCGTGGGACCTTTATATACTTCAATAACGTAATATAACCTAACCTCGATCAACCTTTCATCTCGGCGATAATATTTGAAAACATTCCTGGCGAGTTGGCCTCTACGTCTCCGTTGACCTTCATATACATCAATAACGTAATATAACGTAACCTAACCCAACCTATCATCTCGGCGGTTATATTTGACAACATTCCTGGCGAGTTGGCTTCTCCGTCTCCGTGGGACCTTTATATGCATCAATAACGTAATATAACCTAACCTAACCCAACCTAACATCACCGGGGTATTATTTGACAACATACCTGGCGAGTTGGCCTCCACGTCTCCGTGGGACCTTTATATACATCAATAACATAATATAAGCTAGCCTAACCTAATCTAACATCTCGGCGGTAATGTTTGACGACATTCCTGGCGAGTTGGCCTCTACGTCTCCGTGGGACCTTTATATACATCAATAACGTAATATAACCTAACCAAACCCAACCTAGCATCTCGGCGGTAATATTTGACCACATTCCTGGCTTGTTGGCCTCTACGTCTCCGTGGGACGTTTATATACTTCAATAACGTAATATAACCTAACCTGACCCAATCTAGCATCTCGGCGGTAATATTTGACCACATTCCTAGCGAGTTGGCCTCTACGTCTCCGTGGGACCTTTATATACATCAATAACGTAATATAAGCTAGCCTAACCCAATCTAACATCTCGGCGGTAATATTTCACATCATTCCTGGCGAGTTGGCCTCTACGTCTCCGTGGGACCTTTATATACATCAATAACATAATATAAGCTAGCCTAACCCAATCTAACATCTCGGCGGTAATATTTGACCACATTCCTGGCTTGTTGGCCTCTACGTCTCCGTGGGACGTTTATATACTTCAATAACGTAATATAACCTAACCTGACCCAATCTAGCATCTCGGCGGTAATATTTGACCACATTCCTAGCGAGTTGGCCTCTACGTCTCCGTGGGACCTTTATATACATCAATAACGTAATATAACCTAACCTAACCCAATCTAACATCTCGGCGGTAATATTTGACATCATTCCTGGCGAGTTGGCCTCTACGTCTCCGTTGACCTTCATATACATCAATAACGTGATATAACGTAACCTAACCCAACCTATCATCTCGGCGGTTATATTTGACAACATTCCTGGCGAGTTGGCTTCTCCGTCTCCGTGGGACCTTTATATGCATCAATAACGTAATATAACCTAACCTAACCCAACCTAACATCTCCGGGGTATTATTTGACAACATACCTGGCGAGTTGGCCTCCACGTCTCCGTGGGACCTTTATATACATCAATAACATAATATAAGCTAGCCTAACCCAATCTAACATCTCGGCGGTAATATTTGACCACATTCCTGGCTTGTTGGCCTCTACGTCTCCGTGGGACCTTTATATACATCAATAACGTAATATAACCTAACCTAACCCAATCTAACATCTCGGCGGTAATATTTGACATCATTCCTGGCGAGTTGGCCTCTACGTCTCCGTTGACCATCATATACATCAATAACGTAATATAACATAACCTAACCCAATCTAGCATCTCGGCGGTAATATTTGACCACATTCCTGGCTTGTTGGCCTCTACGTCTCCGTGAGACCTTTGTATACATCTATAGCGTAATATAACCTAACCTAACCCAAGCTAACTTCTCGGCGGTAATATTTGAAAACATACCTGGCGAGGTGGCCTCTACGTCTCCGTGGGATATTTATATACATCAATAACATAATATAAGCTAGCCTAACCCAACCTAACATCTCCGCGGTAATATTTGACAACATACCTGGCGAGTTGGCCTCTACGTCTCCGTGGGGCCTTCATATACATCAATAACGTAATATAACCTAACCTAACCCAATCTAGCATCTCGGCGGTAATATTTGACCACATTCCTGACTTGTTGGCCTCTACGTCTCCGTGGGATCTTTATATACATCAATAACGTAATATAACCTAACCTAACCCAACCTAACATCTCGGCGGTAATATTTGACAACATTCCTGGCGAGTTGGCTTCTCCGTCCCCGTGGGACCTTTATATACATCAATGACGTAATATAACCTAACCTAACCCAACCTAACATCTCGGCGGTAATATTTGACGTCATTCCTGGCGAGTTGGCCTCTACGTTTCCGTGGGACCTTTATATACTTCAATAACGTAATATAACCTAACCTAAATCAACCTTTCATCTCGGCGATAATATTTGAAAACATTCCTGGCGAGTTGGCCTTTACGTCTCCGTGGGACCTTCACATACATCAATAACGTAATATAACCTAACCTAACCCAATCTAGCATCTCGGCGGTAATATTTGACCACATTCCTGGCTTGTTGGCCTCTACGTCTCCGTGGGACCTTTATATACATCAATAACATAATATAAGCTAGCCTAACCCAATCTAACATCTCGGCGGTAATATTTGACCACATTCCTGGGTTGTTGGCCTCTACGTCTCCGTGGGACCTTTATATACATCAATAACGTAATATAACCTAACCTAACCCAATCTAACATCTCGGCGGTAATATTTGACATCATTCCTGGCGAGTTGGCCTCTACGTCTCCGTTGACCATCATATACATCAATAACGTAATATAACGTAACCTAACCCAACCTATCATCTCGGCGGTTATATTTGACAGCATTCCTGGCGAGTTGGCTTCTCCGTCCTCGTGGGACCTTTATATACATCAATAACGTAATATAACCTAACCTAACCCAACCTAACATCTCCGCGGTATTATTTGACAACATACCTGGCGATTTGGCCTCCACGTCTCCGTGGGACCTTTATATACATCAATAACATAATATAAGCTAGCCTAACCTAATCTAACATCACGGCGGTAATATTTGACCACATTCCTGGCGAGTTGGCCTCTACGTCTCCGTGGGACCTTTATATACATCAATAACGTAATATAACCTAACCAAACCCAACCTAACATCTCGGCGGTAATATTTGACCACATTCCTGGCTTGCTGACCTCTACGTCTCCGTGAGACATTTATATACATCTATAACGTAATATAACCTAACCTAACCCAACCTAACATCTCGGTGGTAGTATTTGAAAACATTCCTAGCGAGTTGGCCTCTACGTCTCCGTGGGACCTTTATATACATCAATAACGTAATATAACCTAACCAAACCCAACATAACATCTCGGCGGTAATATTTGACCACATTCCTGGCGAGTTGGCCTCTACGTCTCCGTTGACCTTCATATACATCAATAACGTAATATAACGTAACCTAACCCAACCTATCATCTCGGCGGTTATATTTGACAACATTCCTGGCGAGTTGGCTTCTCCTTCTCCGTGGGACCTTTATATACATCAATAACGTAATATAACCTAACCTAACCCAATCTAGGATCTCGGCGGTAATATTTGACCACATTCCTGGCTTGTTGGCCTCTACGTTTCCGTGAGGCCTTTATATACATCAATAACGTAATATAACCTAACCTAACCCACCCTAACATCTCCGCGGTATTATTTGATAACATACCTGGCGAGTTGGCCTCCACGTCTCCGTGGGACCTTTATATACATCTATAACGTAATATAACCTAACCTAACCCAACCTAACATCTCGGCGGTAGTATTTGAAAACATTCCTAGCGAGTTGGCCTCTACGTCTCTGTGGGACCTTTATATACATCAATAACGTAATATAACCTAACCTAGCCCAATCTAACATCTCGGCGGTAATATTTTACATCATTCCTGGCGAGTTGGCCTCTACGTCTCCGTTGACCTTCATATACATCAATAACGTAATATAACGTAACCTAACCAAATCTAACATCTCGGCGGTAATATTTGATCACATTCCCGGCGAGTTGGCCTTTACGTCTCCGTGGGACCTTCACATACATCAATAACGTAATATAACCTAACCTAACCCAATCTAGCATCTCGGCGGTAATATTTGACCACATTCCTGGCTTGTTGGCCTCTACGTCTCCGTGGGACCTTTATATACATCAATAACATAATATAAGCTAGCCTAACCCAATCTAACATCTCGGCGGTAATATTTGACCACATTCCTGGCTTGTTGGCCTCTACGTCTCCGTGAGACCTTCATATACATCAATAACGTAATATAACCTAACCTAACCCAATCTAGCATCTCGGCGGTAATATTTGACCACATTCCTGACTTGTTGGCCTCTACGTCTCCGTGGGATCTTTATATACATCAATAACGTAATATAACCTAACCTAACCCAACCTAATATCTCGGCGGTAATATTTCACAACATTCCTGGCGAGTTGGCTTCTCCGTCCCCGTGGGACCTTTATATACATCAATGACGTAATATAACCTAACCTAACCCAACCTAACATCTCGGCGGTAATATTTGACAACATTCCTGGCGAGTTGGCTTCTCCGTCCCCGTGGGACCTTTATATACATCAATGACGTAATATAACCTAACCTAACCCAATCTAGGATCTCGGCGGTAATATTTGACCACATTCCTTGCTTGTTGGCCTCTACGTCTCCGTGAGGCCTTTATATACATCAATAACGTAATATAACCCAACCTAACCCACCCTAACATCTCCGCGGTATTATTTGATAACATACCTGGCGAGTTGGCCTCCACGTCTCCGTGGGACATTTATATACATCTATAACGTAATATAACCTAACCTAACTCAACCTAACATCTCGGCGGTAGTATTTGAAAACATTCCTAGCGAGTTGGCCTCTACGTCTCCGTGGGACCTTTATATACATCAATAACGTAATATAACCTAACCTAACCCAATCTAACATCTCGGCGGTAATATGTCACATCATTCCTGGCGAGTTGGCCTCTACTTCTCCGTTGACCTTCATATACATAAATAACGTAATATAACGTAACCTAACCCAATCTCACATCTCGGCGGTAATATTTGACCACATTCCCGGCGAGTTGGCCTCTACGTCTCCGTGGGACCTTCATATACATCAATAACGTACTATAACGTAACCTAACCCAACCTATCATCTCGGCGGTTATATTTGACAACATTCCTGGCGAGTTGGCTTCTCCGTCTCCGTGCGACCTTTATATACATCAATAACGTAATATAACCTAACCGAACCCAACCTAACATCTCCGCGGTATTATGTGACAACATTCCTGGCTTGTTGGCCTCTACGTCTCCGTGAGGCCTTTATATACATCCATAACGTAATATAACCTAACCTAACCCAACCTAACATCTCCGCGGTATTATTTGATAACATACCTGGCGAGTTGGCTTCCACGTCTCCGTGGGACCTTTATATACATCTATAACGAAATATAACCTAACCTAAATTAACCTATCATCTCGGCGATAATATTTGACAAGATTCCTGGCGAGTTGGCCTCTACGTCTCCGTGGGATCTTTATATACATCAATAACGTAATATAACATAACCTAACCCAATCTAGCATCTCGGCGGTAATATTTGACCACATTCCTGGCTTGTTGGCCCTTACGTCTCCGTGAGACCTTTATATACATCTATAACGTAATATAACCTAACCTAACCCAAGCTAACTTCTCGGCGGTAATATTTGAAAACATACCTGGCGAGGTGGCCTCTACGTCTCCGTGGGATATCTATATACATCAATAACATAATATAAGCTACCCTAACCCAACCTAACATCTCCGCGGTAATATTTGACAACATACCTGGCGAGTTGGCCTCTACGTCTCCGTGGGGCCTTCATATACATCAATAACGTAATATAACCTAACCTAACCCAATCTAGCATCTCGGCGGTAATATTTGACCACATTCCTGGCTTGTTGGCCTCTACGTCTCCGTGGGACCTTTATATACATCAATAACATAATATAAGCTAGCCTAACCCAATCTAACATCTCGGCGGTAATATTTGACCACATTCCTGGCTTGTTGGCCTCTACGTCTCCGTGGGACCTTTATATACATCAATAACGTAATATAACCTAACCTAACCCAATCTAACATCTCGGCGGTAATATTTGACATCATTCCTGGCGAGTTGGCCTCTACGTCTCCGTTGACCATCATATACATCAATAACGTAATATAACATAACCTAACCCAATCTAGCATCTCGGCGGTAATATTTGACCACATTCCTGGCTTGTTGGCCTCTACGTCTCCGTGGGACCTTTATATACATCAATAACGTAATATAACCTAACCTAACCCAATCTAGGATCTCGGCGGTAATATTTGACCACATTCCTGGCTTGTTGGCCTCTACGTCTCCGTGAGGCCTTTATATACATCAATAACGTAATATAACCTAACCTAACCCACCCTAACATCTCCGCGGTATTATTTGATAACATACCTGGCGAGTTGGCCTCCACGTCTCCGTGGGACCTTTATATACATCTATAACGTAATATAACCTAACCTAACCCAACCTAACATCTCGGCGGTAGTATTTGAAAACATTCCTAGCGAGTTGGCCTCTACGTCTCTGTGGGACCTTTATATACATCAATAACGTAATATAACCTAACCTAGCCCAATCTAACATCTCGGCGGTAATATTTCACATCATTCCTGGCGAGTTGGCCTCTACGTCTCCGTTGACCTTCATATACATCAATAACGTAATATAACGTAACCTAACCAAATCTAACATCTCGGCGGTAATATTTGACCACATTCCCGGCGAGTTGGCCTTTACGTCTCCGTGGGACCTTCACATACATCAATAACGTAATATAACCTAACCTAACCCAATCTAGCATCTCGGCGGTAATATTTGACCACATTCCTGGCTTGTTGGCCTCTACGTCTCCGTGGGACCTTTATATACATCAATAACATAATATAAGCTAGCCTAACCCAATCTAACATCTCGGCGGTAATATTTGACCACATTCCTGGCTTGTTGGCCTCTACGTCTCCGTGAGACCTTCATATACATCAATAACGTAATATAACCTAACCTAACCCAATCTAGCATCTCGGCGGTAATATTTGACCACATTCCTGACTTGTTGGCCTCTACGTCTCCGTGGGATCTTTATATACATCAATAACGTAATATAACCTAACCTAACCCAACCTAATGTCTCGGCGGTAATATTTCACAACATTCCTGGCGAGTTGGCTTCTCCGTCCCCGTGGGACCTTTATATACATCAATGACGTAATATAACCTAACCTAACCCAACCTAACATCTCGGCGGTAATATTTGACAACATTCCTGGCGAGTTGGCTTCTCCGTCCCCGTGGGACCTTTATATACATCAATGACGTAATATAACCTAACCTAACCCAATCTAGGATCTCGGCGGTAATATTTGACCACATTCCTTGCTTGTTGGCCTCTACGTCTCCGTGAGGCCTTTATATACATCAATAACGTAATATAACCCAACCTAACCCACCCTAACATCTCCGCGGTATTATTTGATAACATACCTGGCGAGTTGGCCTCCACGTCTCCGTGGGACCTTTATATACATCTATAACGTAATATAACCTAACCTAACTCAACCTAACATCTCGGCGGTAGTATTTGAAAACATTCCTAGCGAGTTGGCCTCTACGTCTCCGTGGGACCTTTATATACATCAATAACGTAATATAACCTAACCTAACCCAATCTAACATCTCGGCGGTAATATGTCACATCATTCCTGGCGAGTTGGCCTCTACGTCTCCGTTGACCTTCATATACATCAATAACGTAATATAACGTAACCTAACCCAATCTCACATCTCGGCGGTAATATTTGACCACATTCCCGGCGAGTTGGCCTCTACGTCTCCGTGGGACCTTCATATACATCAATAACGTACTATAACGTAACCTAACCCAACCTATCATCTCGGCGGTTATATTTGACAACATTCCTGGCGAGTTGGCTTCTCCGTCTCCGTGCGACCTTTATATACATCAATAACGTAATATAACCTAACCGAACCCAACCTAACATCTCCGCGGTATTATGTGACAACATTCCTGGCTTGTTGGCCTCTACGTCTCCGTGAGGCCTTTATATACATCCATAACGTAATATAACCTAACCTAACCCAACCTAACATCTCCGCGGTATTATTTGATAACATACCTGGCGAGTTGGCTTCCACGTCTCCGTGGGACCTTTATATACATCTATAACGAAATATAACCTAACCTAAATTAACCTATCATCTCGGCGATAATATTTGACAAGATTCCTGGCGAGTTGGCCTCTACGTCTCCGTGGGATCTTTATATACATCAATAACGTAATATAACATAACCTAACCCAATCTAGCATCTCGGCGGTAATATTTGACCACATTCCTGGCTTGTTGGCCCTTACGTCTCCGTGAGACCTTTATATACATCTATAACGTAATATAACCTAACCTAACCCAAGCTAACTTCTCGGCGGTAATATTTGAAAACATACCTGGCGAGGTGGCCTCTACGTCTCCGTGGGATATTTATATACATCAATAACATAATATAAGCTAGCCTAACCCAACCTAACATCTCCGCGGTAATATTTGACAACATACCTGGCGAGTTGGCCTCTACGTCTCCGTGGGGCCTTCATATACATCAATAACGTAATATAACCTAGCCTAACCCAATCTAGCATCTCGGCGGTAATATTTGACCACATTCCTGGCTTGTTGGCCTCTACGTCTCCGTGGGACCTTTATATACATCAATAACATAATATAAGCTAGCCTAACCCAATCTAACATCTCGGCGGTAATATTTGACCACATTCCTGGCTTGTTGGCCTCTACGTCTCCGTGGGACCTTTATATACATCAATAACGTAATATAACCTAACCTAACCCAATCTAACATCTCGGCGGTAATATTTGACATCATTCCTGGCGAGTTGGCCTCTACGTCTCCGTTGACCATCATATACATCAATAACGTAATATAACATAACCTAACCCAATCTAGCATCTCGGCGGTAATATTTGACCACATTCCTGGCTTGTTGGCCTCTACGTCTCCGTGAGACCTTTGTATACATCTATAACGTAATATAACCTAACCTAACCCAAGCTAACTTCTCGGCGGTAATATTTGAAAACATACCTGGCGAGGTGGCCTCTACGTCTCCGTGGGATATTTATATACATCAATAACATAATATAAGCTAGCCTAACCCAACCTAACATCTCCGCGGTAATATTTGACAACATACCTGGCGAGTTGGCCTCTACGTCTCCGTGGGGCCTTCATATACATCAATAACGTAATATAACCTAACCTAACCCAATCTAGCATCTCGGCGGTAATATTTGACCACATTCCTGACTTGTTGGCCTCTACGTCTCCGTGGGATCTTTATATACATCAATAACGTAATATAACCTAACCTAACCCAACCTAACATCTCGGCGGTAATATTTGACAACATTCCTGGCGAGTTGGCTTCTCCGTCCCCGTGGGACCTTTATATACATCAATGACGTAATATAACCTAACCTAACCCAACCTAACATCTCGGCGGTAATATTTGACGTCATTCCTGGCGAGTTGGCCTCTACGTTTCCGTGGGACCTTTATATACTTCAATAACGTAATATAACCTAACCTAAATCAACCTTTCATCTCGGCGATAATATTTGAAAACATTCCTGGCGAGTTGGCCTTTACGTCTCCGTGGGACCTTCACATACATCAATAACGTAATATAACCTAACCTAACCCAATCTAGCATCTCGGCGGTAATATTTGACCACATTCCTGGCTTGTTGGCCTCTACGTCTCCGTGGGACCTTTATATACATCAATAACATAATATAAGCTAGCCTAACCCAATCTAACACCTCGGCGGTAATATTTGACCACATTCCTGGATTGTTGGCCTCTACGTCTCCGTGGGACCTTTATATACATCAATAACGTAATATAACCTAACCTAACCCAATCTAACATCTCGGCGGTAATATTTGACATCATTCCTGGCGAGTTGGCCTCTACGTCTCCGTTGACCATCATATACATCAATAACGTAATATAACGTAACCTAACCCAACCTATCATCTCGGCGGTTATATTTGACAACATTCCTGGCGAGTTGGCTTCTCCGTCCTCGTGGGACCTTTATATACATCAATAACGTAATATAACCTAACCTAACCCAACCTAACATCTCCGCGGTATTATTTGACAACATACCTGGCGATTTGGCCTCCACGTCTCCGTGGGACCTTTATATACATCAATAACATAATATAAGCTAGCCTAACCTAATCTAACATCACGGCGGTAATATTTGACCACATTCCTGGCGAGTTGGCTTCTCCGTCCCCGTGGGACCTTTATATACATCAATGACGTAATATAACCTAACCTAACCCAATCTAGGATCTCGGCGGTAATATTTGACCACATTCCTTGCTTGTTGGCCTCTACGTCTCCGTGAGGCCTTTATATACATCAATAACGTAATATAACCCAACCTAACCCACCCTAACATCTCCGCGGTATTATTTGATAACATACCTGGCGAGTTGGCCTCCACGTCTCCGTGGGACATTTATATACATCTATAACGTAATATAACCTAACCTAACTCAACCTAACATCTCGGCGGTAGTATTTGAAAACATTCCTAGCGAGTTGGCCTCTACGTCTCCGTGGGACCTTTATATACATCAATAACGTAATATAACCTAACCTAACCCAATCTAACATCTCGGCGGTAATATGTCACATCATTCCTGGCGAGTTGGCCTCTACTTCTCCGTTGACCTTCATATACATCAATAACGTAATATAACGTAACCTAACCCAATCTCACATCTCGGCGGTAATATTTGACCACATTCCCGGCGAGTTGGCCTCTACGTCTCCGTGGGACCTTCATATACATCAATAACGTACTATAACGTAACCTAACCCAACCTATCATCTCGGCGGTTATATTTGACAACATTCCTGGCGAGTTGGCTTCTCCGTCTCCGTGCGACCTTTATATACATCAATAACGTAATATAACCTAACCGAACCCAACCTAACATCTCCGCGGTATTATGTGACAACATTCCTGGCTTGTTGGCCTCTACGTCTCCGTGAGGCCTTTATATACATCCATAACGTAATATAACCTAACCTAACCCAACCTAACATCTCCGCGGTATTATTTGATAACATACCTGGCGAGTTGGCTTCCACGTCTCCGTGGGACCTTTATATACATCTATAACGAAATATAACCTAACCTAAATTAACCTATCATCTCGGCGATAATATTTGACAAGATTCCTGGCGAGTTGGCCTCTACGTCTCCGTGGGATCTTTATATACATCAATAACGTAATATAACATAACCTAACCCAATCTAGCATCTCGGCGGTAATATTTGACCACATTCCTGGCTTGTTGGCCCTTACGTCTCCGTGAGACCTTTATATACATCTATAACGTAATATAACCTAACCTAACCCAAGCTAACTTCTCGGCGGTAATATTTGAAAACATACCTGGCGAGGTGGCCTCTACGTCTCCGTGGGATATCTATATACATCAATAACATAATATAAGCTAGCCTAACCCAACCTAACATCTCCGCGGTAATATTTGACAACATACCTGGCGAGTTGGCCTCTACGTCTCCGTGGGGCCTTCATATACATCAATAACGTAATATAACCTAACCTAACCCAATCTAGCATCTCGGCGGTAATATTTGACCACATTCCTGGCTTGTTGGCCTCTACGTCTCCGTGGGACCTTTATATACATCAATAACATAATATAAGCTAGCCTAACCCAATCTAACATCTCGGCGGTAATATTTGACCACATTCCTGGCTTGTTGGCCTCTACGTCTCCGTGGGACCTTTATATACATCAATAACGTAATATAACCTAACCTAACCCAATCTAACATCTCGGCGGTAATATTTGACATCATTCCTGGCGAGTTGGCCTCTACGTCTCCGTTGACCATCATATACATCAATAACGTAATATAACATAACCTAACCCAATCTAGCATCTCGGCGGTAATATTTGACCACATTCCTGGCTTGTTGGCCTCTACGTCTCCGTGGGACCTTTCTATACATCAATAACGTAATATAACCTAACCTAACCCAATCTAGGATCTCGGCGGTAATATTTGACCACATTCCTGGCTTGTTGGCCTCTACGTCTCCGTGAGGCCTTTATATACATCAATAACGTAATATAACCTAACCTAACCCACCCTAACATCTCCGCGGTATTATTTGATAACATACCTGGCGAGTTGGCCTCCACGTCTCCGTGGGACCTTTATATACATCTATAACGTAATATAACCTAACCTAACCCAACCTAACATCTCGGCGGTAGTATTTGAAAACATTCCTAGCGAGTTGGCCTCTACGTCTCTGTGGGACCTTTATATACATCAATAACGTAATATAACCTAACCTAGCCCAATCTAACATCTCGGCGGTAATATTTCACATCATTCCTGGCGAGTTGGCCTCTACGTCTCCGTTGACCTTCATATACATCAATAACGTAATATAACGTAACCTAACCAAATCTAACATCTCGGCGGTAATATTTGACCACATTCCCGGCGAGTTGGCCTTTACGTCTCCGTGGGACCTTCACATACATCAATAACGTAATATAACCTAACCCAACCCAATCTAGCATCTCGGCGGTAATATTTGACCACATTCCTGGCTTGTTGGCCTCTACGTCTCCGTGGGACCTTTATATACATCAATAACATAATATAAGCTAGCCTAACCCAATCTAACATCTCGGCGGTAATATTTGACCACATTCCTGGCTTGTTGGCCTCTACGTCTCCGTGAGACCTTCATATACATCAATAACGTAATATAACCTAACCTAACCCAATCTAGCATCTCGGCGGTAATATTTGACCACATTCCTGACTTGTTGGCCTCTACGTCTCCGTGGGATCTTTATATACATCAATAACGTAATATAACCTAACCTAACCCAACCTAATGTCTCGGCGGTAATATTTCACAACATTCCTGGCGAGTTGGCTTCTCCGTCCCCGTGGGACCTTTATATACATCAATGACGTAATATAACCTAACCTAACCCAACCTAACATCTCGGCGGTAATATTTGACAACATTCCTGGCGAGTTGGCTTCTCCGTCCCCGTGGGACCTTTATATACATCAATGACGTAATATAACCTAACCTAACCCAATCTAGGATCTCGGCGGTAATATTTGACCACATTCCTTGCTTGTTTGCCTCTACGTCTCCGTGAGGCCTTTATATACATCAATAACGTAATATAACCCAACCTAACCCACCCTAACATCTCCGCGGTATTATTTGATAACATACCTGGCGAGTTGGCCTCCACGTCTCCGTGGGACCTTTATATACATCTATAACGTAATATAACCTAACCTAACTCAACCTAACATCTCGGCGGTAGTATTTGAAAACATTCCTAGCGAGTTGGCCTCTACGTCTCCGTGGGACCTTTATATACATCAATAACGTAATATAACCTAACCTAACCCAATCTAACATCTCGGCGGTAATATGTCACATCATTCCTGGCGAGTTGGCCTCTACGTCTCCGTTGACCTTCATATACATCAATAACGTAATATAACGTAACCTAACCCAATCTCACATCTCGGCGGTAATATTTGACCACATTCCCGGCGAGTTGGCCTCTACGTCTCCGTGGGACCTTCATATACATCAATAACGTACTATAACGTAACCTAACCCAACGTATCATCTCGGCGGTTATATTTGACAACATTCCTGGCGAGTTGGCTTCTCCGTCTCCGTGCGACCTTTATATACATCAATAACGTAATATAACCTAACCGAACCCAACCTAACATCTCCGCGGTATTATGTGACAACATTCCTGGCTTGTTGGCCTCTACGTCTCCGTGAGGCCTTTATATACATCCATAACGTAATATAACCTAACCTAACCCAACCTAACATCTCCGCGGTATTATTTGATAACATACCTGGCGAGTTGGCTTCCACGTCTCCGTGGGACCTTTATATACATCTATAACGAAATATAACCTAACCTAAATTAACCTATCATCTCGGCGGTAATATTTGACATCATTCCTGGCGAGTTGGCCTCTACGTCTCCGTTGACCATCATATACATCAATAACGTAATATAACATAACCTAACCCAATCTAGCATCTCGGCGGTAATATTTGACCACATTCCTGGCTTGTTGGCCTCTACGTCTCCGTGAGACCTTTGTATACATCTATAACGTAATATAACCTAACCTAACCCAAGCTAACTTCTCGGCGGTAATATTTGAAAACATACCTGGCGAGGTGGCCTCTACGTCTCCGTGGGATATTTATATACATCAATAACATAATATAAGCTAGCCTAACCCAACCTAACATCTCCGCGGTAATATTTGACAACATACCTGGCGAGTTGGCCTCTACGTCTCCGTGGGGCCTTCATATACATCAATAACGTAATATAACCTAACCTAACCCAATCTAGCATCTCGGCGGTAATATTTGACCACATTCCTGACTTGTTGGCCTCTACGTCTCCGTGGGATCTTTATATACATCAATAACGTAATATAACCTAACCTAACCCAACCTAACATCTCGGCGGTAATATTTGACAACATTCCTGGCGAGTTGGCTTCTCCGTCCCCGTGGGACCTTTATATACATCAATGACGTAATATAACCTAACCTAACCCAACCTAACATCTCGGCGGTAATATTTGACGTCATTCCTGGCGAGTTGGCCTCTACGTTTCCGTGGGACCTTTATATACTTCAATAACGTAATATAACCTAACCTAAATCAACCTTTCATCTCGGCGATAATATTTGAAAACATTCCTGGCGAGTTGGCCTTTACGTCTCCGTGGGACCTTCACATACATCAATAACGTAATATAACCTAACCTAACCCAATCTAGCATCTCGGCGGTAATATTTGACCACATTCCTGGCTTGTTGGCCTCTACGTCTCCGTGGGACCTTTATATACATAAATAACATAATATAAGCTAGCCTAACCCAATCTAACACCTCGGCGGTAATATTTGACCACATTCCTGGATTGTTGGCCTCTACGTCTCCGTTGACCATCATATACATCAATAACGTAATATAACGTAACCTAACCCAACCTATCATCTCGGCGGTTATATTTGACAACATTCCTGGCGAGTTGGCTTCTCCGTCCTCGTGGGACCTTTATATACATCAATAACGTAATATAACCTAACCTAACCCAACCTAACATCTCCGCGGTATTATTTGACAACATACCTGGCGATTTGGCCTCCACGTCTCCGTGGGACCTTTATATACATCAATAACATAATATAAGCTAGCCTAACCTAATCTAACATCACGGCGGTAATATTTGACCACATTCCTGGCGAGTTGGCCTCTACGTCTCCGTGGGACCTTTATATACATCAATAACGTAATATAACCTAACCAAACCCAACCTAACATCTCGGCGGTAATATTTGACCACATTCCTGGCTTGCTGACCTCTACGTCTCCGTGAGACATTTATATACATCTATAACGTAATATAACCTAACCTAACCCAACCTAACATCTCGGTGGTAGTATTTGAAAACATTCCTAGCGAGTTGGCCTCTACGTCTCCGTGGGACCTTTATATACATCAATAACGTAATATAACCTAACCAAACCCAACCTAACATCTCGGCGGTAATATTTGACCACATTCCTGGCGAGTTGGCCTCTACGTCTCCGTTGACCTTCATATACATCAATAACGTAATATAACCTAACCTAAATCAACCTTTCATCTCGGCGATAATATTTGAAAACATTCCTGGCGAGTTGGCCTTTACGTCTCCGTGGGACCTTCACATACATCAATAACGTAATATAACCTAACCTAACCCAATCTAGCATCTCGGCGGTAATATTTGACCACATTCCTGGCTTGTTGGCCTCTACGTCTCCGTGGGACCTTTATATACATAAATAACATAATATAAGCTAGCCTAACCCAATCTAACACCTCGGCGGTAATATTTGACCACATTCCTGGATTGTTGGCCTCTACGTCTCCGTGGGACCATTATATACATCAATAACGTAATATAACCTAACCTAACCCAATCTAACATCTCGGCGGTAATATTTGACATCATTCCTGGCGAGTTGGCCTCTACGTCTCCGTTGACCATCATATACATCAATAACGTAATATAACGTAACCTAACCCAACCTATCATCTCGGCGGTTATATTTGACAACATTCCTGGCGAGTTGGCTTCTCCGTCCTCGTGGGACCTTTATATACATCAATAACGTAATATAACCTAACCTAACCCAACCTAACATCTCCGCGGTATTATTTGACAACATACCTGGCGATTTGGCCTCCACGTCTCCGTGGGACCTTTATATACATCAATAACATAATATAAGCTAGCCTAACCCAATCTAACATCACGGCGGTAATATTTGACCACATTCCTGGCGAGTTGGCCTCTACGTCTCCGTGGGACCTTTATATACATCAATAACGTAATATAACCTAACCAAACCCAACCTAACATCTCGGCGGTAATATTTGACCACATTCCTGGCTTGCTGACCTCTACGTCTCCGTGAGACATTTATATACATCTATAACGTAATATAACCTAACCTAACCCAACCTAACATCTCGGTGGTAGTATTTGAAAACATTCCTAGCGAGTTGGCCTCTACGTCTCCGTGGGACCTTTATATACATCAATAACGTAATATAACCTAACCAAACCCAACCTAACATCTCGGCGGTAATATTTGACCACATTCCTGGCGAGTTGGCCTCTACGTCTCCGTTGACCTTCATATACATCAATAACGTAATATAACGTAACCTAACCCAACCTATCATCTCGGCGGTTATATTTGACAACATTCCTGGCGAGTTGGCTTCTCCGTCCTCGTGGGACCTTTATATACATCAATAACGTAATATAACCTAACCTAACCCAACCTAACATCTCCGCGGTATTATTTGACAACATACCTGGCGATTTGGCCTCCACGTCTCCGTGGGACCTTTATATACATCAATAACATAATATAAGCTAGCCTAACCTAATCTAACATCACGGCGGTAATATTTGACCACATTCCTGGCGAGTTGGCCTCTACGTCTCCGTGGGACCTTTATATACATCAATAACGTAATATAACCTAACCAAACCCAACCTAACATCTCGGCGGTAATATTTGACCACATTCCTGGCTTGCTGACCTCTACGTCTCCGTGAGACATTTATATACATCTATAACGTAATATAACCTAACCTAACCCAACCTAACATCTCGGTGGTAGTATTTGAAAACATTCCTAGCGAGTTGGCCTCTACGTCTCCGTGGGACCTTTATATACATCAATAACGTAATATAACCTAACCAAACCCAACCTAACATCTCGGCGGTAATATTTGACCACATTCCTGGCGAGTTGGCCTCTACGTCTCCGTTGACCTTCATATACATCAATAACGTAATATAACGTAACCTAACCCAACCTATCATCTCGGCGGTTATATTTGACAACATTCCTGGCGAGTTGGCTTCTCCTTCTCCGTGGGACCTTTATATACATCAATAACGTAATATAACCTAACCTAACCCAATCTAGGATCTCGGCGGTAATATTTGACCACATTCCTGGCTTGTTGGCCTCTACGTCTCCGTGAGGCCTTTATATACATCAATAACGTAATATAACCTAACCTAACCCACCCTAACATCTCCGCGGTATTATTTGATAATATACCTGGCGAGTTGGCCTCCACGTCTCCGTGGGACCTTTATATACATCTATAACGTAATATAACCTAACCTAACCCAACCTAACATCTCGGCCGTAGTATTTGAAAACATTCCTAGCGAGTTGGCCTCTACGTCTCTGTGGGACCATTATATACATCAATAACGTAATATAACCTAACCTAGCCCAATCTAACATCTCGGCGGTAATATTTCACATCATTCCTGGCGAGTTGGCCTCTACGTCTCCGTTGACCTTCATATACATCAATAACGTAATATAACGTAACCTAACCAAATCTAACATCTCGGCGGTAATATTTGACCACATTCCCGGCGAGTTGGCCTCTAGGTCTCCATGGGACTTTTATATACATCAGTAACGTAATATAACCTAACCTAACCCAGCGTAACATCTCGGCGGTAATATTTGACAACATTCCTGGCGAGTTGGCCTCTACGTCTCCGTGGGACCTTCATATACATCAATAACGTAATATAACCTAACCTAACCCAATCTAGCATCTCGGCGGTAATCTTTGACCACATTCCCGGCGAGTTGGCCTCTACGTCTCTGTCGGACCTTTATATACATCAATAACGTAATATAACCTAACCTAACCCAACCTAACATCTCGGCGGTAATATTTGACAACACTCCTGGCGAGTTGGCTTCTCCGTCCCCGTGGGACCTTTATATACATCAATAACGTAATATAACCTAACCTAACCCAATCTAACATCTCGGCGGTAATATTTCACATCATTCCTGGCGAGTTGGCCTATACGTGTCCGTTGACCTTCATATACATCAATAACGTAATATAACGTAACCTAACCCAACCTATCATCTCGGCGGTTATATTTGACAACATTCCTGGCGAGTTGGCTTCTCCTTCTCCGTGGGACCTTTATATACATCAATAACGTAATATAACCTAACCTAACCCAATCTAGGATCTCGGCGGTAATATTTGACCACATTCCTGGCTTGTTGGCCTCTACGTCTCCGTGAGGCCTTTATATACATCAATAACGTAATATAACCTAACCTAACCCAACCTAACATCTCGGCGGTAGTATTTGAAAACATTCCTAGCGAGTTGGCCTCTACGTCTCCGTGGGACCTTTATATACATCAATAACGTAATATAACCTAACCTAACCCAATCTAACATTTCGGCGGTAATATGTCACATCATTCCTGGCGAGTTGGCCTCTACGTCTCCGTTGACCTTCATATACATCAATAACGTAATATAACGTAACCTAACCCAATCTAACATCTCGACGGTAATATTTGACCACATTCCCGGCGAGTTGGCCTCTACGTCTCCATGGGACTTTTATATACATCAGAAACGTAATATAACCTAACCTAACCCAGCGTAACATCTCGGCGGTAATATTTGACAACATTCCTGGCGAGTTGGCCTCTACGTCTCCGTGGGACCTTCATATACATCAATAACGTAATATAACCTAACCTAACCCAATCTAGCATCTCGGCGGTAATATTTGACGACATTCCTGGCGAGTTGGCCTCTACGTTTCCGTGGGACCTTTATATACTTCAATAACGTAATATAACCTAACCTAAATCAACCTTTCATCTCGGCGATAATATTTGAAAACGTTCCTGGCGAGTTGGCCTTTGCGTCTCCGTGGGACCTTCACATACATCAATAACGTAATATAACCTAACCTAACCCAATCTAGCATCTCGGCGGTAATATTTGACCACATTCCTGGCTTGTTGGCCTCTACGTCTCCGTGGGACCTTTATATACATCAATAACATAATATAAGCTAGCCTAACCCAATCTAACATCTCGGCGGTAATATTTGACCACATTCCTGGCTTGTTGGCCTCTACGTCTCCGTGGGACCTTTATATACATCAATAACGTAATATAACCTAACCTAACCCAATCTAACATCTCGGCGGTAATATTTGACATCATTCCTGGCGAGTTGGCCTCTACGTCTCCGTTGACCATCATATACATCAATAACGTAATATAACGTAACCTAACCCAACCTATCATCTCGGCGGTTATATTTGACAACATTCCCGGCGAGTTGGCTTCTCCGTCTCCGTGGGACCTTTATATACATCAATAACGTAATATAACATAACCTAACCCAACCTAACATCTCCGCGGTATTATTTGACAACATACCTGGCGAGTTGGCCTCCACGTCTCCGTGGGACCTTTATATACATCAGTAACATAATATAAGCTAGCCTAACCTAATCTAACATCACGGCGGTAATATTTGACCACATTCCTGGCGAGTTGCCCTCTACGTCTCCGTGGGATCTTTACATACATCAATAACGTAATGTAACCTAACCTAACCCAATCTAACATCTCGATGGTAATATTTCACATCATTCCTGGCGAGTTGGCCTCTACGTCTCCGCTGACCTTCATATACATCAATAACGTAATATAACGTAACCTAACCAAATCTAACATATCGGCGGTAATATTTGACCACATTCCTGGCGAGTTGGCCTCTACGTCTCCGTGGGACCTTTATATACATCAATAACGTAATATAACCTAACCTAACCCAACCTAACATCTCGGCGGTAATATTTGACCACATTCCTGGCTTGTTGGCCTCTACGTCTCCGTAGGACCTTTATATACATCAATAACGTAATATAACCTAACCTAACCCAATCTAACATCTCGGCGGTAATATTTGACATCATTCCTGGCGAGTTGGCCTCTACGTCTCCGTTGACCATCATATACATCAATAACGTACTATAACGTAACCTAACCCAACCTATCATCTCGGCGGTTATATTTGACAACATTCCTGGCGAGTTGGCTTCTCCGTCTCCGTGCGACCTTTATATACATCAATAACGTAATATAACCTAACCTAACCCAACCTAACATCTCCGCGGTATTATTTGACAACATTCCTGGCTTGTTGGCCTCTACGTCTCCGTGAGGCCTTTATATACATCCATAACGTAATATAACCTAACCTAACCCAACCTAACATCTCCGCGGTATTATTTGATAACATACCTGGCGAGTTGGCTTCCACGTCTCCGTGGGACCTTTATATACATCTATAACGAAATATAACCTAACCTAAATTAACCTATCATCTCGGCGATAATATTTGACAAGATTCCTGGCGAGTTGGCCTCTACGTCTCCGTGGGATCTTTATATACATCAATAACGTAATATAACATAACCTAACCCAATCTAGCATCTCGGCGGTAATATTTGACCACATTCCTGGCTTGTTGGCCTCTACGTCTCCGTGAGACCTTTATATACATCTATAACGTAATATAACCTAACCTAACCCAAGCTAACTTCTCGGCGGTAATATTTGAAAACATACCTGGCGAGGTGGCCTCTACGTCTCCGTGGGATATTTATATACATCAATAACATAATATAAGCTAGCCTAACCCAACCTAACATCTCCGCGGTAATATTTGACAACATACCTGGCGAGTTGGCCTCTACGTCTCCGTGGGGCCTTCATATACATCAATAACGTAATATAACCTAACCTAACTCAATCTAGCATCTCGGCGGTAATATTTGACCACATTCCTGGCTTGTTGGCCTCTACGTCTCCGTGAGACCTTTGTATACATCTATAACGTAATATAACCTAACCTAACCCAAGCTAACTTCTCGGCGGTAATATTTGAAAACATACCTGGCGAGGTGGCCTCTACGTCTCCGTGGGATATTTATATACATCAATAACATAATATAAGCTAGCCTAACCCAACCTAACATCTCCGCGGTAATATTTGACAACATACCTGGCGAGTTGGCCTCTACGTCTCCGTTGGGCCTTCATATACATCAATAACGTAATATAACCTAACCTAACCCAATCTAGGATCTCGGCGGTAATATTTGACCACATTCCTGACTTGTTGGCCTCTACGTCTCCGTGGGATCTTTATATACATCAATAACGTAATATAACCTAACCTAACCCAACCTAACATCTCGGCGGTAATATTTGACGTCATTCCTGGCGAGTTGGCCTCTACGTTTCCGTGGGACCTTTATATACTTCAATAACGTAATATAACCTAACCTAAATCAACCTTTCATCTCGGCGATAATATTTGAAAACATTCCTGGCGAGTTGGCCTTTACGTCTCCGTGGGACCTTCACATACATCAATAACGTAATATAACCTAACCTAACCCAATCTAGCATCTCGGCGGTAATATTTGACCACATTCCTGGCTTGTTGGCCTCTACGTCTCCGTGAGGATTTTATATACATCAATAACGTAATATGACCTAACCTAACCCAACCTAACATCTCCGCGGTATTATTTGACAACATACCTGGCGAGTTGGCCTCCACGTCTCCGTGGGACCTTTATATACATCAATAACATAATATAAGCTAGCCTAACCCAATCTAACATATCGGCGGTAATATTTGACCACATTCCTGGCGAGTTGGCCTCTACGTCTCCGTGGGACCTTTATATACATCAATAACGTAATATAACCTAACCTAACCCAATCTAGGATCTCGGCGGTATTATTTGACCACATTCCTGACTTGTTGGCCTCTACGTCTCCGTGGGATCTTTATACACATCAATAACGTAATATAACCTAACCTAACCCAACCTAACATCTCGGCGGTAATATTTGACAACATTCCTGGCGAGTTGGCTTCTCCGTCCCCGTGGGACCTTTATATACATCAATGACGTAATATAACCTAACCTAACCCAACCTAACATCTCGGCGGTAATATTTGACGTCATTCCTGGCGAGTTGGCCTCTACGTTTCCGTGGGACCTTTATATACTTCAATAACGTAATATAACCTAACCTAAATCAACCTTTCATCTCGGCGATAATATTTGAAAACATTCCTGGCGAGTTGGCCTCTACGTCTCCGTGGGACCTTTATATACATCAATAACGTAATATAACCTAACCTAACCCAATCTAACATCTCGGCGGTAATATTTGACATCATTCCTGGCGAGTTGGCCTTTTCGTCTCCGTGGGACCTTCACATACATCAATAACGTAATATAACCTAACCTAACCCAATCTAACATCTCGGCGGTAATATTTGACATCATTCCTGGCGAGTTGGCCTCTACGTCTCCGTTGACCATCATATACATCAATAACGTAATATAACGTAACCTAACCCAACCTATCATCTCGGCGGTTATATTTGACAACATTCCTGGCGAGTTGGCTTCTCCGTCTCCGTGGGACCTTTATATACATCAATAACGTAATATAACCTAACCTAACCCAACCTAACATCTCCGCGGTATTATTTGACAACATACCTGGCGAGTTGGCCTCCACGTCTCCGTGGGACCTTTATATACATCAATAACATAATATAAGCTAGCCTAACCCAATCTAACATCTCGGCGGTAATATTTGACCACATTCCTGGCTTGTTGGCCTCTACGTCTCCGTGGGACCTTTATATACATCAATAACGTAATATAACCTAACCTAACCCAATCTAACATCTCGGCGGTAATATTTGACATCATTCCTGGCGAGTTGGCCTCTACGTCTCCGTTGACCATCATATACAGCAATAACGTAATATAACGTAACCTAACCCAACCTATCATCTCGGCGGTTATATTTGACAACATTCCTGGCGAGTTGGCTTCTCCGTCTCCGTGGGACCTTTATATACATCAATAACGTAATATAACCTAACCTAACCCAACCTAACATCTCCGCGGTATTATTTGACAACATACCTGGCGAGTTGGCCTCCACGTCTCCGTGGGACCTTTATATACATCAATAACATAATATAAGCTAGCCTAACCTAATCTAACATCTCGGCGGTAATATTTGACCACATTCCCGGCGAGTTGGCCTCTACGTCTCCATGGGACTTTTATATACATCAGTAACGTAATATAACATAACCTAACCCTATCTAACATCTCGGCGGTAATATTTGACCACATTCCTGGCTAGTTGGCCTCTACGTCTCCGTGGGACCTTCATATACATCAATAACGTAATATAACCTAACCTAACCCAATCTAGGATCTCGGCGGTAATATTTGACCACATTCCTGGCTTGTTGGCCTCTACGTCTCCGTGAGGATTTTATATACATCAATAACGTAATATGACCTAACCTAACCCAACCTAACATCTCCGCGGTATTATTTGACAACATACCTGGCGAGTTGGCCTCCACGTCTCCGTGGGACCTTTATATACATCAATAACATAATATAAGCTAGCCTAACCCAATCTAACATATCGGCGGTAATATTTGACCACATTCCTGGCGAGTTGGCCTCTACGTCTCCGTGGGACCTTTATATACATCAATAACGTAATATAACCTAACCTAACCCAATCTAGGATCTCGGCGGTATTATTTGACCACATTCCTGACTTGTTGGCCTCTACGTCTCCGTGGGATCTTTATACACATCAATAACGTAATATAACCTAACCTAACCCAACCTAACATCTCGGCGGTAATATTTGACAACATTCCTGGCGAGTTGGCTTCTCCGTCCCCGTGGGACCTTTATATACATCAATGACGTAATATAACCTAACCTAACCCAACCTAACATCTCGGCGGTAATATTTGACGTCATTCCTGGCGAGTTGGCCTCTACGTTTCCGTGGGACCTTTATATACTTCAATAACGTAATATAACCTAACCTAAATCAACCTTTCATCTCGGCGATAATATTTGAAAACATTCCTGGCGAGTTGGCCTCTACGTCTCCGTGGGACCTTTATATACATCAATAACGTAATATAACCTAACCTAACCCAATCTAACATCTCGGCGGTAATATTTGACATCATTCCTGGCGAGTTGGCCTTTTCGTCTCCGTGGGACCTTCACATACATCAATAACGTAATATAACCTAACCTAACCCAATCTAACATCTCGGCGGTAATATTTGACATCATTCCTGGCGAGTTGGCCTCTACGTCTCCGTTGACCATCATATACATCAATAACGTAATATAACGTAACCTAACCCAACCTATCATCTCGGCGGTTATATTTGACAACATTCCTGGCGAGTTGGCTTCTCCGTCTCCGTGGGACCTTTATATACATCAATAACGTAATATAACCTAACCTAACCCAACCTAACATCTCCGCGGTATTATTTGACAACATACCTGGCGAGTTGGCCTCCACGTCTCCGTGGGACCTTTATATACATCAATAACATAATATAAGCTAGCCTAACCTAATCTAACATCTCGGCGGTAATATTTGACCACATTCCCGGCGAGTTGGCCTCTACGTCTCCGTGGGATCTTTATATACATCAATAACGTAATATAACATAACCTAACCCAATCTAGCATCTCGGCGGTAATATTTGACCACATTCCTGGCTTGTTGGCCTCTACGTCTCCGTGAGACCTTTATATACGTCTATAACGTAATATAACCTAACCTAACCCAAGCTAACTTCTCGGCGGTAATATTTGAAAACATACCTGGCGAAGTGGCCTCTACGTCTCCGTGGGATATTTATATACATCAATAACATAATATAAGCTAGCCTAACCCAACCTAACATCTCCGCGGTAATATTTGACAACATACCTGGCGAGTTGGCCTCTACGTCTCCGTGGGGCCTTCATATACATCGATAACGTAATATAACCTAACCTAACTCAATCTAGCATCTCGGCGGTAATATTTGAAAACATTCCTGGCGAGTTGGCCTTTACGTCTCCGTGGGACCTTCACATACATCATTAACGTAATATAACCTAACCTAACCCAATCTAGCATCTCGGCGGTAATATTTGACCACATTCCTGGCTTGTTGGCCTCTTCGTCTCCGTGGGACCTTTATATACATCAATAACATAATATAAGCTAGCCTAACCCAATCTAACATCTCGGCGGTAATATTTGACCACATTCATGGCTTGTTGGCCTCTACGTCTCCGTGGGACCTTTATATACATCAATAACGTAATATAACCTAACCTAACCCAATCTAACATCTCGGCGGTAATATTTGACATCATTCCTGGCGAGTTGGCCTCTACGTCTCCGTTGACCATCATATACATCAATAACGTAATATAACATAACCTAACCCAATCTAGCATCTCGACGGTAATATTTGACCACATTCCTGGCTTGTTGGCCTCTACGTCTCCGTGAGACCTTTGTATACATCTATAACGTAATATAACCTAACCTAACCCAAGCTAACTTCTCGGCGGTAATATTTGAAGACATACCTGGCGAGGTGGCCTCTACGTCTCCGTGGGATATTTATATACATCAATAACATAATATAAGCTAGCCTAACCCAACCTAACATCTCCGCGGTAATATTTGACAACATACCTGGCGAGTTGGCCTCTACGTCTCCGTTGGGCCTTCATATACATCAATAACGTAATATAACCTAACCTAACCCAATCTAGCATCTCGGCGGTAATATTTGACCACATTCCTGACTTGTTGGCCTCTACGTCTCCGTGGGATCTTTATATACATCAATAACGTAATATAACCTAACCTAACCCAACCTAACATCGCGGCGGTAATATTTGACAACATTCCTGGCGAGTTGGCTTCTCCGTCCCCGTGGGACCTTTATATACATCAATGACGTAATATAACCTAACCTAACCCAACCTAACATCTCGGCGGTAATATTTGACGTCATTCCTGGCGAGTTGGCCTCTACGTTTCCGTGGGACCTGTATATACTTCAATAACGTAATATAACCTAACCTAAATCAACCTTTCATCTCGGCGATAATATTTGAAAACATTCCTGGCGAGTTGGCCTTTACGTCTCCGTGGGACCTTCACATACATCAATAACGTAATATAACCTAACCTAACCCAATCTAGCATCTCGGCGGTAATATTTGACCACATTCCTGGCTTGTTGGCCTCTACGTCTCCGTGGGACCTTTATATACATCAATAACATAATATAAGCTAGCCTAACCCAATCTAACATCTCGGCGGTAATATTTGACCACATTCCTGGCTTGTTGGCCTCTACGTCTCCGTGGGACCTTTATATACATCAATAACGTAATATAACCTAACCTAACCCAATCTAACATCTCGGCGGTAATATTTGACATCATTCCTGGCGAGTTGGCCTCTACGTCTCCGTTGACCATGATATACATCAATAACGTAATATAACGTAACCTAACCCAACCTATCATCTCGGCGGTTATATTTGACAACATTCCTGGCGAGTTGGCTTCTCCGTCTCCGTGGGACCTTTATATACATCAATAACGTAATATAACCTAACCTAACCCAACCTAACATCTCCGCGGTAATATTTGACAACATACCTGGCGAGTTGGCCTCTACGTCTCCGTGGGGCCTTCATATACATCAATAACGTAATATAACCTAACCTAACTCAATCTAGCATCTCGGCGGTAAAATTTGAAAACATTCCTGGCGAGTTGGCCTTTACGTCTCCGTGGGACCCTCACATACATCAATAACGTAATATAACCTAACCTAACCCAATCTAGCATCTCGGCGGTAATATTTGACCACATTCCTGGCTTGTTGGCCTCTACGTCTCCGTGGGACCTTTATATACATCAATAACATAATATAAGCTAGCCTAACCCAATCTAACATCACGGCGGTAATATTTGACCACATTCCTGGCGAGTTGGCCTCTACGTCTCCGTGGGACCTTTATATACATCAATAACGTAATATAACCTAACCAAACCCAACCTAACATCACGGCGGTAATATTTGACATCATTCCTGGCGAGTTGGCCTCTACGTCTCCGTTGACCATCATATACATCAATAACGTAATATAACATAACCTAACCCAATCTAGCATCTCGACGGTAATATTTGACCACATTCCTGGCTTGTTGGCCTCTACGTCTCCGTGAGACCTTTGTATACATCTATAACGTAATATAACCTAACCTAACCCAAGCTAACTTCTCGGCGGTAATATTTGAAAACATACCTGGCGAGGTGGCCTCTACGTCTCCGTGGGATATTTATATACATCAATAACATAATATAAGCTAGCCTAACCCAACCTAACATCTCCGCGGTAATATTTGACAACATACCTGGCGAGTTGGCCTCTACGTCTCCGTTGGGCCTTCATATACATCAATAACGTAATATAACCTAACCTAACCCAATCTAGCATCTCGGCGGTAATATTTGACCACATTCCTGACTTGTTGGCCTCTACGTCTCCGTGGGATCTTTATATACATCAATAACGTAATATAACCTAACCTAACCCAACCTAACATCTCGGCGGTAATATTTGACCACATTCCTGGCTTGCTGACCTCTACGTCTCCGTGAGACATTTATATACATCTATAACGTAATATAACCTAACCTAACCCAACCTAACCTCTCGGTGGTAGTATTTGAAAACATTCCTAGCGAGTTGGCCTCTACGTCTCCGTGGGACCTTTATATACATCAATAACGTAATATAACCTAACCAAACCCAACCTAACATCTCGGCGGTAATATTTGACCACATTCCTGGCGAGTTGGCCTCTACGTCTCCGTTGACCTTCATATACATCAATAACGTAATATAACGTAACCTAACCCAACCTATCATCTCGGCGGTTATATTTGACAACATTCCTGGCGAGTTGGCTTCTCCTCCTCCGTGGGACATTTATATACATCAATAACGTAATATAACCTAACCTAACCCAATCTAACATCTCGGCGGTAATATTTGACATCATTCCTGGCGAGTTGGCCTTTTCGTCTCCGTGGGACCTTCACATACATCAATAACGTAATATAACCTAACCTAACCCAATCTAACATCTCGGCGGTAATATTTGACATCATTCCTGGCGAGTTGGCCTCTACGTCTCCGTTGACCATCATATACATCAATAACGTAATATAACGTAACCTAACCCAACCTATCATCTCGGCGGTTATATTTGACAACATTCCTGGCGAGTTGGCTTCTCCGTCTCCGTGGGACCTTTATATACATCAATAACGTAATATAACCTAACCTAACCCAACCTAACATCTCCGCGGTATTATTTGACAACATACCTGGCGAGTTGGCCTCCACGTCTCCGTGGGACCTTTATATACATCAATAACATAATATAAGCTAGCCTAACCTAATCTAACATCTCGGCGGTAATATTTGACCACATTCCCGGCGAGTTGGCCTCTACGTCTCCGTGGGATCTTTATATACATCAATAACGTAATATAACATAACCTAACCCAATCTAGCATCTCGGCGGTAATATTTGACCACATTCCTGGCTTGTTGGCCTCTACGTCTCCGTGAGACCTTTATATACGTCTATAACGTAATATAACCTAACCTAACCCAAGCTAACTTCTCGGCGGTAATATTTGAAAACATACCTGGCGAAGTGGCCTCTACGTCTCCGTGGGATATTTATATACATCAATAACATAATATAAGCTAGCCTAACCCAACCTAACATCTCCGCGGTAATATTTGACAACATACCTGGCGAGTTGGCCTCTACGTCTCCGTGGGGCCTTCATATACATCGATAACGTAATATAACCTAACCTAACTCAATCTAGCATCTCGGCGGTAATATTTGAAAACATTCCTGGCGAGTTGGCCTTTACGTCTCCGTGGGACCTTCACATACATCATTAACGTAATATAACCTAACCTAACCCAATCTAGCATCTCGGCGGTAATATTTGACCACATTCCTGGCTTGTTGGCCTCTTCGTCTCCGTGGGACCTTTATATACATCAATAACATAATATAAGCTAGCCTAACCCAATCTAACATCTCGGCGGTAATATTTGACCACATTCATGGCTTGTTGGCCTCTACGTCTCCGTGGGACCTTTATATACATCAATAACGTAATATAACCTAACCTAACCCAATCTAACATCTCGGCGGTAATATTTGACATCATTCCTGGCGAGTTGGCCTCTACGTCTCCGTTGACCATCATATACATCAATAACGTAATATAACATAACCTAACCCAATCTAGCATCTCGACGGTAATATTTGACCACATTCCTGGCTTGTTGGCCTCTACGTCTCCGTGAGACCTTTGTATACATCTATAACGTAATATAACCTAACCTAACCCAAGCTAACTTCTCGGCGGTAATATTTGAAGACATACCTGGCGAGGTGGCCTCTACGTCTCCGTGGGATATTTATATACATCAATAACATAATATAAGCTAGCCTAACCCAACCTAACATCTCCGCGGTAATATTTGACAACATACCTGGCGAGTTGGCCTCTACGTCTCCGTTGGGCCTTCATATACATCAATAACGTAATATAACCTAACCTAACCCAATCTAGCATCTCGGCGGTAATATTTGACCACATTCCTGACTTGTTGGCCTCTACGTCTCCGTGGGATCTTTATATACATCAATAACGTAATATAACCTAACCTAACCCAACCTAACATCGCGGCGGTAATATTTGACAACATTCCTGGCGAGTTGGCTTCTCCGTCCCCGTGGGACCTTTATATACATCAATGACGTAATATAACCTAACCTAACCCAACCTAACATCTCGGCGGTAATATTTGACGTCATTCCTGGCGAGTTGGCCTCTACGTTTCCGTGGGACCTGTATATACTTCAATAACGTAATATAACCTAACCTAAATCAACCTTTCATCTCGGCGATAATATTTGAAAACATTCCTGGCGAGTTGGCCTTTACGTCTCCGTGGGACCTTCACATACATCAATAACGTAATATAACCTAACCTAACCCAATCTAGCATCTCGGCGGTAATATTTGACCACATTCCTGGCTTGTTGGCCTCTACGTCTCCGTGGGACCTTTATATACATCAATAACATAATATAAGCTAGCCTAACCCAATCTAACATCTCGGCGGTAATATTTGACCACATTCCTGGCTTGTTGGCCTCTACGTCTCCGTGGGACCTTTATATACATCAATAACGTAATATAACCTAACCTAACCCAATCTAACATCTCGGCGGTAATATTTGACATCATTCCTGGCGAGTTGGCCTCTACGTCTCCGTTGACCATGATATACATCAATAACGTAATATAACGTAACCTAACCCAACCTATCATCTCGGCGGTTATATTTGACAACATTCCTGGCGAGTTGGCTTCTCCGTCTCCGTGGGACCTTTATATACATCAATAACGTAATATAACCTAACCTAACCCAACCTAACATCTCCGCGGTAATATTTGACAACATACCTGGCGAGTTGGCCTCTACGTCTCCGTGGGATATTTATATACATCAATAACGTGATATAACATAACCTAACCCAATCTAGCATCTCGGCGGTAATATTTGACCACATTCCTGGCTTGTTGGCCTCTACGTCTCCGTGAGACCTTTACATACATCTATAACGTAATATAACCTAACCTAACCCAAGCTAACTTCTCGGCGGTAATATTTGAAAACATACCTGGCGAAGTGGCCTCTACGTCTCCGTGGGATATTTATATACATCAATAACATAATATAAGCTAGCCTAACCCAAACTAACATCTCCGCGGTAATATTTGACAACATACCTGGCGAGTTGGCCTCTACGTCTCCGTGGGGCCTTCATATACATCAATAACGTAACATAACCTAACCTAACTCAATCTAGCATCTCGGCGGTAATATTTGAAAACATTTCTGGCTCGTTGGCCTTTACGTCTCCGTGGGACCTTCACATACATCAATAACGTAATATAACCTAACCTATCCCAATCTAGCATCTCGGCGGTAATATTTGACCACATTCCTGGCTTGTTGGCCTCTACGTTTCCGTGGGACCTTTATATACATCAATAACATAATATAAGCTAGCCTAACCCAATCTAACATCTCGGCGGTAATATTTGACCACATTCCTGGCTTGTTGGCCTCTACGTCTCCGTGGGACCTTTATATACATCAATAACGTAATATAACCTAACCTAACCCAATCTAACATCTCGGCGGTAATATTTGACATCATTCCTGGCGAGTTGGCCTCTACGTCTCCGTTGACCATCATATACATCAATAACGTAATATAACATAACCTAACGCAATCTAGCATCTCGACGGTAATATTTGACCACATTCCTGGCTTGTTGGCCTCTACGTCTCCGTGAGACCTTTGTATACATCTATAACGTAATATAACCTAACCTAACCCAAGCTAACTTCTCGGCGGTAATATTTGAAAACATACCTGGCGAGGTGGCCTCTACGTCTCCGTGGGATATTTATATACATCAATAACATAATATAAGCTAGCCTAACCCAACCTAACATCTCCGCGGTAATATTTGACAACATACCTGGCGAGTTGGCCTCTACGTCTCCGTTGGGCCTTCATATACATCAATAACGTAATATAACCTAACCTAACCCAATCTAGCATCTCGGCGGTAATATTTGACCACATTCCTGACTTGTTGGCCTCTACGTCTCCGTGGGATCTTTATATACATCAATAACGTAATATAACCTAACCTAACCCAACCTAACATCTCGGCGGTAATATTTGACAACATTCCTGGCGAGTTGGCTTCTCCGTCCCCGTGGGACCTTTATATACATCAATGACGTAATATAACCTAACCTAACCCAACCTAACATCTCGGCGGTAATATTTGACGTCATTCCTGGCGAGTTGGCCTCTACGTTTCCGTGGGACCTTTATATACTTCAATAACGTAATATAACCTAACCTAAATCAACCTTTCATCTCGGCGATAATATTTGAAAACATTCCTGGCGAGTTGGCCTTTACGTCTCCGTGGGACCTTCACATACATCAATAACGTAATATAACCTAACCTAACCCAATCTAGCATCTCGGCGGTAATATTTGACCACATTCCTGGCTTGTTGGCCTCTACGTCTCCGTGGGACCTTTATATACATCAATAACATAATATAAGCTAGCCTAACCCAATCTAATATCTCGGCGGTAATATTTGACCACATTCCTGGCTTGTTGGCCTCTACGTCTCCGTGGGACCTTTATATACATCAATAACGTAATATAACCTAACCTAACCCAATCTAACATCTCGGCGGTAATATTTGACATCATTCCTGGCGAGTTGGCCTCTACGTCTCCGTTGACCATCATATACATCAATAACGTAATATAACGTAACCTAACCCAACCTATCTTCTCGGCGGTTATATTTGACAACATTCCTGGCGAGTTGGCTTCTCCGGCTCCGTGGGACCTTTATATACATCAATAACGTAATATAACCTAACCTAACCCAACCTAACATCTCCGCGGTATTATTTGACAACATACCTGGCGAGTTGGCCTCCACGTCTCCGTGGGACCTTTATATACATCAATAACATAATATAAGCTAGCCTAACCTAATCTAACATCACGGCGGTAATATTTGACCACATTCCTGGCGAGTTGGCCTCTACGTCTCCGTGGGACCTTTATATACATCAATAACGTAATATAACCTAACCAAACCCAACCTAACATCTCGGCGGTAATATTTGACCACATTCCTGGCTTGCTGACCTCTACGTCTCCGTGAGACATTTATATACATCTATAACGTAATATAACCTAACCTAACCCAACCTAACCTCTCGGTGGTAGTATTTGAAAACATTCCTAGCGAGTTGGCCTCTACGTCTCCGTGGGACCTTTATATACATCAATAACGTAATATAACCTAACCAAACCCAACCTAACATCTCGGCGGTAATATTTGACCACATTCCTGGCGAGTTGGCCTCTACGTCTCCGTTGACCTTCATATACATCAATAACGTAATATAACGTAACCTAACCCAACCTATCATCTCGGCGGTTATATTTGACAACATTCCTGGCGAGTTGGCTTCTCCTTCTCCGTGGGACCTTTATATACATCAATAACGTAATATAACCTAACCTAACCCAATCTAGGATCTCGGCGGTAATATTTGACCACATTCCCGGCGAGTTGGCCTCTACGTCTCCATGGGACTTTTATATACATCAGAAACGTAATATAACCTAACCTAACCCAGCGTAACATCTCGGCGGTAATATTTGACAACATTCCTGGCGAGTTGGCCCCTACGTCTCCGTGGGACCTTCATATACATCAATAACGTAATATAACCTAACCTAACCCAATCTAGCATCTCGGCAGTAATGTTTGACCACATTCCTGGCGAGTTGGCCTCTACGTCTCTGTGGGACCTTTATATACATCAATAACGTAATTTAACCTAACCTAACCCAACCTAACATCTCGGCGGTAATATTTGACAACATTCCTGGCGAGTTGGCTTCTCCGTCCCCGTGGGACCTTTATATACATCAATGACGTAATATAACCTAACCTAACCCAACCTAACATCTCGGCGGTAATATTTGACGACATTCCTGGCGTGTTGGCCTCTACGTTTCCGTGGGACCTTTATATACTTCAATAACGTAATATAACCTAACCTAAATCAACCTATCATCTCGGCGATAATATTTGACAAGATTCCTGGCGAGTTGGCCTCTACGTCTCCGTGGGATCTTTATATACATCAATAACGAAATATAACCTAACCTAAATCAACCTACCATCTCGGCGATAATATTTGACATCATTCCTGGCGAGTTGGCCTCTACGTCTCCGTTGACCATCATATACATCAATAACGTAATATAACGTAACCTAACCCAACCTATCATCTCGGCGGTTATATTTGACAACATTCCTGGCGAGTTGGCTTCTCCGTCTCCGTGGGACCTTTATATACATGAATAACGTAATATAACATAACCTAACCCAACCTAACATCTCCGCGGTATTATTTGACAACATACCTGGCGAGTTGGCCTCCACGTCTCCGTGGGACCTTTATATACATCAGTAACATAATATAAGCTAGCCTAACCTAATCTAACATGACGGCGGTAATATTCGACCACATTCCTGGCGAGTTGGCCTCTACGTCTCCGTGGGACCTTTACATACATCAATAACGTAATGTAACCTAACCTAACCCAATCTAACATCTCGACGGTAATATTTCACATCATTCCTGGCGAGTTGGCCTCTACGTCTCCGTGAGGATTTTATATACATCAATAACGTAATATGACCTAACCTAACCCAACCTAACATCTCCGCGGTATTATTTGACAACATACCTGGCGAGTTGGCCTCCACGTCTCCGTGGAACCTTTATATACATCAATAACATAATATAAGCTAGCCTAACCCAATCTAACATATCGGCGGTAATATTTGACCACATTCCTGGCGAGTTGGCCTCTACGTCTCCGTGGGACCTTTATATACATCAATAGCGTAATATAACCTAACCTAACCCAACCTAACATCTCCGCGGTATTATTTGACAACATTCCTGGCTTGTTGGCCTCTACGTCTCCGTGAGGCCTTTATATACATCCATAACGTAATATAACCTAACCTAACCCAACCTAACATCTCCGCGGTATTATTTGATAACATACCTGGCGAGTTGGCCTTTACGTCTCCGTGGGACCTTCACATACATCAATAACGTAATATAACCTAACCTAACCCAATCTAGCATCTCGGCGGTAATATTTGACCACATTTCTGGCTTGTTGGCCTCTACGTTTCCGTGGGACCTTTATATACATCAATAACATAATATAAGCTAGCCTAACCCAATCTAACATCTCGGCGGTAATATTTGACCACATTCCTGGCTTGTTGGCCTCTACGTCTCCGTGGGACCTTTATATACATCAATAACGTAATATAACCTAACCTAACCCAATCTAACATCTCGGCGGTAATATTTGACATCATTCCTGGCGAGTTGGCCTCTACGTCTCCGTTGACCATCATATACATCAATAACGTAATATAACATAACCTAACCCAATCTAGCATCTCGACGGTAATATTTGACCACATTCCTGGCTTGTTGGCCTCTACGTCTCCGTGAGGCCTTTATATACATCCATAACGTAATATAACCTAACCTAACCCAACCTAACATCTCCGCGGTATTATTTGATAACATACCTGGCGAGTTGGCCTTTACGTCTCCGTGGGACCTTCACATACATCAATAACGTAATGTAACCTAACCTAACCCAATCTAGCATCTCGGCGGTAATATTTGACCACATTCCTGGCTTGTTGGCCTCTACGTTTCCGCGGGACCTTTATATACATCAATAACATAATATAAGCTAGCCTAACCCAATCTAACATCTCGGCGGTAATATTTGACCACATTCCTGGCTTGTTGGCCTCTACGTCTCCGTTGACCATCATATACATCAATAACGTAATATAACGTAACCTAACCCAACCTATCTTCTCGGCGGTTATATTTGACAACATTCCTGGCGAGTTGGCTTCTCCGGCTCCGTGGGACCTTTATATACACCAATAACGTAATATAACCTAACCTAACCCAACCTAACATCTCCGCGGTATTATTTGACAACATACCTGGCGAGTTGGCCTCCACGTCTCCGTGGGACCTTTATATACATCAATAACATAATATAAGCTAGCCTAACCTAATCTAACATCACGGCGGTAATATTTGACCACATTCCTGGCGAGTTGGCCTCTACGTCTCCGTGGGACCTTTATATACATCAATAACGTAATATAACCTAACCAAACCCAACCTAACATCTCGGCGGTAATATTTGACCACATTCCTGGCTTGCTGACCTCTACGTCTCCGTGAGACATTTATATACATCTATAACGTAATATAACCTAACCTAACCCAACCTAACCTCTCGGTGGTAGTATTTGAAAACATTCCTAGCGAGTTGGCCTCTACGTCTCCGTGGGACCTTTATATACATCAATAACGTAATATAACCTAACCAAACCCAACCTAACATCTCGGCGGTAATATTTGACCACATTCCTGGCGAGTTGGCCTCTACGTCTCCGTTGACCTTCATATACATCAATAACGTAATATAACGTAACCTAACCCAACCTATCATCTCGGCGGTTATATTTGACAACATTCCTGGCGAGTTGGCTTCTCCTTCTACGTGGGACCTTTATATACATCAATAACGTAATATAACCTAACCTAACCCAATCTAGGATCTCGGCGGTAATATTTGACCACATTCCTGGCTTGTTGACCTCTACACCTCCGTGAGGCCTTTATATACATCAATAACGTAATATAACCTAACCTAACCCACCCTAACATCTCCGCGGTATTATTTGATAATATACCTGGCGAGTTGGCCTCCACGTCTCCGTGGGACCTTTATATACATCTATAACGTAATGTAACCTAACCTAACCCAACCTAACATCTCGGCGGTAGTATTTGAAAACATTCCTAGCGAGTTGGCCTCTACGTCTCCGTGGGACCTTTATATACATCAATAACGTAATATAACCTAACCTAACCCAATCTAACATTTCGGCGGTAATATGTCACATCATTCCTGGCGAGTTGGCCTCTACGTCTCCGTTGACCTTCATATACATCAATAACGTAATATAACGTAACCTAACCCAATCTAACATCTCGACGGTAATATTTGACCACATTCCCGGCGAGTTGGCCTCTACGACTCCATGGGACTTTTATATACATCAGAAACGTAATATAACCTAACCTAACCCAGCGTAACATCTCGGCGGTAATATTTGACAACATTCCTGGCGAGTTGGCCCCTACGTCTCCGTGGGACCTTCATATACATCAATAACGTAATATAACCTAACCTAACCCAATCTAGCATCTCGGCAGTAATGTTTGACCACATTCCTGGCGAGTTGGCCTCTACGTCTCTGTGGGACCTTTATATACATCAATAACGTAATTTAACCTAACCTAACCCAACCTAACATCTCGGCGGTAATATTTGACAACATTCCTGGCGAGTTGGCTTCTCCGTCCCCGTGGGACCTTTATATACATCAATGACGTAATATAACCTAACCTAACCCAACCTAACATCTCGGCGGTAATATTTGACGACATTCCTGGCGTGTTGGCCTCTACGTTTCCGTGGGACCTTTATATACTTCAATAACGTAATATAACCTAACCTAAATCAACCTATCATCTCGGCGATAATATTTGACAAGATTCCTGGCGAGTTGGCCTCTACGTCTCCGTGGGATCTTTATATACATCAATAACGAAATATAACCTAACCTAAATCAACCTACCATCTCGGCGATAATATTTGACATCATTCCTGGCGAGTTGGCCTCTACGTCTCCGTTGACCATCATATACATCAATAACGTAATATAACGTAACCTAACCCAACCTATCATCTCGGCGGTTATATTTGACAACATTCCTGGCGAGTTGGCTTCTCCGTCTCCGTGGGACCTTTATATACATGAATAACGTAATATAACATAACCTAAGCCAACCTAACATCTCCGCGGTATTATTTGACAACATACCTGGCGAGTTGGCCTCCACGTCTCCGTGGGACCTTTATATACATCAGTAACATAATATAAGCTAGCCTAACCTAATCTAACATGACGGCGGTAATATTCGACCACATTCCTGGCGAGTTGGCCTCTACGTCTCCGTGGGACCTTTACATACATCAATAACGTAATGTAACCTAACCTAACCCAATCTAACATCTCGACGGTAATATTTCACATCATTCCTGGCGAGTTGGCCTCTACGTCTCCGTGAGGATTTTATATACATCAATAACGTAATATGACCTAACCTAACCCAACCTAACATCTCCGCGGTATTATTTGACAACATACCTGGCGAGTTGGCCTCCACGTCTCCGTGGAACCTTTATATACATCAATAACATAATATAAGCTAGCCTAACCCAATCTAACATATCGGCGGTAATATTTGACCACATTCCTGGCGAGTTGGCCTCTACGTCTCCGTGGGACCTTTATATACATCAATAACGTAATATAACCTAACCTAACCCAACCTAACATCTCGGCGGTAATATTTGACCACATTCCTGGCTTGTTGGCCTCTACGTCTCCGTGGGACCTTTATATACATCAATAACGTAATATAACCTAACCTAACCCAATCTAACATCTCGGCGGTAATATTTGACATCATTCCTGGCGAGTTGGCCTCTACGTCTCCGTTGACCATCATATACATCAATAACGTACTATAACGTAACCTAACCCAACCTATCATCTCGGCGGTTATATTTGACAACATTCCTGGCGAGTTGGCTTCTCCGTCTCCGTGCGACCTTTATATACATCAATAACGTAATATAACCTAACCTAACCCAACCTAACATCTCCGCGGTATTATTTGACAACATTCCTGGCTTGTTGGCCTCTACGTCTCCGTGAGGCCTTTATATACATCCATAACGTAATATAACCTAACCTAACCCAACCTAACATCTCCGCGGTATTATTTGATAACATACCTGGCGAGTTGGCCTTTACGTCTCCGTGGGACCTTCACATACATCAATAACGTAATATAACCTAACCTAACCCAATCTAGCATCTCGGCGGTAATATTTGACCACATTCCTGGCTTGTTGGCCTCTACGTTTCCGTGGGACCTTTATATACATCAATAACATAATATAAGCTAGCCTAACCCAATCTAACATCTCGGCGGTAATATTTGACCACATTCCTGGCTTGTTGGCCTCTACGTCTCCGTGGGACCTTTATATACATCAATAACGTAATATAACCTAACCTAACCCAATCTAACATCTCGGCGGTAATATTTGACATCATTCCTGGCGAGTTGGCCTCTACGTCTCCGTTGACCATCATATACATCAATAACGTAATATAACATAACCTAACCCAATCTAGCATCTCGACGGTAATATTTGACCACATTCCTGGCTTGTTGGCCTCTACGTCTCCGTGAGACCTTTGTATACATCTATAACGTAATATAACCTAACCTAACCCAAGCTAACTTCTCGGCGGTAATATTTGAAAACATACCTGGCGAGGTGGCCTCTACGTCTCCGTGGGATATTTATATACATCAATAACATAATATAAGCTAGCCTAACCCAACCTAACATCTCCGCGGTAATATTTGACAACATACCTGGCGAGTTGGCCTCTACGTCTCCGTTGGGCCTTCATATACATCAATAACGTAATATAACCTAACCTAACCCAATCTAGCATCTCGGCGGTAATATTTGACCACATTCCTGACTTGTTGGCCTCTACGTCTCCGTGGGATCTTTATATACATCAATAACGTAATATAACCTAACCTAACCCAACCTAACATCTCGGCGGTAATATTTGACAACATTCCTGGCGAGTTGGCTTCTCCGTCCCCGTGGGACCTTTATATACATCAATGACGTAATATAACCTAACCTAACCCAACCTAACATCTCGGCGGTAATATTTGACGTCATTCCTGGCGAGTTGGCCTCTACGTTTCCGTGGGACCTTTATATACTTCAATAACGTAATATAACCTAACCTAACCCAACCTAACATCTCGGCGGTAATATTTGACAACATTCCTGGCGAGTTGGCTTCTCCGTCCCCGTGGGACCTTTATATACATCAATGACGTAATATAACCTAACCTAACCCAACCTAACATCTCGGCGGTAATATTTGACGACATTCCTGGCGTGTTGGCCTCTACGTTTCCGTGGGACCTTTATATACTTCAATAACGTAATATAACCTAACCTAAATCAACCTATCATCTCGGCGATAATATTTGACAAGATTCCTGGCGAGTTGGCCTCTACGTCTCCGTGGGATCTTTATATACATCAATAACGAAATATAACCTAACCTAAATCAACCTACCATCTCGGCGATAATATTTGACATCATTCCTGGCGAGTTGGCCTCTACGTCTCCGTTGACCATCATATACATCAATAACGTAATATAACGTAACCTAACCCAACCTATCATCTCGGCGGTTATATTTGACAACATTCCTGGCGAGTTGGCTTCTCCGTCTCCGTGGGACCTTTATATACATGAATAACGTAATATAACATAACCTAACCCAACCTAACATCTCCGCGGTATTATTTGACAACATACCTGGCGAGTTGGCCTCCACGTCTCCGTGGGACCTTTATATACATCAGTAACATAATATAAGCTAGCCTAACCTAATCTAACATGACGGCGGTAATATTCGACCACATTCCTGGCGAGTTGGCCTCTACGTCTCCGTGGGACCTTTACATACATCAATAACGTAATGTAACCTAACCTAACCCAATCTAACATCTCGACGGTAATATTTCACATCATTCCTGGCGAGTTGGCCTCTACGTCTCCGTGAGGATTTCATATACATCAATAACGTAATATGACCTAACCTAACCCAACCTAACATCTCCGCGGTATTATTTGACAACATACCTGGCGAGTTGGCCTCCACGTCTCCGTGGAACCTTTATATACATCAATAACATAATATAAGCTAGCCTAACCCAATCTAACATATCGGCGGTAATATTTGACCACATTCCTGGCGAGTTGGCCTCTACGTCTCCGTGGGACCTTTATATACATCAATAACGTAATATAACCTAACCTAACCCAACCTAACATCTCGGCGGTAATATTTGACCACATTCCTGGCTTGTTGGCCTCTACGTCTCCGTGGGACCTTTATATACATCAATAACGTAATATAACCTAACCTAACCCAATCTAACATCTCGGCGGTAATATTTGACATCATTCCTGGCGAGTTGGCCTCTACGTCTCCGTTGACCATCATATACATCAATAACGTACTATAACGTAACCTAACCCAACCTATCATCTCGGCGGTTATATTTGACAACATTCCTGGCGAGTTGGCTTCTCCGTCTCCGTGCGACCTTTATATACATCAATAACGTAATATAACCTAACCTAACCCAACCTAACATCTCCGCGGTATTATTTGACAACATTCCTGGCTTGTTGGCCTCTACGTCTCCGTGAGGCCTTTATATACATCCATAACGTAATATAACCTAACCTAACCCAACCTAACATCTCCGCGGTATTATTTGATAACATACCTGGCGAGTTGGCCTTTACGTCTCCGTGGGACCTTCACATACATCAATAACGTAATATAACCTAACCTAACCCAATCTAGCATCTCGGCGGTAATATTTGACCACATTCCTGGCTTGTTGGCCTCTACGTTTCCGTGGGACCTTTATATACATCAATAACATAATATAAGCTAGCCTAACCCAATCTAACATCTCGGCGGTAATATTTGACCACATTCCTGGCTTGTTGGCCTCTACGTCTCCGTGGGACCTTTATATACATCAATAACGTAATATAACCTAACCTAACCCAATCTAACATCTCGGCGGTAATATTTGACATCATTCCTGGCGAGTTGGCCTCTACGTCTCCGTTGACCATCATATACATCAATAACGTAATATAACATAACCTAACCCAATCTAGCATCTCGACGGTAATATTTGACCACATTCCTGGCTTGTTGGCCTCTACGTCTCCGTGAGACCTTTGTATACATCTATAACGTAATATAACCTAACCTAACCCAAGCTAACTTCTCGGCGGTAATATTTGAAAACATACCTGGCGAGGTGGCCTCTACGTCTCCGTGGGATATTTATATACATCAATAACATAATATAAGCTAGCCTAACCCAACCTAACATCTCCGCGGTAATATTTGACAACATACCTGGCGAGTTGGCCTCTACGTCTCCGTTGGGCCTTCATATACATCAATAACGTAATATAACCTAACCTAACCCAATCTAGCATCTCGGCGGTAATATTTGACCACATTCCTGACTTGTTGGCCTCTACGTCTCCGTGGGATCTTTATATACATCAATAACGTAATATAACCTAACCTAACCCAACCTAACATCTCGGCGGTAATATTTGACAACATTCCTGGCGAGTTGGCTTCTCCGTCCCCGTGGGACCTTTATATACATCAATGACGTAATATAACCTAACCTAACCCAACCTAACATCTCGGCGGTAATATTTGACGTCATTCCTGGCGAGTTGGCCTCTACGTTTCCGTGGGACCTTTATATACTTCAATAACGTAATATAACCTAACCTAACCCAACCTAACATCTCGGCGGTAATATTTGACAACATTCCTGGCGAGTTGGCTTCTCCGTCCCCGTGGGACCTTTATATACATCAATGACGTAATATAACCTAACCTAACCCAACCTAACATCTCGGCGGTAATATTTGACGACATTCCTGGCGTGTTGGCCTCTACGTTTCCGTGGGACCTTTATATACTTCAATAACGTAATATAACCTAACCTAAATCAACCTATCATCTCGGCGATAATATTTGACAAGATTCCTGGCGAGTTGGCCTCTACGTCTCCGTGGGATCTTTATATACATCAATAACGAAATATAACCTAACCTAAATCAACCTACCATCTCGGCGATAATATTTGACATCATTCCTGGCGAGTTGGCCTCTACGTCTCCGTTGACCATCATATACATCAATAACGTAATATAACGTAACCTAACCCAACCTATCATCTCGGCGGTTATATTTGACAACATTCCTGGCGAGTTGGCTTCTCCGTCTCCGTGGGACCTTTATATACATGAATAACGTAATATAACATAACCTAACCCAACCTAACATCTCCGCGGTATTATTTGACAACATACCTGGCGAGTTGGCCTCCACGTCTCCGTGGGACCTTTATATACATCAGTAACATAATATAAGCTAGCCTAACCTAATCTAACATGACGGCGGTAATATTCGACCACATTCCTGGCGAGTTGGCCTCTACGTCTCCGTGGGACCTTTACATACATCAATAACGTAATGTAACCTAACCTAACCCAATCTAACATCTCGACGGTAATATTTCACATCATTCCTGGCGAGTTGGCCTCTACGTCTCCGTGAGGATTTTATATACATCAATAACGTAATATGACCTAACCTAACCCAACCTAACATCTCCGCGGTATTATTTGACAACATACCTGGCGAGTTGGCCTCCACGTCTCCGTGGAACCTTTATATACATCAATAACATAATATAAGCTAGCCTAACCCAATCTAACATATCGGCGGTAATATTTGACCACATTCCTGGCGAGTTGGCCTCTACGTCTCCGTGGGACCTTTATATACATCAATAACGTAATATAACCTAACCTAACCCAACCTAACATCTCGGCGGTAATATTTGACCACATTCCTGGCTTGTTGGCCTCTACGTCTCCGTGGGACCTTTATATACATCAATAACGTAATATAACCTAACCTAACCCAATCTAACATCTCGGCGGTAATATTTGACATCATTCCTGGCGAGTTGGCCTCTACGTCTCCGTTGACCATCATATACATCAATAACGTACTATAACGTAACCTAACCCAACCTATCATCTCGGCGGTTATATTTGACAACATTCCTGGCGAGTTGGCTTCTCCGTCTCCGTGCGACCTTTATATACATCAATAACGTAATATAACCTAACCTAACCCAACCTAACATCTCCGCGGTATTATTTGACAACATTCCTGGCTTGTTGGCCTCTACGTCTCCGTGAGGCCTTTATATACATCCATAACGTAATATAACCTAACCTAACCCAACCTAACATCTCCGCGGTATTATTTGATAACATACCTGGCGAGTTGGCCTTTACGTCTCCGTGGGACCTTCACATACATCAATAACGTAATATAACCTAACCTAACCCAATCTAGCATCTCGGCGGTAATATTTGACCACATTCCTGGCTTGTTGGCCTCTACGTTTCCGTGGGACCTTTATATACATCAATAACATAATATAAGCTAGCCTAACCCAATCTAACATCTCGGCGGTAATATTTGACCACATTCCTGGCTTGTTGGCCTCTACGTCTCCGTGGGACCTTTATATACATCAATAACGTAATATAACCTAACCTAACCCAATCTAACATCTCGGCGGTAATATTTGACATCATTCCTGGCGAGTTGGCCTCTACGTCTCCGTTGACCATCATATACATCAATAACGTAATATAACATAACCTAACCCAATCTAGCATCTCGACGGTAATATTTGACCACATTCCTGGCTTGTTGGCCTCTACGTCTCCGTGAGACCTTTGTATACATCTATAACGTAATATAACCTAACCTAACCCAAGCTAACTTCTCGGCGGTAATATTTGAAAACATACCTGGCGAGGTGGCCTCTACGTCTCCGTGGGATATTTATATACATCAATAACATAATATAAGCTAGCCTAACCCAACCTAACATCTCCGCGGTAATATTTGACAACATACCTGGCGAGTTGGCCTCTACGTCTCCGTTGGGCCTTCATATACATCAATAACGTAATATAACCTAACCTAACCCAATCTAGCATCTCGGCGGTAATATTTGACCACATTCCTGACTTGTTGGCCTCTACGTCTCCGTGGGATCTTTATATACATCAATAACGTAATATAACCTAACCTAACCCAACCTAACATCTCGGCGGTAATATTTGACAACATTCCTGGCGAGTTGGCTTCTCCGTCCCCGTGGGACCTTTATATACATCAATGACGTAATATAACCTAACCTAACCCAACCTAACATCTCGGCGGTAATATTTGACGTCATTCCTGGCGAGTTGGCCTCTACGTTTCCGTGGGACCTTTATATACTTCAATAACGTAATATAACCTAACCTAAATCAACCTTTCATCTCGGCGATAATATTTGAAAACATTCCTGGCGAGTTGGCCTTTACGTCTCCGTGGGACCTTCACATACATCAATAACGTAATATAACCTAACCTAACCCAATCTAGCATCTCGGCGGTAATATTTGACCACATTCCTGGCTTGTTGGCCTCTACGTCTCCGTGGGACCTTTATATACATCAATAACATAATATAAGCTAGCCTAACCCAATCTAACATCTCGGCGGTAATATTTGACCACATTCCTGGCTTGTTGGCCTCTACGTCTCCGTGGGACCTTTATATACATCAATAACGTAATATAACCTAACCTAACCCAATCTAACATCTCGGCGGTAATATTTGACATCATTCCTGGCGAGTTGGCCCCTACGTCTCCGTGGGACCTTCATATACATCAATAACGTAATATAACCTAACCTAACCCAATCTAGCATCTCGGCAGTAATGTTTGACCACATTCCTGGCGAGTTGGCCTCTACGTCTCTGTGGGACCTTTATATACATCAATAACGTAATTTAACCTAACCTAACCCAACCTAACATCTCGGCGGTAATATTTGACAACATTCCTGGCGAGTTGGCTTCTCCGTCCCCGTGGGACCTTTATATACATCAATGACGTAATATAACCTAACCTAACCCAACCTAACATCTCGGCGGTAATATTTGACGTCATTCCTGGCGAGTTGGCCTCTACGTTTCCGTGGGACCTTTATATACTTCAATAACGTAATATAACCTAACCTAAATCAACCTTTCATCTCGGCGATAATATTTGAAAACATTCCTGGCGAGTTGGCCTTTACGTCTCCGTGGGACCTTCACATACATCAATAACGTAATATAACCTAACCTAACCCAATCTAGCATCTCGGCGGTAATATTTGACCACATTCCTGGCTTGTTGGCCTCTACGTCTCCGTGGGACCTTTATATATATCAATAACATAATATAAGCTAGCCTAACCCAATCTAACATCTCGGCGGTAATATTTGACCACATTCCTGGCTTGTTGGCCTCTACGTCTCCGTGGGACCTTTATATACATCAATAACGTAATATAACCTAACCTAACCCAATCTAACATCTCGGCGGTAATATTTGACATCATTCCTGGCGAGTTGGCCCCTACGTCTCCGTGGGACCTTCATATACATCAATAACGTAATATAACCTAACCTAACCCAATCTAGCATCTCGGCAGTAATGTTTGACCACATTCCTGGCGAGTTGGCCTCTACGTCTCTGTGGGACCTTTATATACATCAATAACGTAATTTAACCTAACCTAACCCAACCTAACATCTCGGCGGTAATATTTGACAACATTCCTGGCGAGTTGGCTTCTCCGTCCCCGTGGGACCTTTATATACATCAATGACGTAATATAACCTAACCTAACCCAACCTAACATCTCGGCGGTAATATTTGACGACATTCCTGGCGTGTTGTCCTCTACGTTTCCGTGGGACCTTTATATACTTCAATAACGTAATATAACCTAACCTAAATCAACCTATCATCTCGGCGATAATATTTGACAAGATTCCTGGCGAGTTGGCCTCTACGTCTCCGTGGGATCTTTATATACATCAATAACGAAATATAACCTAACCTAAATCAACCTACCATCTCGGCGATAATATTTGACATCATTCCTGGCGAGTTGGCCTCTACGTCTCCGTTGACCATCATATACATCAATAACGTAATATAACGTAACCTAACCCAACCTATCATCTCGGCGGTTATATTTGACAACATTCCTGGCGAGTTGGCTTCTCCGTCTCCGTGGGACCTTTATATACATGAATAACGTAATATAACATAACCTAACCCAACCTAACATCTCCGCGGTATTATTTGACAACATACCTGGCGAGTTGGCCTCCACGTCTCCGTGGGACCTTTATATACATCAGTAACATAATATAAGCTAGCCTAACCTAATCTAACATGACGGCGGTAATATTCGACCACATTCCTGGCGAGTTGGCCTCTACGTCTCCGTGGGACCTTTACATACATCAATAACGTAATGTAACCTAACCTAACCCAATCTAACATCTCGACGGTAATATTTCACATCATTCCTGGCGAGTTGGCCTCTACGTCTCCGTGAGGATTTTATATACATCAATAACGTAATATGACCTAACCTAACCCAACCTAACATCTCCGCGGTATTATTTGACAACATACCTGGCGAGTTGGCCTCCACGTCTCCGTGGAACCTTTATATACATCAATAACATAATATAAGCTAGCCTAACCCAATCTAACATATCGGCGGTAATATTTGACCACATTCCTGGCGAGTTGGCCTCTACGTCTCCGTGGGACCTTTATATACATCAATAACGTAATATAACCTAACCTAACCCAACCTAACATCTCGGCGGTAATATTTGACCACATTCCTGGCTTGTTGGCCTCTACGTCTCCGTGGGACCTTTATATACATCAATAACGTAATATAACCTAACCTAACCCAATCTAACATCTCGGCGGTAATATTTGACATCATTCCTGGCGAGTTGGCCTCTACGTCTCCGTTGACCATCATATACATCAATAACGTACTATAACGTAACCTAACCCAACCTATCATCTCGGCGGTTATATTTGACAACATTCCTGGCGAGTTGGCTTCTCCGTCTCCGTGCGACCTTTATATACATCAATAACGTAATATAACCTAACCTAGCTCAATCTAGCATCTCGGCGGTAATATTTGAAAACATTCCTGGCGAGTTGGCCTTTACGTCTCCGTGGGACCTTCACATACATCAATAACGTAATATAACCTAACCTAACCCAATCTAGCATCTCGGCGGTAATATTTGACCACATTCCTGGCTTGTTGGCCTCTACGTCTCCGTGGGACCTTTATATACATCAATAACATAATATAAGCTAGCCTAACCCAATCTAACATCTCGGCGGTAATATTTGACCACATTCCTGGCTTGTTGGCCTCTACGTCTCCGTGGGACATTTATATACATCAATAACGTAATATAACCTAACCTAACCCAATCTAACATCTCGGCGGTAATATTTGACATCATTCCTGGCGAGTTGGCCTCTACGTCTCCGTTGACCATCATATACATCAATAACGTAATATAACGTAACCTAACCCAACCTATCTTCTCGGCGGTTATATTTGACAACATTCCTGGCGAGTTGGCTTCTCCGTCTCCGTGGGACCTTTATATACATCAATAACGTAATATAACCTAACCTAACCCAACCTAACATCTCCGCGGTATTATTTGACAACATACCTGGCGAGTTGGCCTCCACGTCTCCGTGGGACCTTTATATACATCAATAACATAATATAAGCTAGCCTAACCTAATCTAACATTACGGCGGTAATATTTGACCACATTCCTGGCGAGTTGGCCTCTACGTCTCCGTGGGACCTTTATATATATCAATAACATAATATAAGCTAGCCTAACCCAATCTAACATCTCGGCGGTAATATTTGACCACATTCCTGGCTTGTTGGCCTCTACGTCTCCGTGGGACCTTTATATACATCAATAACGTAATATAACCTAACCTAACCCAATCTAACATCTCGGCGGTAATATTTGACATCATTCCTGGCGAGTTGGCCCCTACGTCTCCGTGGGACCTTCATATACATCAATAACGTAATATAACCTAACCTAACCCAATCTAGCATCTCGGCAGTAATGTTTGACCACATTCCTGGCGAGTTGGCCTCTACGTCTCTGTGGGACCTTTATATACATCAATAACGTAATTTAACCTAACCTAACCCAACCTAACATCTCGGCGGTAATATTTGACAACATTCCTGGCGAGTTGGCTTCTCCGTCCCCGTGGGACCTTTATATACATCAATGACGTAATATAACCTAACCTAACCCAACCTAACATCTCGGCGGTAATATTTGACGACATTCCTGGCGTGTTGTCCTCTACGTTTCCGTGGGACCTTTATATACTTCAATAACGTAATATAACCTAACCTAAATCAACCTATCATCTCGGCGATAATATTTGACAAGATTCCTGGCGAGTTGGCCTCTACGTCTCCGTGGGATCTTTATATACATCAATAACGAAATATAACCTAACCTAAATCAACCTACCATCTCGGCGATAATATTTGACATCATTCCTGGCGAGTTGGCCTCTACGTCTCCGTTGACCATCATATACATCAATAACGTAATATAACGTAACCTAACCCAACCTATCATCTCGGCGGTTATATTTGACAACATTCCTGGCGAGTTGGCTTCTCCGTCTCCGTGGGACCTTTATATACATGAATAACGTAATATAACATAACCTAACCCAACCTAACATCTCCGCGGTATTATTTGACAACATACCTGGCGAGTTGGCCTCCACGTCTCCGTGGGACCTTTATATACATCAGTAACATAATATAAGCTAGCCTAACCTAATCTAACATGACGGCGGTAATATTCGACCACATTCCTGGCGAGTTGGCCTCTACGTCTCCGTGGGACCTTTACATACATCAATAACGTAATGTAACCTAACCTAACCCAATCTAACATCTCGACGGTAATATTTCACATCATTCCTGGCGAGTTGGCCTCTACGTCTCCGTGAGGATTTTATATACATCAATAACGTAATATGACCTAACCTAACCCAACCTAACATCTCCGCGGTATTATTTGACAACATACCTGGCGAGTTGGCCTCCACGTCTCCGTGGAACCTTTATATACATCAATAACATAATATAAGCTAGCCTAACCCAATCTAACATATCGGCGGTAATATTTGACCACATTCCTGGCGAGTTGGCCTCTACGTCTCCGTGGGACCTTTATATACATCAATAACGTAATATAACCTAACCTAACCCAACCTAACATCTCGGCGGTAATATTTGACCACATTCCTGGCTTGTTGGCCTCTACGTCTCCGTGGGACCTTTATATACATCAATAACGTAATATAACCTAACCTAACCCAATCTAACATCTCGGCGGTAATATTTGACATCATTCCTGGCGAGTTGGCCTCTACGTCTCCGTTGACCATCATATACATCAATAACGTAATATAACGTAACCTAACCCAACCTATCTTCTCGGCGGTTATATTTGACAACATTCCTGGCGAGTTGGCTTCTCCGTCTCCGTGGGACCTTTATATACATCAATAACGTAATATAACCTAACCTAACCCAACCTAACATCTCCGCGGTATTATTTGACAACATACCTGGCGAGTTGGCCTCCACGTCTCCGTGGGACCTTTATATACATCAATAACATAATATAAGCTAGCCTAACCTAATCTAACATTACGGCGGTAATATTTGACCACATTCCTGGCGAGTTGGCCTCTACGTCTCCGTGGGACCTTTATATACATCAATAACGTAATATAACCTAACCAAACCCAACCTAACATCTCGGCGGTAATATTTGACCACATTCCTGGCTTGCTGACCTCTACGTCTCCGTGAGACATTTATATACATCTATAACGTAATATAACCTAACCTAACCCAACCTAACCTCTCGGTGGTAGTATTTGAAAACATTCCTAGCGAGTTGGCCTCTACGTCTCCGTGGGACCTTTATATACATCAATAACGTAATATAACCTAACCAAACCCAACCTAACATCTCGGCGGTAATATTTGACCACATTCCTGGCGAGTTGGCCTCTACGTCTCCGTTGACCTTCATATACATCAATAACGTAATATAACGTAACCTAACCCAACCTATCATCTCGGCGGTTATATTTGACAACATTCCTAGCGAGTTGGCTTCTCCTTCTCCGTGGGACCTTTATATACATCAATAACGTAATATAACCTAACCTAACCCAATCTAGGATCTCGGCGGTAATATTTGACCACATTCCTGGTTTGTTGACCTCTACATCTCCGTGAGGCCTTTATATACATCAATAACGTAATATAACCTAACCTAACCCACCCTAACATCTCCGCGGTATTATTTGATAATATACCTGGCGAGTTGGCCTCCACGTCTCCGTGGGACCTTTATATACATCTATAACGTAATGTAACCTAACCTAACCCAACCTAACATCTCGGCGGTAGTATTTGAAAACATTCCTAGCGAGTTGGCCTCTACGTCTCCGTGGGACCTTTATATACATCAATAACGTAATATAACCTAACCTAACCCAATCTAACATTTCGGCGGTAATATGTCACATCATTCCTGGCGAGTTGGCCTCTACGTCTCCGTTGACCTTCATATACATCAATAACGTAATATAACGTAACCTAACCCAATCTAACATCTCGACGGTAATATTTGACCACATTCCCGGCGAGTTGGCCTCTACGTCTCCATGGGACTTTTATATACATCAGAAACGTAATATAACCTAACCTAACCCAGCGTAACATCTCGGCGGTAATATTTGACAACATTCCTCGCGAGTTGGACCCTACGTCTCCGTGGGACCTTCATATACATCAATAACGTAATATAACCTAACCTAACCCAATCTAGCATCTCGGCAGTAATGTTTGACCACATTCCTGGCGAGTTGGCCTCTACGTCTCTGTGGGACCTTTATATACATCAATAACGTAATTTAACCTAACCTAACCCAACCTAACATCTCGGCGGTAATATTTGACAACATTCCTGGCGAGTTGGCTTCTCCGTCCCCGTGGGACCTTTATATACATCAATGACGTAATATAACCTAACCTAACCCAACCTAACATCTCGGCGGTAATATTTGACGACATTCCTGGCGTGTTGGCCTCTACGTTTCCGTGGGACCTTTATATACTTCAATAACGTAATATAACCTAACCTAAATCAACCTATCATCTCGGCGATAATATTTGACAAGATTCCTGGCGAGTTGGCCTCTACGTCTCCGTGGGATCTTTATATACATCAATAACGAAATATAACCTAACCTAAATCAACCTACCATCTCGGCGATAATATTTGACATCATTCCTGGCGAGTTGGCCTCTACGTCTCCGTTGACCATCATATACATCAATAACGTAATATAACGTAACCTAACCCAACCTATCATCTCGGCGGTTATATTTGACAACATTCCTGGCGAGTTGGCTTCTCCGTCTCCGTGGGACCTTTATATACATGAATAACGTAATATAACATAACCTAACCCAACCTAACATCTCCGCGGTATTATTTGACAACATACCTGGCGAGTTGGCCTCCACGTCTCCGTGGGACATTTATATACATCAGTAACATAATATAAGCTAGCCTAACCTAATCTAACATGACGGCGGTAATATTCGACCACATTCCTGGCGAGTTGGCCTCTACGTCTCCGTGGGACCTTTACATACATCAATAACGTAATGTAACCTAACCTAACCCAATCTAACATCTCGACGGTAATATTTCACATCATTCCTGGCGAGTTGGCCTCTACGTCTCCGTGAGGATTTTATATACATCAATAACGTAATATGACCTAACCTAACCCAACCTAACATCTCCGCGGTATTATTTGACGACATACCTGGCGAGTTGGCCTCCACGTCTCCGTGGAACCTTTATATACATCAATAACATAATATAAGCTAGCCTAACCCAATCTAACATATCGGCGGTAATATTTGACCACATTCCTGGCGAGTTGGCCTCTACGTCTCCGTGGGACCTTTATATACATCAATAACGTAATATAACCTAACCTAACCCAACCTAACATCTCGGCGGTAATATTTGACCACATTCCTGGCTTGTTGGCCTCTACGTCTCCGTGGGACCTTTATATACATCAATAACGTAATATAACCTAACCTAACCCAATCTAACATCTCGGCGGTAATATTTGACATCATTCCTGGCGAGTTGGCCTCTACGTCTCCGTTGACCATCATATACATCAATAACGTACTATAACGTAACCTAACCCAACCTATCATCTCGGCGGTTATATTTGACAACATTCCTGGCGAGTTGGCTTCTCCGTCTCCGTGCGACCTTTATATACATCAATAACGTAATATAACCTAACCTAACCCAACCTAACATCTCCGCGGTATTATTTGACAACATTCCTGGCTTGTTGGCCTCTACGTCTCCGTGAGGCCTTTATATACATCCATAACGTAATATAACCTAACCTAACCCAACCTAACATCTCCGCGGTATTATTTGATAACATACCTGGCGAGTTGGCTTCCACGTCTCCGTGGGACCTTTATATACATCTATAACGAAATATAACCTAACCTAAATTAACCTATCATCTCGGCGATAATATTTGACAAAATTCCTGGCGAGTTGGCCTCTACGTCTCCGTGGGATCTTTATATACATCAATAACGTAATATAACATAACCTAACCCAATCTAGCATCTCGGCGGTAATATTTGACCACATTCCTGGCTTGTTGGCCTCTACGTCTCCGTGAGACCTTTATATACATCTATAACTTAATATAACCTAACCTAACCCAAGCTAACTTCTCGGCGGTAATATTTGAAAACATACCTGGCGAGGTGGCCTCTACGTCTCCGTGGGATATTTATATACATCAATAACATAATATAAGCTAGCCTAACCCAACCTAACATCTCCGCGGTAATATTTGACAACATACCTGGCGAGTTGGCCTCTACGTCTCCGTGGGGCCTTCATATACATCAATAACGTAATATAACCTAACCTAGCTCAATCTAGCATCTCGGCGGTAATATTTGAAAACATTCCTGGCGAGTTGGCCTTTACGTCTCCGTGGGACCTTCACATACATCAATAACGTAATATAACCTAACCTAACCCAATCTAGCATCTCGGCGGTAATATTTGACCACATTCCTGGCTTGTTGGCCTCTACGTCTCCGTGGGACCTTTATATACATCAATAACATAATATAAGCTAGCCTAACCCAATCTAACGTCTCGGCGGTAATATTTGACCACATTCCTGGCTTGTTGGCCTCTACGTCTCCGTGGGACCTTTATATACATCAATAACGTAATATAACCTAACCTAATCCAATCTAACATCTCGGCGGTAATATTTGACATCATTCCTGGCGAGTTGGCCTCTACGTCTCCGTTGACCATCATATACATCAATAACGTAATATAACATAACCTAACCCAATCTAGCATCTCGGCGGTAATATTTGACCACATTCCTGGCTTGTTGGCCTCTACGTCTCCGTGAGACCTTTGTATACATCTATAACGTAATATAACCTAACCTAACCCAAGCTAACTTCTCGGCGGTAATATTTGAAAACATACCTGGCGAGGTGGCCTCTACGTCTCCGTGGGATATTTATATACATCAATAACATAATATAAGCTAGCCTAACCCAACCTAACATCTCCGCGGTAATATTTGAGAACATACCTGGCGAGTTGGCCTCTACGTCTCCGTTGGGCCTTCATATACATCAATAACGTAATATAACCTAACCTAACCCAATCTAGCATGTCGGCGGTAATATTTGACCACATTCCTGACTTGTTGGCCTCTACGTCTCCGTGGGATCTTTATATACATCAATAACGTAATATAACCTAACCTAACCCAACCTAACATCTCGGCGGTAATATTTGACAACATTCCTGGCGAGTTGGATTCTCCGTCCCCGTGGGACCTTTATATACATCAATGACGTAATATAACCTAACCTAACCCAACCTAACATCTCGGCGGCAATATTTGACGTCATTCCTGGCGAGTTGGCCTCTACGTTTCCGTGGGACCTTTATATACTTCAATAACGTAATATAACCTAACCTAAATCAACCTTTCATCTCGGCGATAATATTTGAAAACATTCCTGGCGAGTTGGCCTTTACGTCTCCGTGGGACCTTCACATACATCAATAACGTAATATAACCTAACCTAACCCAATCTAGCATCTCGGCGGTAATATTTGACCACATTCCTGGCTTGTTGGCCTCTACGTCTCCGTGGGACCTTTATATACATCAATAACATAATATAAGCTAGCCTAACCTAATCTAACATCTCGGCGGTAATATTTGACCACATTCCTGGCTTGTTGGCCTCTACGTCTCCGTGGGACCTTTATATACATCAATAACGTAATATAACCTAACCTAACCCAATCTAACATCTCGGCGGTAATATTTGACATCATTCCTGGCGAGTTGGCCTCTACGTCTCCGTTGACCATCATATACATCAATAACGTAATATAACCTAACCTAACCCAATCTAGGATCTCGGCGGTAATATTTGACCACATTCCTGGCTTGTTGGCCTCTACGTCTCCGTGAGGATTTTATATACATCAATAACGTAATATGACCTAACCTAACCCAACCTAACATCTCCGCGGTATTATTTGACAACATACCTGGCGAGTTGGCCTCCACGGCTCCGTGGGACCTTTATATACATCAATAACATAATATAAGCTAGCCTAACCCAATCTAACATATCGGCGGTAATATTTGACCACATTCCTGGCGAGTTGGCCTCTACGTCTCCGTGGGACCTTTATATACATCAATAACGTAATATAACCTAACCTAACCCAACCTAACATCTCGGCGGTAATATTTGACCACATTCCTGGCTTGTTGGCCTCTACGTCTCCGTGGGACCTTTATATACACCAATAACGTAATATAACCTAACCTAACCCAATCTAACATCTCGGCGGTAATATTTGACATCATTCCTGGCGAGTTGGCCTCTACGTCTCCGTTGACCATCATATACATCAATAACGTACTATAACGTAACCTAACCCAACCTATTATCTCGGCGGTTATATTTGACAACATTCCTGGCGAGTTGGCTTCTCCGTCTCCGTGCGACCTTTATATACATCAATAACGTAATATAACCTAACCTAACCCAACCTAACATCTCCGCGGTATTATTTGACAACATTCCTGGCTTGTTGGCCTCTACGTCTCCGTGAGGCCTTTATATACATCCATAACGTAATATAACCTAACCTAACCCAACCTAACATCTCCGCGGTATTATTTGAAAACATACCTGGCGAGTTGGCTTCCACGTCTCCGTGGGACCTTTATATACATCTATAACGAAATATAACCTAACCTAAATTAACCTATCATCTCGGCGATAATATTTGACAAGATTCCTGGCGAGTTGGCCTCTACGTCTCCGTGGGATCTTTATATACATCAATAACGTAATATAACATAACCTAACCCAATCTAGCATCTCGGCGGTAATATTTGACCACATTCCTGGCTTGTTGGCCTCTACGTCTCCGTGAGACCTTTATATACATCTATAACGTAATATAACCTAACCTAACCCAAGCTAACTTCTCGGCGGTAATATTTGAAAACATACCTGGCGAGGTGGCCTCTACGTCTCCGTGGGATATTTATATACATCAATAACATAATATAAGCTAGCCTAACCCAACCTAACATCTCCGCGGTAATATTTGACAACATACCTGGCGAGTTGTCCTCTACGTCTCCGTGGGGCCTTCATATACATCAATAACGTAATATAACCTAACCTAACTCAATCTAGCATCTCGGCGGTAATATTTGAAAACATTCCTGGCGAGTTGGCCTTTACGTCTCCGTGGGACCTTCACATACATCAATAACGTAATATAACCTAACCTAACCCAATCTAGCATCTCGGCGGTAATATTTGACCACATTCCTGGCTTGTTGGCCTCTACGTCTCCGTGGGACCTTTATATACATCAATAACATAATATAAGCTAGCCTAACCCAATCTAACATCTCGGCGGTAATATTTGACCACATTCCTGGCTTGTTGGCCTCTACGTCTCCGTGGGACCTTTATATACATCAATAACGTAATATAACGTAACCTAACCCAACCTATCATCTCGGCGGTTATATTTGACAACATTCCTGGCGAGTTGGCTTCTCCGTCTCCGTGGGACCTTTATATACATCAATAACGTAATATAACCTAACCTAACCCAACCTAACATCTCCGCGGTATTATTTGACAACATACCTGGCGAGTTGGCCTCCACGTCTCCGTGGGACCTTTATATACATCAATAACATAATATAAGCTAGCCTAACCTAATCTAACATCACGGCGGTAATATTTGACCACATTCCCGGCGAGTTGGCCTCTACGTCTCCGTGGGACCTTTATATACATCAATAACGTAATATAACCTAACCAAACCCAACCTAACATCTCGGCGGTAATATTTGACCACATTCCTGGCTTGCTGACCTCTACGTCTCCGTGAGACATTTATATACATCTATAACGTAATATAACCTAACCTAACCCAACCTAACATCTCGGTGGTAGTATTTGAAAACATTCCTAGCGAGTTGGCCTCTACGTCTCCGTGGGACCTTTATATACATCAATAACGTAATATAACCTAACCAAACCCAACCTAACATCTCGGCGGTAATATTTGACCACATTCCTGGCGAGTTGGCCTCTACGTCTCCGTTGACCTTCATATACATCAATAACGTAATATAACGTAACCTAACCCAACCTATCATCTCGGCGGTTATATTTGACAACATTCCTGGCGAGTTGGCTTCTCCTTCTCCGTGGGACCTTTATATACATCAATAACGTAATATAACCAAACCTAACCCAATCTAGGATCTCGGCGGTAATATTTGACCACATTCCTGGCTTGTTGACCTCTACGTCTCCGTGAGGCCTTTATATACATCAATAACGTAATATAACCTAACCTAACCCACCCTAACATCTCCGCGGTATTATTTGATAACATACCTGGCGAGTTGGCCTCCACGTCCCCGTGGGACCTTTATATACATCTATAACGTAATGTAACCTAACCTAACCCAACCTAACATCTCGGCGGTAGTATTTGAAAACATTCCTAGCGAGTTGGCCTCTACGTCTCCGTGGGACCTTTATATACATCAATAACGTAATATAACCTAACCTAACCCAATCTAACATTTCGGCGGTAATATGTCACATCATTCCTGGCGAGTTGGCCTCTACGTCTCCGTTGACCTTCATATACATCAATAACGTAATATAACGTAACCTAACCCAATCTAACATCTCGACGGTAATATTTGACCACATTCCCGGCGAGTTGGCCTCTACGTCTCCATGGGACTTTTATATACATCAGTAACGTAATATAACCTAACCTAACCCAGCGTAACATCTCGGCGGTAATATTTGACAACATTCCTGGCGAGTTGGCCTCTACGTCTCCGTGGGACCTTCATATACATCAATAACGTAATATAACCTAACCTAACCCAATCTAGCATCTCGGCAGTAATGTTTGACCACATTCCTGGCGAGTTGGCCTCTACGTCTCTGTGGGACCTTTATATACATCAATGACGTAATGTAACCTAACGTAACCCAACCTAACATCTCGGCGGTAATATTTGACGACATTCCTGGCGTGTTGGCCTCTACGTTTCCGTGGGACCTTTATATACTTCAATAACGTAATATAACCTAACCTAAATCAACCTATCATCTCGGCGATAATATTTGACAAGATTCCTGGCGAGTTGGCCTCTACGTTTCCGTGGGACCTTTATATACTTCAATAACGTAATATAACCTAACCTAAATCAACCTTTCATCTCGGCGATAATATTTGAAAACATTCCTGGCGAGTTGGCCTTTACGTCTCCGTGGGACCTTCACATACATCAATAACGTAATATAACCTAACCTAACCCAATCTAGCATCTCGGCGGTAATATTTGACCACATTCCTGGCTTGTTGGCCTCTACGTCTCCGTGGGACCTTTATATACATCAATAACATAATATAAGCTAGCCTAACCCAATCTAACATCTCGGCGGTAATATTTGACCACGTTCCTGGCTTGTTGGCCTCTACGTCTCCGTGGGACCTTTATATACATCAATAACGTAATATAACCTAACCTAACCCAATCTAACATCTCGGCGGTAATATTTGACATCATTCCTGGCGAGTTGGCCTCTACGTCTCCGTTGACCATCATATACATCAATAACGTAATATAACCTAACCTAACCCAATCTAGGATCTCGGCGGTAATATTTGACCACATTCCTGGCTTGTTGGCCTCTACGTCTCCGTGAGGATTTTATATACATCAATAACGTAATATGACCTAACCTAACCCAACCTAACATCTCCGCGGTATTATTTGACAACATACCTGGCGAGTTGGCCTCCACGGCTCCGTGGGACCTTTATATACATCAATAACATAATATAAGCTAGCCTAACCCAATCTAACATATCGGCGGTAATATTTGACCACATTCCTGGCGAGTTGGCCTCTACGTCTCCGTGGGACCTTTATATACATCAATAACGTACTATAACGTAACCTAACCCAACCTATCATCTCGGCGGTTATATTTGACAACATTCCTGGCGAGTTGGCTTCTCCGTCTCCGTGCGACCTTTATATACATCAATAACGTAATATAACCTAACCTAACCCAACCTAACATCTCCGCGGTATTATTTGACAACATTCCTGGCTTGTTGGCCTCTACGTCTCCGTGGGATATTTATATACATCAATAACATAATATAAGCTAGCCTAACCCAACCTAACATCTCCGCGGTAATATTTGACAACATACCTGGCGAGTTGGCCTCTACGTCTCCGTTGGGCCTTCATATACATCAATAACGTAATATAACCTAACCTAACCCAATCTAGCATCTCGGCGGTAATATTTGACCACATTCCTGACTTGTTGGCCTCTACGTCTCCGTGGGATCTATATACATCAATAACGTAATATAACCTAACCTAACCCAACCTAACATCTCGGCGGTAATATTTGACAACATTCCTGGCGAGTTGGCCTCCACGTCTCCGTGGGACCTTTATATACATCTATAACGTAATATAACCTAACCTAACCTAACCTAACATCTCGGCGGTAGTATTTGAAAACATTCCTAGCGAGTTGGCCTCTACGTCTCCGTGGGACCTTTATATACATCAATAACGTAATATAACCTAACCTAACCCAATCTAACATTTGGGCGGTAATATGTCACATCATTCCTGGCGAGTTGGCCTCTACGTCTCCGTTGACCTTCATATACATCAATAACGTAATATAACGTAACCTAACCCAATCTAACATCTCGACGGTAATATTTGACCACATTCCTGGCGAGTTGGCCTCTACGTCTCCGTGGGACCTTCATATACATCAATAACGTAATATAACCTAACCTAACCCAATCTAGCATCTCGGCAGTAATGTTTGACCACATTCCTGGCGAGTTGGCCTCTACGTCTCTGTGGGACCTTTATATACATCAATGACGTAATGTAACCTAACCTAACCCAACCTAACATCTCGGCGGTAATATTTGACGACATTCCTGGCGTGTTGGCCTCTACGTTTCCGTGGGACCTTTATATACTTCAATAACGTAATATAACCTAACCTAAATCAACCTATCATCTCGGCGATAATATTTGACAAGATTCCTGGCGAGTTGGCCTCTACGTCTCCGTGGGATCTTTATATACATCAATAACGAAATATAACCTAACCTAAATCAACCTACCATCTCGGCGATAATATTTGACAAGATTCCTGGCGAGTTGGCCTCTACGTCTCCGTGGGATCTTTATATACATCAATAACGTAATATAACATAACCTAACCCTATCGAACAACTCGGCGGTAATATTTGACCACATTCCTGGCTAGTTGGCCTCAACGTCTCCGAGGGACCTTCATATACACCAATAACGAAATATAACCTAACCTATCCTAACCTATCATCTCGGCGGTAACATTTGACAACATTCTCGGCCAGTTGGCCTCTACGTCTCCGTGGGACCTTTATATACATCAGTAACGTAATATATCCTAACCTAACCCAACGTAACTTCTCGGCGGTAATATTTGAAAACATTCCTGGCGAGTTGGCCTTTACGTCTCCGTGGGACCTTCACATACATCAATAACGTAATATAACCTAACCTAACCCAATCTAGCATCTCGGCGGTAATATTTGACCACATTCCTGGCTTGTTGGCCTCTACATCTCCGTGGCACCTTTATATACATCAATAACGTAATATAACCTAACCTAACCCAATCTAACATCTCGGCGGTAATATTTGACCACATTCCTGGCTTGTTGGCCTCTACGTCTCCGTGGGACCTTTATATACATCAATAACGTAATATAACCTAACCTAACCCAATCTAACATCTCGGCGGTAATATTTGACATCATTCCTGGCGAGTTGGCCTCTACGTCTCCGTTGACCATCATATACATCAATAACGTACTATAACGTAACCTAACCCAACCTATCATCTCGGCGGTTATATTTGACAACATTCCTGGCGAGTTGGCTTCTCCGTCTCCGTGCGACCTTTATATACATCAATAACGTAATATAACCTAACCTAACCCAACCTAACATCTCCGCGGTATTATTTGACAACATTCCTGGCTTTTTGGCCTCTACGTCTCCGTGAGGCCTTTATATACATCCATAACGTAATATAACCTAACCTAACCCAACCTAACATCTCCGCGGTATTATTTGATAACATACCTGGCGAGTTGGCTTCCACGTCTCCGTGGGACCTTTATATACATCTATAACGAAATATAACCTAACCTAAATTAACCAATCATCTCGGCGATAATATTTGACAAGATTCCTGGCGAGTTGGCCTCTACGTCTCCGTGGGATCTTTATATACATCAATAACGTAATATAACATAACCTAACCCAATCTAGCATCTCGGCGGTAATATTTGACCACATTCCTGGCTTGTTGGCCTCTACGTCTCCGTGAGACCTTTATATACATCTATAACGTAATATAACCTAACCTAACCCAAGCTAACTTCTCGGCGGTAATATTTGAAAACATACCTGGCGAGGTGGCCTCTACGTCTCCGTGGGATATTTATATACATCAATAACATAATAGAAGCTAGCCTAACCCAACCTAACATCTCCGCGGTAATATTTGACAACATACCTGGCGAGTTGGCCTCTACGTCTCCGTGGGGCCTTCATATACATCAATAACGTAATATAACGTAACCTAACCCAATCTAACATCTCGACGGTAATATTTGACCACATTCCTGGCGAGTTGGCCTCTACGTCTCCGTGGGACCTTCATATACATCAATAACGTAATATAACCTAACCTAACCCAATCTAGCATCTCGGCAGTAATGTTTGACCACATTCCTGGCGAGTTGGCCTCTACGTCTCTGTGGGACCTTTATATACATCAATGACGTAATGTAACCTAACCTAACCCAACCTAACATCTCGGCGGTAATATTTGACGACATTCCTGGCGTGTTGGCCTCTACGTTTCCGTGGGACCTTTATATACTTCAATAACGTAATATAACCTAACCTAAATCAACCTATCATCTCGGCGATAATATTTGACAAGATTCCTGGCGAGTTGGCCTCTACGTCTCCGTGGGATCTTTATATACATCAATAACGAAATATAACCTAACCTAAATCAACCTACCATCTCGGCGATAATATTTGACAAGATTCCTGGCGAGTTGGCCTCTACGTCTCCGTGGGATCTTTATATACATCAATAACGTAATATAACATAACCTAACCCTATCGAACAACTCGGCGGTAATATTTGACCACATTCCTGGCTAGTTGGCCTCAACGTCTCCGAGGGACCTTCATATACACCAATAACGAAATATAACCTAACCTATCCTAACCTATCATCTCGGCGGTAACATTTGACAACATTCTCGGCCAGTTGGCCTCTACGTCTCCGTGGGACCTTTATATACATCAGTAACGTAATATATCCTAACCTAACCCAACGTAACTTCTCGGCGGTTATATTTGACAACATTCCTGGCGAGTTGGCTTCTCCGTCTCCGTGGGACCTTTATATACATCAATAACGTAATATAACATAACCTAACCCAACCTAACATCTCCGCGGTATTATTTGACAACATACCTGGCGAGTTGGCCTCCACGTCTCCGTGGGACCTTTATATACATCAATAACATAATATAAGCTAGCCTAACCCAATCTAGCATCTCGGCGGTAATATTTGACCACATTCCTGGCTTGTTGGCCTCTACATCTCCGTGGCACCTTTATATACATCAATAACGTAATATAACCTAACCTAACCCAATCTAACATCTCGGCGGTAATATTTGACCACATTCCTGGCTTGTTGGCCTCTACGTCTCCGTGGGACCTTTATATACATCAATAACGTAATATAACCTAACCTAACCCAATCTAACATCTCGGCGGTAATATTTGACATCATTCCTGGCGAGTTGGCCTCTACGTCTCCGTTGACCATCATATACATCAATAACGTACTATAACGTAACCTAACCCAACCTATCATCTCGGCGGTTATATTTGACAACATTCCTGGCGAGTTGGCTTCTCCGTCTCCGTGCGACCTTTATATACATCAATAACGTAATATAACCTAACCTAACCCAACCTAACATCTCCGCGGTATTATTTGACAACATTCCTGGCTTTTTGGCCTCTACGTCTCCGTGAGGCCTTTATATACATCCATAACGTAATATAACCTAACCTAACCCAACCTAACATCTCCGCGGTATTATTTGATAACATACCTGGCGAGTTGGCTTCCACGTCTCCGTGGGACCTTTATATACATCTATAACGAAATATAACCTAACCTAAATTAACCAATCATCTCGGCGATAATATTTGACAAGATTCCTGGCGAGTTGGCCTCTACGTCTCCGTGGGATCTTTATATACATCAATAACGTAATATAACATAACCTAACCCAATCTAGCATCTCGGCGGTAATATTTGACCACATTCCTGGCTTGTTGGCCTCTACGTCTCCGTGAGACCTTTATATACATCTATAACGTAATATAACCTAACCTAACCCAAGCTAACTTCTCGGCGGTAATATTTGAAAACATACCTGGCGAGGTGGCCTCTACGTCTCCGTGGGATATTTATATACATCAATAACATAATAGAAGCTAGCCTAACCCAACCTAACATCTCCGCGGTAATATTTGACAACATACCTGGCGAGTTGGCCTCTACGTCTCCGTGGGGCCTTCATATACATCAATAACGTAATATAACCTAACCTAACCCAATCTAGCATCTCGGCGGTAATATTTGACCACATTCCTGGCTTGTTGGCCTCTACGTCTCCGTGGGATCTTTATATACATCAATAACGTAACATAACCTAACCTAACCCAACCTAACATCTCGGCGGTAATATTTGACAACATTCCTGGCGAGTTGGCTTCTCCGTCCCCGTGGGACCAATATATACATCAATGACGTAATATAACCTAACCTAACCCAACCTAACATCTCGGCGGTAATATTTGACGACATTCCTGGCGAGTTGGCTTCTACGTTTCCGTGGGACCTTTATATACTTCAATAACGTAATATAACTCAACCTAAATCAACCTTTCATCTCGGCGATAATATTTGAAAACATTCCTGGCGAGTTGGCCTTTACGTCTCCGTGGGACCTTCACATTCATCAATAACGTAATATAACCTAACCTAACCCAATCTAGCATCTCGGCGGTAATATTTGACCACATTCCTGGCTTGTTGGCCTCTACGTCTCCGTGGGACCTTTATGTACATCAATAACGTAATATAACCTAACCTAACCCAATCTAACATCTCGGCGGTAATATTTGACCACATTCCTGGCGAGTTGGCCTCTACGTCTCCGTTGACCATCATATACATCAATAACGTAATATAACCTAACCTAACCCAACCTAACATCTCGGAGGTAATATTTGAAAACATTCTTGGCGAGTTGGCCTCTACGTCTCCGTGGGACCTTCATATACATCAATAACGTAATATAACCTAACCTAACCCAATCTAGGATCTCGGCGGTAATATTTGACCACATTCCTGGCTTGTTGGCCTCTACGTCTCCGTGAGGATTTTATATACATCAATAACGTAATATGACCTAACCTAACCCAACCTAACATCTCCGCGGTATTATTTGACAACATACCTGGCGAGTTGGCCTCCACGTCTCCGTGGGACCTTTATATACATCAATAACATAATATAAGCTAGCCTAACCCAATCTAACATATCGGCGGTAATATTTGACCACATTCCTGGCGAGTTGGCCTCTACGTCTCCGTGGGACCTTTATATACATCAATAACGTAATATAACCTAACCTAACCCAATCTAACATCTCGGCGGTAATATTTGACATCATTCCTGGCGAGTTGGCCTCTACGTCTCCGTTGACCATCATATACATCAATAACGTAATATAACGTAACCTAACACAACCTATCATCTCGGCGGTTATATTTGACAACATTCCTGGCGAGTTGCCTTCTCCGTCTCCGTGGGACCTTTATATACATCAATAACGTAATATAACCTAACCTAACCCAACCTAACATATCCGCGGTATTATTTGACAACATACCTGGCGAGTTGGACTCCACGTCTCCGAGGGACCTTTATATACATCAATAACATAATATAAGCTAGCCTAACCTAATCTAACATCTCGGCGGTAATATTTGACCACATTCCTGGCGAGTTGGCCTCTACGTCTCCGTGGGACCTTTATATACATCAATAACGTAATATAACCTAACCTAACCCAACCTAACATCTCGGCGGTAGTATTTGAAAACATTCCTAGCGAGTTGGCCTCTACGTCTCCGTGGGACCTTTATATACATCAATAACGTACTATAACCTAACCTAAATCAACCTATCATCTCGGCGATAATATTTGACAAGATTCCTGGCGAGTTGGCCTCTACGTCTCCGTGGGATCTTTATATACATCAATAACGAAATATAACCTAACCTAAATCAACCTACCATCTCGGCGATAATATTTGACAAGATTCCTGGCGAGTTGGACTCTACGTCTCCGTGGGATCTTTATATACATCAATAACGTAATATAACATAACCTAACCCTATCGAACAACTCGGCGGTAATATTTGACCACATTCCTGGCTAGTTGGACTCAACGTCTCCGAGGGACCTTCATATACACCAATAACGAAATATAACCTAACCTATCCTAACCTATCATCTCGGCGGCAACATTTGACAACATTCTCGGCGAGTTGGCCTTTACGTCTCCGTGGGACCTTTATATACATCAGTAACGTAATATATCCTAACCTAACCCAACGTAACTTCTCCGCGGTAATATTTGAAAACATTCCTGGCGAGTTGGCCTTTACGTCTCCGTGGGACCTTCACATACATCAATAACGTAATATAACCTAACCTAACCCAATCTAGCATCTCGGCGGTAATATTTGACCACATTCCTGGCTTGTTGGCCTCTACGTCTCCGTGGGACCTTTATATACATCAATAACATAATATAAGCTAGCCTAACCCAATCTAACATCTCGGCGGTAATATTTGACCACATTCCTGGCTTGTTGGCCTCTACGTCTCCGTGGGACCTTTATATACATCAATAACGTAATATAACCTAACCTAACCCAATCTAACATCTCGGCGGTTATATTTGACAACATTCCTGGCGAGTTGGCTTCTCCGTCTCCGTGGGACCTTTATATACATCAATAACGTAATATAACATAACCTAACCCAACCTAACATCTCCGCGGTATTATTTGACAACATACCTGGCGAGTTGGCCTCCACGTCTCCGTGGGACCTTTATATACATCAATAACATAATATAAGCTAGCCTAACCTAATCTAACATCACGGCGGTAATATTTGACCACATTCCTGGCGAGTTGGCCTCTACGTCTCCGTGGGACCTTTATATACATCAATAACGTAATATAACCTAACCTAAGCCAATCTAGGATCTCGGCGGTAATATTTGACCACATTCCTGGCTTGTTGGCCTCTACGTCTCCGTGAGGATTTTATATACATCAATAACGTAATATGACCTAACCTAACCCAACCTAACATCTCCGCGGTATTATTTGACAACATACCTGGCGAGTTGGCCTCCACGTCTCCGTGGGACCTTTATATGCATCAATAACATAATATAAGCTAGCCTAACCCAATCTAACATATCGGCCGTAATATTTGACCACATTCCTGGCGAGTTGGCCTCTACGTCACCGTGGGACCTTTATATACGTCAATAACGTAATATAACCTAACCTAACCCAATCTAACATCTCGGCGGTAATATTTGACCACATTCCTGGCTTGTTGGCCTCTACGTCTCCGTGGGACCTTTATATACATCAATAACGTAATATAACCTAACCTAACCCAATCTAACATCTCGGCGGTAATATTTGACAAAATTCCTGGCGAGTTGGCCTCTACGTCTCGGTTTGACCTTCATATACATCAATAACGTAATATAACCTAACCTAACCCAACCTAACATCTCGGAGGTAATATTTGAAAACATTCTTGGCGAGTTGGCCTCTACGTCTCCGTGGGACCTTCATATACATCAATAACGTAATATAACCTAACCTAACCCAATCTAGGATCTCGGCGGTAATATTTGACCACATTCCTGGCTTGTTGGCCTCTACGTCTCCGTGAGGATTTTATATACATCAATAACGTAATATGACCTAACCTAACCCAACCTAACATCTCCGCGGTATTATTTGACAACATACCTGGCGAGTTGGCCTCCACGTCTCCGTGGGACCTTTATATACATCAATAACATAATATAAGCTAGCCTAACCCAATCTAACATCTCGGCGGTAATATTTGACCACATTCCTGGCGAGTTGGCCTCTACGTCTCCGTGGGACCTTTATATGCATCAATAACATAATATAAGCTAGCCTAACCTAATCTAACATCACGGCGGTAATATTTGACCACATTCCTGGCGAGTTGGCCTCTACGTCTCCGTGGGACCTTTATATACATCAATAACGTAATATAACCTAACCTAACCCAATCTAGCATCTCGGCGGTAATATTTGACCACATTCCTGGCTTGTTGGCCTCTACGTCTCCGTGGGACCTTTATATACATCAATAACATAATATAAGCTAGCCTAACCCAATCTAACATCTCGGCGGTAATATTTGGCCACATTCCTGGCTTGTTGGCCTCTACGTCTCCGTGGGACCTTTATATACATCAATAACGTAATATAACCTAACCTAACCCAATCTAACATCTCGGCGGTAATATTTGACAAAATTCCTGGCGAGTTGGCCTCTACGTCTCGGTTTGACCTTCATATACATCAATAACGTAATATAACCTAACCTAACACAATCTAACATCTCGGAGGTAATATTTGAAAACATTCCTGGCTTGTTGGCCTCTACGTCTCCGTGGGACCTTTATATACATCAATGACGTAATATAACCTAACCTAACCCAACCTAACATCTCGGCGGTAATATTTGACGACATTCCTGGCGAGTTGGCCTCTACGTTTCCGTGGGACCTTTATATACCTCAATAACGTAATATAACCTAACCTAAATCAACCTTTCATCCCGGCGATAATATTTGAAAACATTACTGGCGAGTTGGCCTTTACGTCTCCGTGGGACCTTCACATACATCAATAACGTAATATAACCTAACCTAACCCAATCTAGCATCTCGGCGGTAATATTTGACCACATTCCTGGCTTGTTGGCCTCTACGTCTCCGTGGGACCTTTATATACATCAATAACATAATATAAGCTAGCCTAACCCAATCTAACATCTCGGCGGTAATATTTGACCACATTCCTGGCTTGTTGGCCTCTACGTCTCCGTGGGACCTTTATATACATCAATAACGTAATATAACCTAACCTAACTCAATCTAACATCTCGGCGGTAATATTTGACAAAATTCCTGGCGAGTTGGCCTCTACGTCTCGGTTTGACCTTCATATACATCAATAACGTAATATAACCTAACCTAACCCAACCTAACATCTCGGAGGTAATATTTGAAAACATTCTTGGCGAGTTGGCCTCTACGTCTCCGTGGGACCTTCATATACATCAATAACGTAATATAACCTAACCTAACCCAATCTAGGATCTCGGCGGTAATATTTGACCACATTCCTGGCTTGTTGGCCTCTACGTCTCCGTGAGGATTTTATATACATCAATAACGTAATATGACCTAACCTAACCCAACCTAACATCTCCGCGGTATTATTTCACAACATACCTGGCGAGTTGGCCTCCACGTCTCCGTGGGACCTTTATATACATCAATAACATAATATAAGCTAGCCTAACCCAATCTAACATATCGGCGGTAATATTTGACCACATTCCTGGCGAGTTGGCCTCTACGTCTCCGTGGGACCTTTATATACATCAATAACGTAATATAACCTAACCTAACCCAATCTAACATCTCGGCTGTAATATTTGACATCATTCCTGGCGAGTTGGCCTCTACGTCTCCGTTGACCATCATATACATCAATAACGTAATATAACGTAACCTAACACAACCTATCATCTCGGCGGTTAAATTTGACAACATTCCTGGCGAGTTGCCTTCTCCGTCTCCGTGGGACCTTTATATACATCAATAACGTAATATAACCTAACCTAACCCAACCTAACATATCCGCGGTATTATTTGACAACATACCTGGCGAGTTGGACTCCACGTCTCCGAGGGACCTTTATATACATCAATAACGTAATATAACCTAACCTAACCCAACCTAACATCTCGGCGGTAATATTTGACCACATTCCTGGCTTGCTGACCTCTACGTCTCCGTGAGACCTTTATATACATCTATAACGTAATATAACCTAACCTAACCCAACCTAACATCTCGGCGGTAGTATTTGAAAACATTCCTAGCGAGTTGGCCTCTACGTCTCCGTGGGATCTTTATATACATCAATAACGTAATATAACATAACCTAACCCTATCGAACAACTCGGCGGTAATATTTGACCACATTCCTGGCTAGTTGGACTCAACGTCTCCGAGGGACCTTCATATACACCAATAACGAAATATAACCTAACCTATCCTAACCTATCATCTCGGCGGTAACATTTGACAACATTCTCGGCGAGTTGGCCTCTACGTCTCCGTGGGACCTTTATATACATCAGTAACGTAATATATCCTAACGTAACCCAACGTAACTTCTCGGCGGTAATATTTGAAAACATTCCTGGCGAGTTGGCCTTTACGTCTCCGTGGGACCTTCACATACATCAATAACGTAATATAACCTAACCTAACCCAATCTAGCATCTCGGCAGTAATATTTGACCACATTCCTGGCTTGTTGGCCTCTACGTCTCCGTGGGACCTTTATATACATCAATAACATAATATAAGCTAGCCTAACCCAATCTAACATCTCGGCGGTAATATTTGACCACATTGCTGGCTTGTTGGACTCTACGTCTCCGTGGGACCTTTATATACATCAATAACGTAATATAACCTAACCTAAACCAATCTAACATCTCGGCGGTTATATTTGACAACATTCCTGGCGAGTTGGCTTCTCCGTCTCCGTGGGACCTTTATATACATCAATAACGTAATATAACATAACCTAACCCAACCTAACATCTCCGCGGTATTATTTGACAACATACCTGGCGAGTTGGCCTCCACGTCTCCGTGGGACCTTTATATACATCAATAACATAATATAAGCTAGCCTAACCTAATCTAACATCACGGCAGTAATATTTGACCACATTCCTGGCGAGTTGGCCTCTACGTCTCCGTGGGACCTTTATATACATCAATAACGTAATATAACCTAACCTAACCCAATCTAACATCTCGGCGGTAATATTTGACCACATTCCTGGCTTGTTGGCCTCTACGTCTCCGTGGGACCTTTATATACATCAATAACGTAATATAACCTAACCTAACCCAATCTAACATCTCGGCGGTAATATTTGACAAAATTCCTGGCGAGTTGGCCTCTACGTCTCGGTTTGACCTTCATATACATCAATAACGTAATATAACCTAACCTAACCCAACCTAACATCTCGGAGGTAATATTTGAAAACATTCTTGGCGAGTTGGCCTCTACGTCTCCGTGGGACCTTCATATACATCAATAACGTAATATAACCTAACCTAACCCAATCTAGGATCTCGGCGGTAATATTTGACCACATTCCTGGCTTGTTGGCCTCTACGTCTCCGTGAGGATTTTATATACATCAATAACGTAATATGACCTAACCTAACCCAACCTAACATCTCCGCGGTATTATTTGACAACATACCTCGCGAGTTGGCCTCCACGTCTCCGTGGGATCTTTATATACATCAATAACATAATATAAGCTAGCCTAACCCAATCTAACATCTCGGCGGTAATATTTGACCACATTCCTGGCTTGTTGGCCTCTACGTCTCCGTGGGACCTTTATATACATCAATGACGTAATATAACCTAACCTAACCCAACCTAACATCTCGGCGGTAATATTTGACGACATTCCTGGCGAGTTGGCCTCTACGTTTCCGTGGGACCTTTATATACCTCAATAACGTAATATAACCTAACCTAAATCAACCTTTCATCTCGGCGATAATATTTGAAAACATTACTGGCGAGTTGGCCTTTACGTCTCCGTGGGACCTTCACATACATCAATAACGTAATATAACCTAACCTAACCCAATCTAATATCTCGGCGGTAATATTTGACAAAATTCCTGGCGAGTTGGCCTCTACGTCTCGGTTTGACCTTCATATACATCAATAACGTAATATAACCTAACCTAACCCAACCTAACATCTCGGAGGTAATATTTGAAAACATTCTTGGCGAGTTGGCCTCTACGTCTCCGTGGGACCTTCATATACATCAATAACGTAATATAACCTATCCTAACCCAATCTAGGATCTCGGCGGTAATATTTGACCACATTCCTGGCTTGTTGGCCTCTACGTCTCCGTGAGGATTTTATATACATCAATAACGTAATATGACCTAACCTAACCCAACCTAACATCTCCGCGGTATTATTTGACAACATACCTGGCGAGTTGGCCTCCACGTCTCCGTGGGACCTTTATATACATCAATAACATAATATAAGCTAGCCTAACCCAATCTAACATATCGGCGTTAATATTTGACCACATTCCTGGCGAGTTGGCCTCTACGTCTCCGTGGGACCTTTATATACATCAATAACGTAATATAACCTAACCTAACCCAATCTAACATCTCGGCGGTAATATTTGACATCATTCCTGGCGAGTTGGCCTCTACGTCTCCGTTGACCATCATATACATCAATAACGTAATATAACGTAACCTAACACAACCTATCATCTCGGCGGTTATTTTTGACAACATTCCTGGCGAGTTGCCTTCTCCGTCTCCGTGGGACCTTTATATACATCAATAACATAATATAACCTAACCTAACCCAACCTAACATATCCGCGGTATTATTTGACAACATACCTGGCGAGTTGGACTCCACGTCTCCGAGGGACCTTTATATACATCAATAACATAATATAAGCTAGCCTAACCTAATCTAACATCTCGGCGGTAATATTTGACCACATTCCTGGCGAGTTGGCCTCTACGTCTCCGTGGGACCTTTATATACATCAATAACGTAATATAACCTAACCTAACCCAACCTAACATCTCGGCGGTAATATTTGACCACATTCCTGGCTTGCTGACCTCTACGTCTCCGTGAGACCTTTATATACATCTATAACGTAATATAACCTAACCTAACCCAACCTAACATCTCGGCGGTAGTATTTGAAAACATTCCTAGCGAGTTGGCCTCTACGTCTCCGTGGGACCTTTATATACATCAATAACGTAATATAACCTAACCAAAATCAACCTATCATCTCGGCGATAATATTTGACAAGATTCCTGGCGAGTTGGCCTCTACGTCTCCGTGGGATCTTTATATACATCAATAACGAAATATAACCTAACCTAAATCAACCTACCATCTCGGCGATAATATTTGACAAGATTCCTGGCGAGTTGGCCTCTACGTCTCCGTGGGATCTTTATATACATCAATAACGTAATATAACATAACCTAACCCTATCGAACAACTCGGCGGTAATATTTGACCACATTCCTGGCTAGTTGGACTCAACGTCTCCGAGGGACCTTCATATACACCAATAACGAAATATAACCTAACCTATCCTAACCTATCATCTCGGCGGTAACATTTGACAACATTCTCGGCGAGTTGGCCTCTACGTCTCCGTGGGACCTTTATATACATCAGTAACGTAATATATCCTAACCTAACCCAACGTAACTTCTCGGCGGTAATATTTGAAAACATTCCTGGCGAGTTGGCCTTTACGTCTCCGTCGGACCTTCACATACATCAATAACGTAATATAACCTAACCTAACCCAATCTAGCATCTCGGCGGTAATATTTGACCACATTCCTGGCTTGTTGGCCTCTAAGTCTCCGTGGGACCTTTATATACATCAATAACATAATATAAGCTAGCCTAACCCAATCTAACATCTCGGCGGTAATATTTGACCACATTCCTGGCTTGTTGGCCTCTACGTCTCCGTGGGACCTTTATATACATCAATAACGTAATATAACCTAACCTAACCCAATCTAACATCTCGGCGGTTATATTTGACAACATTCCTGGCGAGTTGGCTTCTCCGTCTCCGTGGGACCTTTATATACATCAATAACGTAATATAACATAACCTAACCCAACCTAACATCTCCGCGGTATTATTTGACAACATACCTGGCGAGTTGGCCTCCACGCCTCCGTGGGACCTTTATATACATCAATAACATAATATAAGCTAGCCTAACCTAATCTAACATCACGGCGGTAATATTTGACCACATTCCTGGCGAGTTGGCCTCTACGTCTCCGTGGGACCTTTATATACATCAATAACGTAATATAACCTAACCTAAGCCAATCTAGGATCTCGGCGGTAATATTTGACCACATTCCTGGCTTGTTGGCCTCTACGTCTCCGTGAGGATTTTATATACATCAATAACGTAATATGACCTAACCTAACCCAACCTAACATCTCCGCGGTATTATTTGACAACATACCTGGCGTGTTGGCCTCCACGTCTCCGTGGGACCTTTATATACATCAATAACATAATATAAGCTAGCCTAACCCAATCTAACATATCGGCGGTAATATTTGACCACATTCCTGGCGAGTTGGCCTCTACAACTCCGTGGGACCTTTATATACATCAATAACGTAATATAACCTAACCTAACCCAATCTAACATCTCGGCGGTAATATTTGACCACATTCCTGGCTTGTTGGCCTCTACGTCTCCGTGGGACCTTTATATACATCAATAACGTAATATAACCTAACCTAACCCAATCTAACATCTCGGCGGTAATATTTGACAAAATTCCTGGCGAGTTGGCCTCTACGTCTCGGTTTGACCTTCATATACATCAATAACGTAATATAACCTAACCTAACCCAACCTAACATCTCGGAGGTAATATTTGAAAACATTCTTGGCGAGTTGGCCTCTACGTCTCCGTGGGACCTTCATATACATCAATAACGTAATATAACCTAACCTAACCCAATCTAGGATCTCGGCGGTAATATTTGACCACATTCCTGGCTTGTTGGCCTCTACGTCTCCGTGAGGATTTTATATACATCAATAACGTAATATGACCTAACCTAACCCAACCTAACATCTCCGCGGTATTATTTGACAACATACCTGGCGAGTTGGCCTCTACGTCTCCGTGGGACCTTTATATACATCAATAACGTAATATAACCTAACCTAACCCAATCTAACATCTCGGCGGTAATATTTGACATCATTCCTGGCGAGTTGGCCTCTACGTCTCCGTTGACCATCATATACATCAATAACGTAATATAACGTAACCTAACACAACCTATCATCTCGGCGGTTATATTTGACAACATTCCTGGCGAGTTGCCTTCTCCGTCTCCGTGGGACCTTTATATACATCAATAACGTAATATAACCTAACCTAACCCAACCTAACATATCCGCGGTATTATTTGACAACATACCTGGCGAGTTGGACTCCACGTCTCCGAGGGACCTTTATATACATCAATAACATAATATAAGCTAGCCTAACCTAATCTAACATCTCGGCGGTAATATTTGACCACATTCCTGGCGAGTTGGCCTCTACGTCTCCGTGGGACCTTTATATACATCAATAACGTAATATAACCTAACCTAACCCAACCTAACATCTCGGCGGTAATATTTGACCACATTCCTGGCTTGCTGACCTCTACGTCTCCGTGAGACCTTTATATACATCTATAACGTAATATAACCTAACCAAACCCAACCTAACATCTCGGCGGTAGTATTTGAAAACATTCCTAGCGAGTTGGCCTCTACGTCTCCGTGGGACCTTTATATACATCAATAACGTAATATAACCTAACCTAAATCAACCTATCATCTCGGCGATAATATTTGACAAGATTCCTGGCGAGTTGGCCTCTACGTCTCCGTGGGATCTTTATATACATCAATAACGAAATATAACCTAACCTAAATCAACCTACCATCTCGGCGATAATATTTGACAAGATTCCTGGCGAGTTGGCCTCTACGTCTCCGTGGGATCTTTATATACATCAATAACGTAATATAACATAACATAACCCTATCGAACAACTCGGCGGTAATATTTGACCACATTCCTGGCTAGTTGGACTCAACGGCTCCGAGGGACCTTCATATACACCAATAACGAAATATAACCTAACCTATCCTAACCTATCATCTCGGCGGTAACATTTGACAACATTCTCGGCGAGTTGGCCTCTACGTCTCCGTGGGACCTTTATATACATCAGTAACGTAATATATCCTAACCTAACCCAACGTAACTTCTCGGCGGTAATATTTGAAAACATTCCTGGCGAGTTGGCCTTTACGTCTCCGTGGGACCTTCACATACATCAATAACGTAATATAACCTAACCTAACCCAATCTAGCATCTCGGCGGTAATATTTGACCACATTCCTGGCTTGTTGGCCTCTACGTCTCCGTGGGACCTTTATATACATCAATAACATAATATAAGCTAGCCTAAACCAATCTAACATCTCGGCGGTAATATTTGACCACATTCCTGGCTTGTTGGCCTCTACGTCTCCGTGGGACCTTTATATACATCAATAACATAATATAACCTAACCTAACCCAATCTAACATCTCGGCGGTTATATTTGACAACATTCCTGGCGAGTTGGCTTCTCCGTCTCCGTGGGACCTTTATATACATCAATAACGTAATATAACATAACCTAACCCAACCTAACATCTCCGCGGTATTATTTGACAACATACCTGGCGAGTTGGCCTCCACGTCTCCGTGGGACCTTTATATACATCAATAACATAATATAAGCTAGCCTAACCTAATCTAACATCACGGCGGTAATATTTGACCACATTCCTGGCGAGTTGGCCTCTACGTCTCCGTGGGACCTTTATATACATCAATAACGTAATATAACCTAACCTAAGCCAATCTAGGATCTCGGCGGTAATATTTGACCACATTCCTGGCTTGTTGGCCTCTACGTCTCCGTGGGACCTTTATATACATCAATAACGTAATATAACCTAACCTAACCCAACCTAACATCTCGGAGGTAATATTTGAAAACATTCTTGTCGAGTTGGCCTCTACGTCTCCGTGGGACCTTCATATACATCAATAACGTAATATAACCTAACCTAACCCAATCTAGGATCTCGGCGGTAATATTTGACCACATTCCTGGCTTGTTGGCCTCTACGTCTCCGTGAGGATTTTATATACATCAATAACGTAATATGACCTAACCTAACCCAACCTAACATCTCCGCGGTATTATTTGACAACATACCTGGCGAGTTGGCCTCCACGTCTCCGTGGGACCTTTATATACATCAATAACATAATATAAGCTAGCCTAACCCAATCTAACATCTCGGCGGTAATATTTGACCACATTCCTGGCTTGTTGGCCTCTACGTCTCCGTGGGACCTTTATATACATCAATAACGTAATATAACCTAACCTAACCCAATCTAACATCTCGGCGGTTATATTTGACAACATTCCTGGCGAGTTGGCTTCTCCGTCTCCGTGGGACCTTTATATACATCAATAACGTAATATAACATAACCTAACCCAACCTAACATCTCCGCGGTATTATTTGACAACATACCTGGCGAGTTGGCCTCCACGTCTCCGTGGGACCTTTATATACATCAATAACATAATATAAGCTAGCCTAACCTAATCTAACATCACGGCGGTAATATTTGACCACATTCCTGGCGAGTTGGCCTCTACGTCTCCGTGGGACCTTTATATACATCAATAACGTAATATAACCTAACCTAAGCCAATCTAGGATCTCGGCGGTAATATTTGACCACATTCCTGGCTTGTTGGCCTCTACGTCTCCGTGAGGATTTTATATACATCAATAACGTAATATGACCTAACCTAACCCAACCTAACATCTCCGCGGTATTATTTGACAACATACCTGGCGAGTTGGCCTCCACGTCTCCGTGGGACCTTTATATACATCAATAACATAATATAAGCTAGCCTAACCCAATCTAACATATCGGCGGTAATATTTGACCACATTCCTGGCGAGTTGGCCTCTACGTCTCCGTGGGACCTTTATATACATCAATAACGTAATATAACCTAACCTAACCCAATCTAACATCTCGGCGGTAATATTTGACCACATTCCTGGCTTGTTGGCCTCTACGTCTCCGTGGGACCTTTATATACATCAATAACGTAATATAACCTAACCTAACCCAATCTAACATCTCGGCGGTAATATTTGACATCATTCCTGGCGAGTTGGCCTCTACGTCTCCGTTGACCATCATATACATCAATAACGTAATATAACGTAACCTAACACAACCTATCATCTCGGCGGTTATATTTGACAACATTCCTGGCGAGTTGCCTTCTCCGTCTCCGTGGGACCTTTATATACATCAATAACGTAATATAACCTAACCTAACCCAACCTAACATATCCGCGGTATTATTTGACAACATACCTGGCGAGTTGGACTCCACGTCTCCGAGGGACCTTTATATACATCAATAACATAATATAAGCTAGCCTAACCTAATCTAACATCTCGGCGGTAATATTTGACCACATTGCTGGCGAGTTGGCCTCTACGTCTCCGTGGGATCTTTATATACATCAATAACGTAATATAACCTAACCTAACCCAACCTAACATCTCGGCGGTAATATTTGACCACATTCCTGGCTTGCTGACCTCTACGTCTCCGTGAGACCTTTATATACATCTATAACGTAATATAACCTAACCTAACCCAACCTAACATCTCGGCGGTAGTATTTGAAAACATTCCTAGCGAGTTGGCCACTACGTCTCCGTGGGACCTTTATATACATCAATAACGTAATATAACCTAACCTAAATCAACCTATCATCTCGGCGATAATATTTGACAAGATTCCTGGCGAGTTGGCCTCTACGTCTCCGTGGGATCTTTATATACATCAATAACGTAATATAACCTAACCTAACCCAACCTAACATCTCGGCGGTAATATTTGACCACATTCCTGGCTTGCTGACCTCTACGTCTCCGTGAGACCTTTATATACATCTATAACGTAATATAACATAACCTAACCCAACCTAACATCTCGGCGGTAGTATTTGAAAACATTCCTAGCGAGTTGGCCACTACGTCTCCGTGGGACCTTTATATACATCAATAACGTAATATAACCTAACCTAAATCAACCTATCATCTCGGCGATAATATTTGACAAGATTCCTGGCGAGTTGGCCTCTACGTCTCCGTGGGATCTTTATATACATCAATAACGAAATATAACCTAACCTAAATCAACCTACCATCTCGGCGATAATATTTGACAAGATTCCTGGCGAGTTGGCCTCTACGTCTCCGTGGGATCTTTATATACATCAATAACGTAATATAACATAACCTAACCCTATCGAACAACTCGGCGGTAATATTTGACCACATTCCTGGCTAGTTGGCCTCAACGTCTCCGAGGGACCTTCATATACACCAATAACGAAATATAACCTAACCTATCCTAACCTATCATCTCGGCGGTAACATTTGACAACATTCTCGGCGAGTTGGCCTCTACGTCTCCGTGAGACCTTTATATACATCAGTAACGTAATATATCCTAACCTAACCCAACGTAACTTCTCGGCGGTAATATTTGAAAACATTCCTGGCGAGTTGGCCTTTACGTCTCCGTGGGACCTTCACATACATCAATAACGTAATATAACCTAACCTAACCCAATCTAGCATCTCGGCGGTAATATTTGACCACATTCCTGGCTTGTTGGCCTCTACGTCTCCGTGGGACCTTTATATACATCAATAACATAATATAAGCTAGCCTAACCCAATCTAACATCTCGGCGGTAATATTTGACCACATTCCTGGCTTGTTGGCCTCTACGTCTCCGTGGGACCTCTATATACATCAATAACGTAATATAACCTAACCTAACCCAATCTAACATCTCGGCGGTAATATTTGACATCATTCCTGGCGAGTTGGCCTCTACGTCTCCGTTGACCATATACATCAATAACGTAATATAACGTAACCTAACCCAACCTATCATCTCGGCGGTTATATTTGACAACATTCCTGGCGAGTTGGCTTCTCCGTCTCCGTGGGACCTTTATATACATCAATAACGTAATATAACATAACCTAACCCAACCTAACATCTCCGCGGTATTATTTGACAACATACCTGGCGAGTTGGCCTCCACGTCTCCGTGGGACCTTTATATACATCAATAACATAATATAAGCTAGCCTAACCTAATCTAACATCACGGCGGTAATATTTGACCACATTCCTGGCGAGTTGGCCTCTACGTCTCCGTGGGACCTTTATATACATCAATAACGTAATATAACCTAACCTAAGCTAATCTAGGATCTCGGCGGTAATATTTGACCACATTCCTGGCTTGTTGGCCTCTACGTCTCCGTGAGGATTTTATATACATCAATAACGTAATATGACCTAACCTAACCCAACCTAACATCTCGGCGGTAATATTTGACGACATTCCTGGCGAGTTGGCCTCTACGTTTCCGTGGGACCTTTATATACTTCAATAACGTAATATAACCTAACCTAAATCAACCTATCATCTCGGCGATAATATTTGACAAGATTCCTGGCGAGTTGGCCTCTACGTCTCCGTGGGATCTTTATATTCATCAATAACGAAATATAACCTAACCTAAATCAACCTACCATCTCGGCGATAATATTTGACAAGATTCCTGGCGAGTTGGCTTCTACGTCTCCGTGGGATCTTTATATACATCAATAACGTAATATAACATAACCTAACCCTATCTAACATCTCGGCGGTAATATTTGACCACATTCCTGGCTAGTTGGCCTCTACGTCTCCGAGGGACCTTCATATACATCAATAACGAAATATAACCTAACCTATCCTAACCTATCATCTCGGCGGTAATATTTGACCACATTCCTGGCTTGTTGGCCTCTACGTCTCCGTGGGACCTTTATATACATCAATAACATAATATAAGCTAGCCTAACCCAATCTAACATCTCGGCGGTAATATTTGACCACATCCCTGGCTTGTTGGCCTCTACGTCTCCGTGGGACCTTTATATACATCAATAACGTAATATAACCTAACCTAACCCAATCTAACATCTCGGCGGTAATATTTGACATCATTCCTGGCGAGTTGGCCTCTACGTCTCCGTTGACCATCATATACATCAATAACGTAATATAACGTAACCTAACCCAACCTATCATCTCGGCGGTTATATTTGACAACATACCTGGCGAGTTGGCCTGCACGTCTCCGTGGGACCTTTATATACATCAATAACATAATATAAGCTAGCCTAACCTAATCTAACATCACGGCGGTAATATTTGACCACATTCCTGGCGAGTTGGCCTCTACGTCTCCGTGGGACCTTTATATACATCAATAACGAAATATAACCTAACCTAAATCAACCTACCATCTCGGCGATAATATTTGACAAGATTCCTGGCGAGTTGGCCTCTACGTCTCCGTGGGATCTTTATATACATCAATAACGTAATATAACATAACCTAACCCTATCTAACATCTCGGCGGTAATATTTGACCACATTCCTGGCTAGTTGGCCTCTACGTCTCCGAGGGACCTTCATATACATCAATAACGAAATATAACCTAACCTATCCTAACCTATCATCTCGGCGGTAATATTTGACCACATTCCCGGCGAGTTGGCCTCTACGTCTCCATGGGACTTTTATATACATCAGTAACGTAATATAACCTAACCTAACCCAGCGTAACATCTCGGCGGTAATATTTGACAACATTCCTGGCGAGTTGGCCTCTACCTCTCCGTGGGACCTTCATATACGTCAATAACGTAATATAACCTAACCTAACCCAATCTAGCATCTCGGCGGTAATGTTTGACCACATTCCCGGCGAGTTGGCCTCTACGTCTCTGTGGGACCTTTATATACATCAATAACGTAATATAACCTAACCTAACCAAACCTAACATCTCGGCGGTAATATTTGACAACATTCCTGGCGAGTTGGCTTCTCCGTCCCCGTGGGACCTTTATATACATCAATGACGTAATATAACCTAACCTAACCCAACCTAACATCTCGGCGGTAATATTTGACGACATTCCTGGCGAGTTGGCCTCTACGTTTCCGTGGGACCTTTATATACTTCAATAACGTAATATAACCTAACCTAAATCAACCTATCATCTCGGCGATAATATTTGACAAGATTCCTGGCGAGTTGGCCTCTACGTCTCCGTGGGATCTTTATATACATCAATAACGAAATATAACCTAACCTAAATCAACCTACCATCTCGGCGATAATATTTGACAAGATTCCTGGCGAGTTGGCCTCTACGTCTCCGTGGGATCTTTATATACATCAATAACGTAATATAACATAACCTAACCCTATCTAACATCTCGGCGGTAATATTTGACCACATTCCTGGCTAGTTGGCCTCTACGTCTCCGAGGGACCTTCATATACATCAATAACGAAATATAACCTAACCTATCCTAACCTATCATCTCGGCGGTTATATTTGACAACATTCCTGGCGAGTTGGCTTCTCCGTATCCGTGGGACCTTTATATACATCAATAACGTAATATAACCTAACCTAACCCAACGTAACATCTCGGCGGTAATATTTGAAAACATTCCTGGCGAGTTGGCCTTTACGTCTCCGTGGGACCTTCACATACATTAATAACGTAATATAACCTAACCTAACCCAATCTAGCATCTCGGCGGTAATATTTGACCACATTCCTGGCTTGTTGGCCTCTACGTCTCCGTGGGACCTTTATATACATCAATAACATAATATAAGCTAGCCTAACCCAATCTAACATCTCGGCGGTAATATTTGACCACATCCCTGGCTTGTTGGCCTCTACGTCTCCGTGGGACCTTTATATACATCAATAACGTAATATAACCTAACCTAACCCAATCTAACATCTCGGCGGTAATATTTGACATCATTCCTGGCGAGTTGGCCTCTACGTCTCCGTTGACCATCATATACATCAATAACGTAATATAACGTAACCTAACCCAACCTATCATCTCGGCGGTTATATTTGACAACATTCCTGGCGAGTTGCCTTCTCCGTCTCCGTGGGACCTTTATATACATCAATAACGTAATATAACCTAACCTAACCCAACCTAACATATCCGCGGTATTATTTGACAACATACCTGGCGAGTTGGACTCCACGTCTCCGAGGGACCTTTATATACATCAATAACATAATATAAGCTAGCCTAACCTAATCTAACATCTCGGCGGTAATATTTGACCACATTCCTGGCTTGTTGGCCTCTACGTCTCCGTGGGATCTTTATATACATCAATAACGTAATATAACCTAACCTAACCCAACCTAACATCTCGGCGGTAATATTTGACCACATTCCTGGCTTGCTGACCTCTACGTCTCCGTGAGACCTTTATATACATCTATAACGTAATATAACCTAACCTAACCCAACCTAACATCTCGGCGGTAGTATTTGAAAACATTCCTAGCGAGTTGGCCACTACGTCTCCGTGGGACCTTTATATACATCAATAACGTAATATAACCTAACCTAAATCAACCTATCATCTCGGCGATAATATTTGACAAGATTCCTGGCGAGTTGGCCTCTACGTCTCCGTGGGATCTTTATATACATCAATAACGTAATATAACCTAACCTAACCCAACCTAACATCTCGGCGGTAATATTTGACCACATTCCTGGCTTGCTGACCTCTACGTCTCCGTGAGACCTTTATATACATCTATAACGTAATATAACATAACCTAACCCAACCTAACATCTCGGCGGTAGTATTTGAAAACATTCCTAGCGAGTTGGCCACTACGTCTCCGTGGGACCTTTATATACATCAATAACGTAATATAACCTAACCTAAATCAACCTATCATCTCGGCGATAATATTTGACAAGATTCCTGGCGAGTTGGCCTCTACGTCTCCGTGGGATCTTTATATACATCAATAACGAAATATAACCTAACCTAAATCAACCTACCATCTCGGCGATAATATTTGACAAGATTCCTGGCGAGTTGGCCTCTACGTCTCCGTGGGATCTTTATATACATCAATAACGTAATATAACATAACCTAACCCTATCGAACAACTCGGCGGTAATATTTGACCACATTCCTGGCTAGTTGGCCTCAACGTCTCCGAGGGACCTTCATATACACCAATAACGAAATATAACCTAACCTATCCTAACCTATCATCTCGGCGGTAACATTTGACAACATTCTCGGCGAGTTGGCCTCTACGTCTCCGTGAGACCTTTATATACATCAGTAACGTAATATATCCTAACCTAACCCAACGTAACTTCTCGGCGGTAATATTTGAAAACATTCCTGGCGAGTTGGCCTTTACGTCTCCGTGGGACCTTCACATACATCAATAACGTAATATAACCTAACCTAACCCAATCTAGCATCTCGGCGGTAATATTTGACCACATTCCTGGCTTGTTGGCCTCTACGTCTCCGTGGGACCTTTATATACATCAATAACATAATATAAGCTAGCCTAACCCAATCTAACATCTCGGCGGTAATATTTGACCACATTCCTGGCTTGTTGGCCTCTACGTCTCCGTGGGACCTCTATATACATCAATAACGTAATATAACCTAACCTAACCCAATCTAACATCTCGGCGGTAATATTTGACATCATTCCTGGCGAGTTGGCCTCTACGTCTCCGTTGACCATATACATCAATAACGTAATATAACGTAACCTAACCCAACCTATCATCTCGGCGGTTATATTTGACAACATTCCTGGCGAGTTGGCTTCTCCGTCTCCGTGGGACCTTTATATACATCAATAACGTAATATAACATAACCTAACCCAACCTAACATCTCCGCGGTATTATTTGACAACATACCTGGCGAGTTGGCCTCCACGTCTCCGTGGGACCTTTATATACATCAATAACATAATATAAGCTAGCCTAACCTAATCTAACATCACGGCGGTAATATTTGACCACATTCCTGGCGAGTTGGCCTCTACGTCTCCGTGGGACCTTCATATACATCAATAACGTAATATAACCTAACCTAAGCTAATCTAGGATCTCGGCGGTAATATTTGACCACATTCCTGGCTTGTTGGCCTCTACGTCTCCGTGAGGATTTTATATACATCAATAACGTAATATGACCTAACCTAACCCAACCTAACATCTCGGCGGTAATATTTGACGACATTCCTGGCGAGTTGGCCTCTACGTTTCCGTGGGACCTTTATATACTTCAATAACGTAATATAACCTAACCTAAATCAACCTATCATCTCGGCGATAATATTTGACAAGATTCCTGGCGAGTTGGCCTCTACGTCTCCGTGGGATCTTTATATTCATCAATAACGAAATATAACCTAACCTAAATCAACCTACCATCTCGGCGATAATATTTGACAAGATTCCTGGCGAGTTGGCTTCTACGTCTCCGTGGGATCTTTATATACATCAATAACGTAATATAACATAACCTAACCCTATCTAACATCTCGGCGGTAATATTTGACCACATTCCTGGCTAGTTGGCCTCTACGTCTCCGAGGGACCTTCATATACATCAATAACGAAATATAACCTAACCTATCCTAACCTATCATCTCGGCGGTAATATTTGACCACATTCCTGGCTTGTTGGCCTCTACGTCTCCGTGGGACCTTTATATACATCAATAACATAATATAAGCTAGCCTAACCCAATCTAACATCTCGGCGGTAATATTTGACCACATCCCTGGCTTGTTGGCCTCTACGTCTCCGTGGGACCTTTATATACATCAATAACGTAATATAACCTAACCTAACCCAATCTAACATCTCGGCGGTAATATTTGACATCATTCCTGGCGAGTTGGCCTCTACGTCTCCGTTGACCATCATATACATCAATAACGTAATATAACGTAACCTAACCCAACCTATCATCTCGGCGGTTATATTTGACAACATACCTGGCGAGTTGGCCTGCACGTCTCCGTGGGACCTTTATATACATCAATAACATAATATAAGCTAGCCTAACCTAATCTAACATCACGGCGGTAATATTTGACCACATTCCTGGCGAGTTGGCCTCTACGTCTCCGTGGGACCTTTATATACATCAATAACGAAATATAACCTAACCTAAATCAACCTACCATCTCGGCGATAATATTTGACAAGATTCCTGGCGAGTTGGCCTCTACGTCTCCGTGGGATCTTTATATACATCAATAACGTAATATAACATAACCTAACCCTATCTAACATCTCGGCGGTAATATTTGACCACATTCCTGGCTAGTTGGCCTCTACGTCTCCGAGGGACCTTCATATACATCAATAACGAAATATAACCTAACCTATCCTAACCTATCATCTCGGCGGTAATATTTGACCACATTCCCGGCGAGTTGGCCTCTACGTCTCCATGGGACTTTTATATACATCAGTAACGTAATATAACCTAACCTAACCCAGCGTAACATCTCGGCGGTAATATTTGACAACATTCCTGGCGAGTTGGCCTCTACCTCTCCGTGGGACCTTCATATACGTCAATAACGTAATATAACCTAACCTAACCCAATCTAGCATCTCGGCGGTAATGTTTGACCACATTCCCGGCGAGTTGGCCTCTACGTCTCTGTGGGACCTTTATATACATCAATAACGTAATATAACCTAACCTAACCAAACCTAACATCTCGGCGGTAATATTTGACAACATTCCTGGCGAGTTGGCTTCTCCGTCCCCGTGGGACCTTTATATACATCAATGACGTAATATAACCTAACCTAACCCAACCTAACATCTCGGCGGTAATATTTGACGACATTCCTGGCGAGTTGGCCTCTACGTTTCCGTGGGACCTTTATATACTTCAATAACGTAATATAACCTAACCTAAATCAACCTATCATCTCGGCGATAATATTTGACAAGATTCCTGGCGAGTTGGCCTCTACGTCTCCGTGGGATCTTTATATACATCAATAACGAAATATAACCTAACCTAAATCAACCTACCATCTCGGCGATAATATTTGACAAGATTCCTGGCGAGTTGGCCTCTACGTCTCCGTGGGATCTTTATATACATCAATAACGTAATATAACATAACCTAACCCTATCTAACATCTCGGCGGTAATATTTGACCACATTCCTGGCTAGTTGGCCTCTACGTCTCCGAGGGACCTTCATATACATCAATAACGAAATATAACCTAACCTATCCTAACCTATCATCTCGGCGGTTATATTTGACAACATTCCTGGCGAGTTGGCTTCTCCGTATCCGTGGGACCTTTATATACATCAATAACGTAATATAACCTAACCTAACCCAACGTAACATCTCGGCGGTAATATTTGAAAACATTCCTGGCGAGTTGGCCTTTACGTCTCCGTGGGACCTTCACATACATTAATAACGTAATATAACCTAACCTAACCCAATCTAGCATCTCGGCGGTAATATTTGACCACATTCCTGGCTTGTTGGCCTCTACGTCTCCGTGGGACCTTTATATACATCAATAACATAATATAAGCTAGCCTAACCCAATCTAACATCTCGGCGGTAATATTTGACCACATCCCTGGCTTGTTGGCCTCTACGTCTCCGTGGGACCTTTATATACATCAATAACGTAATATAACCTAACCTAACCCAATCTAACATCTCGGCGGTAATATTTGACATCATTCCTGGCGAGTTGGCCTCTACGTCTGCGTTGACCATCATATACATCAATAACGTAATATAACGTAACCTAACCCAACCTATCATCTCGGCGGTTATATTTGACAACATTCCTGGCGAGTTGCCTTCTCCGTCTCCGTGGGACCTTTATATACATCAATAACGTAATATAACCTAACCTAACCCAACCTAACATATCCGCGGTATTATTTGACAACATACCTGGCGAGTTGGACTCCACGTCTCCGAGGGACCTTTATATACATCAATAACATAATATAAGCTAGCCTAACCTAATCTAACATCTCGGCGGTAATATTTGACCACATTCCTGGCTTGTTGGCCTCTACGTCTCCGTGAGGATTTTATATACATCAATAACGTAATATGACCTAACCTAACCCAACCTAACATCTCCGCGGTATTATTTGACAACATACCTCGCGAGTTGGCCTCCACGTCTCCGTGGGACCTTTATATACATCAATAACATAATATAAGCTAGCCTAACCCAATCTAACATCTCGGCGGTAATATTTGACCACATTCCTGGCTTGTTGGCCTCTACGTCTCCGTGGGACCTTTATATACATCAATGACGTAATATAACCTAACCTAACCCAACCTAACATCTCGGCGGTAATATTTGACGACATTCCTGGCGAGTTGGCCTCTACGTTTCCGTGGGACCTTTATATACCTCAATAACGTAATATAACCTAACCTAAATCAACCTTTCATCTCGGCGATAATATTTGAAAACATTACTGGCGAGTTGGCCTTTACGTCTCCGTGGGACCTTCACATACATCAATAACGTAATATAACCTAACCTAACCCAATCTAACATCTCGGCGGTAATATTTGACAAAATTCCTGGCGAGTTGGCCTCTACGTCTCGGTTTGACCTTCATATACATCAATAACGTAATATAACCTAACCTAACCCAACCTAACATCTCGGAGGTAATATTTGAAAACATTCTTGGCGAGTTGGCCTCTACGTCTCCGTGGGACCTTCATATACATCAATAACGTAATATAACCTATCCTAACCCAATCTAGGATCTCGGCGGTAATATTTGACCACATTCCTGGCTTGTTGGCCTCTACGTCTCCGTGAGGATTTTATATACATCAATAACGTAATATGACCTAACCTAACCCAACCTAACATCTCCGCGGTATTATTTGACAACATACCTGGCGAGTTGGCCTCCACGTCTCCGTGGGACCTTTATATACATCAATAACATAATATAAGCTAGCCTAACCCAATCTAACATATCGGCGTTAATATTTGACCACATTCCTGGCGAGTTGGCCTCTACGTCTCCGTGGGACCTTTATATACATCAATAACGTAATATAACCTAACCTAACCCAATCTAACATCTCGGCGGTAATATTTGACATCATTCCTGGCGAGTTGGCCTCTACGTCTCCGTTGACCATCATATACATCAATAACGTAATATAACGTAACCTAACACAACCTATCATCTCGGCGGTTATTTTTGACAACATTCCTGGCGAGTTGCCTTCTCCGTCTCCGTGGGACCTTTATATACATCAATAACATAATATAACCTAACCTAACCCAACCTAACATATCCGCGGTATTATTTGACAACATACCTGGCGAGTTGGACTCCACGTCTCCGAGGGACCTTTATATACATCAATAACATAATATAAGCTAGCCTAACCTAATCTAACATCTCGGCGGTAATATTTGACCACATTCCTGGCGAGTTGGCCTCTACGTCTCCGTGGGACCTTTATATACATCAATAACGTAATATAACCTAACCTAACCCAACCTAACATCTCGGCGGTAATATTTGACCACATTCCTGGCTTGCTGACCTCTACGTCTCCGTGAGACCTTTATATACATCTATAACGTAATATAACCTAACCTAACCCAACCTAACATCTCGGCGGTAGTATTTGAAAACATTCCTAGCGAGTTGGCCTCTACGTCTCCGTGGGACCTTTATATACATCAATAACGTAATATAACCTAACCAAAATCAACCTATCATCTCGGCGATAATATTTGACAAGATTCCTGGCGAGTTGGCCTCTACGTCTCCGTGGGATCTTTATATACATCAATAACGAAATATAACCTAACCTAAATCAACCTACCATCTCGGCGATAATATTTGACAAGATTCCTGGCGAGTTGGACTCTACGTCTCCGTGGGATCTTTATATACATCAATAACGTAATATAACATAACCTAACCCTATCGAACAACTCGGCGGTAATATTTGACCACATTCCTGGCTAGTTGGACTCAACGTCTCCGAGGGACCTTCATATACACCAATAACGAAATATAACCTAACCTATCCTAACCTATCATCTCGGCGGTAACATTTGACAACATTCTCGGCGAGTTGGCCTCTACGTCTCCGTGGGACCTTTACATACATCAGTAACGTAATATATCCTAACCTAACCCAACGTAACTTCTCGGCGGTAATATTTGAAAACATTCCTGGCGAGTTGGCCTTTACGTCTCCGTCGGACCTTCACATACATCAATAACGTAATATAACCTAACCTAACCCAATCTAGCATCTCGGCGGTAATATTTGACCACATTCCTGGCTTGTTGGCCTCTAAGTCTCCGTGGGACCTTTATATACATCAATAACATAATATAAGCTAGCCTAACCCAATCTAACATCTCGGCGGTAATATTTGACCACATTCCTGGCTTGTTGGCCTCTACGTCTCCGTGGGACCTTTATATACATCAATAACGTAATATAACCTAACCTAACCCAATCTAACATCTCGGCGGTTATATTTGACAACATTCCTGGCGAGTTGGCTTCTCCGTCTCCGTGGGACCTTTATATACATCAATAACGTAATATAACATAACCTAACCCAACCTAACATCTCCGCGGTATTATTTGACAACATACCTGGCGAGTTGGCCTCCACGTCTCCGTGGGACCTTTATATACATCAATAACATAATATAAGCTAGCCTAACCTAATCTAACATCACGGCGGTAATATTTGACCACATTCCTGGCGAGTTGGCCTCTACGTCTCCGTGGGACCTTTATATACATCAATAACGTAATATAACCTAACCTAAGCCAATCTAGGATCTCGGCGGTAATATTTGACCACATTCCTGGCTTGTTGGCCTCTACGTCTCCGTGAGGATTTTATATACATCAATAACGTAATATGACCTAACCTAACCCAACCTAACATCTCCGCGGTATTATTTGACAACATACCTGGCGTGTTGGCCTCCACGTCTCCGTGGGACCTTTATATACATCAATAACATAATATAAGCTAGCCTAACCCAATCTAACATATCGGCGGTAATATTTGACCACATTCCTGGCGAGTTGGCCTCTACAACTCCGTGGGACCTTTATATACATCAATAACGTAATATAACCTAACCTAACCCAATCTAACATCTCGGCGGTAATATTTGACCACATTCCTGGCTTGTTGGCCTCTACGTCTCCGTGGGACCTTTATATACATCAATAACGTAATATAACCTAACCTAACCCAATCTAACATCTCGGCGGTAATATTTGACAAAATTCCTGGCGAGTTGGCCTCTACGTCTCGGTTTGACCTTCATATACATCAATAACGTAATATAACCTAACCTAACCCAACCTAACATCTCGGAGGTAATATTTGAAAACATTCTTGGCGAGTTGGCCTCTACGTCTCCGTGGGACCTTCATATACATCAATAACGTAATATAACCTAACCTAACCCAATCTAGGATCTCGGCGGTAATATTTGACCACATTCCTGGCTTGTTGGCCTCTACGTCTCCGTGAGGATTTTATATACATCAATAACGTAATATGACCTAACCTAACCCAACCTAACATCTCCGCGGTATTATTTGACAACATACCTGGCGAGTTGGCCTCTACGTCTCCGTGGGACCTTTATATACATCAATAACGTAATATAACCTAACCTAACCCAATCTAACATCTCGGCGGTAATATTTGACATCATTCCTGGCGAGTTGGCCTCTACGTCTCCGTTGACCATCATATACATCAATAACGTAATATAACGTAACCTAACACAACCTATCATCTCGGCGGTTATATTTGACAACATTCCTGGCGAGTTGCCTTCTCCGTCTCCGTGGGACCTTTATATACATCAATAACGTAATATAACCTAACCTAACCCAACCTAACATATCCGCGGTATTATTTGACAACATACCTGGCGAGTTGGACTCCACGTCTCCGAGGGACCTTTATATACATCAATAACATAATATAAGCTAGCCTAACCTAATCTAACATCTCGGCGGTAATATTTGACCACATTCCTGGCGGGTTGGCCTCTACGTCTCCGTGGGACCTTTATATACATCAATAACGTAATATAACCTAACCTAACCCAACCTAACATCTCGGCGGTAATATTTGACCACATTCCTGGCTTGCTGACCTCTACGTCTCCGTGAGACCTTTATATACATCTATAACGTAATATAACCTAACCTAACCCAACCTAACATCTCGGCGGTAGTATTTGAAAACATTCCTAGCGAGTTGGCCTCTACGTCTCCGTGGGACCTTTATATACATCAATAACGTAATATAACCTAACCTAAATCAACCTATCATCTCGGCGATAATATTTGACAAGATTCCTGGCGAGTTGGCCTCTACGTCTCCGTGGGATCTTTATATACATCAATAACGAAATATAACCTAACCTAAATCAACCTACCATCTCGGCGATAATATTTGACAAGATTCCTGGCGAGTTGGCCTCTACGTCTCCGTGGGATCTTTATATACATCAATAACGTAATATAACATAACCTAACCCTATCGAACAACTCGGCGGTAATATTTGACCACATTCCTGGCAAGTTGGACTCAACGTCTCCGAGGGACCTTCATATACACCAATAACGAAATATAACCTAACCTATCCTAACCTATCATCTCGGCGGTAACATTTGACAACATTCTCGGCGAGTTGGCCTCTACGTCTCCGTGGGACCTTTATATACATCAGTAACGTAATATATCCTAACCTAACCCAACGTAACTTCTCGGCGGTAATATTTGAAAACATTCCTGGCGAGTTGGCCTTTACGTCTCCGTGGGACCTTCACATACATCAATAACGTAATATAACCTAACCTAACCCAATCTAGCATCTCGGCGGTAATATTTGACCACATTCCTGGCTTGTTGGCCTCTACGTCTCCGTGGGACCTTTATATACATCAATAACATAATATAAGCTAGCCTAACCCAATCTAACATCTCGGCGGTAATATTTGACCACATTCCTGGCTTGTTGGCCTCTACGTCTCCGTGGGACCTTTATATACATCAATAACGTAATATAACCTAACCTAACCCAATCTAACATGTCGGCGGTTATATTTGACAACATTCCTGGCGAGTTGGCTTCTCCGTCTCCGTGGGACCTTTATATACATCAATAACGTAATATAACCTAACCTAACCCAATCTAACATCTCGGCGGTAATATTTGACAAAATTCCTGGCGAGTTGGCCTCTACGTCTCGGTTTGACCTTCATATACATCAATAACGTAATATAACCTAACCTAACCCAACCTAACATCTCGGAGGTAATATTTGAAAACATTCTTGGCGAGTTGGCCTCTACGTCTCCGTGGGACCTTCATATACATCAATAACGTAATATAACCTAACCTAACCCAATCTAGGATCTCGGCGGTAATATTTGACCACATTCCTGGCTTGTTGGCCTCTACGTCTCCGTGAGGATTTTATATACATCAATAACGTAATATGACCTAACCTAACCCAACCTAACATCTCCGCGGTATTATTTGACAACATACCTGGCGAGTTGGCCTCCACGTCTCCGTGGGACCTTTATATACATCAATAACATAATATAAGCTAGCCTAACCCAATCTAACATATCGGCGGTAATATTTGACCACATTCCTGGCGAGTTGGCCTCTACGTCTCCGTGGGACCTTTATATACATCAATAACGTAATATAACCTAACCTAACCCAATCTAACATCTCGGCGGTAATATTTGATATCATTCCTGGCGAGTTGGCCTCTACGTCTCTGTTGACCATCATATACATCAATAACGTAATATAACGTAACCTAACACAACCTATCATCTCGGCGGTTATATTTGACAACATTCCTGGCGAGTTGCCTTCTCCGTCTCCGTGGGACCTTTATATACATCAATAACGTAATATAACCTAACCTAACCCAACCTAACATATCCGCGGTATTATTTGACAACATACCTGGCGAGTTGGACTCCACGTCTCCGAGGGACCTTTATATACATCAATAACATAATATAAGCTAGCCTAACCTAATCTAACATCTCGGCGGTAATATTTGACCACATTCCTGGCGAGTTGGCCTCTACGTCTCCGTGGGACCTTTATATACATCAATAACGTAATATAACCTAACCTAACCCAACCTAACATCTCGGCGGTAATATTTGACCACATTCCTGGCTTGCTGACCTCTACGTCTCCGTGAGACCTTTATATACATCTATAACGTAATATAACCTAACCAAACCCAACCTAACATCTCGGCGGTAGTATTTGAAAACATTCCTAGCGAGTTGGCCTCTACGTCTCCGTGGGACCTTTATATACATCAATAACGTAATATAACCTAACCTAAATCAACCTATCATCTCGGCGATAATATTTGACAAGATTCCTGGCGAGTTGGCCTCTACGTCTCCGTGGGATCTTTATATACATCAATAACGAAATATAACCTAACCTAAATCAACCTACCATCTCGGCGATAATATTTGACAAGATTCCTGGCGAGTTGGCCTCTACGTCTCCGTGGGATCTTTATATACATCAATAACGTAATATAACATAACATAACCCTATCGAACAACTCGGCGGTAATATTTGACCACATTCCTGGCTAGTTGGACTCAATGGCTCCGAGGGACCTTCATATACACCAATAACGAAATATAACCTAACCTATCCTAACCTATCATCTCGGCGGTAACATTTGACAACATTCTCGGCGAGTTGGCCTCTACGTCTCCGTGGGACCTTTATATACATCAGTAACGTAATATATCCTAACCTAACCCAACGTAACTTCTCGGCGGTAATATTTGAAAACATTCCTGGCGAGTTGGCCTTTACGTCTCCGTGGGACCTTCACATACATCAATAACGTAATATAACCTAACCTAACCCAATCTAGCATCTCGGCGGTAATATTTGACCACATTCCTGGCTTGTTGGCCTCTACGTCTCCGTGGGACCTTTATATACATCAATAACATAATATAAGCTAGCCTAAACCAATCTAACATCTCGGCGGTAATATTTGACCACATTCCTGGCTTGTTGGCCTCTACGTCTCCGTGGGACCTTTATATACATCAATAACATAATATAACCTAACCTAACCCAATCTAACATCTCGGCGGTTATATTTGACAACATTCCTGGCGAGTTGGCTTCTCCGTCTCCGTGGGACCTTTATATACATCAATAACGTAATATAACATAACCTAACCCAACCTAACATCTCCGCGGTATTATTTGACAACATACCTGGCGAGTTGGCCTCCACGTCTCCGTGGGACCTTTATATACATCAATAACATAATATAAGCTAGCCTAACCTAATCTAACATCACGGCGGTAATATTTGACCACATTCCTGACGAGTTGGCCTCTACGTCTCCGTGGGACCTTTATATACATCAATAACGTAATATAACCTAACCTAAGCCAATCTAGGATCTCGGCGGTAATATTTGACCACATTCCTGGCTTGTTGGCCTCTACGTCTCCGTGGGACCTTTATATACATCAATAACGTAATATAACCTAACCTAACCCAATCTAACATCTCGGCGGTAATATTTGACCACATTCCTGGCTTGTTGGCCTCTACGTCTCCGTGGGACCTTTATATACATCAATAACGTAATATAACCTAACCTAACCCAATCTAACATCTCGGCGCTAATATTTGACAAAATTCCTGGCGAGTTGGCCTCTACGTCTCAGTTTGACCTTCATATACATCAATAACGTAATATAACCTAACCTAACCCAACCTAACATCTCGGAGGTAATATTTGAAAACATTCTTGGCGAGTTGGCCTCTACGTCTCCGTGGGACCTTCATATACATCAATAACGTAATATAACCTAACCTAACCCAATCTAGGATCTCGGCGGTAATATTTGACCACATTCCTGGCTTGTTGGCCTCTACGTCTCCGTGAGGATTTTATATACATCAATAACGTAATATGACCTAACCTAACCCAACCTAACATCTCCGCGGTATTATTTGACAACATACCTGGCGAGTTGGCCTCCACGTCTCCGTGGGACCTTTATATACATCAATAACATAATATAAGCTAGCCTAACCCAATCTAACATCTCGGCGGTAATATTTGACCACATTCCTGGCTTGTTGGCCTCTACGTCTCCGTGGGACCTTTATATACATCAATAACGTAATATAACCTAACCTAACCCAATCTAACATCTCGGCGGTTATATTTGACAACATTCCTGGCGAGTTGGCTTCTCCGTCTCCGTGGGACCTTTATATACATCAATAACGTAATATAACATAACCTAACCCAACCTAACATCTCCGCGGTATTATTTGACAACATACCTGGCGAGTTGGCCTCCACGTCTCCGTGGGACCTTTATAGACATCAATAACATAATATAAGCTAGCCTAACCTAATCTAACATCACGGCGGTAATATTTGACCACATTCCTGGCGAGTTGGCCTCTACGTCTCCGTTGACCATCATATACATCAATAACGTAATATAACGTAACCTAACACAACCTATCATCTCGGCGGTTATATTTGACAACATTCCTGGCGAGTTGCCTTCTCCGTCTCCGTGGGACCTTTATATACATCAATAACGTAATATAACCTAACCTAACCCAACCTAACATATCCGCGGTATTATTTGACAACATACCTGGCGAGTTGGACTCCACGTCTCCGAGGGACCTTTATATACATCAATAACATAATATAAGCTAGCCTAACCTAATCTAACATCTCGGCGGTAATATTTGACCACATTGCTGGCGAGTTGGCCTCTACGTCTCCGTGGGATCTTTATATACATCAATAACGTAATATAACCTAACCTAACCCAACCTAACATCTCGGCGGTAATATTTGACCACATTCCTGGCTTGCTGACCTCTACGTCTCCGTGAGACCTTTATATACATCTATAACGTAATATAACCTAACCTAACCCAACCTAACATCTCGGCGGTAGTATTTGAAAACATTCCTAGCGAGTTGGCCACTACGTCTCCGTGGGACCTTTATATACATCAATAACGTAATATAACCTAACCTAAATCAACCTATCATCTCGGCGATAATATTTGACAAGATTCCTGGCGAGTTGGCCTCTACGTCTCCGTGGGATCTTTATATACATCAATAACGTAATATAACCTAACCTAACCCAACCTAACATCTCGGCGGTAATATTTGACCACATTCCTGGCTTGCTGACCTCTACGTCTCCGTGAGACCTTTATATACATCTATAACGTAATATAACATAACCTAACCCAACCTAACATCTCGGCGGTAGTATTTGAAAACATTCCTAGCGAGTTGGCCACTACGTCTCCGTGGGACCTTTATATACATCAATAACGTAATATAACCTAACCTAAATCAACCTATCATCTCGGCGATAATATTTGACAAGATTCCTGGCGAGTTGGCCTCTACGTCTCCGTGGGATCTTTATATACATCAATAACGAAATATAACCTAACCTAAATCAACCTACCATCTCGGCGATAATATTTGACAAGATTCCTGGCGAGTTGGCCTCTACGTCTCCGTGGGATCTTTATATACATCAATAACGTAATATAACATAACCTAACCCTATCGAACAACTCGGCGGTAATATTTGACCACATTCCTGGCTAGTTGGCCTCAACGTCTCCGAGGGACCTTCATATACACCAATAACGAAATATAACCTAACCTATCCTAACCTATCATCTCGGCGGTAACATTTGACAACATTCTCGGCGAGTTGGCCTCTACGTCTCCGTGAGACCTTTATATACATCAGTAACGTAATATATCCTAACCTAACCCAACGTAACTTCTCGGCGGTAATATTTGAAAACATTCCTGGCGAGTTGGCCTTTACGTCTCCGTGGGACCTTCACATACATCAATAACGTAATATAACCTAACCTAACCCAATCTAGCATCTCGGCGGTAATATTTGACCACATTCCTGGCTTGTTGGCCTCTACGTCTCCGTGGGACCTTTATATACATCAATAACATAATATAAGCTAGCCTAACCCAATCTAACATCTCGGCGGTAATATTTGACCACATTCCTGGCTTGTTGGCCTCTACGTCTCCGTGGGACCTCTATATACATCAATAACGTAATATAACCTAACCTAACCCAATCTAACATCTCGGCGGTAATATTTGACATCATTCCTGGCGAGTTGGCCTCTACGTCTCCGTTGACCATATACATCAATAACGTAATATAACGTAACCTAACCCAACCTATCATCTCGGCGGTTATATTTGACAACATTCCTGGCGAGTTGGCTTCTCCGTCTCCGTGGGACCTTTATATACATCAATAACGTAATATAACATAACCTAACCCAACCTAACATCTCCGCGGTATTATTTGACAACATACCTGGCGAGTTGGCCTCCACGTCTCCGTGGGACCTTTATATACATCAATAACATAATATAAGCTAGCCTAACCTAATCTAACATCACGGCGGTAATATTTGACCACATTCCTGGCGAGTTGGCCTCTACGTCTCCGTGGGACCTTTATATACATCAATAACGTAATATAACCTAACCTAAGCTAATCTAGGATCTCGGCGGTAATATTTGACCACATTCCTGGCTTGTTGGCCTCTACGTCTCCGTGAGGATTTTATATACATCAATAACGTAATATGACCTAACCTAACCCAACCTAACATCTCGGCGGTAATATTTGACGACATTCCTGGCGAGTTGGCCTCTACGTTTCCGTGGGACCTTTATATACTTCAATAACGTAATATAACCTAACCTAAATCAACCTATCATCTCGGCGATAATATTTGACAAGATTCCTGGCGAGTTGGCCTCTACGTCTCCGTGGGATCTTTATATTCATCAATAACGAAATATAACCTAACCTAAATCAACCTACCATCTCGGCGATAATATTTGACAAGATTCCTGGCGAGTTGGCTTCTACGTCTCCGTGGGATCTTTATATACATCAATAACGTAATATAACATAACCTAACCCTATCTAACATCTCGGCGGTAATATTTGACCACATTCCTGGCTAGTTGGCCTCTACGTCTCCGAGGGACCTTCATATACATCAATAACGAAATATAACCTAACCTATCCTAACCTATCATCTCGGCGGTAATATTTGACCACATTCCTGGCTTGTTGGCCTCTACGTCTCCGTGGGACCTTTATATACATCAATAACATAATATAAGCTAGCCTAACCCAATCTAACATCTCGGCGGTAATATTTGACCACATCCCTGGCTTGTTGGCCTCTACGTCTCCGTGGGACCTTTATATACATCAATAACGTAATATAACCTAACCTAACCCAATCTAACATCTCGGCGGTAATATTTGACATCATTCCTGGCGAGTTGGCCTCTACGTCTCCGTTGACCATCATATACATCAATAACGTAATATAACGTAACCTAACCCAACCTATCATCTCGGCGGTTATATTTGACAACATTCCTGGCGAGTTGGCTTCTCCGTCTCCGTGCGACCTTTATATGCATCAATAACGTAATATAACCTAACCTAACCCAACCTAACATCTCCGCGGTATTATTTGACAACATACCTGGCGAGTTGGCCTGCACGTCTCCGTGGGACCTTTATATACATCAATAACATAATATAAGCTAGCCTAAACCAATCTAACATCTCGGCGGTAATATTTGACCACATTCCTGGCTTGTTGGCCTCTACGTCTCCGTGGGACCTTTATATACATCAATAACATAATATAACCTAACCTAACCCAATCTAACATCTCGGCGGTTATATTTGACAACATTCCTGGCGAGTTGGCTTCTCCGTCTCCGTGGGACCTTTATATACATCAATAACGTAATATAACATAACCTAACCCAACCTAACATCTCCGCGGTATTATTTGACAACATACCTGGCGAGTTGGCCTCCACGTCTCCGTGGGACCTTTATATACATCAATAACATAATATAAGCTAGCCTAACCTAATCTAACATCACGGCGGTAATATTTGACAACATACCTGGCGAGTTGGCCTCCACGTCTCCGTGGGACCTTTATATACATCAATAACATAATATAAGCTAGCCTAACCCAATCTAACATCTCGGCGGTAATATTTGACCACATTCCTGGCTTGTTGGCCTCTACGTCTCCGTGGGACCTTTATATACATCAATAACGTAATATAACCTAACCTAACCCAATCTAACATCTCGGCGGTTATATTTGACAACATTCCTGGCGAGTTGGCTTCTCCGTCTCCGTGGGACCTTTATATACATCAATAACGTAATATAACATAACCTAACCCAACCTAACATCTCCGCGGTATTATTTGACAACATACCTGGCGAGTTGGCCTCCACGTCTCCGTGGGACCTTTATATACATCAATAACATAATATAAGCTAGCCTAACCTAATCTAACATCACGGCGGTAATATTTGACCACATTCCTGGCGAGTTGGCCTCTACGTCTCCGTGGGACCTTTATATACATCAATAACGTAATATAACCTAACCTAAGCCAATCTAGGATCTCGGCGGTAATATTTGACCACATTCCTGGCTTGTTGGCCTCTACGTCTCCGTGAGGATTTTATATACATCAATAACGTAATATGACCTAACCTAACCCAACCTAACATCTCCGCGGTATTATTTGACAACATACCTGGCGAGTTGGCCTCCACGTCTCCGTGGGACCTTTATATACATCAATAACATAATATAAGCTAGCCTAACCCAATCTAACATATCGGCGGTAATATTTGACCACATTCCTGGCGAGTTGGCCTCTACGTCTCCGTGGGACCTTTATATACATCAATAACGTAATATAACCTAACCTAACCCAATCTAACATCTCGGCGGTAATATTTGACCACATTCCTGGCTTGTTGGCCTCTACGTCTCCGTGGGACCTTTATATACATCAATAACGTAATATAACCTAACCTAACCCAATCTAACATCTCGGCGGTAATATTTGACATCATTCCTGGCGAGTTGGCCTCTACGTCTCCGTTGACCATATACATCAATAACGTAATATAACGTAACCTAACCCAACCTATCATCTCGGCGGTTATATTTGACAACATTCCTGGCGAGTTGGCTTCTCCGTCTCCGTGGGACCTTTATATACATCAATAACGTAATATAACATAACCTAACCCAACCTAACATCTCCGCGGTATTATTTGACAACATACCTGGCGAGTTGGCCTCCACGTCTCCGTGGGACCTTTATATACATCAATAACATAATATAAGCTAGCCTAACCTAATCTAACATCACGGCGGTAATATTTGACCACATTCCTGGCGAGTTGGCCTCTACGTCTCCGTGGGACCTTTATATACATCAATAACGTAATATAACCTAACCTAAGCTAATCTAGGATCTCGGCGGTAATATTTGACCACATTCCTGGCTTGTTGGCCTCTACGTCTCCGTGAGGATTTTATATACATCAATAACGTAATATGACCTAACCTAACCCAACCTAACATCTCGGCGGTAATATTTGACGACATTCCTGGCGAGTTGGCCTCTACGTTTCCGTGGGACCTTTATATACTTCAATAACGTAATATAACCTAACCTAAATCAACCTATCATCTCGGCGATAATATTTGACAAGATTCCTGGCGAGTTGGCCTCTACGTCTCCGTGGGATCTTTATATTCATCAATAACGAAATATAACCTAACCTAAATCAACCTACCATCTCGGCGATAATATTTGACAAGATTCCTGGCGAGTTGGCTTCTACGTCTCCGTGGGATCTTTATATACATCAATAACGTAATATAACATAACCTAACCCTATCTAACATCTCGGCGGTAATATTTGACCACATTCCTGGCTAGTTGGCCTCTACGTCTCCGAGGGACCTTCATATACATCAATAACGAAATATAACCTAACCTATCCTAACCTATCATCTCGGCGGTAATATTTGACCACATTCCTGGCTTGTTGGCCTCTACGTCTCCGTGGGACCTTTATATACATCAATAACATAATATAAGCTAGCCTAACCCAATCTAACATCTCGGCGGTAATATTTGACCACATTCCTGGCTTGTTGGCCTCTACGTCTCCGTGGGACCTCTATATACATCAATAACGTAATATAACCTAACGTAACCCAATCTAACATCTCGGCGGTAATATTTGACATCATTCCTGGCGAGTTGGCCTCTACGTCTCCGTTGACCATATACATCAATAACGTAATATAACGTAACCTAACCCAACCTATCATCTCGGCGGTTATATTTGACAACATTCCTGGCGAGTTGGCTTCTCCGTCTCCGTGGGACCTTTATATACATCAATAACGTAATATAACATAACCTAACCCAACCTAACATCTCCGCGGTATTATTTGACAACATACCTGGCGAGTTGGCCTCCACGTCTCCGTGGGACCTTTATATACATCAATAACATAATATAAGCTAGCCTAACCTAATCTAACATCACGGCGGTAATATTTGACCACATTCCTGGCGAGTTGGCCTCTACGTCTCCGTGGGACCTTTATATACATCAATAACGTAATATAACCTAACCTAAGCTAATCTAGGATCTCGGCGGTAATATTTGACCACATTCCTGGCTTGTTGGCCTCTACGTCTCCGTGAGGATTTTATATACATCAATAACGTAATATGACCTAACCTAACCCAACCTAACATCTCGGCGGTAATATTTGACGACATTCCTGGCGAGTTGGCCTCTACGTTTCCGTGGGACCTTTATATACTTCAATAACGTAATATAACCTAACCTAAATCAACCTATCATCTCGGCGATAATATTTGACAAGATTCCTGGCGAGTTGGCCTCTACGTCTCCGTGGGATCTTTATATTCATCAATAACGAAATATAACCTAACCTAAATCAACCTACCATCTCGGCGATAATATTTGACAAGATTCCTGGCGAGTTGGCTTCTACGTCTCCGTGGGATCTTTATATACATCAATAACGTAATATAACATAACCTAACCCTATCTAACATCTCGGCGGTAATATTTGACCACATTCCTGGCTAGTTGGCCTCTACGTCTCCGAGGGACCTTCATATACATCAATAACGAAATATAACCTAACCTATCCTAACCTATCACCTCGGCGGTAATATTTGACCACATTCCTGGCTTGTTGGCCTCTACGTCTCCGTGGGACCTTTATATACATCAATAACATAATATAAGCTAGCCTAACCCAATCTAACATCTCGGCGGTAATATTTGACCACATCCCTGGCTTGTTGGCCTCTACGTCTCCGTGGGACCTTTATATACATCAATAACGTAATATAACCTAACCTAACCCAATCTAACATCTCGGCGGTAATATTTGACATCATTCCTGGCGAGTTGGCCTCTACGTCTCCGTTGACCATCATATACATCAATAACGTAATATAACGTAACCTAACCCAACCTATCATCTCGGCGGTTATATTTGACAACATTCCTGGCGAGTTGGCTTCTCCGTCTCCGTGCGACCTTTATATGCATCAATAACGTAATATAACCTAACCTAACCCAACCTAACATCTCCGCGGTATTATTTGACAACATACCTGGCGAGTTGGCCTGCACGTCTCCGTGGGACCTTTATATACATCAATAACATAATATAAGCTAGCCTAACCTAATCTAACATCACGGCGGTAATATTTGACCACATTCCTGGCGAGTTGGCCTCTACGTCTCCGTGGGACCTTTATATACATCAATAACGAAATATAACCTAACCTAAATCAACCTACCATCTCGGCGATAATATTTGACAAGATTCCTGGCGAGTTGGCCTCTACGTCTCCGTGGGATCTTTATATACATCAATAACGTAATATAACATAACCTAACCCTATCTAACATCTCGGCGGTAATATTTGACCACATTCCTGGCTAGTTGGCCTCTACGTCTCCGAGGGACCTTCATATACATCAATAACGAAATATAACCTAACCTATCCTAACCTATCATCTCGGCGGTAATATTTGACCACATTCCCGGCGAGTTGGCCTCTACGTCTCCATGGGACTTTTATATACATCAGTAACGTAATATAACCTAACCTAACCCAGCGTAACATCTCGGCGGTAATATTTGACAACATTCCTGGCGAGTTGGCCTCTACCTCTCCGTGGGACCTTCATATACGTCAATAACGTAATATAACCTAACCTAACCCAATCTAGCATCTCGGCGGTAATGTTTGACCACATTCCCGGCGAGTTGGCCTCTACGTCTCTGTGGGACCTTTATATACATCAATAACGTAATATAACCTAACCTAACCAAACCTAACATCTCGGCGGTAATATTTGACAACATTCCTGGCGAGTTGGCTTCTCCGTCCCCGTGGGACCTTTATATACATCAATGACGTAATATAACCTAACCTAACCCAACCTAACATCTCAGCGGTAATATTTGACGACATTCCTGGCGAGTTGGCCTCTACGTTTCCGTGGGACCTTTATATACTTCAATAACGTAATATAACCTAACCTAAATCAACCTATCATCTCGGCGATAATATTTGACAAGATTCCTGGCGAGTTGGCCTCTACGTCTCCGTGGGATCTTTATATACATCAATAACGAAATATAACCTAACCTAAATCAACCTACCATCTCGGCGATAATATTTGACAAGATTCCTGGCGAGTTGGCCTCTACGTCTCCGTGGGATCTTTATATACATCAATAACGTAATATAACATAACCTAACCCTATCTAACATCTCGGCGGTAATATTTGACCACATTCCTGGCTAGTTGGCCTCTACGTCTCCGAGGGACCTTCATATACATCAATAACGAAATATAACCTAACCTATCCTAACCTATCATCTCGGCGGTTATATTTGACAACATTCCTGGCGAGTTGGCTTCTCCGTATCCGTGGGACCTTTATATACATCAATAACGTAATATAACCTAACCTAACCCAACGTAACATCTCGGCGGTAATATTTGAAAACATTCCTGGCGAGTTGGCCTTTACGTCTCCGTGGGACCTTCACATACATTAATAACGTAATATAACCTAACCTAACCCAATCTAGCATCTCGGCGGTAATATTTGACCACATTCCTGGCTTGTTGGCCTCTACGTCTCCGTGGGACCTTTATATACATCAATAACATAATATAAGCTAGCCTAACCCAATCTAACATCTCGGCGGTAATATTTGACCACATTCCTGGCTTGTTGGCCTCTACGTCTCCGTGGGACCTCTATATACATCAATAACGTAATATAACCTAACCTAACCCAATCTAACATCTCGGCGGTAATATTTGACATCATTCCTGGCGAGTTGGCCTCTACGTCTCCGTTGACCATATACATCAATAACGTAATATAACGTAACCTAACCCAACCTATCATCTCGGCGGTTATATTTGACAACATTCCTGGCGAGTTGGCTTCTCCGTCTCCGTGGGACCTTTATATACATCAATAACGTAATATAACATAACCTAACCCAACCTAACATCTCCGCGGTATTATTTGACAACATACCTGGCGAGTTGGCCTCCACGTCTCCGTGGGACCTTTATATACATCAATAACATAATATAAGCTAGCCTAACCTAATCTAACATCACGGCGGTAATATTTGACCACATTCCTGGCGAGTTGGCCTCTACGTCTCCGTGGGACCTTTATATACATCAATAACGTAATATAACCTAACCTAAGCTAATCTAGGATCTCGGCGGTAATATTTGACCACATTCCTGGCTTGTTGGCCTCTACGTCTCCGTGAGGATTTTATATACATCAATAACGTAATATGACCTAACCTAACCCAACCTAACATCTCGGCGGTAATATTTGACGACATTCCTGGCGAGTTGGCCTCTACGTTTCCGTGGGACCTTTATATACTTCAATAACGTAATATAACCTAACCTAAATCAACCTATCATCTCGGCGATAATATTTGACAAGATTCCTGGCGAGTTGGCCTCTACGTCTCCGTGGGATCTTTATATTCATCAATAACGAAATATAACCTAACCTAAATCAACCTACCATCTCGGCGATAATATTTGACAAGATTCCTGGCGAGTTGGCTTCTACGTCTCCGTGGGATCTTTATATACATCAATAACGTAATATAACATAACCTAACCCTATCTAACATCTCGGCGGTAATATTTGACCACATTCCTGGCTAGTTGGCCTCTACGTCTCCGAGGGACCTTCATATACATCAATAACGAAATATAACCTAACCTATCCTAACCTATCATCTCGGCGGTAATATTTGACCACATTCCTGGCTTGTTGGCCTCTACGTCTCCGTGGGACCTTTATATACATCAATAACATAATATAAGCTAGCCTAACCCAATCTAACATCTCGGCGGTAATATTTGACCACATCCCTGGCTTGTTGGCCTCTACGTCTCCGTGGGACCTTTATATACATCAATAACGTAATATAACCTAACCTAACCCAATCTAACATCTCGGCGGTAATATTTGACATCATTCCTGGCGAGTTGGCCTCTACGTCTCCGTTGACCATCATATACATCAATAACGTAATATAACGTAACCTAACCCAACCTATCATCTCGGCGGTTATATTTGACAACATTCCTGGCGAGTTGGCTTCTCCGTCTCCGTGCGACCTTTATATGCATCAATAACGTAATATAACCTAACCTAACCCAACCTAACATCTCCGCGGTATTATTTGACAACATACCTGGCGAGTTGGCCTGCACGTCTCCGTGGGACCTTTATATACATCAATAACATAATATAAGCTAGCCTAACCTAATCTAACATCACGGCGGTAATATTTGACCACATTCCTGGCGAGTTGGCCTCTACGTCTCCGTGGGACCTTTATATACATCAATAACGAAATATAACCTAACCTAAATCAACCTACCATCTCGGCGATAATATTTGACAAGATTCCTGGCGAGTTGGCCTCTACGTCTCCGTGGGATCTTTATATACATCAATAACGTAATATAACATAACCTAACCCTATCTAACATCTCGGCGGTAATATTTGACCACATTCCTGGCTAGTTGGCCTCTACGTCTCCGAGGGACCTTCATATACATCAATAACGAAATATAACCTAACCTATCCTAACCTATCATCTCGGCGGTAATATTTGACCACATTCCCGGCGAGTTGGCCTCTACGTCTCCATGGGACTTTTATATACATCAGTAACGTAATATAACCTAACCTAACCCAGCGTAACATCTCGGCGGTAATATTTGACAACATTCCTGGCGAGTTGGCCTCTACCTCTCCGTGGGACCTTCATATACGTCAATAACGTAATATAACCTAACCTAACCCAATCTAGCATCTCGGCGGTAATGTTTGACCACATTCCCGGCGAGTTGGCCTCTACGTCTCTGTGGGACCTTTATATACATCAATAACGTAATATAACCTAACCTAACCAAACCTAACATCTCGGCGGTAATATTTGACAACATTCCTGGCGAGTTGGCTTCTCCGTCCCCGTGGGACCTTTATATACATCAATGACGTAATATAACCTAACCTAACCCAACCTAACATCTCGGCGGTAATATTTGACGACATTCCTGGCGAGTTGGCCTCTACGTTTCCGTGGGACCTTTATATACTTCAATAACGTAATATAACCTAACCTAAATCAACCTATCATCTCGGCGATAATATTTGACAAGATTCCTGGCGAGTTGGCCTCTACGTCTCCGTGGGATCTTTATATACATCAATAACGAAATATAACCTAACCTAAATCAACCTACCATCTCGGCGATAATATTTGACAAGATTCCTGGCGAGTTGGCCTCTACGTCTCCGTGGGATCTTTATATACATCAATAACGTAATATAACATAACCTAACCCTATCTAACATCTCGGCGGTAATATTTGACCACATTCCTGGCTAGTTGGCCTCTACGTCTCCGAGGGACCTTCATATACATCAATAACGAAATATAACCTAACCTATCCTAACCTATCATCTCGGCGGTTATATTTGACAACATTCCTGGCGAGTTGGCTTCTCCGTATCCGTGGGACCTTTATATACATCAATAACGTAATATAACCTAACCTAACCCAACGTAACATCTCGGCGGTAATATTTGAAAACATTCCTGGCGAGTTGGCCTTTACGTCTCCGTGGGACCTTCACATACATTAATAACGTAATATAACCTAACCTAACCCAATCTAGCATCTCGGCGGTAATATTTGACCACATTCCTGGCTTGTTGGCCTCTACGTCTCCGTGGGACCTTTATATACATCAATAACATAATATAAGCTAGCCTAACCCAATCTAACATCTCGGCGGTAATATTTGACCACATCCCTGGCTTGTTGGCCTCTACGTCTCCGTGGGACCTTTATATACATCAATAACGTAATATAACCTAACCTAACCCAATCTAACATCTCGGCGGTAATATTTGACATCATTCCTGGCGAGTTGGCCTCTACGTCTCCGTTGACCATCATATACATCAATAACGTAATATAACGTAACCTAACCCAACCTATCATCTCGGCGGTTATATTTGACAACATTCCTGGCGAGTTGGCTTCTCCGTCTCCATGCGACCTTTATATACATCAATAACGTAATATAACCTAACCTAACCCAACCTAACATCTCCGCGGTATTATTTGACAACATACCTGGCGAGTTGGCCTGCACGTCTCCGTGGGACCTTTATATACATCAATAACATAATATAAGCTAGCCTAACCTAATCTAACATCACGGCGGTAATATTTGACCACATTCCTGGCGAGTTGGCCTCTACGTCTCCGTGGGACCTTTATATACATCAATAACGTAATATAACGTAACCTAACCCAACCTATCATCTCGGCGGTTATATTTGACCACATTCCTGGCTTGCTGACCTCTACGTCTCCGTGAGACATTTATATACATCTATAACGTAATATAACCTAACCTAACCCAACCTAACATCTCGGTGGTAGTATTTGAAAACATTCCTAGCGAGTTGGCCTCTACGTCTCCGTGGGACCTTTATATACATCAATAACGTAATATAACCTAACCAAACCCAACCTAACATCTCGGCGGTAATATTTGACCACATTCCCGGCGAGTTGGCCTCTACGTCTCCATGGGACTTTTATATACATCAGTAACGTAATATAACCTAACCTAACCCAGCGTAACATCTCGGCGGTAATATTTGACAACATACCTGGCGAGTTGGCCTCCACGTCTCCGTGGGACCTTTATATACATCAATAACATAATATAAGCTAGCCTAACCTAATCTAACATCACGGCGGTAATATTTGACCACATTCCTGGCGAGTTGGCCTCTACGTCTCCGTGGGACCTTTATATACATCAATAACGTAATATAACCTAACCTAAGCCAATCTAGGATCTCGGCGGTAATATTTGACCACATTCCTGGCTTGTTGGCCTCTACGTCTCCGTGAGGATTTTATATACATCAATAACGTAATATGACCTAACCTAACTCAACCTAACATCTCCGCGGTATTATTTGACAACATACCTGGCGAGTTGGCCTCCACGTCTCCGTAGGACCTTTATATACATCAATAACATAATATAAGCTAGCCTAACCCAATCTAACATATCGGCGGTAATATTTGACCACATTCCTGGCGAGTTGGCCTCTACGTCTCCGTGGGACCTTTATATACATCAATAACGTAATATAACCTAACCTAACCCAATCTAACATCTCGGCGGTAATATTTGACCACATTCCTGGCTTGTTGGCCTCTACGTCTCCGTGGGACCTTTATATACATCAATAACGTAATATAACCTAACCTAACCCAATCTAACATCTCGGCGGTAATATTTGACATCATTCCTGGCGAGTTGGCCTCTACGTCTCCGTTGACCATCATATACATCAATAACGTAATATAACGTAACCTAACACAACCTATCATCTCGGCGGTTATATTTGACAACATTCCTGGCGAGTTGCCTTCTCCGTCTCCGTGGGACCTTTATATACATCAATAACGTAATATAACCTAACCTAAATCAACCTATCATCTCGGCGATAATATTTGACAAGATTCCTGGCGAGTTGGCCTCTACGTCTCCGTGGGATCTTTATATACATCAATAACGAAATATAACCTAACCTAAATCAACCTACCATCTCGGCGATAATATTTGACAAGATTCCTGGCGAGTTGGCCTCTACGTCTCCGTGGGATCTTTATATACATCAATAACGTAATATAACATAACCTAACCCTATCTAACATTTCGGCGGTAATATTTGACCACATTCCTGGCTAGTTGGCCTCTACGTCTCCGAGGGACCTTCATATACATCAATAACGAAATATAACCTAACCTATCCTAACCTATCATCTCGGCGGTTATATTTGACAACATTCCTGGCGAGTTGGCTTCTCCGTATCCGTGGGACCTTTATATACATCAATAACGTAATATAACCTAACCTAACCCAACGTAACATCTCGGCGGTAATATTTGAAAACATTCCTGGCGAGTTGGCCTTTACGTCTCCGTGGGACCTTCACATACATTAATAACGTAATATAACCTAACCTAACCCAATCTAGCATCTCGGCGGTAATATTTGACCACATTCCTGGCTTGTTGGCCTCTACGTCTCCGTGGGACCTTTATATACATCAATAACATAATATAAGCTAGCCTAACCCAATCTAACATCTCGGCGGTAATATTTGACCACATCCCTGGCTTGTTGGCCTCTACGTCTCCGTGGGACCTTTATATACTTCAATAACGTAATATAACCTAACCTAAATCAACCTATCATCTCGGCGATAATATTTGACAAGATTCCTGGCGAGTTGGCCTCTACGTCTCCGTGGGATCTTTATATACATCAATAACGAAATATAACCTAACCTAAATCAACCTACCATCTCGGCGATAATATTTGACAAGATTCCTGGCGAGTTGGCCTCTACGTCTCCGTGGGATCTTTATTTACATCAATAACGTAATATAACATAACCTAACCCTATCTAACATCTCGGCGGTAATATTTGACCACATTCCTGGCTAGTTGGCCTCTACGTCTCCGAGGGACCTTCATATACATCAATAACGAAATATAACCTAACCTATCCTAACCTATCATCTCGGCGGTAATATTTGACCACATTCCCGGCGAGTTTGCCTCTACGTCTCCATGGGACTTTTATATACATCAGTAACGTAATATAACCTAACCTAACCCAGCGTAACATCTCGGCGGTAATATTTGACAACATTCCTGGCGAGTTGGCCTCTACCTCTCCGTGGGACCTTCATATACATCAATAACGTAATATAACCTAACCTAACCCAATCTAGCATCTCGGCGGTAATGTTTGACCACATTCCCGGCGAGTTGGCCTCTACGTCTCTGTGGGACCTTTATATACATCAATAACGTAATATAACCTAACCTAACCCAACCTAACATCTCGGCGGTAATATTTGACAACATTCCTGGCGAGTTGGCTTCTCCGTCCCCGTGGGAACTTTATATACATCAATGACGTAATATAACCTAACCTAACCCAACCTAACATCTCGGCGATAATATTTGACAAGATTCCTGGCGAGTTGGCCTCTACGTCTCCGTGGGATCTTTATATACATCAATAACGAAATATAACCTAACCTAAATCAACCTACCATCTCGGCGATAATATTTGACAAGATTCCTGGCGAGTTGGCCTCTACGTCTCCGTGGGATCTTTATATACATCAATAACGTAATATAACATAACCTAACCCTATCTAACATCTCGGCGGTAATATTTGACCACATTCCTGGCTAGTTGGCCTCTACGTCTCCGAGGGACCTTCATATACATCAATAACGAAATATAACCTAACCTATCCTAACCTATCATCTCGGCGGTTATATTTGACAACATTCCTGGCGAGTTGGCTTCTCCGTATCCGTGGGACCTTTATATACATCAATAACGTAATATAACCTAACCTAACCCAACGTAACATCTCGGCGGTAATATTTGAAAACATTCCTGGCGAGTTGGCCTTTACGTCTCCGTGGGACCTTCACATACATTAATAACGTAATATAACCTAACCTAACCCAATCTAGCATCTCGGCGGTAATATTTGACCACATTCCTGGCTTGTTGGCCTCTACGTCTCCGTGGGACCTTTATATACATCAATAACATAATATAAGCTAGCCTAACCCAATCTAACATCTCGGCGGTAATATTTGACCACATCCCTGGCTTGTTGGCCTCTACGTCTCCGTGGGACCTTTATATACATCAATAACGTAATATAACCTAACCTAACCCAATCTAACATCTCGGCGGTAATATTTGACATCATTCCTGGCGAGTTGGCCTCTACGTCTCCGTTGACCATCATATACATCAATAACGTAATATAACGTAATCTAACCCAACCTATCATCTCGGCGGTTATATTTGACAACATTCCTGGCGAGTTGGCTTCTCCGTCTCCGTGCGACCTTTATATACATCAATAACGTAATATAACCTAACCTAACCCAACCTAACATCTCCGCGGTATTATTTGACAACATACCTGGCGAGTTGGCCTGCACGTCTCCGTGGGACCTTTATATACATCAATAACATAATATAAGCTAGCCTAACCTAATCTAACATCACGGCGGTAATATTTGACCACATTCCTGGCGAGTTGGCCTCTCCGTCCCCGTGGGAACTTTATATACATCAATGACGTAATATAACCTAACCTAACCCAATCTAACATCTCGGCGGTAATATTTGACATCATTCCTGGCGAGTTGGCCTCTACGTCTCCGTTGACCATCATATACATCAATAACGTAATATAACGTAATCTAACCCAACCTATCATCTCGGCGGTTATATTTGACAACATTCCTGGCGAGTTGGCTTCTCCGTCTCCGTGCGACCTTTATATACATCAATAACGTAATATAACCTAACCTAACCCAACCTAACATCTCCGCGGTATTATTTGACAACATACCTGGCGAGTTGGCCTGCACGTCTCCGTGGGACCTTTATATACATCAATAACATAATATAAGCTAGCCTAACCTAATCTAACATCACGGCGGTAATATTTGACCACATTCCTGGCGAGTTGGCCTCTACGTCTCCGTGGGACCTTTATATACATCAATAACGTAATATAACCTAACCAAACCCAACCTAACATCTCGGCGGTAATATTTGACCACATTCCTGGCTTGCTGACCTCTACGTCTCCGTGAGACATTTATATACATCTATAACGTAATATAACCTAACCTAACCCAACCTAACATCTCGGTGGTATTATTTGAAAACATTCCTAGCGAGTTGGCCTCTACGTCTCCGTGGGACCTTTATATACATCAATAACGTAATATAACCTAACCAAACCCAACCTAACATCTCGGCGGTAATATTTGACCACATTCCCGGCGAGTTGGCCTCTACGTCTCCATGGGACTTTTATATACATCAGTAACGTAATATAACCTAACCTAACCCAGCGTAACATCTCGGCGGTAATATTTGACAACATTCCTGGCGAGTTGGCCTCTACGTCTCCGTGGGACCTTCATATACATCAATAACGTAATATAACCTAACCTAACCCAATCTAGCATCTCGGCGGTAATGTTTGACCACATTCCCGGCGAGTTGGCCTCTACGTCTCTGTGGGACCTTTATATACATCAATAACGTAATATAACCTAACCTAACCCAACCTAACATCTCGGAGGTAATATTTGACAACATTCCTGGCGAGTTGGCTTCTCCGTCGCCGTGGGACCTTTATATACATCAATGACGTAATATAACCTAACCTAACCCAACCTAACATCTCGGCGGTAATATTTCACACCATTCCTGGCGAGTTGGCCTCTACGTCTCCGTTGACCTTCATATACATCAATAACGTAATATAACGTAACCTAACCCAATCTAGCATCTCGGCGGTAATGTTTGACCACATTCCCGGCGAGTTGGCCTCTACGTCTCTGTGGGACCTTTATATACATCAATAACGTAATATAACCTAACCTAACCCAACCTAACATCTCGGCGGTAATATTTGACAACATTCCTGGCGAGTTGGCTTCTCCGTCCCCGTGGGAACTTTATATACATCAATGACGTAATATAACCTAACCTAACCCAACCTAACATCTCGGCGATAATATTTGACAAGATTCCTGGCGAGTTGGCCTCTACGTCTCCGTGGGATCTTTATATACATCAATAACGAAATATAACCTAACCTAAATCAACCTACCATCTCGGCGATAATATTTGACAAGATTCCTGGCGAGTTGGCCTCTACGTCTCCGTGGGATCTTTATATACATCAATAACGTAATATAACATAACCTAACCCTATCTAACATCTCGGCGGTAATATTTGACCACATTCCTGGCTAGTTGGCCTCTACGTCTCCGAGGGACCTTCATATACATCAATAACGAAATATAACCTAACCTATCCTAACCTATCATCTCGGCGGTTATATTTGACAACATTCCTGGCGAGTTGGCTTCTCCGTATCCGTGGGACCTTCATATACATCAATAACGTAATATAACGTAACCAAACCCAACCTAACATCTCGGCGGTAATATTTGACCACATTCCCGGCGAGTTGGCCTCTACGTCTCCATGGGACTTTTATATACATCAGTAACGTAATATAACCTAACCTAACCCAGCGTAACATCTCGGCGGTAATATTTGACAACATTCCTGGCGAGTTGGCCTCTACGTCTCCGTGGGACCTTCATATACATCAATAACGTAATATAACCTAACCTAACCCAATCTAGCATCTCGGCGGTAATGTTTGACCACATTCCCGGCGAGTTGGCCTCTACGTCTCTGTGGGACCTTTATATACATCAATAACGTAATATAACCTAACCTAACCCAACCTAACATCTCGAAGGTAATATTTGACAACATTCCTGGCGAGTTGGCTTCTCCGTCGCCGTGGGACCTTTATATACATCAATGACGTAATATAACCTAACCTAACCCAACCTAACATCTCGGCGGTAATATTTCACACCATTCCTGGCGAGTTGGCCTCTACGTCTCCGTTGACCTTCATATACATCAATAACGTAATATAACGTAACCTAACCCAATCTAGCATCTCGGCGGTAATGTTTGACCACATTCCCGGCGAGTTGGCCTCTACGTCTCTGTGGGACCTTTATATACATCAATAACGTAATATAACCTAACCTAAATCAACCTATCATCTCGGCGATAATATTTGACAAGATTCCTGGCGAGTTGGCCTCTACGTCTCCGTGGGATCTTTATATACATCAATAACGAAATATAACCTAACCTAAATCAACCTACCATCTCGGCGATAATATTTGACAAGATTCCTGGCGAGTTGGCCTCTACGTCTCCGTGGGATCTTTATATACATCAATAACGTAATATAACATAACCTAACCCTATCTAATATCTCGGCGGTAATATTTGACCACATTCCTGGCTAGTTGGCCTCTACGTCTCCGAGGGACCTTCATATACATCAATAACGAAATATAACCTAACCTATCCTAACCTATCATCTCGGCGGTAATATTTGACCACATTCCCGGCGAGTTGGCCTCTACGTCTCCATGGGACTTTTATATACATCAGTAACGTAATATAACCTAAGCTTACCCAGCTTAAAATCTCGGCGGTAATATTTGACAACATTCCTGGCGAGTTGGCCTCTACCTCTCCGTGGGACCTTCATATACATCAATAACGTAATATAACCTAACCTAACCCAATCTAGCATCTCGGCGGTAATGTTTGACCACATTCCCGGCGAGTTGGCCTCTACGTCTCTGTGGGACCTTTATATATATATCAATAACGTAATATAACCTAACCTAACCCAACCTAACATCTCGGCGGTAATATTTGACAACATTCCTGGCGAGTTGGCTTCTCCGTCCCCGTGGGACCTTTATATACATCAATGACGTAATATAACCTAACCTAACCCAACCTAACATCTCGGCGGTAATATTTGACGTCATTCCTGGCGAGTTGGCCTCTACGTTTCCGTGGGACCTTTATATACTTCAATAACGTAATATAACCTAACCTAACCCAACCTAACATCTCCGCGGTATTATTTGACAACATACCTGGCGAGTTGGCCTGCACGTCTCCGTGGGACCTTTATATACATCAATAACATAATATAAGCTAGCCTAACCTAATCTAACATCACGGCGGTAATATTTGACCACATTCCTGGCGAGTTGGCCTCTACGTCTCCGTGGGACCTTTATATACATCAATAACGTAATATAACCTAACCAAACCCAACCTAACATCTCGGCGGTAATATTTGACCACATTCCTGGCTTGCTGACCTCTACGTCTCCGTGAGACATTTATATACATCTATAACGTAATATAACCTAACCTAACCCAACCTAACATCTCGGTGGTAGTATTTGAAAACATTCCTAGCGAGTTGGCCTCTACGTCTCCGTGGGACCTTTATATACATCAATAACGTAATATAACCTAACCAAACCCAACCTAACATCTCGGCGGTAATATTTGACCACATTCCCGGCGAGTTGGCCTCTACGTCTCCATGGGACTTTTATATACATCAGTAACGTAATATAACCTAACCTAACCCAGCGTAACATCTCGGCGGTAATATTTGACATCATTCCTGGCGAGTTGGCCTCTACGTCTCCGTTGACCATCATATACATCAATAACGTAATATAACGTAATCTAACCCAACCTATCATCTCGGCGGTTATATTTGACAACATTCCTGGCGAGTTGGCTTCTCCGTCTCCGTGCGACCTTTATATACATCAATAACGTAATATAACCTAACCTAACCCAACCTAACATCTCCGCGGTATTATTTGACAACATACCTGGCGAGTTGGCCTGCACGTCTCCGTGGGACCTTTATATACATCAATAACATAATATAAGCTAGCCTAACCTAATCTAACATCACGGCGGTAATATTTGACCACATTCCTGGCGAGTTGGCCTCTACGTCTCCGTGGGACCTTTATATACATCAATAACGTAATATAACCTAACCAAACCCAACCTAACATCTCGGCGGTAATATTTGACCACATTCCTGGCTTGCTGACCTCTACGTCTCCGTGAGACATTTATATACATCTATAACGTAATATAACCTAACCTAACCCAACCTAACATCTCGGTGGTAGTATTTGAAAACATTCCTAGCGAGTTGGCCTCTACGTCTCCGTGGGACCTTTATATACATCAATAACGTAATATAACCTAACCAAACCCAACCTAACATCTCGGCGGTAATATTTGACCACATTCCCGGCGAGTTGGCCTCTACGTCTCCATGGGACTTTTATATACATCAGTAACGTAATATAACCTAACCTAACCCAGCGTAACATCTCGGCGGTAATATTTGACAACATTCCTGGCGAGTTGGCCTCTACGTCTCCGTGGGACCTTCATATACATCAATAACGTAATATAACCTAACCTAACCCAATCTAGCATCTCGGCGGTAATGTTTGACCACATTCCCGGCGAGTTGGCCTCTACGTCTCTGTGGGACCTTTATATACATCAATAACGTAATATAACCTAACCTAACCCAACCTAACATCTCGGAGGTAATATTTGACAACATTCCTGGCGAGTTGGCTTCTCCGTCGCCGTGGGACCTTTATATACATCAATGACGTAATATAACCTAACCTAACCCAACCTAACATCTCGGCGGTAATATTTCACACCATTCCTGGCGAGTTGGCCTCTACGTCTCCGTTGACCTTCATATACATCAATAACGTAATATAACGTAACCTAACCCAATCTAGCATCTCGGCGGTAATGTTTGACCACATTCCCGGCGAGTTGGCCTCTACGTCTCTGTGGGACCTTTATATACATCAATAACGTAATATAACCTAACCTAACCCAACCTAACATCTCGGCGGTAATATTTGACAACATTCCTGGCGAGTTGGCTTCTCCGTCCCCGTGGGAACTTTATATACATCAATGACGTAATATAACCTAACCTAACCCAACCTAACATCTCGGCGATAATATTTGACAAGATTCCTGGCGAGTTGGCCTCTACGTCTCCGTGGGATCTTTATATACATCAATAACGAAATATAACCTAACCTAAATCAACCTACCATCTCGGCGATAATATTTGACAAGATTCCTGGCGAGTTGGCCTCTACGTCTCCGTGGGATCTTTATATACATCAATAACGTAATATAACATAACCTAACCCTATCTAACATCTCGGCGGTAATATTTGACCACATTCCTGGCTAGTTGGCCTCTACGTCTCCGAGGGACCTTCATATACATCAATAACGAAATATAACCTAACCTATCCTAACCTATCATCTCGGCGGTTATATTTGACAACATTCCTGGCGAGTTGGCTTCTCCGTATCCGTGGGACCTTCATATACATCAATAACGTAATATAACGTAACCTAACCCAATCTAGCATCTCGGCGATAATATTTGACCACATTCCTGGCTTGTTGGCCTCTACGTCTCCGTGGGACCTTTATATACATCAATAACATAATATAAGCTAGCCTAACCCAATCTAACATCTCGGCGGTAATATTTGACCACATCCCTGGCTTGTTGGCCTCTACGTCTCCGTGGGACCTTTATATACATCAATAACGTAATATAACCTAACCTAACCCAATCTAACATCTCGGCGGTAATATTTGACATCATTCCTGGCGAGTTGGCCTCTACGTCTCCGTTGACCATCATATACATCAATAACGTAATATAACGTAATCTAACCCAACCTATCATCTCGGCGGTTATATTTGACAACATTCCTGGCGAGTTGGCTTCTCCGTCTCCGTGCGACCTTTATATACATCAATAACGTAATATAACCTAACCTAACCCAACCTAACATCTCCGCGGTATTATTTGACAACATACCTGGCGAGTTGGCCTGCACGTCTCCGTGGGACCTTTATATACATCAATAACATAATATAAGCTAGCCTAACCTAATCTAACATCACGGCGGTAATATTTGACCACATTCCTGGCGAGTTGGCCTCTACGTCTCCGTGGGACCTTTATATACATCAATAACGTAATATAACCTAACCAAACCCAACCTAACATCTCGGCGGTAATATTTGACCACATTCCTGGCTTGCTGACCTCTACGTCTCCGTGAGACATTTATATACATCTATAACGTAATATAACCTAACCTAACCCAACCTAACATCTCGGTGGTAGTATTTGAAAACATTCCTAGCGAGTTGGCCTCTACGTCTCCGTGGGACCTTTATATACATCAATAACGTAATATAACCTAACCAAACCCAACCTAACATCTCGGCGGTAATATTTGACCACATTCCCGGCGAGTTGGCCTCTACGTCTCCATGGGACTTTTATATACATCAGTAACGTAATATAACCTAACCTAACCCAGCGTAACATCTCGGCGGTAATATTTGACAACATTCCTGGCGAGTTGGCCTCTACGTCTCCGTGGGACCTTCATATACATCAATAACGTAATATAACCTAACCTAACCCAATCTAGCATCTCGGCGGTAATGTTTGACCACATTCCCGGCGAGTTGGCCTCTACGTCTCTGTGGGACCTTTATATACATCAATAACGTAATATAACCTAACCTAACCCAACCTAACATCTCGAAGGTAATATTTGACAACATTCCTGGCGAGTTGGCTTCTCCGTCGCCGTGGGACCTTTATATACATCAATGACGTAATATAACCTAACCTAACCCAACCTAACATCTCGGCGGTAATATTTCACACCATTCCTGGCGAGTTGGCCTCTACGTCTCCGTTGACCTTCATATACATCAATAACGTAATATAACGTAACCTAACCCAATCTAGCATCTCGGCGGTAATGTTTGACCACATTCCCGGCGAGTTGGCCTCTACGTCTCTGTGGGACCTTTATATACATCAATAACGTAATATAACCTAACCTAAATCAACCTATCATCTCGGCGATAATATTTGACAAGATTCCTGGCGAGTTGGCCTCTACGTCTCCGTGGGATCTTTATATACATCAATAACGAAATATAACCTAACCTAAATCAACCTACCATCTCGGCGATAATATTTGACAAGATTCCTGGCGAGTTGGCCTCTACGTCTCCGTGGGATCTTTATATACATCAATAACGTAATATAACATAACCTAACCCTATCTAACATCTCGGCGGTAATATTTGACCACATTCCTGGCTAGTTGGCCTCTACGTCTCCGAGGGACCTTCATATACATCAATAACGAAATATAACCTAACCTATCCTAACCTATCATCTCGGCGGTAATATTTGACCACATTCCCGGCGAGTTGGCCTCTACGTCTCCATGGGACTTTTATATACATCAGTAACGTAATATAACCTAAGCTTACCCAGCTTAAAATCTCGGCGGTAATATTTGACAACATTCCTGGCGAGTTGGCCTCTACCTCTCCGTGGGACCTTCATATACATCAATAACGTAATATAACCTAACCTAACCCAATCTAGCATCTCGGCGGTAATGTTTGACCACATTCCCGGCGAGTTGGCCTCTACGTCTCTGTGGGACCTTTATATATATATCAATAACGTAATATAACCTAACCTAACCCAACCTAACATCTCGGCGGTAATATTTGACAACATTCCTGGCGAGTTGGCTTCTCCGTCCCCGTGGGACCTTTATATACATCAATGACGTAATATAACCTAACCTAACCCAACCTAACATCTCGGCGGTAATATTTGACGACATTCCTGGCGAGTTGGCCTCTACGTTTCCGTGGGACCTTTATATACTTCAATAACGTAATATAACCTAACCTAAATCAACCTATCATCTCGGCGATAATATTTGACAAGATTCCTGGCGAGTTGGCCTCTACGTCTCCGTGGGATCTTTATATACATCAATAACGAAATATAACCTAACCTAAATCAACCTACCATCTCGGCGATAATATTTGACAAGATTCCTGGCGAGTTGGACTCTACGTCTCCGTGGGATCTTTATATACATCAATAACGTAATATAACATAACCTAACCCTATCTAACATCTCGGCGGTAATATTTGACCACATTCCTGGCTAGTTGGCCTCTACGTCTCCGAGGGACCTTCATATACATCAATAACGAAATATAACCTAACCTATCCTAACCTATCATCTCGGCGGTTATATTTGACAACATTCCTGGCGAGTTGGCTTCTCCGTATCCGTGGGACCTTTATATACATCAATAACGTAATATAACCTAACCTAACCCAACGTAACATCTCGGCGGTAATATTTGAAAACATTCCTGGCGAGTTGGCCTTTACGTCTCCGTGGGACCTTCACATACATTAATAACGTAATATAACCTAACCTAACCCAATCTAGCATCTCGGCGGTAATATTTGACCACATTCCTGGCTTGTTGGCCTCTACGTCTCCGTGGGACCTTTATATACATCAATAACATAATATAAGCTAGCCTAACCCAATCTAACATCTCGGCGGTAATATTTGACCACATCCCTGGCTTGTTGGCCTCTACGTCTCCGTGGGACCTTTATATACATCAATAACGTAATATAACCTAACCTAACCCAATCTAACATCTCGGCGGTAATATTTGACATCATTCCTGGCGAGTTGGCCTCTACGTCTCCGTTGACCATCATATACATCAATAACGTAATATAACGTAATCTAACCCAACCTATCATCTCGGCGGTTATATTTGACAACATTCCTGGCGAGTTGGCTTCTCCGTCTCCGTGCGACCTTTATATACATCAATAACGTAATATAACCTAACCTAACCCAACCTAACATCTCCGCGGTATTATTTGACAACATACCTGGCGAGTTGGCCTGCACGTCTCCGTGGGACCTTTATATACATCAATAACATAATATAAGCTAGCCTAACCTAATCTAACATCACGGCGGTAATATTTGACCACATTCCTGGCGAGTTGGCCTCTACGTCTCCGTGGGACCTTTATATACATCAATAACGTAATATAACCTAACCAAACCCAACCTAACATCTCGGCGGTAATATTTGACCACATTCCTGGCTTGCTGACCTCTACGTCTCCGTGAGACATTTATATACATCTATAACGTAATATAACCTAACCTAACCCAACCTAACATCTCGGTGGTAGTATTTGAAAACATTCCTAGCGAGTTGGCCTCTACGTCTCCGTGGGACCTTTATATACATCAATAACGTAATATAACCTAACCAAACCCAACCTAACATCTCGGCGGTAATATTTGACCACATTCCCGGCGAGTTGGCCTCTACGTCTCCATGGGACTTTTATATACATCAGTAACGTAATATAACCTAACCTAACCCAGCGTAACATCTCGGCGGTAATATTTGACAACATTCCTGGCGAGTTGGCCTCTACGTCTCCGTGGGACCTTCATATACATCAATAACGTAATATAACCTAACCTAACCCAATCTAGCATCTCGGCGGTAATGTTTGACCACATTCCCGGCGAGTTGGCCTCTACGTCTCTGTGGGACCTTTATATACATCAATAACGTAACATAACCTAACCTAACCCAACCTAACATCTCGGAGGTAATATTTGACAACATTCCTGGCGAGTTGGCTTCTCCGTCCCCGTGGGACCTTTATATACATCAATGACGTAATATAACCTAACCTAACCCAACCTAACATCTCGGCGGTAATATTTCACACCATACCTGGCGAGTTGGCCTCTACGTCTCCGTTGACCTTCATATACATCAATAACGTAATATAACGTAACCTAACCCAATCTAGCATCTCGGCGGTAATGTTTGACCACATTCCCGGCGAGTTGGCCTCTACGTCTCTGTGGGACCTTTATATACATCAATAACGTAATATAACCTAACCTAAATCAACCTATCATCTCGGCGATAATATTTGACAAGATTCCTGGCGAGTTGGCCTCTACGTCTCCGTGGGATCTTTATATACATCAATAACGAAATATAACCTAACCTAAATCAACCTACCATCTCGGCGATAATATTGGACAAGATTCCTGGCGAGTTGGCCTCTACGTCTCCGTGGGATCTTTATATACATCAATAACGTAATATAACATAACCTAACCCTATCTAACATCTCGGCGGTAATATTTGACCACATTCCTGGCTAGTTGGCCTCTACGTCTCCGAGGGACCTTCATATACATCAATAACGATATATAACCTAACCTATCCTAACCTATCATCTCGGCGGTAATATTTGACCACATTCCCGGCGAGTTGGCCTCTACGTCTCCATGGGACTTTTATATACATCAGTAACGTAATATAACCTAACCTTACCCAGCGTAACATCTCGGCGGTAATATTTGACAACATTCCTGGCGAGTTGGCCTCTACCTCTCCGTGGGACCTTCATATACATCAATAACGTAATATAACCTAACCTAACCCAATCTAGCATCTCGGCGGTAATGTTTGACCACATTCCCGGCGAGTTGGCCTCTACGTCTCTGTGGGACCTTTATATATATATCAATAACGTAATATAACCTAACCTAACCCAACCTAACATCTCGGCGGTAATATTTGACAACATTCCTGGCGAGTTGGCTTATCCGTCCCCGTGGGACCTTTATATACATCAATGACGTAATATAACCTAACCTAACCCAACCTAACATCTCGGCGGTAATATTTGACGACATTCCTGGCGAGTTGGCCTCTACGTTTCCGTGGGACCTTTATATACTTCAATAACGTAATATAACCTAACCTAAATCAACCTATCATCTCGGCGATAATATTTGACAAGATTCCTGGCGAGTTGGCCTCTACGTCTCCGTGGGATCTTTATATACATCAATAACGAAATATAACCTAACCTAAATCAACCTACCATCTCGGCGATAATATTTGACAAGATTCCTGGCGAGTTGGCCTCTACGTCTCCGTGGGATCTTTATATACATCAATAACGTAATATATCATAACCTAACCCTATCTAACATCTCGGCGGTAATATTTGACCACATTCCTGGCTAGTTGGCCTCTACGTCTCCGAGGGACCTTCATATACATCAATAACGAAATATAACCTAACCTATCCTAACCTATCATCTCGGCGGTAATATTTGACCACATTCCCGGCGAGTTGGCCTCTACGTCTCCATGGGACTTTTATATACATCAATAACGTAATATAACCTAACCTAACCCAGCGTAACATCTCGGCGGTAATATTTGACAACATTCCTGGCGAGTTGGCCTCTACCTCTCCATGGGACCTTCATATACATCAATAACGTAATATAACCTAACCTAACCCAATCTAGCATCTCGGCGGTAATGTTTGACCACATTCCCGGCGAGTTGGCCTCTACGTCTCTGTGGGACCTTTATATACATCAATAACGTAATATAACCTAACCTAAATCAACCTATCATCTCGGCGATAATATTTGACAAGATTCCTGGCGAGTTGGCCTCTACGTCTCCGTGGGATCTTTATATACATCAATAACGAAATATAACCTAACCTAAATCAACCTACCATCTCGGCGATAATATTTGACAAGATTCCTGGCGAGTTGGCCTCTACGTCTCCGTGGGATCTTTATATACATCAATAACGTAATATAACATAACCTAACCCTATCTAACATCTCGGCGGTAATATTTGACCACATTCCTGGCTAGTTGGCCTCTACGTCTCCGAGGGACCTTCATATACATCAATAACGAAATATAACCTAACCTATCCTAACCTATAATCTCGGCGGTTATATTTGACAACATTCCTGGCGAGTTGGCTCCTCCGTATCCGTGGGACCTTTATATACATCAATAACGTAATATAACCTAACCTAACCCAACGTAACATCTCGGCGGTAATATTTGAAAACATTCCTGGCGAGTTGGCCTTTACGTCTCCGTGGGACCTTCACATACATTAATAACGTAATATAACCTAACCTAACCCAATCTAGCATCTCGGCGGTAATATTTGACCACATTCCTGGCTTGTTGGCCTCTACGTCTCCGTGGGACCTTTATATACATCAATAACATAATATAAGCTAGCCTAACCCAATCTAACATCTCGGCGGTAATATTTGACCACATCCCTGGCTTGTTGGCCTCTACGTCTCCGTGGGACCTTTATATACATCAATAACGTAATATAACCTAACCTAACCCAATCTAACATCTCGGCGGTAATATTTGACATCATTCCTGGCGAGTTGGCCTCTACGTCTCCGTTGACCATCATATACATCAATAACGTAATATAACGTAACCTAACCCAACCTATCATCTCGGCGGTTATATTTGACAACATTCCTGGCGAGTTGGCTTCTCCGTCTCCGTGCGACCTTTATATACATCAATAACGTAATATAACCTAACCTAACCCAACCTAACATCTCGGCGGTAATATTTGACAACATTCCTGGCGAGTTGGCTTCTCCGTCCCCGTGGGACCTTTATATACATCAATGACGTAATATAACCTAACCTAACCCAATCTAACATCTCGGCTGTAATATTTGACGACATTCCTGGCGAGTTGGCCTCTACGTTTCCGTGGGACCTTTATATACTTCAATAACGTAATATAACCTAACCTAAATCAACCTATCATCTCGGCGATAATATTTGACAAGATTCCTGGCGAGTTGGCCTCTACGTCTCCGTGGAATCTTTATATACATCAATAACGAAATATAACCTAACCTAAATCAACCTACCATCTCGGCGATAATATTTGTCAAGATTCCTGGCGAGTTGGCCTCTACGTCTCCGTGGGATCTTTATATACATCAATAACGTAATATAACATAACCTAACCCTATCTAACATCTCGGCGGTAATATTTGACCACATTCCTGGCTAGTTGGCCTCTACGTCTCCGAGGGACCTTCATATACATCAATAACGAAATATAACCTAACCTATCCTAACCTATCATCTCGGCGGTAATATTTGACCACATTCCCGGCGAGTTGGCCTCTACGTCTCCATGGGACTTTTATATACATCAGTAACGTAATATAACCTAACCTAACCCAATCTAACATCTCGGCGGTAATATTTGACATCATTCCTGGCGAGTTGGCCTCTACGTCTCCGTTGACCATCATATACATCAATAACGTAATATAACGTAACCTAACCCAACCTATCATCTCGGCGGTTATATTTGACAACATTCCTGGCGAGTTGGCTTCCCCGTCTCCGTGGGACCTTTATATACATCAATAACGTAATATAACCTAACCTAACCCAATCTAGCATCTCGGCGGTAATATTTGACCACATTCCTGGCTTGTTGGCCTCTACGTCTCCGTGGGACCTTTATATACATCAATAACATAATGTAAGCTAGCCTAACCCAATCTAACATCTTGGCGGTAATATTTGACCACATTCCTGGCTTGTTGGCCTCCACGTCTCCGTGGGACCGTTATATACATCAATAACGTAATATAACCTAACCTAACCCAATCTAACATCTCGGCGGTAATATTTGACATCATTCCTGGCGAGTTGGCCTCTACGTCTCCGTTGACCATCATATACATCAATAACGTATTATAACGTAACCTAACCCAACCTATCATCTCGGCGGTTATATTTGACAACATTCCTGGCGAGTTGGCTTCTCCGTCTCCGTGGGACCTTTATATGCATCAATAACGTAATATAACCTAACCTAACCCAACCTAACATCTCCGCGGTATTATTTGACAACATACCTGGCGAGTTGGCCTCCTCGCCTCCGTGGGACCTTTATATACATCAATAACGTAATATAACCTAACCTAACCCAATCTAGCATCTCGGCGGTAATATTTGACCACATTCCTGGCTTGTTGGCCTCTACGTCTCCGTGGGATCTTTATATACATCAATAACGTAATATAACCTAACCTAACCCAACCTAACATCTCGGCGGTAATATTTGACAACATTCCTGGCGAGTTGGCTTCTCCGTCCCCGTGGGACCTTTATATACATCAATGACGTAATATAACCTAACCTAACCCAACCTAACATCTCGGCGGTAATATTTGACGACATTCCTGGCGAGTTGGCCTCTACGTTTCCGTGGGACCTTTATATACTTCAATAACGTAATATAACCTAACCTAAATCAACCTTTCATCTCGGCGATAATATTTGAAAACATTACTGGCGAGTTGGCCTTTACGTCTCCGTGGGACCTTCACATACATCAATAACGTAATATAACCTAACCTAACCCAATCTAGCATCTCGGCGGTAATATTTGACCACATTCCTGGCTTGTTGGCCTCTACGTCTCCGTGGGATCTTTATATACATCAATATCATAATATAAGCTAGTCTAACCCAATCTAACATCTCGGCGGTAATATTTGACCACATTCCTGGCTTGTTGGCCTCTACGTCTCCGTTGACCTTCATATACTTCAATAACGTAATATAACGTAACCTAACCAAATCTAACATCTCGGCGGTAATATTTGACCACATTCCCGGCGAGTTGGCCTCTACGTCTCCATGGGACTTTTATATACATCAGTAACGTAATATAACCTAACCTAACCCAGCGTAACATCTCGGCGGTAATATTTGACAACATTCCTGGCGAGTTGGCCTCTACGTCTCCGTGGGACCTTCATATACATCAATAACGTAATATAACCTAACCTAACCCAATCTAGCATCTCGGCGGTAATGTTTGACCACATTCCCGGCGAGTTGGCCTCTACGTCTCTGTGGGACCTTTATATACATCAATAACGTAATATAACCTAACCTAACCCAACCTAACATCTCGGCGGTAATATTTGACAACATTCCTGGCGAGATGGCTTCTCCGTCCCCGTGGGACCTTTATATACATCAATGACGTAATATAACCTAACCTAACCCAATCTAACATCTCGGCGGTAATATTTGACATCATTCCTGGCGAGTTGGCTTCTCCGTCTCCGTGGGACCTTTATATGCATCAATAACGTAATATAACCTAACCTAACCCAACCTAACATCTCCGCGGTATTATTTGACAACATACCTGGCGAGTTGGCCTCCACGTCTCCGTGGGACCTTTATATACATGAATAACATAATATAAGCTAGCCTAACCTAATCCAACATCTCGGCGGTAATGTTTGACCACATTCCTGGCGAGTTGGCCTCTACGTCTCCGTGGGACCTATATATACATCAATAACGTAATATAACCTAACCTAACCCAACCTAACATCTCGGCGGTAATATTTGACAACATTCCTGGCGAGTTGGCTTCTCCGTCCCCGTGGGACCTTCATATACATCAATAACGTAATATAACCTAACCTAACCCAACCTAACATCTCGGCGGTAATTTTTGACAACATTCCTGGCGAGTTGGCTTCTCCGTCCCCGTGGGACCTTTATATACATCAATGACGTAATATAACCTAACCTAACCCAACCTAACATCTCGGCGGTAATATTTGACCACATTCCTGGCGAGTTGGCCTCTACGTTTCCGTGGGACCTTTATATACTTCAATAACGTAATATAACCTAACCTAAATCAACCTATCATCTCGGCGATAATATTTGACAAGATTACTGGCGAGTTGGCCTCTACGTCTCCGTGGGATCTTTATATACATCAATAACGAAATATAACCTAACCTAAATCAACCTACCATCTCGGCGATAATATTTGACAAGATTCCTGGCGAGATGGCCTCTACGTCTCCGTGGGATCTTTATATACATCAATAACGTAATATAACATAACCTAACCCTATCTAACATCTCGGCGGTAATATTTGACAACATTCCTGGCTTGTTGGCCTCTACGTCTCCGTGGGACCTTTATATACATCAATAACATAATGTAAGCTAGCCTAACCCAATCTAACATCTCGGCGGTAATATTTGACCACATTCCTGGCTTGTTGGCCTCCACGTCTCCGTGGGACCTTTATATACATCAATAACGTAATATAACCTAACCTAACCCAATCTGACATCTCGGCGGTAATATTTGACATCATTCCTGTGCGAGTTGGCCTCTACGTCTTCGTTGACCATCATATACATCAATAACGTAATATAACGTAACCTAACCCAACCTATCATCTCGGCGGTTATATTTGACAACATTCCTGGCGAGTTGGCTTCTCCGTCTCCGTGGGACCTTTATATACATCAATAACATAATATAACCTAACCTAACCCAACCTAACATCTCCGCGGTATTATTTGACAACATACCTGGCGGGTTGGCCTCCACGTCTCCGTGGGTCCTTTATATACATCAATAACATAATATAAGCTAGCCTAACGTAATCTAACATCTCGGCGGTAATATTTGACCACATTCCTGGCGAGTTGGCCCCTACGTCTCCGTGGGACCTTTATATACATCAATAACGTAATATAACCTAACCTAACCCAACCTAACTTCTCGGCAGTAATATTTGACCACATTCCTGGCGAGTTGGCCTCTATGTTTCCGTGGGATATTTATATACATCAATAACATAATATAAGCTTGCCTAACCCAACTAACAGCTCCGCGGTAATATTTGACAACATACCTGGCGAGTTGGCCTCTACGTCTCCGTGGGACCTTTATATACATCAATAACGTAATATAACCTAACCTAACCCAATCTAACATCTCGGCGGTAATATTTCACATCATTCCTGGCGAGTTGGCCTCTACGTCTCCGTTGACCTTCATATACATCAATAACGTAATATAACGTAACCTAACCCAATCTAACATCTCGGCGGTAATATTTGACCACATTCCTGGCGAGTTGGCCTCTACGTTTCCGTGGGATATTTATATACATCAATAACATAATATAAGCTTGCCTAACCCAACTAACATCTCCGCGGTAATATTTGACAACATACCTGGCGAGTTGGCCCCTACGTCTCCGTGGGCCCTTCATATACATCAATGACAAAAATATAACCTAACCTAACCCAACCTAACATCTCGGCGGTAATATTTGACAACATTCCTGGCGAGATGGCTTCTCCGTCTCCGTGGGACCTTTATATACATCAATAACGTAATATAACCTAACCCAACCCAACCTAACATCTCCGCGGTATTATTTGACAACATACCTGGCGGGTTGGCATCCACGTCTCCGTGGGTCCTTTATATACATCAATAACATAATATAAGCTAGCCTAACCTAATCTAACATCTCGGCGGTAATATTTGACCACATTCCTGGCGAGTTGGCCTCTACGTCTCCGTGGGACCTTTATATACATCAATAACGTAATATAACCTAACCTAACCCAATCTAACATCTCGGCGGTAATATTTCACATCATTCCTGGCGAGTTGGCCTCTACGTCTCCGTTGACCTTCATATACATCAATAACGTAATATAACGTAACCTAACCCAATCTAACATCTCGGCGGTAATATTTGACCACATTCCTGGCTAGTTGGCCTCTACGTTTCCGTGGGATATTTATATACATCAATAACATAATATAAGCTTGCCTAACCCAACTAACATCTCCGCGGTAGTATTTGACAACATACCTGGCGAGTTGGCCCCTACGTCTCCGTGGGCCCTTCATATACATCAATGACAAAAATATAACCTAACCTAACCCAACCTAACATCTCGGCGGTAATATTTGACAACATTCCTGGCGAGTTGGCATCTCCGTCCCCGTGGGAACTTTATATACATCAATAACGTAATATAACCTAACCTAACCCAACCTACAATCTCGGCGGTAATATTTGAAAACATTCCTGGCGAGTTGGCCTCTACGTCTCCGTGGGATCTTTATATACATCAATAACGAAATATAACCTAACCTAAATCAACCTACCATCTCGGCGATAATATTTGACAAGATTCCTGGCGAGATGGCCTCTACGTCTCCGTGGGATCTTTATATACATCAATAACGTAATATAACATAACCTAACCCTATCTAACATCTCGGCGGTAATATTTGACCACATTCCTGGCTAGTTGGCCTCTGCGTCTCCGAGGGACCTTCATATACACCAATAACGAAATATAACCTAACCTATCCTAACCTATCATCTCGGCGGTAACATTTGACAACATTCCTGGCTTGTTGGCCTCTACGTCTCCGTGGGACCTTTATATACATCAATAACATAATGTAAGCTAGCCTAACCCAATCTAACATCTCGGCGGTAATATTTGACCACATTCCTGGCTTGTTGGCCTCCACGTCTCCGTGGGACCTTTATATACATCAATAACGTAATATAACCTAACCTAACCCAATCTAACATCTCGGCGGTAATATTTGACATCATTCCTGGCGAGTTGGCCTCTACGTCTTCGTTGACCATCATATACATCAATAACGTAATATAACGTAACCTAACCCAACCTATCATCTCGGCGGTTATACTTGACAACATTCCTGGCGAGTTGGCTTCTCCGTCTCCGTGGGACTTTTATATACATCAATAACGTAATATAACCTAACCTAACCCAACCTAACATCTCCGCGGTATTATTTGACAACATACCTGGCGGGTTGGCCTCCACGTCTCCGTGGGTCTTTTATATACATCTATAACGTAATATAACCTAACCTAACCCAACCTAACATCTCGGCGGTAGTACTTGAAAACATTCCTAGCGAGTTGGCCTCTACGTCTCCGTGGGACCTTTATATACATCAATAACATAATATAAGCTTGCCTAACCCAACCTAACATCTCGGCGGTAATATTTGACCACATTCCTGGCTTGTTGGCCTCTACGTCTCCGTGAGACCTTTATATACATCTATAACGTAATATAACCTAACCTAACCCAACCTACAATCTCGGCGGTAATATTTGAAAACATTCCTGGCGAGTTGGCCTCTACGTCTCCGTGGGACCTTCACATACATCAATAACGTAATATAACCTAACCTAACCCAATCTAGCATCTCGGCGGTAAAATTTGACCACATTCCTGGCTTGTTGGCCTCTACGTCTCCGTGGGACCTTTATATACATCAATAACATAATGTAAGCTAGCCTAACCCAATCTAACACCTCGGCGGTAATATTTGACCACATTCCTGGCTTGTTGGCCTCCACGTCTCCGTGGGACCTTTATATACATCAATAACGTAATATAACCTAACCTAACCCAATCTAAAATCTCGGCGGTAATATTTGACATCATTCCTGGCGAGTTGGCCTCTACGTCTCCGTTGACCATCATATACATCAATAACGTAATATAACGTACGCTAACCCAACCTATCATCTCGGCGGTTATATTTGACCACATTCCTGGCTTGTTGGCCTCCACGTCTCCGTGGGACCTTTATATACATCAATAACGTAATATAACCTAACCTAACCCAATCTAACATCTCGGCGGTAATATTTGACATCATTCCTGGCGAGTTGGCCTCTACGTCTCCGTTGACCTTCATATACATCAATAACAAAAATATAACCTAACCTAAATCAACCTATCATCTCGGCGATAATATTTGACGAGATTCCTGGCGAGTTATCCTCTACGTCTCCGTGGGATCTTTATATACATCAATAACGTAATATAACATAACCTAACCCAATCTAGCATCTCGGCGGTAATATTTCACATCATTCCTGGCGAGTTGGCCTCTACGTCTCCGTGGGACCTTTATATACATCAATAACGTAATATAACCTAACCTAACCCAACCTAACATCTCGGCGGTAATATTTGAAAACATTCCTGGCGAGTTGGCCTCTACGTCTCCGTGGGACCTTTATATACATCAATAACGTAATATAACCTAACCTAACCCAACCTAACATCTCGGCGGTAATATTTGACCACAATCCTGGCTTGCTGACCTCTACGTCTCCGTGAGACCTTTATATACATCTATAACGTAATATAACCTAACCTAACCCAACCTAACATCTCGGCGGTAGTATTTGAAAACATTCCTAGCGAGTTTGCCTCTACGTCTCCGTGGGACCTTTATATACATCAATAACGTAATATAACCTAACCTAACCCAATCTAACATCTCGGCGGTAATATTTCACATAATTCCTGGCGAGTTGGCCTCTACGTCTCCGTTGACCTTCATATACATCAATAACAAAAATATAACCTAACCTAAATCAACCTATCATCTCGGCGATAATATTTGACAAGATTCCTGGCGAGTTATACTCTACGTCTCCGTGGGATCTTTATATACATCAATAACGTAATATAACATAACCTAACCCAATCTAGCATCTCGGCGGTAATATTTCACATCATTCCTGGCGAGTTGGCCTCTACGTCTCCGTGGGACCTTTATATACATCAATAACGTAATATAACCTAACCTAACCCAACCTAACATCTCGGCGGTAATATTTGAAAACATTCCTGGCGAGTTGGCCTTTACGTCTCCGTGGGACCTACACATACATCAATAACGTAATATAACCTAACCTAACCCAATCTAGCATCTCTGCGGTAATATTTGACCACATTCCTGGCTTGTTGGCCTCTACGTCTCCGTGGGACCTTTATATACATCAATAACATAATGTAAGCTAGCCTAACCCAATCTAACATCACGGCGGTAATATTTGACCACATTCCTGGCTTGTTGGCCTCCACGTGTCCGTGGGACCTTTATATACATCAATAACGTAATATAACCTAACCTAACCCAATCTAACATCTCGGCGGTAATGTTTGACCCCATTCCTGGCGAGTTGGCCTCTACGTCTCCGTGGGACCTTTATATACATCAATAACGTAATATAACCTAACCTAACCCAACCTAACATCTCGGCGGTAATATTTGACAACATTCCTGGCGAGTTGGCTTCTCCGTCCCCGTGGGACCTTCATATACATCAATAACGTAATATAACCTAACCTAACCCAACCTAACATCTCGGCGGTAATTTTTGACAACATTCCTGGCGAGTTGGCCTCTACGTCTCCGTGGGACCTTTATATACATCAATAACATAATGTAAGCTAGCCTAACCCAATCTAACATCACGGCGGTAATATTTGACCACATTCCTGGCTTGTTGGCCTCCACGTGTCCGTGGGACCTTTATATACATCAATAACGTAATATAACCTAACCTAACCCAATCTAACATCTCGGCGGTAATATTTGACATCATTCCTGGCGAGTTGGCCTCTACGTCTCCGTTGACCATCATATACATCAATAACGTAATATAACGTAACCTAACCCAACCTATCATCTCGGCGGTTATATTTGAAAACATTCCTGGCGAGTTGGCTTCTCCGTCTCCGTGGGACCTTTATATGCATCAATAACGTAATATAACCTAACCTAACCCAACCTAACATCTCCGCGGTATTATTTGACAACATACCTGGCGAGTTGGCCTCCACGTCTCCGTGGGACCTTTATATACATGAATAACATAATATAAGCTAGCCTAACCTAATCTAACATCTCGGCGGTAATGTTTGACCACATTCCTGGCGAGTTGGCCTCTACGTCTCCGTGGGACCTTTATATACATCAATAACGTAATATAACCGAACCTAACCCAACCTAACATCTCGGCGGTAATATTTGACAACATTCCTGGCGAGTTGGCTTCTCCGTCCCCGTGGGACCTTCATATACATCAATAACGTAATATAACCTAACCTAAATCAACCTATCATCTCGGCGATAATATTTGACAAGATTCCTGGCGAGTTATAGTCTACGTCTCCGTGGGATCTTTATATACATCAATAACGTAATATAACATAACCTAACCCAATCTAGCATCTCGGCGGTAATATTTCACATCATTCCTGGCGAGTTGGCCTCTACGTCTCCGTGGGACCTTTATATACATCAATAACGTAATATAACCTAACCTAACCCAATCTAACATCTCGGCGGTAATGTTTGACCACATTCCTGGCGAGTTGGCCTCTACGTCTCCGTGGGACCTTTATATACATCAATAACGTAATATAACCTAACCTAACCCAACCTAACATCTCGGCGGTAATTTTTGACAACATTCCTGGCGAGTTGGCTTCTCCGTCCCCGTGGGACCTTCATATACATCAATAACGTAATATAACCTAACCTAACCCAACCTAACATCTCGGCGGTAATTTTTGACAACATTCCTGGCGAGTTGGCTTCTCCGTCCCCGTAGGACCTTTATATACATCAATAACGTAATATAACCTAACCTAACCCAACCTAACATCTCGGCGGTAATATTTGAAAACATTCCTGGCGAGTTGGCCTTTACGTCTCCGTGGGACCTACACATACATCAATAACGTAATATAACCTAACCTAACCCAATCTAGCATCTCGGCGGTAATATTTGACCACATTCCTGGCTTGTTGGCCTCTACGTCTCCGTGGGACCTTTATATACATCAATAACATAATGTAAGCTAGCCTAACCCAATCTAACATCACGGCGGTAATATTTGACCACATTCCTGGCTTGTTGGCCTCCACGTGTCCGTGGGACCTTTATATACATCAATAACGTAATATAACCTAACCTAACCCAATCTAACATCTCGGCGGTAATATTTGACATCATTCCTGGCGAGTTGGCCTCTACGTCTCCGTTGACCATCATATACATCAATAACGTAATATAACGTAACCTAACCCAACCTATCATCTCGGCGGTTATATTTGACAACATTCCTGGCGAGTTGGCTTCACCGTCTCCGTGGGACCTTTATATGCATCAATAACGTAATATAACCTAACCTAACCCAACCTAACATCTCCGCGGTATTATTTGACAACATACCTGGCGAGTTGGCCTCCACGTCTCCGTGGGACCTTTATATACATGAATAACATAATATAAGCTAGCCTAACCTAATCTAACATCTCGGCGGTAATGTTTGACCACATTCCTGGCGAGTTGGCCTCTACGTCTCCGTGGGACCTTTATATACATCAATAACGTAATATAACCGAACCTAACCCAACCTAACATCTCGGCGGTAATATTTGACAACATTCCTGGCGAGTTGGCTTCTCCGTCCCCGTGGGACCTTCATATACATCAATAACGTAATATAACCTAACCTAACCCAACCTAACATCTCGGCGGTAATTTTTGACAACATTCCTGGCGAGTTGGCTTCTCCGTCCCCGTGGGACCTTTATATACATCAATGACGTAATATAACCTAACCTAACCCAACCTAACATCTCGGCGGTAATATTTGACCACATTCCTGGCGAGTTGGCCTCTACGTTTCCGTGGGACCTTTATATACTTCAATAACGTAATATAACCTAACCTAAATCAACCTATCATCGCGGCGATAATATTTGACAAGATTACTGGCGAGTTGGCCTCTACGTCTCCGTGGGATCTTTATATACATCAATAACGAAATATAACCTAACCTAAATCAACCTACCAGCTCGGCGATAATATTTGACAACATTCCTGGCGAGTTGGCCTTTACGTCTCCGTGGGACCTACACATACATCAATAACGTAATATAACCTAACCTAACCCAATCTAGCATCTCGGCGGTAATATTTGACCACATTCCTGGCTTGTTGGCCTCTACGTCTCCGTGGGACCTTTATATACATCAATAACATAATGTAAGCTAGCCTAACCCAATCTAACATCACGGCGGTAATATTTGACCACATTCCTGGCTTGTTGGCCTCCACGTGTCCGTGGGACCTTTATATACATCAATAACGTAATATAACCTAACCTAACCCAATCTAACATCTCGGCGGTAATATTTGACATCATTCCTGGCGAGTTGGCCTCTACGTCTCCGTTGACCATCATATACATCAATAACGTAATATAACGTAACCTAACCCAACCTATCATCTCGGCGGTTATATTTGACAACATTCCTGGCGAGTTGGCTTCTCCGTCTCCGTGGGACCTTTATATGCATCAATAACGTAATATAACCTAACCTAACCCAACCTAACATCTCCGCGGTATTATTTGACAACATACCTGGCGAGTTGGCCTCCACGTCTCCGTGGGACCTTTATATACATGAATAACATAATATAAGCTAGCCTAACCTAATCTAACATCTCGGCGGTAATGTTTGACCACATTCCTGGCGAGTTGGCCTCTACGTCTCCGTGGGACCTTTATATACATCAATAACGTAATATAACCGAACCTAACCCAACCTAACATCTCGGCGGTAATATTTGACAACATTCCTGGCGAGTTGGCTTCTCCGTCCCCGTGGGACCTTCATATACATCAATAACGTAATATAACCTAACCTAAATCAACCTATCATCTCGGCGATAATATTTGACAAGATTCCTGGCGAGTTATACTCTACGTCTCCGTGGGATCTTTATATACATCAATAACGTAATATAACATAACCTAACCCAATCTAGCATCTCGGCGGTAATATTTCACATCATTCCTGGCGAGTTGGCCTCTACGTCTCCGTGGGACCTTTATATACATCAATAACGTAATATAACCTAACCTAACCCAATCTAACATCTCGGCGGTAATGTTTGACCACATTCCTGGCGAGTTGGCCTCTACGTCTCCGTGGGACCTTTATATACATCAATAACGTAATATAACGTAACCTAACCCAACCTAACATCTCGGCGGTAATATTTGACAACATTCCTGGCGAGTTGGCTTCTCCGTCCCCGTGGGACCTTCATATACATCAATAACGTAATATAACCTAACCTAACCCAACCTAACATCTCGGCGGTAATTTTTGACAACATTCCTGGCGAGTTGGCTTCTCCGTCCCCGTAGGACCTTTATATACATCAATAACGTAATATAACCTAACCTAACCCAACCTAACATCTCGGCGGTAATATTTGAAAACATTCCTGGCGAGTTGGCCTTTACGTCTCCGTGGGACCTACACATACATCAATAACGTAATATAACCTAACCTAACCCAATCTAGCATCTCGGCGGTAATATTTGACCACATTCCTGGCTTGTTGGCCTCTACGTCTCCGTGGGACCTTTATATACATCAATAACATAATGTAAGCTAGCCTAACCCAATCTAACATCACGGCGGTAATATTTGACCACATTCCTGGCTTGTTGGCCTCCACGTGTCCGTGGGACCTTTATATACATCAATAACGTAATATAACCTAACCTAACCCAATCTAACATCTCGGCGGTAATATTTGACATCATTCCTGGCGAGTTGGCCTCTACGTCTCCGTTGACCATCATATACATCAATAACGTAATATAACGTAACCTAACCCAACCTATCATCTCGGCGGTTATATTTGACAACATTCCTGGCGAGTTGGCTTCTCCGTCTCCGTGGGACCTTTATATGCATCAATAACGTAATATAACCTAACCTAACCCAACCTAACATCTCCGCGGTATTATTTGACAACATACCTGGCGAGTTGGCCTCCACGTCTCCGTGGGACCTTTATATACATGAATAACATAATATAAGCTAGCCTAACCTAATCTAACATCTCGGCGGTAATGTTTGACCACATTCCTGGCGAGTTGGCCTCTACGTCTCCGTGGGACCTTTATATACATCAATAACGTAATATAACCTAACCTAACCCAACCTAACATCTCGGCGGTAATATTTGACAACATTCCTGGCGAGTTGGCTTCTCCGTCCCCGTGGGACCTTCATATACATCAATAACGTAATATAACCTAACCTAACCCAACCTAACATCTCGGCGGTAATTTTTGACAACATTCCTGGCGAGTTGGCTTCTCCGTCCCCGTGGGACCTTTATATACATCAATGAAGTAATATAACCTAACCTAACCCAACCTAACATCTCGGCGGTAATATTTGACCACATTCCTGGCGAGTTGGCCTCTACGTTTCCGTGGGACCTTTATATACTTCAATAACGTAATATAACCTAACCTAAATCAACCTATCATCTCGGCGATAATATTTGACAAGATTACTGGCGAGTTGGCCTCTACGTCTCCGTGGGATCTTTATATACATCAATAACGAAATATAACCTAACCTAAATCAACCTACCATCTCGGCGATAATATTTGACAAGATTCCTGGCGAGATGGCCTCTACGTCTCCGTGGGATCTTTATATACATCAATAACGTAATATAACATAACCTAACCCTATCTAACATCTCGGCGGTAATATTTGACCACATTCCTGACTAGTTGGCCTCTGCGTCTCCGAGGGACCTTCATATACACCAATAACGAAATATAACCTAACCTATCCTAACCTATCATCTCGGCGGTAACATTTGACAACATTCCTGGCTTGTTGGCCTCTACGTCTCCGTGGGACCTTTATATACATCAATAACATAATGTAAGCTAGCCTAACCCAATCTAACATCTCGGCGGTAATATTTGACCACATTCCTGGCTTGTTGGCCTCCACGTCTCCGTGGGACCTTTATATACATCAATAACGTAATATAACCTAACCTAACCCAATCTAACATCTCGGCGGTGATATTTGACATCATTCCTGGCGAGTTGGCCTCTACGTCTTCGTTGACCATCATATACATCAATAACAAAAATATAACCTAACCTAAATCAACCTATCATCTCGGCGATAATATTTGACGAGATTCCTGGCGAGTTATCCTCTACGTCTCCGTGGGATCTTTATATACATCAATAACGTAATAGAACATAACCTAACCCAATCTAGCATCTCGGCGGAAATATTTCACATCATTCCTGGCGAGTTGGCCTCTACGTCTCCGAGGGACCTTTATATACATCAATAACGTAATATAACCTAACCTAACCCAACCTAACATCTCGGCGGTAATATTTGAAAACATTCCTGGCGAGTTGGCCTCTACGTCTCCGTGGGACCTTTATATACATCAATAACGTAATATAACCTAACCTAACCCAACCTAACATCTCGGCGGTAATATTTGACCACAATCCTGGCTTGCTGACCTCTACGTCTCCGTGAGACCTTTATATACATCTATAACGTAATATAACCTAACCTAACCCAACCTAACATCTCGGCGGTAGTATTTGAAAACATTCCTAGCGAGTTTGCCTCTACGTCTCCGTGGGACATTTATATACATCTATAACGTAATATAACCTAACCTAACCCAATCTAACATCTCGGCGGTAATATTTCACATCATTCCTGGCGAGTTGGCCTCTACGTCTCCGTTGACCTTCATATACATCAATAACAAAAATATAACCTAACCTAAATCAACCTATCATCTCGGCGATAATATTTGACAAGATTCCTGGCGAGTTATACTCTACGTCTCCGTGGGATCTTTATATACATCAATAACGTAATATAACATAACCTAACCCAATCTAGCATCTCGGCGGTAATATTTCACATCATTCCTGGCGAGTTGGCTTCTACGTCTCCGTGGGACCTTTATATACATCAATAACGTAATATAACCTAACCTAACCCAACCTAACATCTCGGTGGTAATATTTGACCACATTCCTGGCTTGTTGGCCTCTACGTCTCCGTGGGACCTTTATATACATCAATAACATAATGTAAGCTAGCCTAACCCAATCTAACATCACGGCGGTAATATTTGACCACATTCCTGGCTTGTTGGCCTCCACGTGTCCGTGGGACCTTTATATACATCAATAACGTAATATAACCTAACCTAACCCAATCTAACATCTCGGCGGTAATATTTGACATCATTCCTGGCGAGGTGGCCTCTACGTCTCCGTTGACCATCATATACATCAATAACGTAATATAACGTAACCTAACCCAACCTATCATCTCGGCGGTTATATTTGACAACATTCCTGGCGAGTTGGCTTCTCCGTCTCCGTGGGACCTTTATATGCATCCATAACGTAATATAACCTAACCTAACCCAACCTAACATCTCCGCGGTATTATTTGACAACATACCTGGCGAGTTGGCCTCCACGTCTCCGTGGGACCTTTATATACATGAATAACATAATATAAGCTAGCCTAACCTAATCTAACATCTCGGCGGTAATGTTTGACCACATTCCTGGCGAGTTGGCCTCTACGTCTCCGTGGGACCTTTATATACATCAATAACGTAATATAACCTAACCTAACCCAACCTAACATCTCGGCGGTAATATTTGACAACATTCCTGGCGAGTTGGCTTCTCCGTCCCCGTGGGACCTTCATATACATCAATAACGTAATATAACCTAACCTAATCCAACCTAACATCTCGGCGGTAATTTTTGACAACATTCCTGGCGAGTTGGCTTCTCCGTCCCCGTGGGACCTTTATATACATCAATAACGTAATATAACCTAACCTAACCCAACCTAACATCTCGGCGGTAATATTTGAAAACATTCCTGGCGAGTTGGCCTTTACGTCTCCGTGGGATCTACACATACATCAATAACGTAATATAACCTAACCTAACCCAATCTAGCATCTCGGCGGTAATATTTGACCACATTCCTGGCTTGTTGGCCTCTACGTCTCCGTGGGACCTTTATATACATCAATAACATAATGTAAGCTAGCCTAACCCAATCTAACATCACGGCGGTAATATTTGACCACATTCCTGGCTTGTTGGCCTCCACGTGTCCGTGGGACCTTTATATACATCAATAACGTAATATAACCTAACCTAACCCAACCTAACATCTCGGCGGTAATTTTTGACAACATTCCTGGCGAGTTGGCTTCTCCGTCCCCGTGGGACCTTTATATACATCAATGACGTAATATAACCTAACCTAACCCAACCTAACATCTCGGCGGTAATATTTGACCACATTCCTGGCGAGTTGGCCTCTACGTTTCCGTGGGACCTTTATATACTTCAATAACGTAATATAACCTAACCTAAATCAACCTATCATCTCGGCGATAATATTTGACAAGATTACTGGCGAGTTGGCCTCTACGTCTCCGTGGGAACTTTATATACATCAATAACGAAATATAACCTAACCTAAATCAACCTACCATCTCGGCGATAATATTTGACAAGATTCCTGGCGAGATGGCCTCTACGTCTCCGTGGGATCTTTATATACATCAATAACGTAATATAACATAACCTAACCCTATCTAACATCTCGGCGGTAATATTTGACCACATTCCTGGCTAGTTGGCCTCTGCGTCTCCGAGGGACCTTCATATACACCAATAACGAAATATAACCTAACCTATCCTAACCTATCATCTCGGCGGTAACATTTGACAACATTCCTGGCTTGTTGGCCTCTACGTCTCCGTGGGACCTTTATATACATCAATAACATAATGTAAGCTAGCCTAACCCAATCTAACATCTCGGCGGTAATATTTGACCACATTCCTGGCTTGTTGGCCTCCACGTCTCCGTGGGACCTTTATATACATCAATAACGTAATATAACCTAACCTAACCCAATCTAACATCTCGGCGGTGATATTTGACATCATTCCTGGCGAGTTGGCCTCTACGTCTTCGTTGACCATCATATACATCAATAACGTAATATAACGTAACCTAACCCAACCTATCATCTCGGCGGTTATATTTGACAACATTCCTGGCGAGTTGGCTTCTCCGTCTCCGTGGGACCTTTATATACATCAATAACGTAATATAACCTAGCCTAACCCAACCTAACTTCTCGGCAGTAATATTTGACCACATTCCTGGCTTGCTGACCTCTACGTCTTCGTGAGACCTTTATATACATCTATAACATAATATAAGCTTGCCTAACCCAACTAACATCTCCGCGGTAATATTTGACAACATACCTGGCGAGTTGGCCTCTACGTCTCCGTGGGACCTTTATATACATCAATAACGTAATATAACCTAACCTAACCCAATCTAACATCTCGGCGGTAATATTTCACATCATTCCTGGCGAGTTGGCCTCTACGTGTCCGTTGACCTTCATATACATCAATAACGTAATATAACGTAACCTAACTCAATCTAACATCTCGGCGGTAATATTTGACCACATTCCTGGCGAGTTGGCCTCTACGTTTCCGTGGGATATTTATATACATCAATAACATAATATAAGCTTGCCTAACCCAACTAACATCTCCGCGGTAATATTTGACAACATACCTGGCGAGTTGGCCCCTACGTCTCCGTGGGCCCTTCATATACATCAATGACAAAAATATAACCTAACCTAACCCAACCTAACATCTCGGCGGTAATATTTGACAACATTCCTGGCGAGATGGCTTCTCCGTCTCCGTGGGACCTTTATATACATCAATAACGTAATATAACCTAACCTAAGCCAACCTAACATCTCCGCGGTATTATTTGACAACATACCTGGCGGGTTGGCCTCCACGTCTCCGTGGGTCCTTTATATACATCAATAACATAATATAAGCTAGCCTAACCTAATCTAACATCTCGGCGGTAATATTTGACCACATTCCTGGCGAGTTGGCCTCTACGTCTCCGTGGGACCTTTATATACATCAATAACGTAATATAACCTAACCTAACCCAACCTAACTTCTCGGCAGTAATATTTGACCACATTCCTGGCTTGCTGACCTCTACGTCTCCGTGAGACCTTTATATACATCTATAACGTAATATAACCTAACCTAACCCAACCTAACATCTCGGCGGTAGTACTTGAAAACATTCCTAGCGAGTTGGCCTCTACGTCTCCGTGGGACCTTTATATACATCAATAACATAATATAAGCTTGCCTAACCCAACTAACATCTCCGCGGTAATATTTGACAACATACCTGGCGAGTTGGCCTCTACGTCTCCGTGGGATCTTTATATACATCAATAACGAAATATAACCTAACCTAAATCAACCTACCATCTCGGCGATAATATTTGACAAGATTCCTGGCGAGATGGCCTCTACGTCTCCGTGGGATCTTTATATACATCAATAACGTAATATAACATAACCTAACCCTATCTAACATCTCGGCGGTAATATTTGACCACATTCCTGGCTAGTTGGCCTCTGCGTCTCCGAGGGACCTTCATATACACCAATAACGAAATATAACCTAACCTTTCCTAACCTATCATCTCGGCGGTAACATTTGACAACATTCCTGGCTTGTTGGCCTCTACGTCTCCGTGGGACCTTTATATACATCAATAACATAATGTAAGCTAGCCTAACCCAATCTAACATCTCGGCGGTAATATTTGACCACATTCCTGGCTTGTTGGCCTCCACGTCTCCGTGGGACCTTTATATACATCAATAACGTAATATAACCTAACCTAACCCAATCTAACATCTCGGCGGTGATATTTGACATCATTCCTGGCGAGTTGGCCTCTACGTCTTCGTTGACCATCATATACATCAATAACGTAATATAACGTAACCTAACCCAACCTATCATCTCGGCGGTTATATTTGACAACATTCCTGGCGAGTTGGCTTCTCCGTCTCCGTGGGACCTTTATATACATCAATAACGTAATATAACCTAACCTAACCCAACCTAACATCTCCGCGGTATTATTTGACAACATACCTGGCGGGTTGGCCTCCACGTCTCCGTGGGTCCTTTATATACATCAATAACATAATATAAGCTAGCCTAACCTAATCTAACATCTCGGCGGTAATATTTGACCACATTCCTGGCGAGTTGGCCTCTACGTCTCCGTGGGACCTTTATATACATCAATAACGTAATATAACCTAACCTAACCCAACCTAACTTCTCGGCAGTAATATTTGACCACATTCCTGGCTTGCTGACCTCTACGTCTTCGTGAGACCTTTATATACATCTATAACATAATATAAGCTTGCCTAAGCCAACTAACATCTCCGCGGTAATATTTGACAACATACCTGGCGAGTTGGCCTCTACGTCTCCGTGGGACCTTTATATACATCAATAACGTAATATAACCTAACCTAACCCAATCTAACATCTCGGCGGTAATATTTCACATCATTCCTGGCGAGTTGGCCTCTACGTCTCCGTTGACCTTCATATACATCAATAACGTAATATAACGTAACCTAACCCAATCTAACATCTCGGCGGTAATATTTGACCACATTCCTGGCGAGTTGGCCTCTACGTTTCCGTGGGATATTTATATACATCAATAACATAATATAAGCTTGCCTAACCCAACTAACATCTCCGCGGTAATATTTGACAACATACCTGGCGAGTTGGCCCCTACGTCTCCGTGGGCCCTTCATATACATCAATGACAAAAATATAACCTAACCTAACCCAACCTAACATCTCGGCGGTAATATTTGACAACATTCCTGGCGAGATGGCTTCTCCGTCTCCGTGGGACCTTTATATACATCAATAACGTAATATAACCTAACCTAACCCAACCTAACATCCCCGCGGTATTATTTGACAACATACCTGGCGGGTTGGCCTCCACGTCTCCGTGGGTCCTTTATATACATCAATAACATAATATAAGCTAGCCTAACCTAATCTAACATCTCGGCGGTAATATTTGACCACATTCCTGGCGAGTTGGCCTCTACGTCTCCGTGGGACCTTTATATACATCAATAACGTAATATAACCTAACCTAACCCAACCTAACTTCTCGGCAGTAATATTTGACCACATTCCTGGCTTGCTGACCTCTACGTCTCCGTGAGACCTTTATATACATCTATAACGTAATATAACCTAACCTAACCCAACCTAACATCTCGGCGGTAGTACTTGAAAACATTCCTAGCGAGTTGGCCTCTACGTCTCCGTGGGACCTTTATATACATCAATAACATAATATAAGCTTGCCTAACCCAACTAACATCTCCGCGGTAATATTTGACAACATTCCTGGCGAGTTGGCATCTCCGTCCCCGTGGGAACTTTATATACATCAATGACAAAAATATAACCTAACCTAACCCAATCTAACTTCTCGGCGGTAATATTTGAAAACATACCTGGCGAGGTGGCCTCTACGTCTCCGTGGGATATTTATATACATCAATAACATAATATAAGCTAGCCTAACCCAATCTAACATCTCGGCGGTAATATTTGACCACATTCCTGGCTTGTTGGCCTCTACGTCTCCGTGAGACCTTTATATACATTTATAACGTAATATAACCTAACCTAACCCAATCTAACTTCTCGGCGGTAATATTTGAAAACATACCTGGCGAGGTGGCCTCTACGTCTCCGTGGGATATTTATATACATCAATAACATAATATAAGCTGGCCTAACCCAATCTAACATCTCGGCGGTAATATTTGACCACATTCCTGGCTTGTTGGCCTCTACGTCTCCGTGAGACCTTTATATACATCTATAACGTAATATAACCTAACCTAACCCAACCTACAATCTCGGCGGTAATATTTGAAAACATTCCTGGCGAGTTGGCCTCTACGTCTCCGTGGGACCTTCACATACATCAATAACGTAATATAACCTAACCTAACCCAATCTAGCATCTCGGCGGTAAAATTTGACCACATTCCTGGCTTGTTGGCCTCTACGTCTCCGTGGGACCTTTATATACATCAATAACATAATGTAAGCTAGCCTAACCCAATCTAACATCTCGGCGGTAATATTTGACCACATTCCTGGCTTGTTGGCCTCCACGTCTCCGTGGGACCTTTATATACATCAATAACGTAATATAACCTAACCTAACCCAATCTAACATCTCGGCGGTAATATTTGACATCATTCCTGGCGAGTTGGCCTCTACGTCTCCGTTGACCATCATATACATCAATAACGTAATATAACGTAAGCTAACCCAACCTATCATCTCGGCGGTTATATTTGACCACATTCCTGGCTTGTTGGCCTCCACGTCTCCGTGGGACCTTTATATACATCAATAACGTAATATAACCTAACCTAACCCAATCTAACATCTCGGCGGTTATATTTGACATCATTCCTGGCGAGTTGGCCTCTACGTCTCCGTTGACCTTCATATACATCAATAACAAAAATATAACCTAACCTAAATCAACCTATCATCTCGGCGATAATATTTGACGAGATTCCTGGCGAGTTATCCTCTACGTCTCCGTGGGATCTTTATATACATCAATAACGTAATATAACATAACCTAACCCAATCTAGCATCTCGGCGGTAATATTTCACATCATTCCTGGCGAGTTGGCCTCTACGTCTCCGTGGGACCTTTATATACATCAATAACGTAATATAACCTAACCTAACCCAACCTAACATCTCGGCGGTAATATTTGAAAACATTCCTGGCGAGTTGGCCTCTACGTCTCCGTGGGACCTTTATATACATCAATAACGTAATATAACCTAACCTAACCCAACCTAACATCTCGGCGGTAATACTTGACCACAATCCTGGCTTGCTGACCTCTACGTCTCCGTGAGACCTTTATATACATCTATAACGTAATATAACCTAACCTAACCCAACCTAACATCTCGGCGGTAATATTTGACATCATTCCTGGCGAGTTGGCCTCTACGTCTCCGTTGACCATCATATACATCAATAACGTAATATAACGTAACCTAACCCAACCTATCATCTCGGCGGTTATATTTGACAACATTCCTGGCGAGTTGGCTTCTCCGTCTCCGTGGGACCTTTATATGCATCAATAACGTAATATAACCTAACCTAACCCAACCTAACATCTCCGCGGTATTATTTGACAACATACCTGGCGAGTTGGCCTCCACGTCTCCGTGGGACCTTTATATACATGAATAACATAATATAAGCTAGCCTAACCTAATCTAACATCTCGGCGGTAATGTTTGACCGCATTCCTGGCGAGTTGGCCTCTACGTCTCCGTGGGACCTTTATATACATCAATAACGTAATATAACCTAACCTAACCCAACCTAACATCTCGGCGGTAATATTTGACAACATTCCTGGCGAGTTGGCTTCTCCGTCCCCGTGGGACCTTCATATACATCAATAACGTAATATAACCTAACCTAACCCAACCTAACATCTCGGCGGTAATTTTTGACAACATTCCTGGCGAGTTGGCTTCTCCGTCCCCGTGGGACCTTTATATACATCAATGAAGTAATATAACCTAACCTAACCCAACCTAACATCTCGGCGGTAATATTTGACCACATTCCTGGCGAGTTGGCCTCTACGTTTCCGTGGGACCTTTATATACTTCAATAACGTAATATAACCTAACCTAAATCAACCTATCATCTCGGCGATAATATTTGACAAGATTACTGGCGAGTTGGCCTCTACGTCTCCGTGGGATCTTTATATACATCAATAACGAAATATAACCTAACCTAAATCAACCTACCAGCTCGGCGATAATATTTGACAAGATTCCTGGCGAGATGGCCTCTACGTCTCCGTGGGATCTTTATATACATCAATAACGTAATATAACATAACCTAACCCTATCTAACATCTCGGCGATAATATTTGACCACATTCCTGGCTAGTTGGCCTCTGCGTCTCCGAGGGACCTTCATATACACCAATAACGAAATATAACCTAACCTATCCTAACCTATCATCTCGGCGGTAACATTTGACAACATTCCTGGCTTGTTGGCGTCTACGTCTCCGTGGGACCTTTATATACATCAATAACATAATGTAAGCTAGCCTAACCCAATCTAACATCTCGGCGGTAATATTTGACCACATTCCTGGCTTGTTGGCCTCTACCTCTCCGTGGGACCTTTATATACATCAATAACATAATATAAGCTAGCCTAACCCAATCTAACATCTCGGCGGTAATATTTGAAAACATTCCTGGCGAGTTGGCCTTTACGTCTCCGTGGGACCTTCACATACATCAATAACGTAATATAACCTAACCTAACTCAATCTAGCACCTCGGCGGTAAAATTTGACCACATTCCTGGCTTGTTGGCCTCTACGTCTCCGTGGGACCTTTATATACATCAATAACATAATGTAAGCTAGCCTAACCCAATCTAACATCTCGGCGGTAATATTTGACCACATTCCTGGCTTGTTGGTCTCCACGCCTCCGTGGGACCTTTATATACATCAATAACGTAATATAACCTAACCTAACCCAATCTAGCATCTCGGCGGTAATATTTGACCACATTCCTGGCTTGTTGGCCTCTACGTCTCCGTGGGATCTTTATATACATCAATAACGTAATATAACCTAACCTAACCCAACCTAACATTTCGGCGGTAATATTTGGCAACATTCCTGGCGAGTTGGCTTCTCCGTCCCCGTGGGACCTTTATATACATCAATGACGTAATATAACCTAATCTAACCCAACCTAACATCTCGGCGGTAATATTTGACGACATTCCTGGCGAGTTGGCCTCTACGTTTCCGTGGGACGTTTATATACTTCAATAACGTAATATAACCTAACCTAAATCAACCTTTCATCTCGGCGATAATATTTGAAAACATTCCTGGCGAGTTGGCCTTTACGTCTCCGTGGGACCTTCACATACATCAATAACGTAATATAACCTAACCTAACCTAATCTAGCATCTCGGCGGTAATATTTGACCACATTCCTGGCTTGCTGACCTCTACGTCTCCGTGAGACCTTTATATACATCTATAACGTAATATAACCTAACCTAACCCAACCTAACATCTCGGCGGTAGTATTTGAAAACATTCCTAGCGAGTTTGCCTCTACGTCTCCGTTTGACCTTTATATACATCAATAACGTAATATAACCTAACCTAACCCAATCTAACATCTCGGCGGTAATATTTCACATCATTCCTGGCGAGTTGGCCTCTACGTCTCCGTTGACCTTCATATACATCAATAACAAAAATATAACCTAACCTAAATCAACCTATCATCTCGGCGATAATATTTGACAAGATTCCTGGCGAGTTATACTCTACGTCTCCGTGGGATCTTTATATACATCAATAACGTAATATAACATAACCTAACCCAATCTAGCATCTCGGCGGTAATATTTCACGTCATTCCTGGCGAGTTGGCCTCTACGTCTCCGTGGGACCTTTATATACATCAATAACGTAATATAACCTAACCTAACCCAACCTAACATCTCGGCGGTAATATTTGAAAACATTCCTGGCGAGTTGGCCTTTACGTCTCCGTGCGACCTACACATACATCAATAACGTAATATAACCTAACCTAACCCAATCTAGCATCTCGGCGGTAATATTTGACCACATTCCTGGCTTGTTGGCCTCTACGTCTCCGTGGGACCTTTATATACATCAATAACATAATGTAAGCTAGCCTAACCCAATCTAACATCACGGCGGTAATATTTGACCACATTCCTGGCTTGTTGGCCTCCACGTGTCCGTGGGACCTTTATATACATCAATAACGTAATATAACCTAACCTAACCCAATCTAACATCTCGGCGGTATTATTTGACAACATACCTGGCGGGTTGGCCTCCACGTCTCCGTGGGTCCTTTATATACATCAATAACATAATATAAGCTAGCCTAACCTAATCTAACATCTCGGCGGTAATATTTGACCACATTCCTGGCGAGTTGGCCTCTACGTCTCCGTGGGACCTTTATATACATCAATAACGTAATATAACCTAACCTAACCCAACCTAACTTCTCGGCAGTAATATTTGACCACATTCCTGGCTTGCTGACCTCTACGTCTCCGTGAGACCTTTATATACATCTATAACGTAATATAACCTAACCTAACCCAACCTAACATCTCGGCGGTAGTACTTGAAAACATTCCTAGCGAGTTGGCCTCTACGTCTCCGTGGGACCTTTATATACATCAATAACATAATATAAGCTTGCCTAACCCAACTAACATCTCCGCGGTAATATTTGACAACATACCTGGCGAGTTGGCCTCTACGTCTCCGTGGGATCTTTATATACATCAATAACGAAATATAACCTAACCTAAATCAACCTACCATCTCGGCGATAATATTTGACAAGATTCCTGGCGAGATGGCCTCTACGTCTCCGTGGGATCTTTATATACATCAATAACGTAATATAACATAACCTAACCCTATCTAACATCTCGGCGGTAATATTTGACCACATTCCTGGCTAGTTGGCCTCTGCGTCTCCGAGGGACCTTCATATACACCAATAACGAAATATAACCTAACCTTTCCTAACCTATCATCTCGGCGGTAACATTTGACAACATTCCTGGCTTGTTGGCCTCTACGTCTCCGTGGGACCTTTATATACATCAATAACATAATGTAAGCTAGCCTAACCCAATCTAACATCTCGGCGGTAATATTTGACCACATTCCTGGCTTGTTGGCCTCCACGTCTCCGTGGGACCTTTATATACATCAATAACGTAATATAACCTAACCTAAACCAATCTAACATCTCGGCGGTGATATTTGACATCATTCCTGGCGAGTTGGCCTCTACGTCTTCGTTGACCATCATATACATCAATAACGTAATATAACGTAACCTAACCCAACCTATCATCTCGGCGGTTATATTTGACAACATTCCTGGCGAGTTGGCTTCTCCGTCTCCGTGGGACCTTTATATACATCAATAACGTAATATAACCTAACCTAACCCAACCTAACATCTCCGCGGTATTATTTGACAACATACCTGGCGGGTTGGCCTCCACGTCTCCGTGGGTCCTTTATATACATCAATAACATAATATAAGCTAGCCTAACCTAATCTAACATCTCGGCGGTAATATTTGACCACATTCCTGGCGAGTTGGCCTCTACGTCTCCGTGGGACCTTTATATACATCAATAACGTAATATAACCTAACCTAACCCAACCTAACTTCTCGGCAGTAATATTTGACCACATTCCTGGCTTGCTGACCTCTACGTCTTCGTGAGACCTTTATATACATCTATAACGTAATATAACCTAACCTAACCCAACCTAACATCTCGGCGGTAGTACTTGAAAACATTCCTAGCGAGTTGGCCTCTACGTCTCCGTGGGACCTTTATATACATCAATAACATAATATAAGCTTGCCTAACCCAACTAACATCTCCGCGGTAATATTTGACAACATTCCTGGCGAGTTGGCATCTCCGTCCCCGTGGGAACTTTATATACATCAATGACAAAAATATAACCTAACCTAACCCAATCTAACTTCTCGGCGGTAATATTTGAAAACATACCTGGCGAGGTGGCCTCTACGTCTCCGTGGGATATTTATATACATCAATAACATAATATAAGCTAGCCTAACCCAATCTAACATCTCGGCGGTAATATTTCACATCATTCCTGGCGAGTTGGCCTCTACGTCTCCGTGAGACCTTTATATACATTTATAACGTAATATAACCTAACCTAACCCAATCTAACTTCTCGGCGGTAATATTTGAAAACATACCTGGCGAGGTGGCCTCTACGTCTCCGTGGGATATTTATATACATCAATAACATAATATAAGCTGGCCTAACCCAATCTAACATCTCGGCGGTAATATTTGACCACATTCCTGGCTTGTTGGCCTCTACGTCTCCGTGAGACCTTTATATACATCTATAACGTAATATAACCTAACCTAACCCAACCTACAATCTCGGCGGTAATATTTGAAAACATTCCTGGCGAGTTGGCCTCTACGTCTCCGTGGGACCTTCACATACATCAATAACGTAATATAACCTAACCTAACCCAATCTAGCATCTCGGCGGTAAAATTTGACCACATTCCTGGCTTGTTGGCCTCTACGTCTCCGTGGGACCTTTATATACATCAATAACATAATGTAAGCTAGCCTAACCCAATCTAACATCTCGGCGGTAATATTTGACCACATTCCTGGCTTGTTGGCCTCCACGTCTCCGTGGGACCTTTATATACATCAATAACGTAATATAACCTAACCTAACCCAATCTAACATCTCGGCGGTAATATTTGACATCATTCCTGGCGAGTTGGCCTCTACGTCTTCGTTGACCATCATATACATCAATAACGTAATATAACGTAAGCTAACCCAACCTATCATCTCGGCGGTTATATTTGACCACATTCCTGGCTTGTTGGCCTCCACGTCTCCGTGGGACCTTTATATACATCAATAACGTAATATAACCTAACCTAACCCAATCTAACATCTCGGCGGTTATATTTGACATCATTCCTGGCGAGTTGGCCTCTACGTCTCCGTTGACCTTCATATACATCAATAACAAAAATATAACCTAACCTAAATCAACCTATCATCTCGGCGATAATATTTGACGAGATTCCTGGCGAGTTATCCTCTACGTCTCCGTGGGATCTTTATATACATCAATAACGTAATATAACATAACCTAACCCAATCTAGCATCTCGGCGGTAATATTTCACATCATTCCTGGCGAGTTGGCCTCTACGTCTCCGTGGGACCTTTATATACATCAATAACGTAATATAACCTAACCTAACCCAACCTAACATCTCGGCGGTAATATTTGAAAACATTCCTGGCGAGTTGGCCTCTACGTCTCCGTGGGACCTTTATATACATCAATAACGTAATATAACCTAACCTAACCCAACCTAACATCTCGGCGGTAATATTTGACCACAATCCTGGCTTGCTGACCTCTACGTCTCCGTGAGACCTTTATATACATCTATAACGTAATATAACCTAACCTAACCCAACCTAACATCTCGGCGGTAGTATTTGAAAACATTCCTAGCGAGTTTGCCTCTACGTCTCCGTGGGACCTTTATATACATCAATAACGTAATATAACCTAACCTAACCCAATCTAACATCTCGGCGGTAATATTTCACATCATTCCTGGCGAGTTGGCCTCTACGTCTCCGTTGACCCTCATATACATCAATAACAAAAATATAACCTAACCTAAATCAACCTATCATCTCGGCGATAATATTTGACAAGATTCCTGGCGAGTTATACTCTACGTCTCCGTGGGATCTTTATATACATCAATAACGTAATATAACATAACCTAACCCAATCTAGCATCTCGGCGGTAATATTTCACATCATTCCTGGCGAGTTGGCTTCTACGTCTCCGTGGGACCTTTATATACATCAATAACGTAATATAACCTAACCTAACCCAACCTAACATCTCGGTGGTAATATTTGACCACATTCCTGGCTTGTTGGCCTCTACGTCTCCGTGGGACCTTTATATACATCAATAACATAATGTAAGCTAGCCTAACCCAATCTAACATCACGGCGGTAATATTTGACCACATTCCTGGCTTGTTGGCCTCCACGTGTCCGTGGGACCTTTATATACATCAATAACGTAATATAACCTAACCTAACCCAATCTAACATCTCGGCGGTAATATTTCACATCATTCCTGGCGAGTTGGCCTCTACGTCTCCGTTGACCTTCATATACATCAATAACGTAATATAACGTAACCTAACCCAATCTAACATCTCGGCGGTAATATTTGACCACATTCCTGGCGAGTTGGCCTCTACGTCTCCGTTGACCATCATATACATCAATAACGTAATATAACGTAACCTAACCCAACCTATCATGTCGGCGGTTATATTTGACAACATTCCTGGCGAGTTGGCTTCTCCGTCTCCGTGGGACCTTTATATGCATCAATAACATAATATAAGCTAGCCTAACCCAATCTAACATCTCGGCGGTAATATTTGAAAACATTCCTGGCGAGTTGGCCTTTACGTCTCCGTGGGACCTTCACATACATCAATAACGTAATATAACCTAACCTAACTCAATCTAGCACCTCGGCGGTAAAATTTGACCACATTCCTGGCTTGTTGGCCTCTACGTCTCCGTGGGACCTTTATATACATCAATAACATAATGTAAGCTAGCCTAACCCAATCTAACATCTCGGCGGTAATATTTGACCACATTCCTGGCTTGTTGGTCTCCACGCCTCCGTGGGACCTTTATATACATCAATAACGTAATATAACCTAACCTAACCCAATCTAGCATCTCGGCGGTAATATTTGACCACATTCCTGGCTTGTTGGCCTCTACGTCTCCGTGGGATCTTTATATACATCAATAACGTAATATAACCTAACCTAACCCAACCTAACATTTCGGCGGTAATATTTGGCAACATTCCTGGCGAGTTGGCTTCTCCGTCCCCGTGGGACCTTTATATACATCAATGACGTAATATAACCTAATCTAACCCAACCTAACATCTCGGCGGTAATATTTGACGACATTCCTGGCGAGTTGGCCTCTACGTTTCCGTGGGACGTTTATATACTTCAATAACGTAATATAACCTAACCTAAATCAACCTTTCATCTCGGCGATAATATTTGAAAACATTCCTGGCGAGTTGGCCTTTACGTCTCCGTGGGACCTTCACATACATCAATAACGTAATATAACCTAACCTAACCTAATCTAGCATCTCGGCGGTAATATTTGACCACATTCCTGGCTTGCTGACCTCTACGTCTCCGTGAGACCTTTATATACATCTATAACGTAATATAACCTAACCTAACCCAACCTAACATCTCGGCGGTAGTATTTGAAAACATTCCTAGCGAGTTTGCCTCTACGTCTCCGTTTGACCTTTATATACATCAATAACGTAATATAACCTAACCTAACCCAATCTAACATCTCGGCGGTAATATTTCACATCATTCCTGGCGAGTTGGCCTCTACGTCTCCGTTGACCTTCATATACATCAATAACAAAAATATAACCTAACCTAAATCAACCTATCATCTCGGCGATAATATTTGACAAGATTCCTGGCGAGTTATACTCTACGTCTCCGTGGGATCTTTATATACATCAATAACGTAATATAACATAACCTAACCCAATCTAGCATCTCGGCGGTAATATTTCACGTCATTCCTGGCGAGTTGGCCTCTACGTCTCCGTGGGACCTTTATATACATCAATAACGTAATATAACCTAACCTAACCCAACCTAACATCTCGGCGGTAATATTTGAAAACATTCCTGGCGAGTTGGCCTTTACGTCTCCGTGCGACCTACACATACATCAATAACGTAATATAACCTAACCTAACCCAATCTAACATCTCGGCGGTATTATTTGACAACATACCTGGCGGGTTGGCCTCCACGTCTCCGTGGGTCCTTTATATACATCAATAACATAATATAAGCTAGCCTAACCTAATCTAACATCTCGGCGGTAATATTTGACCACATTCCTGGCGAGTTGGCCTCTACGTCTCCGTGGGACCTTTATATACATCAATAACGTAATATAACCTAACCTAACCCAACCTAACTTCTCGGCAGTAATATTTGACCACATTCCTGGCTTGCTGACCTCTACGTCTCCGTGAGACCTTTATATACATCTATAACGTAATATAACCTAACCTAACCCAACCTAACATCTCGGCGGTAGTACTTGAAAACATTCCTAGCGAGTTGGCCTCTACGTCTCCGTGGGACCTTTATATACATCAATAACATAATATAAGCTTGCCTAACCCAACTAACATCTCCGCGGTAATATTTGACAACATACCTGGCGAGTTGGCCTCTACGTCTCCGTGGGATCTTTATATACATCAATAACGAAATATAACCTAACCTAAATCAACCTACCATCTCGGCGATAATATTTGACAAGATTCCTGGCGAGATGGCCTCTACGTCTCCGTGGGATCTTTATATACATCAATAACGTAATATAACATAACCTAACCCTATCTAACATCTCGGCGGTAATATTTGACCACATTCCTGGCTAGTTGGCCTCTGCGTCTCCGAGGGACCTTCATATACACCAATAACGAAATATAACCTAACCTTTCCTAACCTATCATCTCGGCGGTAACATTTGACAACATTCCTGGCTTGTTGGCCTCTACGTCTCCGTGGGACCTTTATATACATCAATAACATAATGTAAGCTAGCCTAACCCAATCTAACATCTCGGCGGTAATATTTGACCACATTCCTGGCTTGTTGGCCTCCACGTCTCCGTGGGACCTTTATATACATCAATAACGTAATATAACCTAACCTAAACCAATCTAACATCTCGGCGGTGATATTTGACATCATTCCTGGCGAGTTGGCCTCTACGTCTTCGTTGACCATCATATACATCAATAACGTAATATAACGTAACCTAACCCAACCTATCATCTCGGCGGTTATATTTGACAACATTCCTGGCGAGTTGGCTTCTCCGTCTCCGTGGGACCTTTATATACATCAATAACGTAATATAACCTAACCTAACCCAACCTAACATCTCCGCGGTATTATTTGACAACATACCTGGCGGGTTGGCCTCCACGTCTCCGTGGGTCCTTTATATACATCAATAACATAATATAAGCTAGCCTAACCTAATCTAACATCTCGGCGGTAATATTTGACCACATTCCTGGCGAGTTGGCCTCTACGTCTCCGTGGGACCTTTATATACATCAATAACGTAATATAACCTAACCTAACCCAACCTAACTTCTCGGCAGTAATATTTGACCACATTCCTGGCTTGCTGACCTCTACGTCTTCGTGAGACCTTTATATACATCTATAACGTAATATAACCTAACCTAACCCAACCTAACATCTCGGCGGTAGTACTTGAAAACATTCCTAGCGAGTTGGCCTCTACGTCTCCGTGGGACCTTTATATACATCAATAACATAATATAAGCTTGCCTAACCCAACTAACATCTCCGCGGTAATATTTGACAACATTCCTGGCGAGTTGGCATCTCCGTCCCCGTGGGAACTTTATATACATCAATGACAAAAATATAACCTAACCTAACCCAATCTAACTTCTCGGCGGTAATATTTGAAAACATACCTGGCGAGGTGGCCTCTACGTCTCCGTGGGATATTTATATACATCAATAACATAATATAAGCTAGCCTAACCCAATCTAACATCTCGGCGGTAATATTTCACATCATTCCTGGCGAGTTGGCCTCTACGTCTCCGTGAGACCTTTATATACATTTATAACGTAATATAACCTAACCTAACCCAATCTAACTTCTCGGCGGTAATATTTGAAAACATACCTGGCGAGGTGGCCTCTACGTCTCCGTGGGATATTTATATACATCAATAACATAATATAAGCTGGCCTAACCCAATCTAACATCTCGGCGGTAATATTTGACCACATTCCTGGCTTGTTGGCCTCTACGTCTCCGTGAGACCTTTATATACATCTATAACGTAATATAACCTAACCTAACCCAACCTACAATCTCGGCGGTAATATTTGAAAACATTCCTGGCGAGTTGGCCTCTACGTCTCCGTGGGACCTTCACATACATCAATAACGTAATATAACCTAACCTAACCCAATCTAGCATCTCGGCGGTAAAATTTGACCACATTCCTGGCTTGTTGGCCTCTACGTCTCCGTGGGACCTTTATATACATCAATAACATAATGTAAGCTAGCCTAACCCAATCTAACATCTCGGCGGTAATATTTGACCACATTCCTGGCTTGTTGGCCTCCACGTCTCCGTGGGACCTTTATATACATCAATAACGTAATATAACCTAACCTAACCCAATCTAACATCTCGGCGGTAATATTTGACATCATTCCTGGCGAGTTGGCCTCTACGTCTTCGTTGACCATCATATACATCAATAACGTAATATAACGTAAGCTAACCCAACCTATCATCTCGGCGGTTATATTTGACCACATTCCTGGCTTGTTGGCCTCCACGTCTCCGTGGGACCTTTATATACATCAATAACGTAATATAACCTAACCTAACCCAATCTAACATCTCGGCGGTTATATTTGACATCATTCCTGGCGAGTTGGCCTCTACGTCTCCGTTGACCTTCATATACATCAATAACAAAAATATAACCTAACCTAAATCAACCTATCATCTCGGCGATAATATTTGACGAGATTCCTGGCGAGTTATCCTCTACGTCTCCGTGGGATCTTTATATACATCAATAACGTAATATAACATAACCTAACCCAATCTAGCATCTCGGCGGTAATATTTCACATCATTCCTGGCGAGTTGGCCTCTACGTCTCCGTGGGACCTTTATATACATCAATAACGTAATATAACCTAACCTAACCCAACCTAACATCTCGGCGGTAATATTTGAAAACATTCCTGGCGAGTTGGCCTCTACGTCTCCGTGGGACCTTTATATACATCAATAACGTAATATAACCTAACCTAACCCAACCTAACATCTCGGCGGTAATATTTGACCACAATCCTGGCTTGCTGACCTCTACGTCTCCGTGAGACCTTTATATACATCTATAACGTAATATAACCTAACCTAACCCAACCTAACATCTCGGCGGTAGTATTTGAAAACATTCCTAGCGAGTTTGCCTCTACGTCTCCGTGGGACCTTTATATACATCAATAACGTAATATAACCTAACCTAACCCAATCTAACATCTCGGCGGTAATATTTCACATCATTCCTGGCGAGTTGGCCTCTACGTCTCCGTTGACCCTCATATACATCAATAACAAAAATATAACCTAACCTAAATCAACCTATCATCTCGGCGATAATATTTGACAAGATTCCTGGCGAGTTATACTCTACGTCTCCGTGGGATCTTTATATACATCAATAACGTAATATAACATAACCTAACCCAATCTAGCATCTCGGCGGTAATATTTCACATCATTCCTGGCGAGTTGGCTTCTACGTCTCCGTGGGACCTTTATATACATCAATAACGTAATATAACCTAACCTAACCCAACCTAACATCTCGGTGGTAATATTTGACCACATTCCTGGCTTGTTGGCCTCTACGTCTCCGTGGGACCTTTATATACATCAATAACATAATGTAAGCTAGCCTAACCCAATCTAACATCACGGCGGTAATATTTGACCACATTCCTGGCTTGTTGGCCTCCACGTGTCCGTGGGACCTTTATATACATCAATAACGTAATATAACCTAACCTAACCCAATCTAACATCTCGGCGGTAATATTTCACATCATTCCTGGCGAGTTGGCCTCTACGTCTCCGTTGACCTTCATATACATCAATAACGTAATATAACGTAACCTAACCCAATCTAACATCTCGGCGGTAATATTTGACCACATTCCTGGCGAGTTGGCCTCTACGTCTCCGTTGACCATCATATACATCAATAACGTAATATAACGTAACCTAACCCAACCTATCATGTCGGCGGTTATATTTGACAACATTCCTGGCGAGTTGGCTTCTCCGTCTCCGTGGGACCTTTATATGCATCAATAACGTAATATAACCTAACCTAACCCAACCTAACATCTCCGCGGTATTATTTGACAACATACCTGGCGAGTTGGCCTCTACGTCTCCGTGGGACCTTTATATACATCAATAACGTAATATAACCTAACCTAACCCAATCTAACATCTCGGCGGTAATATTTCACATCATTCCTGGCGAGTTGGCCTCTACGTCTCCGTTGACCTTCATATACATCAATAACGTAATATAACGTAACCTAACCCAATCTAACATCTCGGCGGTAATATTTGACCACATTCCTGGCGAGTTGGCCTCTACGTTTCCGTGGGATATTTATATACATCAATAACATAATATAAGCTTGCCTAACCCAACTAACATCTCCGCGGTAATATTTGACAACATACCTGGCGAGTTGGCCCCTACGTCTCCGTGGGCCCTTCATATACATCAATGACAAAAATATAACCTAACCTAACCCAACCTAACATCTCGGCGGTAATATTTGACAACATTTCTGGCGAGATGGCTTCTCCGTCTCCGTGGGACCTTTATATACATCAATAACGTAATATAACCTTTTTTTTTTTTTTTTTTTTTTTTTTTTTTTTTTTTTTTTTTTTTCGCAGGGAAATCCTCATGGATACCGTGGATTTTTTGGGAAATCCGCTGTTATGTCGGACTCTTACCGACTAAAACCCTGCGGTGGTCTTCCTACACTTGTAGCGGGTAGCCGGGAACTCTTTCGAACGCGTCCAGCATCCCGCCTCGTGTCTGAGTTCTTTGAACTCTCTGTTCATAGCTGGCGTGCGAGTTCATACTTTAGATTGGCAACGACTGCAACCACCACAGTCGTTTGCCTCTCCTCGGTCGAGCGCGTGCCGGATAGACTTGACCCAAATCCTGTCTAGCCGGCGCTCGGCTGCTCTTTCTGTTTTTTCTTATTTACTTTTTCTTTGCGCAATCTTTTCTATTACGCTTGTGTGCGAATGCATGCATTCCTCACGCGTACCTCTTTGTCGAATTTCTTGCGCCTGTCTTCAATCTTCGAAGTCGTCTTCCACTTCTCCCGCTTGCGGCGTTTGAGATGGACGGCGGCGGCGAAGCTCCGCTCCCCGGTGGGTACTTTGGAGCGACTCTCGCGCCCTGACGGACGAGAGTCCCCTACCTTGGAGTGGAACGTGGCAAACGTCTACAACGCCGACCACGTAAGGCTCGTCGAGCAGAAAGCGTGCGCTCTCTTTCGCGCTCGGCGGCTTCCTTCGCAGCCATCACTTTGTCGCAAAACAAGGTAACGGCTCGCCAGTATCTCTCCCCTTCCAGCATCTTCGGCAGGATGCTGGTCGGCGAGAGATCCCGTCCGATCTCTGCCACGAGAGCGTGGCGCAGCGTTTGCCACGCTGGACAGCGTTCCAACGTGTGCTGCGCAGAGTCGTCTCCGTCTCCGCAATGGTGACATTCAGCCGTGGCCTCTTTTCCGATCTTGCAGAGGTACTGACCGAAGCATCCATGTCCAGTCAGCACCTGCGTCACTCTGAAGGTGAGCTGCCCTCTCCTGTTTTCTACCCAGTTTTCCAAGATGGGTAGAATCGCTCCCACGATCCTGTGATTGGTCGCAGGTGCGAGTTTCTCCTTCCATTTAGAGAAAGTGAAGCGTCTCGCTTCTCTTCTAATCTCGTCCCTTGTCGGAGCAGGTGCACCTTCTTCTTCTACCTGGCGCGTTGTGCGAAGGGTTTCGTACACTATGAGGTCTTCCTGCGCCAAGTATTCCAGGGGTGCGAGACCCGCCAGCATTGTTGCCGCGTCGTAGGAAATCGTGCGATATCCTCTTATGACCCGAATGGCTATTCTTCGCCACGCGCTTCGCAGCAGCTGCAGCTTTCTGCCTCCTTTGTTAAGCGCGTCGCTCCATACCGGGGCTCCGTAAAGCGCAATGCTTTTTATCACCCCAGCATAGACTTTCCTTACTTTCTCGTCCGGTCCGTGCAGATTCGGCATGATGCGGCTTAGATAATTTGCCGCAGCATCCAGTCGAACGGCCTGACGAGCGAAGTGGAGACCAAAGTTCCATTTATCGTCGAGGAGCAGTCCGAGATACTTCATCTCGCTCCCCACTGTAACTTTGGATGGTCCAATGTTGACCACTTCGTTTCCTCCTCGCGGGTCTCTTCTTCGTCCCTTGAAGCACAGGATTTCAGATTTCTCCGGTGCCATCTGGAGCCCCATCTTCTTGATCGTATTAGCCACGACCGCAACTGCCACTTCGGCCCGGCAGATTGCGCGTTGCCGGCACGTGTCGACTGCCAACACCATCGTGTCATCCGCGTAGCACGTGAGATGCACGCCGGACGGCATTGGCAGCTTCAGGACCGCGTCGTACCCGAGATTCCAGAGAAGCGGTCCGAGGACCGATCCCTGGGGAACGCCGCGATCAATCTTCTTTTTCTCGATTCCATGCCGGCTATCGTAGAGAACCGCGCGGTCGCTCAGGTAATTTTCCACGACCCTTCGCAGGTATCGCGGAAACCCGTGCTTTTCAAGCGCTCTACGTATCGTACTCCATTCGAGGGAGTTGAACGCATTCTTAATATCTAAAGATATCGCGATTACGACTCCCCCGGCGGCGATCGCCTTTTCGGCGAAACTTTTCACTTGTCGAATCGCGTCAATCGTCGATCGTCCTTCTCGGAAGCCGAATTGGTTCTCGGCTAAGTTCGGCCCGGTTCGCGACAGGTGCTCGACGAGGCGGTTGTGGATTATCCTTTCAAATAATTTTCCGACCTCGTCGAGCAAAACTATCGGCCTGTACGCTGCCGGTGAATCCTCCGATTTTCCCGGCTTTCGGAGCAACACTAATCTGCCGGTTTTCCATCTTGCTGGAAACGTACCCGTCTTCAAGCATGCTGTAAATAACTTCCGCAATCTTGAATTCAGGACACTGAGTGCCATCGACCAGGCACGGCCGGGAATTCCGTCCGGTCCGGGTGCGGTGTTCTTCTTTGTCATGCGCTTTATGGCGCGAGCCATTTCCTCCTCGGTGACGTCGTTGTCCAGCGACCAGATGATCGGGTCGATGTGTGCTGAAATTTGCGAGTTGCTCGCCGACGTAGCCAACGTAATATAACCTAACCTAACCCAACCTAACATCTCCGCGGTATTATTTGACAACATACCTGGCGGGTTGGCCTCCACGTCTCCGTGGGTCCTTTATATACATCAATAACATAATATAAGCTAGCCTAACCTAATCTAACATCTCGGCGGTAATATTTGACCACATTCCTGGCGAGTTGGCCTCTACGTCTCCGTGGGACCTTTATATACATCAATAACGTAATATAACCTAACCTAACCCAACCTAACTTCTCGGCAGTAATATTTGACCACATTCCTGGCTTGCTGACCTCTACGTCTCCGTGAGACCTTTATATACATCTATAACGTAATATAACCTAACCTAACCCAACCTAACATCTCGGCGGTAGTACTTGAAAACATTCCTAGCGAGTTGGCCTCTACGTCTCCGTGGGACCTTTATATACATCAATAACATAATATAAGCTTGCCTAACCCAACTAACATCTCCGCGGTAATATTTGACAACATACCTGGCGAGTTGGCCCCTACGTCTCCGTGGGCCCTTCATATACATCAATGACAAAAATATAACCTAACCTAACCCAACCTAACATCTCGGCGGTAATATTTGACAACATTCCTGGCGAGTTGGCATCTCCGTCCCCGTGGGAACTTTATATACATCAATAACGTAATATAACCTAACCTAACCCAATCTAACTTCTCGGCGGTAATATTTGAAAACATACCTGGCGAGGTGGCCTCTACGTCTCCGTGGGATATTTATATACATCAATAACATAATATAAGCTAGCCTAACCCAATCTAACATCTCGGCGGTAATATTTGACCACATTCCTGGCTTGTTGGCCTCTACGTCTCCGTGAGACCTTTATATACATCTATAACGTAATATAACCTAACCTAACCCAATCTAACATCTCGGCGGTAGTACTTGAAAACATTCCTAGCGAGTTGGCCTCTACGTCTCCGTGGGACCTTTATATACATCAATAACATAATATAAGCTTGCATAACCCAACTAACATCTCCGCGGTAATATATGACAACATTCCTGGCGAGTTGGCATCTCCGTCCCCGTGGGAACTTTATATACATCAATGACAAAAATATAACCTAACCTAACCCAATCTAACTTCTCGGCGGTAATATTTGAAAACATACCTGGCGAGGTGGCCTCTACGTCTCCGTGGGACCTTCACATACATCAATAACGTAATATAACCTAACCTAACCCAATCTAGCATCTCGGCGGTAAAATTTGACCACATTCCTGGCTTGTTGGCCTCTACGTCTCCGTGGGACCTTTATATACATCAATAACATAATATAAGCTAGCCTAACCTAATCTAACATCTCGGCGGTAATATTTGACCACATTCCTGGCGAGTTGGCCTCTACGTCTCCGTGGGACCTTTATATACATCAATAACGTAATATAACCTAACCTAACCCAACCTAACTTCTCGGCAGTAATATTTGACCACATTCCTGGCTTGCTGACCTCTACGTCTCCGTGAGACCTTTATATACATCTATAACGTAATATAACCTAACCTAACCCAACCTAACATCTCGGCGGTAGTACTTGAAAACATTCCTAGCGAGTTGGCCTCTACGTCTCCGTGGGACCTTTATATACATCAATAACATAATATAAGCTTGCCTAACCCAACTAACATCTCCGCGGTAATATTTGACAACATTCCTGGCGAGTTGGCATCTCCGTCCCCGTGGGAACTTTATATACATCAATGACAAAAATATAACCTAACCTAACCCAATCTAACTTCTCGGCGGTAATATTTGAAAACATACCTGGCGAGGTGGCCTCTACGTCTCCGTGGGATATTTATATACATCAATAACATAATATAAGCTAGCCTAACCTAATCTAACATCTCGGCGGTAATATTTGACCACATTCCTGGCGAGTTGGCCTCTACGTCTCCGTGGGACCTTTATATACATCAATAACGTAATATAACCTAACCTAACCCAACCTAACATCCCCGCGGTATTATTTGACCACATTCCTGGCTTGTTGGCCTCTACGTCTCCGTGAGACCTTTATATACATCTATAACGTAATATAACCTAACCTAACCCAATCTAACTTCTCGGCGGTAATATTTGAAAACATACCTGGCGAGGTGGCCTCTACGTCTCCGTGGGATATTTATATACATCAATAACATAATATAAGCTGGCCTAACCCAATCTAACATCTCGGCGGTAATATTTGACCACATTCCTGGCTTGTTGGCCTCTACGTCTCCGTGAGACCTTCATATACATCTATAACGTAATATAACCTAACCTAACCCAACCTACAATCTCGGCGGTAATATTTGAAAACATTCCTGGCGAGTTGGCCTCTACGTCTCCGTGGGACCTTCACATACATCAATAACGTAATATAACCTAACCTAACCCAATCTAGCATCTCGGCGGTAAAATTTGACCACATTCCTGGCTTGTTGGCCTCTACGTCTCCGTGGGACCTTTATATACATCAATAACATAATGTAAGCTAGCCTAACCCAATCTAACATCTCGGCGGTAATATTTGACCACATTCCTGGCTTGTTGGCCTCCACGTCTCCGTGGGACCTTTATATACATCAATAACGTAATATAACCTAACCTAACCCAACCTAACTTCTCGGCAGTAATATTTGACCACATTCCTGGCTTGCTGACCTCTACGTCTTCGTGAGACCTTTATATACATCTATAACATAATATAAGCTTGCCTAACCCAACTAACATCTCCGCGGTAATATTTGACAACATACCTGGCGAGTTGGCCTCTACGTCTCCGTGGGACCTTTATATACATCAATAACGTAATATAACCTAACCTAACCCAATCTAACTTCTCGGCAGTAATATTTGACCACATTCCTGGCTTGCTGACCTCTACGTCTTCGTGAGACCTTTATATACATCTATAACATAATATAAGCTTGCCTAACCCAACTAACATCTCCGCGGTAATATTTGACAACATACCTGGCGAGTTGGCCTCTACGTCTCCGTGGGATATTTATATACATCAATAACATAATATAAGCTTGCCTAACCCAACTAACATCTCCGCGGTAATATTTGACAACATACCTGGCGAGTTGGCCCCTACGTCTCCGTGGGCCCTTCATATACATCAATGACAAAAATATAACCTAACCTAACCCAACCTAACATCTCGGCGGTAATATTTGACAACATTCCTGGCGAGATGGCTTCTCCGTCTCCGTGGGACCTTTATATACATCAATAACGTAATATAACCTAACCTAACCCAACCTAACATCCCCGCGGTATTATTTGACAACATACCTGGCGGGTTGGCCTCCACGTCTCCGTGGGTCCTTTATATACATCAATAACATAATATAAGCTAGCCTAACCTAATCTAACATCTCGGCGGTAATATTTGACCACATTCCTGGCGAGTTGGCCTCTACGTCTCCGTGGGACCTTTATATACATCAATAACGTAATATAACCTAACCTAACCCAACCTAACTTCTCGGCAGTAATATTTGACCACATTCCTGGCTTGCTGACCTCTACGTCTCCGTGAGACCTTTATATACATCTATAACGTAATATAACCTAACCTAACCCAACCTAACATCTCGGCGGTAGTACTTGAAAACATTCCTAGCGAGTTGGCCTCTACGTCTCCGTGGGACCTTTATATACATCAATAACATAATGTAAGCTTGCCTAACCCAACTAACATCTCCGCGGTAATATTTGACAACATTCCTGGCGAGTTGGCATCTCCGTCCCCGTGGGAACTTTATATACATCAATGACAAAAATATAACCTAACCTAACCCAATCTAACTTCTCGGCGGTAATATTTGAAAACATACCTGGCGAGGTGGCCTCTACGTCTCCGTGGGATATTTATATACATCAATAACATAATATAAGCTAGCCTAACCCAATCTAACATCTCGGCGGTAATATTTGACCACATTCCTGGCTTGTTGGCCTCTACGTCTCCGTGAGACCTTTATATACATTTATAACGTAATATAACCTAACCTAACCCAATCTAACTTCTCGGCGGTAATATTTGAAAACATACCTGGCGAGGTGGCCTCTACGTCTCCGTGGGATATTTATATACATCAATAACATAATATAAGCTGGCCTAACCCAATCTAACATCTCGGCGGTAATATTTGACCACATTCCTGGCTTGTTGGCCTCTACGTCTCCGTGAGACCTTTATATACATCTATAACGTAATATAACCTAACCTAACCCAACCTACAATCTCGGCGGTAATATTTGAAAACATTCCTGGCGAGTTGGCCTCTACGTCTCCGTGGGACCTTCACATACATCAATAACGTAATATAACCTAACCTAACCCAATCTAGCATCTCGGCGGTAAAATTTGACCACATTCCTGGCTTGTTGGCCTCTACGTCTCCGTGGGACCTTTATATACATCAATAACATAATGTAAGCTAGCCTAACCCAATCTAACATCTCGGCGGTAATATTTGACCACATTCCTGGCTTGTTGGCCTCCACGTCTCCGTGGGACCTTTATATACATCAATAACGTAATATAACCTAACCTAACCCAACCTAACATCTCGGCGGTAATATTTGACCACAATCCTGGCTTGCTGACCTCTACGTCTCCGTGAGACCTTTATATACATCTATAACGTAATATAACCTAACCTAACCCAACCTAACATCTCGGCGGTAGTATTTGAAAACATTCCTAGCGAGTTTGCCTCTACGTCTCCGTGGGACCTTTATATACATCAATAACGTAATATAACCTAACCTAACCCAATCTAACATCTCGGCGGTAATATTTCACATCATTCCTGGCGAGTTGGCCTCTACGTCTCCGTTGACCCTCATATACATCAATAACAAAAATATAACCTAACCTAAATCAACCTATCATCTCGGCGATAATATTTGACAAGATTCCTGGCGAGTTATACTCTACGTCTCCGTGGGATCTTTATATACATCAATAACGTAATATAACATAACCTAACCCAATCTAGCATCTCGGCGGTAATATTTCACATCATTCCTGGCGAGTTGGCTTCTACGTCTCCGTGGGACCTTTATATACATCAATAACGTAATATAACCTAACCTAACCCAACCTAACATCTCGGTGGTAATATTTGACCACATTCCTGGCTTGTTGGCCTCTACGTCTCCGTGGGACCTTTATATACATCAATAACATAATGTAAGCTAGCCTAACCCAATCTAACATCACGGCGGTAATATTTGACCACATTCCTGGCTTGTTGGCCTCCACGTGTCCGTGGGACCTTTATATACATCAATAACGTAATATAACCTAACCTAACCCAATCTAACATCTCGGCGGTAATATTTGACATCATTCCTGGCGAGTTGGCCTCTACGTCTCCGTTGACCATCATATACATCAATAACGTAATATAACGTAACCTAACCCAACCTATCATCTCGGCGGTTATATTTGACAACATTCCTGGCGAGTTGGCTTCTCCGTCTCCGTGGGACCTTTATATGCATCAATAACGTAATATAACCTAACCTAACCCAACCTAACATCTCCGCGGTATTATTTGACAACATACCTGGCGAGTTGGCCTCTACGTCTCCGTGGGACCTTTATATACATCAATAACGTAATATAACCTAACCTAACCCAATCTAACATCTCGGCGGTAATATTTCACATCATTCCTGGCGAGTTGGCCTCTCCGTCTCCGTTGACCTTCATATACATCAATAACGTAATATAACGTAACCTAACCCAATCTAACATCTCGGCGGTAATATTTGACCACATTCCTGGCGAGTTGGCCTCTACGTTTCCGTGGGATATTTATATACATCAATAACATAATATAAGCTTGCCTAACCCAACTAACATCTCCGCGGTAATATTTGACAACATACCTGGCGAGTTGGCCCCTACGTCTCCGTGGGCCCTTCATATATATCAATGACAAAAATATAACCTAACCTAACCCAACCTAACATCTCGGCGGTAATATTTGACAACATTTCTGGCGAGATGGCTTCTCCGTCTCCGTGGGACCTTTATATACATCAATAACGTAATATAACCTAACCTAACCCAACCTAACATCTCCGCGGTATTATTTGACAACATACCTGGCGGGTTGGCCTCCACGCCTCCGTGGGTCCTTTATATACATCAATAACATAATATAAGCTAGCCTAACCTAATCTAACATCTCGGCGGTAATATTTGACCACATTCCTGGCGAGTTGGCCTCTACGTCTCCGTGGGACCTTTATATACATCAATAACGTAATATAACCTAACCTAACCCAACCTAACATCCCGGCGGTAATATTTGACCACAATCCTGGCTTGCTGACCTCTACGTCTCCGTGAGACCTTTATATACATCTATAACGTAATATAACCTAACCTAACCCAACCTAACATCTCGGCGGTAGTATTTGAAAACATTCCTAGCGAGTTTGCCTCTACGTCTCCGTGGGACCTTTATATACATCAATAACGTAATATAACCTAACCTAACCCAATCTAACATCTCGGCGGTAATATTTCACATCATTCCTGGCGAGTTGGCCTCTACGTCTCCGTTGACCCTCATATACATCAATAACAAAAATATAACCTAACCTAAATCAACCTATCATCTCGGCGATAATATTTGACAAGATTCCTGGCGAGTTATACTCTACGTCTCCGTGGGATCTTTATATACATCAATAACGTAATATAACATAACCTAACCCAATCTAGCATCTCGGCGGTAATATTTCACATCATTCCTGGCGAGTTGGCTTCTACGTCTCCGTGGGACCTTTATATACATCAATAACGTAATATAACCTAACCTAACCCAACCTAACATCTCGGTGGTAATATTTGACCACATTCCTGGCTTGTTGGCCTCTACGTCTCCGTGGGACCTTTATATACATCAATAACATAATGTAAGCTAGCCTAACCCAATCTAACATCACGGCGGTAATATTTGACCACATTCCTGGCTTGTTGGCCTCCACGTGTCCGTGGGACCTTTATATACATCAATAACGTAATATAACCTAACCTAACCCAATCTAACATCTCGGCGGTAATATTTGACATCATTCCTGGCGAGTTGGACTCTACGTCTCCGTTGATCATCATATACATCAATAACGTAATATAACGTAACCTAACCCAACCTATCATCTCGGCGGTTATATTTGACAACATTCCTGGCGAGTTGGCTTCTCCGTCTCCGTGGGACCTTTATATGCATCAATAACGTAATATAACCTAACCTAACCCAACCTAACATCTCCGCGGTATTATTTGACAACATACCTGGCGAGTTGGCCTCCACGTCTCCGTGGGACCTTTATATACATGAATAACATAATATAAGCTAGCCTAACCTAATCTAACATCTCGGCGGTAATGTTTGACCACATTCCTGGCGAGTTGGCCTCTACGTCTCCGTGGGACCTTTATATACATCAATAACGTAATATAACCTAACCTAACCCAACCTAACATCTCGGCGGTAATATTTGACAACATTCCTGGCGAGTTGGCTTCTCCGTCCCCGTGGGACCTACATATACATCAATAACGTAATATAACCTAACCTAACCCAACCTAACATCTCGGCGGTAATTTTTGACAACATTCCTGGCGAGTTGGCTTCTCCGTCTCCGTGGGACATTTATATACATCAATGACGTAATATAACCTAACCTAACCCAACCTAACATCTCGGCGGTAAGATTTGACCACATTCCTGGCGAGTTGGCCTCTACGTTTCCGTGGGACCTTTATATACTTCAATAACGTAATATAACCTAACCTAAATCAACCTATCATCTCGGCGATAATATTTGACAAGATTACTGGCGAGTTGGCCTCTACGTCTCCGTGGAATCTTTATATACATCAATAACGAAATATAACCTAACCTAAATCAACCTACCATCTCGGCGATAATATTTGACAAGATTCCTGGCGAGATGGCCTCTACGTCTCCGTGGGATCTTTATATACATCAATGGCGTAATATAACATAACCTAACCCTATCTAACATCTCGGCGGTTATATTTGACAACATTCCTGGCGAGTTGGCTTCTCCGTCTCCGTGCGACCTTTATATACATCAATAACGTAATATAACCTAACCTAACCCAACCTAACATCTCCGCGGTATTATTTGACAACCTACCTGGCGGGTTGGCCTCCACGTCTCCGTGGGTCCTTTATATACATCAATAACATAATATAAGCTAGCCTAACCTAATCTAACATCTCGGCGGTAATATTTGACCACATTCCTGGCGAGTTGGCCTCTACGTCTCCGTGGGACCTTTATATACATCAATAACGTAATATAACCTAACCTAACCCAACCTAACTTCTCGGCAGTAATATTTGACCACATTCCTGGCTTGCTGACCTCTACGTCTCCGTGAGACCTTTATATACATCTATAACGTAATATAACCTAACCTAACCCAACCTAACATCTCGGCGGTAGTACTTGAAATCATTCTTAGCGAGTTGGCATCTACGTCTCCGTGGGACCTTTATATACATCAATAACGTAATATAACCTAACCTAACCCAATCTAACATCTCGGCGGTAATATTTCACATTATTCCTGGCGAGTTGGCCTCTACGTCTCCGTTGACCTTCATATACATCAATAACGTAATATAACGTAACCTAACCCAATCTAACATCTCGGCGGTAATATTTGACCACATTCCTGGCGAGTTGGCCTCTCCGTCCCCGTGGGACCTTTATATACATCAATAACGTAATCTAACCTAACCTAACCCAATCTAACATCTCGGCGGTAATATTTGACCACATTCCTGGCTTGTTGGCCTCTACGTCTCCGTGAGAACTTATTATACATCTATAACGTAATATAACCTAACCTAACCCAACCTAACATCTCGGCGGTAATATTTGAAAACATTCCTGGCGAGTTGGCATCTACGTCTCCGTGGGACCTTTATATACATCAATAACGTAATATAACCTAACCTAACCCAACCTATCTTCTCGGCGGTAATATTTCACAACATTCCTGGCGAGTTGGCCTCTACGTCTCCGTGGTATCTTTATATATATCAATAACTTAATATAACATAACCTAACCCAATCCGACATCTCGGCGGTAATATTTGACATCATTCCTGGCGAGTTGGCTTCTACGTCTCCGTGGGACCTTTATATACATCAATAACGTAATATAACCGAACCTAACCCAACCTAACATCTCGGCGGTAATATTTGACGACATTCCTGGCGAGTTGGCCTCTACGTCTCCGTTGGATCTTTATATACATCAATAACGTAATATAACATAACCTAACCTAATCTAGCATCTCGGCGGTAATATTTGACCACATTCCTGGCTTGTTGGCCTCTACGTCTCCGTGAGACCTTTATATACATCTATAACGTAATGTAACCTTACCTAACCCAACCTAACATCTCGGCGGTAATATTTGAAAACATTCCTGGCGAGTTGGCCTCTACGTCTCCGTTGACCTTCATATACATCAATAACAAAAATATAACCTAACCTAACCCAATCTAGCATCTCGGCGGTAATATTTCACAAGATTCCTGGCGAGTTATCCTCTACGTCTCCGTGGGATCTTTATATACATCAATAACGTAATATAACCTAACCTAACCAAATCTAACATCTCGGCGGTAATATTTGACATCGTTCCTGGCGAGTTGGCCTCTACGTCTCCGTGGGACCTTTATATACATCAATAACGTAATGTAAGCTAGCCTAACCCAATCTAACATCTCGGCGGTAATATTTGACCACATTCCTGGCGAGTTGGCCTCTACGTTTCCGTGGGATATTTATATACATCAATAACATAATATAAGCTTGCCTAACCCAACTAACATCTCGGCGGTAATATTTGACAACATTCCTGGCGAGTTGGCATCTCCGTCCCCGTGGGAACTTTATATACATCAATAACGTAATATAACCTAACCTAACCCAACCTAACTTCTCGGCGGTAATATTTGAAAACATACCTGGCGAGGTGGCCTCTACGTCTCCGTGGGATATTTATATACATCAATAACATAATATAAGCTAGCCTAACCCAATCTAACATCTCGGCGGTAATATTTGACCACATTCCTGGCTTGTTGGCCTCTACGTCTCCGTGAGACCTTTATATACATCTATAACGTAATATAACCTAACCTAACCCAACCTACAATCTCGGCGGTAATATTTGAAAACATTCCTGGCGAGTTGGCCTCTACGTCTCCGTGGGATCTTTATATACATCAATAACATAATATAAGCTAGCCTAACCCAATCTAACATCTCGGCGGTAATATTTGACCACATTCCTGGCTTGTTGGCCTCTACGTCTCCGTGAGACCTTTATATACATCTATAACGTAATATAACCTAACCTAACCCAACCTACAATCTCGGCGGTAATATTTGAAAACATTCCTGGCGAGTTGGCTTCTCCGTCTCCGTGGGACATTTATATACATCAATGACGTAATATAACCTAACCTAACCCAACCTAACATCTCGGCGGTAAGATTTGACCACATTCCTGGCGAGTTGGCCTCTACGTTTCCGTGGGACCTTTATATACTTCAATAACGTAATATAACCTAACCTAAATCAACCTATCATCTCGGCGATAATATTTGACAAGATTACTGGCGAGTTGGCCTCTACGTCTCCGTGGAATCTTTATATACATCAATAACGAAATATAACCTAACCTAAATCAACCTACCATCTCGGCGATAATATTTGACAAGATTCCTGGCGAGATGGCCTCTACGTCTCCGTGGGATCTTTATATACATCAATGGCGTAATATAACATAACCTAACCCTATCTAACATCTCGGCGGTTATATTTGACAACATTCCTGGCGAGTTGGCTTCTCCGTCTCCGTGCGACCTTTATATACATCAATAACGTAATATAACCTAACCTAACCCAACCTAACATCTCCGCGGTATTATTTGACAACCTACCTGGCGGGTTGGCCTCCACGTCTCCGTGGGTCCTTTATATACATCAATAACATAATATAAGCTAGCCTAACCTAATCTAACATCTCGGCGGTAATATTTGACCACATTCCTGGCGAGTTGGCCTCTACGTCTCCGTGGGACCTTTATATACATCAATAACGTAATATAACCTAACCTAACCCAACCTAACTTCTCGGCAGTAATATTTGACCACATTCCTGGCTTGCTGACCTCTACGTCTCCGTGAGACCTTTATATACATCTATAACGTAATATAACCTAACCTAACCCAACCTAACATCTCGGCGGTAGTACTTGAAATCATTCTTAGCGAGTTGGCATCTACGTCTCCGTGGGACCTTTATATACATCAATAACGTAATATAACCTAACCTAACCCAATCTAACATCTCGGCGGTAATATTTCACATTATTCCTGGCGAGTTGGCCTCTACGTCTCCGTTGACCTTCATATACATCAATAACGTAATATAACGTAACCTAACCCAATCTAACATCTCGGCGGTAATATTTGACCACATTCCTGGCGAGTTGGCCTCTCCGTCCCCGTGGGACCTTTATATACATCAATAACGTAATCTAACCTAACCTAACCCAATCTAACATCTCGGCGGTAATATTTGACCACATTCCTGGCTTGTTGGCCTCTACGTCTCCGTGAGAACTTATTATACATCTATAACGTAATATAACCTAACCTAACCCAACCTAACATCTCGGCGGTAATATTTGAAAACATTCCTGGCGAGTTGGCATCTACGTCTCCGTGGGACCTTTATATACATCAATAACGTAATATAACCTAACCTAACCCAACCTATCTTCTCGGCGGTAATATTTCACAACATTCCTGGCGAGTTGGCCTCTACGTCTCCGTGGTATCTTTATATATATCAATAACTTAATATAACATAACCTAACCCAATCCGACATCTCGGCGGTAATATTTGACATCATTCCTGGCGAGTTGGCTTCTACGTCTCCGTGGGACCTTTATATACATCAATAACGTAATATAACCGAACCTAACCCAACCTAACATCTCGGCGGTAATATTTGACGACATTCCTGGCGAGTTGGCCTCTACGTCTCCGTTGGATCTTTATATACATCAATAACGTAATATAACATAACCTAACCTAATCTAGCATCTCGGCGGTAATATTTGACCACATTCCTGGCTTGTTGGCCTCTACGTCTCCGTGAGACCTTTATATACATCTATAACGTAATGTAACCTTACCTAACCCAACCTAACATCTCGGCGGTAATATTTGAAAACATTCCTGGCGAGTTGGCCTCTACGTCTCCGTTGACCTTCATATACATCAATAACAAAAATATAACCTAACCTAACCCAATCTAGCATCTCGGCGGTAATATTTCACAAGATTCCTGGCGAGTTATCCTCTACGTCTCCGTGGGATCTTTATATACATCAATAACGTAATATAACCTAACCTAACCAAATCTAACATCTCGGCGGTAATATTTGACATCGTTCCTGGCGAGTTGGCCTCTACGTCTCCGTGGGACCTTTATATACATCAATAACGTAATGTAAGCTAGCCTAACCCAATCTAACATCTCGGCGGTAATATTTGACCACATTCCTGGCGAGTTGGCCTCTACGTTTCCGTGGGATATTTATATACATCAATAACATAATATAAGCTTGCCTAACCCAACTAACATCTCGGCGGTAATATTTGACAACATTCCTGGCGAGTTGGCATCTCCGTCCCCGTGGGAACTTTATATACATCAATAACGTAATATAACCTAACCTAACCCAACCTAACTTCTCGGCGGTAATATTTGAAAACATACCTGGCGAGGTGGCCTCTACGTCTCCGTGGGATATTTATATACATCAATAACATAATATAAGCTAGCCTAACCCAATCTAACATCTCGGCGGTAATATTTGACCACATTCCTGGCTTGTTGGCCTCTACGTCTCCGTGAGACCTTTATATACATCTATAACGTAATATAACCTAACCTAACCCAACCTACAATCTCGGCGGTAATATTTGAAAACATTCCTGGCGAGTTGGCCTCTACGTCTCCGTGGGATCTTTATATACATCAATAACATAATATAAGCTAGCCTAACCCAATCTAACATCTCGGCGGTAATATTTGACCACATTCCTGGCTTGTTGGCCTCTACGTCTCCGTGAGACCTTTATATACATCTATAACGTAATATAACCTAACCTAACCCAACCTACAATCTCGGCGGTAATATTTGAAAACATTCCTGGCGAGTTGGCCTCTACGTCTCCGTGGGATCTTTATATACATCAATAACGAAATATAACCTAACCTAAATCAACCTACCATCTCGGCGATAATATTTGACAAGATTCCTGGCGAGATGGCCTCTACGTCTCCGTGGGATCTTTATATACATCAATAACGTAATATAACATAACCTAACCCTATCTAACATCTCGGCGGTAATATTTGACCACATTCCTGGCTAGTTGGCCTCTGCGTCTCCGAGGGACCTTCATATACACCAATAACGAAATATAACCTAACCTATCCTAACCTATCATCTCGGCGGTAACATTTGACAACATTCCTGGCTTGTTGGCCTCTACGTCTCCGTGGGACCTTTATATACATCAATAACATAATGTGAGCTAGCCTAACCCAATCTAACATCTCGGCGGTAACATTTGACCACATTCCTGGCTTGTTGGTCTCCACGTCTCCGTGGGACCTTTATATACATCAATAACGTAATATAACCTAACCTAACCCAATCTAACATCTCGGCGGTAATATTTGACATCATTCCTGGCGAGTTGGCCTCTACGTCTTCGTTGACCATCATATACATCAATAACGTAATATAACGTAACCTAACCCAACCTATCATCTCGGCGGTAATATTTGACCACATTCCTGGCGAGTTGGCCTCTACGTTTCCGTGGGATATTTATGTACATCAATAACGAAATATAACCTAACCTAAATCAACCTACCATCTCGGCGATAATATTTGACAAGATTCCTGGCGAGATGGCCTCTACGTCTCCGTGGGATCTTTATATACATCAATAACGTAATATAACATAACCTAACCCTATCTAACATCTCGGTGGTAATATTTGACCACATTCCTGGCTAGTTGGCCTCTGCGTCTCCGTGGGACCTTTATATACATCAATAACGTAATATAACCTAACCTAACCCAATCTAACATCTCGGCGGTAATATTTGACATCATTCCTGGCGAGTTGGCCTCTACGTCTTCGTTGACCATCATATACATCAATAACGTAATATAACGTAACCTAACCCAACCTATCATCTCGGCGGTTATACTTGACAACATTACTGGCGAGTTGGCTTCTCCGTCTCCGTGGGACCTTTATATACATCAATAACGTAATATAACCTAACCTAACCCAACCTAACATCTCCGCGGTATTATTTGACAACATACCTGGCGGGTTGGCCTCCACGTCTCCGTGGGTCCTTTATATACATCAATAACATAATATAAGCTAGCCTAACCTAATCTAACATCTCGGCGGTAATATTTGACCACATTCCTGGCGAGTTGGCCTCTACGTCTCCGTGGGACCTTTATATACATCAATAACGTAATATAACCTAACCTAACCCAACCTAACATCTCGGCGGTAGTACTTGAAAACATTCCTAGCGAGTTGGCCTCTACGTCTCCGTGGGACCTTTATATACATCAATAACGTAATATAACCTAACCTAACCCAATCTAACATCTCGGCGGTAATATTTCACATCATTCCTGGCGAGTTGGCCTCTACGTCTCCGTTGACCTTCATATACATCAATAACGTAATATAACGTAACCTAACCCAATCTAACATCTCGGCGGTAATATTTGACCACATTCCTGGCGAGTTGGCCTCTACGTTTCCGTGGGATATTTATATACATCAATAACATAATATAAGCTTGCCTAACCCAACTAACATCTCCGCGGTAATATTTGACAACATACCTGGCGAGTTGGCCCCTACGTCTCCGTGGGCCCTTCATATACATCAATGACAAAAATATAACCTAACCTAACCCAACCTAACATCTCGGCGGTAATATTTGACAACATTCCTGGCGAGTTGGCATCTCCGTCCCCGTGGGAACTTTATATACATCAATAACGTAATATAACCTAACCTAACCCAATCTAACTTCTCGGCGGTAATATTTGAAAACATACCTGGCGAGGTGGCCTCCACGTCTCCGTGGGTCCTTTATATACATCAATAACATAATATAAGCTAGCCTAACCTAATCTAACATCTCGGCGGTAATATTTGACCACATTCCTGGCGAGTTGGCCTCTACGTCTCCGTGGGACCTTTATATACATCAGTAACGTAATATAACCTAACCTAACCCAACCTAACTTCTCGGCAGTAATATTTGACCACATTCCTGGCTTGCTGACCTCTACGTCTCCGTGAGACCTTTATATACATCTATAACGTAATATAACCTAACCTAACCCAACCTAACATCTCGGCGGTAGTACTTGAAAACATTCCTAGCGAGTTGGCCTCTACGTCTCCGTGGGACCTTTATATACATCAATAACGTAATATAACCTAACCTAACCCAATCTAACATCTCGGCGGTAATATTTGACATCATTCCTGGCGAGTTGGCCTCTACGTCTCCGTTGACCATCATATACATCAATAACGTAATATAACGTAAGCTAACCCAACCTATCATCTCGGCGGTTATATTTGACCACATTCCTGGCTTGTTGGCCTCCACGTCTCCGTGGGACGTTTATATACATCAATAACGTAATATAACCTAACCTAACCCAATCTAACATCTCGGCGGTAATATTTGACATCATTCCTGGCGAGTTGGCCTCTACGTCTCCGTGGGACCTTTATATACATCAATAACGTAATATAACCTAACCTAACCCAACCTAACATCTCGGCGGTAATATTTGACAACATTCCTGGCGAGTTGGCCTCTACGTCTCCGTGGGACCTTTATATATATCAATAACGTAATATAACCTAACCTAACCCAATCTAACATCTCGGCGGTAATATTTGACATCATTCCTGGCGAGTTGGCCTCTACGTCTCCGTTGACCATCATATACATCAATAACGTAATATAACGTAAGCTAACCCAACCTATCATCTCGGCGGTTATATTTGACCACATTCCTGGCTTGTTGGCCTCCACGTCTCCGTGGGACGTTTATATACATCAATAACGTAATATAACCTAACCTAACCCAATCTAACATCTCGGCGGTAATATTTGACATCATTCCTGGCGAGTTGGCCTCTACGTCTCCGTGGGACCTTTATATACATCAATAACGTAATATAACCTAACCTAACCCAACCTAACATCTCGGCGGTAATATTTGACAACATTCCTGGCGAGTTGGCCTCTACGTCTCCGTGGGACCTTTATATACATCAATAACGTAATATAACCTAACCTAACCCAACCTAACATCTCGGCGGTAATATTTGACCACAATCCTGGCTTGCTGAACTCTACGTCTCCGTGAGACCTTTATATACATCTATAACGTAATATAACCTAACCTAACCCAACCTAACATCTCGGCGGTAGTATTTGAAAACATTCCTAGCGAGTTTGCCTCTACGTCTCCGTGGGACCTTTATATACATCAATAACGTAATATAACCTAACCTAACCCAATCTAACATCTCGGCGGTAATATTTCACATCATTCCTGGCGAGTTGGCCTCTACGTCTCCGTTGACCTTCATATACATCAATAACGTAATGTAACGTAACCTAACCCAATCTAGCATCTCGGCGGTTATATTTGACAACATTCCTGGCTTGCTGACCTCTACGTCACCGTGAGACCTTTATATACATCTATAACGTAATATAACCTAACCTAACCCAACCTAACATCTCGGCGGTAGTATTTGAAAACATTCCTAGCGAGTTGGCCTCTACGTCTCCGTGGGACCTTTATATACATCAATAACGTAATATAACCTAACCTAACCCAACCTAACATCTCGGCGGTAATATTTGACAACATTCCTGGCGAGTTGGCTTCTCCGTCCCCGTGGGACCTTCATATACATCAATAACGTAATATAACCTAACCTAACCCAACCTAACATCTCGGCGGTAATTTTTGACAACATTCCTGGCGAGTTGGCTTCTCCGTCCCCGTGGGACCTTTATATACATCAATGACGTAGTATAACCTAACCTAACCCAACCTAACATCTCAGCGGTAATATTTGACCACATTCCTGGCGAGTTGGCCTCTACGTTTCCGTGGGACCTTTATATACTTCAATAACGTAATATAACCTAACCTAAATCAACCTATCATCTCGGCGATAATATTTGACAAGATTACTGGCGAGTTGGCCTCTACGTCTCCGTGGGATCTTTATATACATCAATAACGAAATATAACCTAACCTAAAACAACCTACCATCTCGGCGATAATATTTGACAAGATTCCTGGCGAGATGGCCTCTACGTCTCCGTGGGATCTTTATATACATCAATGGCGTAATATAACATAACCTAACCCTATCTAACATCTCGGCGGTAATATTTGACCACATTCCTGGCTAGTTGGCCTCTGCGTCTCCGAGGGACCTTCATATACACCAATAACGAAATATAACCTAACCTATCCTAACCTATCATCTCGGCGGTAACATTTGACAACATTCCTGGCTTGTTGGCCTCTACGTCTCCGTGGGACCTTTATATACATCAATAACATAATGTAAGCTAGCCTAACCCAATCTAACATCTCGGCGGTAATATTTGACCACATTCCTGGCTTGTTGGCCTCCACGTCTCCGTGGGACCTTTATATACATCAATAACGTAATATAACCTAACCTAACCCAATCTAACATCTCGGCGGTAATATTTGACATCATTCCTGGCGAGTTGGCCTCTACGTCTTCGTTGACCATCATATACATCAATAACGTAATATAACGTAACCTAACCCAACCTATCATCTCGGCGGTTATATTTGACAACATACCTGGCGGGTTGGCCTCCACGTCTCCGTGGGTCCTTTATATACATCAATAACATAATATAAGCTAGCCTAACCTAATCTAACATCTCGGCGGTAATATTTGACCACATTCCTGGCGAGTTGGCCTCTACGTCTCCGTGGGACCTTTATATACATCAATAACGTAATATAACCTAACCTAACCCAACCTAACTTCTCGGCAGTAATATTTGACCACATTCCTGGCTTGCTGACCTCTACGTCTCCGTGAGACCTTTATATACATCTATAACGTAATATAACCTAACCTAACCCAACCTAACATCTCGGCGGTAGTACTTGAAAACATTCCTAGCGAGTTGGCCTCTACGTCTCCGTGGGACCTTTATATACATCAATAACGTAATATAACCTAACCTAACCCAATCTAACATCTCGTCGGTAACATTTGACATCATTCCTGGCGAGTTGGCCTCTACGTCTCCGTTGACCATCATATACATCAATAACGTAATATAACGTAAGCTAACCCAACCTATCATCTCGGCGGTTATATTTGACCACATTCCTGGCTTGTTGGCCTCCACGTCTCAGTGGGACGTTTATATACATCAATAACGTAATATAACCTAACCTAACCCAATCTAACATCTCGGCGGTAATATTTGACATCATTCCTGGCGAGTTGGCCTCTACGTCTCCGTGGGACCTTTATATACATCAATAACGTAATATAACCTAACCTAACCCAACCTAACATCTCGGCGGTAATATTTGACAACATTCCTGGCGAGTTGGCCTCTACGTCTCCGTGGGACCTTTATATACATCAATAACGTAATATAACCTAACCTAACCCAACCTAACATCTCGGCGGTAATATTTGACCACAATCCTGGCTTGCTGACCTCTACGTCTCCGTGAGACCTTTATATACATCTATAACGTAATATAACCTAACCTAACCCAACCTAACATCTCGGCGGTAGTATTTGAAAACATTCCTAGCGAGTTTGCCTCTACGTCTCCGTGGGACCTTTATATACATCAATAACGTAATATAACCTAACCTAACCCAATATAACATCTCGGCGGTAATATTTCACATCATTCCTGGCGAGTTGGCCTCTACGTCTCCGTTGACCTTCATATACATCAATAACGAAATATAACCTAACCTATCCTAACCTATCATCTCGGCGGTAACATTTGACAACATTCCTGGCTTGTTGGCCTCTACGTCTCCGTGGGACCTTTATATACATCAGTAACATAATATAACCTAACCTAACCCAATCTAACATCTCGGCGGTAATATTTGACCTCATTCCTGGCGAGTTGGCCTCTACGTCTTCGTTGACCATCATATACATCAATAACGTAATATAACGTAACCTAACCCAACCTATCATCTCGGCGGTTATATTTCACAACATTCCTGGCGAGTTGGCTTCTCCGTCTCCGTGGGACCTTTATATGCATCAATAACGTAATATAACCTAACCTAACCCAACCTAACATCTCCGCGGTATTATTTGACAACATACCGGGCGTGTTGGCCTCCACGTCTCCGTGGGACCTTTATATACGTGAATAACATAATATAAGCTAGCCTAACCTAATCTAACATCTCGGCGGTAATGTTTGACCACATTCCTGGCGAGTTGGCCTCTACGTCTCCGTGGGACCTTTATATACATCAATAACGTAATATAACCTAACCTAACCCAACCTAACATCTCGGCGGTAATATTTGACAACATTCCTGGCGAGTTGGCTTCTCCGTCCCCGTGGGACCTACATATACATCAATAACGTAATATAACCTAACCTAACCCAACCTAACATCTCGGCGGTAATTTTTGACAACATTCCTGGCGAGTTGGCTTCTCCGTCTCCGTGGGACATTTATATACATCAATGACGTAATATAACCTAACCTAACCCAACCTAACATCTCGGCGGTAAGATTTGACCACATTCCTGGCGAGTTGGCCTCTACGTTTCCGTGGGACCTTTATATACTTCAATAACGTAATATAACCTAACCTAAATCAACCTATCATCTCGGCGATAATATTTGACAAGATTACTGGCGAGTTGGCCTCTACGTCTCCGTGGAATCTTTATATACATCAATAACGAAATATAACCTAACCTAAATCAACCTACCATCTCGGCGATAATATTTGACAAGATTCCTGGCGAGATGGCCTCTACGTCTCCGTGGGATCTTTATATACATCAATGGCGTAATATAACATAACCTAACCCTATCTAACATCTCGGCGGTTATATTTGACAACATTCCTGGCGAGTTGGCTTCTCCGTCTCCGTGCGACCTTTATATACATCAATAACGTAATATAACCTAACCTAACCCAACCTAACATCTCCGCGGTATTATTTGACAACCTACCTGGCGGGTTGGCCTCCACGTCTCCGTGGGTCCTTTATATACATCAATAACATAATATAAGCTAGCCTAACCTAATCTAACATCTCGGCGGTAATATTTGACCACATTCCTGGCGAGTTGGCCTCTACGTCTCCGTGGGACCTTTATATACATCAATAACGTAATATAACCTAACCTAACCCAACCTAACTTCTCGGCAGTAATATTTGACCACATTCCTGGCTTGCTGACCTCTACGTCTCCGTGAGACCTTTATATACATCTATAACGTAATATAACCTAACCTAACCCAACCTAACATCTCGGCGGTAGTACTTGAAATCATTCTTAGCGAGTTGGCATCTACGTCTCCGTGGGACCTTTATATACATCAATAACGTAATATAACCTAACCTAACCCAATCTAACATCTCGGCGGTAATATTTCACATTATTCCTGGCGAGTTGGCCTCTACGTCTCCGTTGACCTTCATATACATCAATAACGTAATATAACGTAACCTAACCCAATCTAACATCTCGGCGGTAATATTTGACCACATTCCTGGCGAGTTGGCCTCTCCGTCCCCGTGGGACCTTTATATACATCAATAACGTAATCTAACCTAACCTAACCCAATCTAACATCTCGGCGGTAATATTTGACCACATTCCTGGCTTGTTGGCCTCTACGTCTCCGTGAGAACTTATTATACATCTATAACGTAATATAACCTAACCTAACCCAACCTAACATCTCGGCGGTAATATTTGAAAACATTCCTGGCGAGTTGGCATCTACGTCTCCGTGGGACCTTTATATACATCAATAACGTAATATAACCTAACCTAACCCAACCTATCTTCTCGGCGGTAATATTTCACAACATTCCTGGCGAGTTGGCCTCTACGTCTCCGTGGTATCTTTATATATATCAATAACTTAATATAACATAACCTAACCCAATCCGACATCTCGGCGGTAATATTTGACATCATTCCTGGCGAGTTGGCTTCTACGTCTCCGTGGGACCTTTATATACATCAATAACGTAATATAACCGAACCTAACCCAACCTAACATCTCGGCGGTAATATTTGACGACATTCCTGGCGAGTTGGCCTCTACGTCTCCGTTGGATCTTTATATACATCAATAACGTAATATAACATAACCTAACCTAATCTAGCATCTCGGCGGTAATATTTGACCACATTCCTGGCTTGTTGGCCTCTACGTCTCCGTGAGACCTTTATATACATCTATAACGTAATGTAACCTTACCTAACCCAACCTAACATCTCGGCGGTAATATTTGAAAACATTCCTGGCGAGTTGGCCTCTACGTCTCCGTTGACCTTCATATACATCAATAACAAAAATATAACCTAACCTAACCCAATCTAGCATCTCGGCGGTAATATTTCACAAGATTCCTGGCGAGTTATCCTCTACGTCTCCGTGGGATCTTTATATACATCAATAACGTAATATAACCTAACCTAACCAAATCTAACATCTCGGCGGTAATATTTGACATCGTTCCTGGCGAGTTGGCCTCTACGTCTTCGTTGACCATCATATACATCAATAACGTAATATAACGTAACCTAACCCAACCTATCATCTCGGCGGTTATATTTGACAACATTCCTGGCGAGTTGGCTTCTCCGTCTCCGTGGGACCTTTATATGCATCAATAACGTAATATAACCTAACCTAACCCAACCTAACATCTCCGCGGTATTATTTGACAACATACCTGGCGAGTTGGACTCCACGTCTCCGTGGGACCTTTATATACGTGAATAACATAATATAAGCTAGCCTAACCTAATCTAACATCTCGGCGGTAATGTTTGACCAAATTCCTGGCGAGTAGGCCTCTACGTCTCCGTGGGACCTTTATATACATCAATAACGTAATATAACCTAACCTAACCCAACCTAACATCTCGGCGGTAATATTTGACAACATTCCTGGCGAGTTGGCTTCTCCGTCCCCGTGGGACCTTCATATACATCAATAACGTAATATAACCTAACCTAACCCAACCTAACATCTCGGCGGTAATTTTTGACAACATTCCTGGCGAGTTGGCCTCTCCGTCTCCGTGGGACCTTTATATACATCAATGACGTAATATAACCTAACCTAACCCAACCTAACATCTCGGCGGTAATATTTGACCACATTCCTGGCGAGTTGGCCTCTACGTTTCCGTGGGACCTTTATATACTTCAATAACGTAATATAACCTAACCTAAATCAACCTATCATCTCGGCGATAATATTTGACAAGATTACTGGCGAGTTGGCCTCTACGTCTCCGTGGGACCTTTATATACATCAATAACGAAATATAACCTAACCTAAATCAACCTACCATCTCGGCGATAATATTTGACAAGATTCCTGGCGAGATGGCCTCTACGTCTCCGTGGGATCTTTATATACATCAATGGCGTAATATAACATAACCTAACCCTATCTAACAGCTCGGCGGTTATATTTGACAACATTCCTGGCGAGTTGGCTTCTCCGTCTCCGTGGGACCTTTATATACATCAATAACGTAATATAACCTAACCTAACCCAACCTAACAACTCCGCGGTATTATTTGACAACCTACCTGGCGGGTTGGCCTCCACGTCTCCGTGGGTCCTTTATATACATCAATAACACAATATAAGCTAGCCTAACCTAATCTAACATCTCGGCGGTAATATTTGACAACATTCCTGGCGAGTTGGCCTCTACGTCTCCGTGGGACCTTTATATACATCAATAACGTAATATAACCTAACCTAACCCAACCTAACTTCTCGGCAGTAATATTTGACCACATTCCTGGCTTGCTGACCTCTACGTCTCCGTGAGACCTTTATATACATCTATAACGTAATATAACCTAACCTAACCCAACCTAACATCTCGGCGGTAGTACTTGAAATCATTCTTAGCGAGTTGGCATCTACGTCTCCGTGGGACCTTTATATACATCAATAACGTAATATAACCTAACCTAACCCAATCTAACATCTCGGCGGTAATGTTTCACATCATTCCTGGCGAGTTGGCCTCTACGTCTCCGTTGACCTTCATATACATCAATAACGTAATATAACGTAACCTAACCCAATCTAACATCTCGGCGGTAATATTTGACCACATTCCTGGCGAGTTGGCCTCTACGTTTCCGTGGGATATTTATATACATCAATAACATAATATAAGCTTGCCTAACCCAACTAACATCTCCGCGGTAATATTTGACAACATACCTGGCGAGTTGGCCTCTACGTCTCCGTGGGCACTTCATATACATCAATGACAAAAATATAACCTAACCTAACCCAACCTAACATCTCGGCGGTAATATTTGACAACATTCCTGGTGAGTTGGCATCTCCGTCCCCGTGGGACCTTTATATACATCAATAACGTAATATAACCTAACCTAACCCAACCTAACTTCTCGGCGGTAATATTTGAAAACATACCTGGCGAGGTGGCCTCTACGTCTCCGTGGGATATTTATATACATCAATAACATAATATAAGCTAGCCTAACCCAATCTAACATCTCGGCGGTAATATTTCACCACATTCCTGGCGAGTTGGCTTCTACGTCTCCGTGGGATCTTTATATACATCAATAACGTAATATAACATAACCTAACCCAATCTCGCATCTCGGCGGTAATATTTGACCACATTCCTGGCTTGTTGGCGTCTACGTCTCCGTGAGACCTTTATATACATCTATAACGTAATATAACCTAACCTAACCCAACCTACAATCTCGGCGGTAATATTTGAAAACATTCCTGGCGAGTTGGCCTCTACGTCTCCGTGAGACCTTTATATACATCTATAACGTAATATAACCAAACCTAACCCAACTTAACATCTCGGCGGTAATATTTGAAAACATTCCTGGCGAGTTGGCATCTACGTCTCCGTGGGACCTTTATATACATCAATAACGTAATATAACCTAACCTAATCCAACCTAACATCTCGGCGGTAATATTTGACAACATTCCCGGCGAGTTGGCTACTCCGTCCCCGTGGGACCTTTATATACATCAATAACGTAATATAACCTAACCTAACCCAACCTATCTTCTCGGCGGTAATATTTCACAACATTCCTGGCGAGTTGGCCTCTACGTTTCCGTGGGATATTTATATACATCAATAACATAATATAAGCTAGCCTAACCCAACTAACATCTCCGCGGGAATATTTGACAACATACCTGGCGAGTTGGCCTCTACGTCTCCGTGGGCCCTTCAAATACATCAATAACAAAAATATAACCTAACCTAAGTCAACCTATCATCTCGGCGATAATATTTGACAAGATTCCTGGCGAGTTGGCCTCTACGTCTCCGTGGGATCTTTATATACATCAATAACGTAATATAACATAACCTAACCCAATCTAACATCTCGGCGGTAATGTTTGAGGACATTCCTGGCGAGTTGGCCTCTACGTTTCCGTGGGACCTTTATAAACTTCAATAACGTAATATAACCTAACCTAACCCAACCTAACATCTCGGCGGTAATATTTGACAAGATTCCTGGCGAGTTGGCCTCTACGTCTCCGTGGGATCTTTATATACATCAATAACGTAATATAACATAACCTAACCCAATCTAGCATCTCGGCGGGAATATTTGACAACATTCCTGGCTTGTTGGCATCTACGTCTCCGTGGGACCTTTATATACATCAATAACGGAATATAACCTAACCTAATCCAACCTAACATCTCGGCGGTAATATTTGACAACATTCCCGGCGAGTTGGCTTCTCCGTCTCCGTGGGACGTTTATATACATCAATAACGTAATATAACCTAACCTAACCAACCTATCTTCTCGGCGGTAATATTTGACATCATTCCTTGGCGAGTTGGCCTCTACGTCTCCGTGGGACCTTTATATACATCAATAACGTAATATAACCTAACCTAACCCAACCTAACATCTCGGCCGTAATATTTGACATCATTTCTGGCGAGTTGGCTTCTCCGTCCCCGTGGGACATTTATATACATCAATAACGTAATCTAACCTAACCTAACCCAATCTAACATCTCGGCGGTAATATTTGACCACATTCCTGGCTTGTTGGCCTCTACGTCTCCGTGAGAACGTATTATACATCTATAACGTAATATAACCTAACCTAACCCAACCTAACATCTCGGCGGTAATATTTGAAAACATTCCTGGCGAGTTGGAATCTACGTCTCCGTGGGACCTTTATATACATCAATAACGTAATATAACCTAACCTAACCCAACCTAACATCTCGGCGGTAATATTTGACAACATTCCTGTCGAGTTGGCTTCTCCGTCCCCGTGGGACCTTTATATACATCAATAACGTAATATAACCTAACCTAACCCAACCTAACATCTCGGCGGTAATATTTGACGACATTCCTGGCGAGTTGGCCTCTACGTTTCCGTGGGATATTTATATGCATCAATAACATAATATAAGCTAGCCTAACCCAACTAACATCTCCGCGGGAATATTTGACAACATACCTGGCGAGTTGGGCTCTACGTCTCCGTGGGCCCTTCATATACATCAATAACAAAAATATAACCTAACCTAAATCAACCTATCATCTCGGCGATAATATTTGACAAGATTCCTGGCGAGTTGGCCTCTACGTCTCCGTGGGATCTTTATATACATCAATAACGTAATATAACATAACCTAACCCAATCTAACATCTCGGCGGTAATGTTTGACGACATTCCTGGCGAGTTGGCCTCTACGTTTCCGTGGGACCTTTATATACTTCAATAACGTAATATAACCTAACCTAACCTAACCTACAATCTCGGCGGTAATATTTGACAACATTCCTGGCGAGTTGGCTTCTCCGTCTCCGTGGGACCTTTATATACATCAATAACGTAATATAACCTAACCTAACCCAACCTAACATCTCGGCGGTAATATTTGACAACATTCCTGTCGAGTTGGCTTCTCCGTCCCCGTGGGACCTTTATATACATCAATAACGTAATATAACCTAACCTAATCCAACCTAACATTTCGGCGGTAATATTTGACAACATTCCCGGCGAGTTGGCTTCTCCGTCTCCGTGGGAACTTTATATACATCAATAACGTAATATAACCTAACCTAACCCAACCTATCTTCTCGGCGGTAATATTTCACAACATTCCTGGCGAGTTGGCCTCTACGTCTCCGTGGGATCTTTATATATATCAATAACGTAATATAACATAACCTAACCCAATCTGACATCTCGGCGGTAATATTTGACATCATTCCTGGCGAGTTGGCTTCTACGTCTCCGTGGGACCTTTATATACATCAATAACGTAATATAACCTAACCTAACCTAACCTACAATCTCGGCGGTAATATTTGACAACATTCCTGGCGAGTTGGCTTCTCCGTCTCCGTGGGACCTTTATATACATCAATGACGTAATATAACAAAACCTAACCCAACCTAACATCTCGGCGGTAATATTTGACAAGATTACTGGCGAGTTGGCCTCTACGTCTCCGTGGGACCTTTATATACATCAATAACAAAAATATAACCTAACCTAAATCAACCTATCATCTCGGCGATAATATTTGACAAGATTCCTGGCGAGTTGGCCTCTACGTCTCCGTGGGATCTTTATATACATCAATAACGTAATATAACCTAACCTAACCCAACCTAACTTCTCGGCAGTAATATTTGACCACATTCCTGGCTTGCTGACCTCTACGTCTCCGTGAGACCTTTATATACATCTATAACGTAATATAACCTAACCTAACCCAACCTAACATCTCGGCGGTAGTACTTGAAATCATTCTTAGCGAGTTGGCATCTACGTCTCCGTGGGACCTTTATATACATCAATAACGTAATATAACCTATCCTAACCCAATCTAACATCTCGGCGGTAATATTTCACATCATTCCTGGCGAGTTGGCCTCTACGTCTCCGTTGACCTTCATATACATCAATAACGTAATATAACGTAACCTAACCCAATCTAACATCTCGGCGGTAATATTTGACCACATTCCTGGCGAGTTGGCCTCTACGTTTCCGTGGGATATTTATATACATCAATAACATAATATAAGCTTGCCTAACCCAACTAACATCTCCGCGGTAATATTTGACAACATACCTGGCGAGTTGGCCTCTACGTCTCCGTGGGCACTTCATATACATCAATGACAAAAATATAACCTAACCTAACCCAACCTAACATCTCGGCGGTAATATTTGACAACATTCCTGGCGAGTTGGCATCTCCGTCCCCGTGGGACCTTTATATACATCAATAACGTAATATAACCTAACCTAACCCAACCTAACTTCTCGGCGGTAATATTTGAAAACATACCTGGCGAGGTGGCCTCTACGTCTCCGTGGGATATTTATATACATCAATAACATAATATAAGCTAGCCTAACCCAATCTAACATCTCGGCGGTAATATTTCACCACATTCCTGGCGAGTTGGCCTCTACGTCTCCGTGGGATCTTTATATACATCAATAACGTAATATAACATAACCTAACCCAATCTGACATCTCGGCGGTAATATTTGACATCATTCCTGGCGAGTTGGCTTCTACGTCTCCGTGAGACCTTTATATACATCTATAACGTAATGTAACCTTACCTAACCCAACCTAACATCTCGGCGGTAAAATTTGAAAACATTCCTGGCGAGTTGGCATCTACGTCTCCGTGGGACCTTTATATACATCAATAACGGAATATAACCTAACCTAACCCAACCTAACATCTCGGCGGTAATATTTGACAACATTCCTGTCGAGTTGGCTTCTCCGTCCCCGTGGGACCTTTATATACATCAATAACGTAATATAACCTAACCTAATCCAACCTAACATCTCGGCGGTAATATTTGACAACATTCCCGGCGAGTTGGCTTCTCCGTCATCGTGGGACCTTTATATACATCATTAACGTAATATAACCTAACCTAACCCAATCTAACATCTCGGCGGTAATATTTGACCACATTCCTGGCTTGTTGGCCTCTACGTCTCCGTGAGAATTTATTATACATCTATAACGTAATATAACCTAACCTAACCCAACCTAACATCTCGGCGGTAATATTTGAAAACATTCCTGGCGAATTGGCATCTACGACACCGTGGGACCTTTATATACATCAATAACGTAATATAACCTAACCTAACCCAACCTAACATCTCGGCGGTAATATTTGACGACATTCCTGGCGAGTTGGCCTCTACGTTTCCGTGTGATATTTATATACATCAATAACATAATATAAGCTAGCCTAACCCAACTAACATCTCCGCGGGAATATTTGACAACATACCTGGCGAGTTGGCATCTACGTCTCAGTGGGCCCTTCATATACATCAATAACAAAAATATAACCTAACCTAAATCAACCTATCATCTCGGCGATAATATTTGACAAGATTCCTGGCGAGTTGGCCTCTACGTCTCCGTGGGATCTTTATATACATCAATAACGTAATATAACATAACCTAACCCAATCTAGCATCTCGGCGGTAATATTTGACCACATTCCTGGCTTGTTGGCCTCTACGTCTCCGTGAGACCTTTATATACATCTATAACGTAATATAACCTAACCTAACCCAACCTAACATCTCGGCGGTAATATTTGAAAACATTCCTGGCGAGTTGGCATCTACGTCTCCGTGGGACCTTTATATACATCAATAACGTAATACAACCTAACCTAACCCAACCTAACATCTCGGCGGTAATATTTGACAACATTCCTGGCGAGTTGGCTTCTCCGTCCCCGTGGGACCTTTATATACATCAATAACGTAATCTAACCTAACATAACCCAACCTAACATCTCGGCGGTAATATTTGACAACATTCCTGGCGAGTTGGCTTCTCCGTCCCCGTGGGACCTTTATATACATCAATAACGTAATATAACCTAACCTAACCCAACCTATCTTCTCGGCGGTAATATTTGACGACATTCCTGGCGAGTTGACCTCTGCGTTTCCGTGGAACCTTTATATACTTCAATAACGTAATATAACCTAACCTAACCCAACCTAACATCTCGGCGGTAATATTTGAAAACATTCCTGGCGAGTTGGCATCTACGTCTCCGTGGGACCTTTATATACATCAATAACGTAATATAACCTAACCTAACCCAACCTAACATCTCGGCGGTAATATTTGACAACATTCCTGTCGAGTTGGCTTCTCCGTCCCCGTGGGACCTTTATATACATCAATAACGTAATATAACCTAACCTAACCCAACCTAACATCTCGGCGGTAATATTTGACGACATTCCTGGCGAGTTGGCCTCTACGTTTCCGTGTGATATTTATATACATCAATAACATAATATAAGCTAGCCTAAACCAACTAACATCTCCGCGGGAATATTTGAAAACATACCTGGCGAGTTGGCCTCTACGTCTCCATGGGCACTTCATATACATCAATAACGAAAATATAACCTAACCTAAATCAACCCATCATCTCGGCGATAATAGTTGACAAGATTCCTGGCGAGTTGGCCTCTACGTCTCCGTGGGATCTTTATATACATCAATAACGTAATATAACATAACCTAAGCCAATCTAGCATCTCGGCGGTAATATTTGACCATATTCCTGGCTTGTTGGCCTTTACGTCTCCGTGAGACCTTTATATACATCTATAACGTAATATAACCTAACCTAACCCAACCTAACATCTCGGCGGTAATATTTGAAAACATTCCTGGCGAGTTGGCATCTACGTCTCCGTGGGACCTTTATATACATCAATAACGTAATATAACCTAACCTAACCCAACCTAACATCTCGGCGGTAATATTTGACAACATTCCTGGCGAGTTGGCTTCTCCGTCCCCGTGGGACCTTTATATACATCAATAACGTAATCTAACCTAACATAACCCAACCTAACATCTCGGCGGTAATATTTGACAACATTCCCGGCGAGTTGGCTTCTCCGTCTCCGTGGGACCTTTATATACATCAATAACGTAATATAACCTAACCTAACCCAATCTAACATCTCGGCGGTAATATTTGACCACATTCCTGGCTTGTTGGCCTCTACGTCTCCGTGAGAATTTATTATACATCTATAACGTAATATAACCTAACCTAACCCAACCTAACATCTCGGCGGTAATATTTGAAAACATTCCTGGCGAGTTGGCATCTACGTCTCCGTGGGACCTTTGTATACATCAATAACGTAATATAACCTAACCTAACCCAACCTAACATCTCGGCGGTAATATTTGACAACATTCCTGTCGAGTTGGCTTCTCCGTCCCCGTGGGACCTTTATATACATCAATAACGTAATATAACCTAACCTAACCCAACCTAACATCTCGGCGGTAATATTTGACGACATTCCTGGCGAGTTGGCCTCTACGTTTCCGTGGGATATTTATATGCATCAATAACATAATATAAGCTAGCCTAACCCAACTAACATCTCCGCGGGAATATTTGACAACATACCTGGCGAGTTTGGCCTCTACGTCTCCGTGGGCCCTTCATATACATCAATAACAAAAATATAACCTAACCTAAATCAACCTATCATCTCGGCGATAATATTTGACAAGATTCCTGGCGAGTTGGCCTCTACGTCTCCGTGGGATCTTTATATACATCAATAACGTAATATAACCTAACCTAACCCAATCTAACGTCTCGGCGGTAATGTTTGACGACATTCCTGGCGAGTTGGCCTCTACGTTTCCGTGGGACCTTTATATACTTCAGTAACGTAATATAACCTAACCTAACCCAACCTAACATCTCGGCGGTAATATTTGACAACATTCCTGGCGAGTTGGCTTCTCCGTCCCCGTGGGACCTTTATATACATCAATAACGTAATCTAACCTAACATAACCCAACCTAACATCTCGGCGGTAATATTTGACAACATTCCTTGCGAGTTGGCTTCTCCGTCCCCGTGGGACCTTTATATACATCAATAACGTAATATAACCTAACCTAACCCAACCTAACATCTCGGCGGTAATATTTGACGACATTCCTGGCGAGTTGGCCTCTACGTTTCCGTGTGATATTTATATACATCAATAACATAATATAAGCTAGCCTAACCCAACTAACATCTCCGCGGGAATATTTGAAAACATACCTGGCGAGTTGGCCTCTACGTCTCCGTGGGCACTTCATATACATCAATAACGAAAATATAACCTAACCTAAATCAACCTATCATCTCGGCGATAATATTTGACAAGATTCCTGGCGAGTTGGCCTCTACGTCTCCGTGGGATCTTTATATACATCAATAACGTAATATAACATAACCTAACCCAATCTAGCATCTCGGCGGTAATATTTGACCACATTCCTGGCTTGTTGGCCTCTACGTCTCCGTGAGACATTTATATACATCTATAACGTAATATAACCTAACCTAACCCAACCTACAATCTCGGCGGTAATATTTGAAAACATTCCTGGCGAGTTGGCATCTACGTCTCCGTGGGACCTTTATATACATCAATAACGGAATATAACCTAACCTAACCCAACCTATCTTCTCGGCGGTAATATTTGACAACATTCCTGTCGAGTTGGCTTCTCCGTCCCCGTGGGACCTTTATATACATCAATAACGTAATATAACCTAACCTAATCCAACCTAACATCTCGGCGGTAATATTTGACAACATTCCCGGCGAGTTGGCTTCTCCGTCTCCGTGGGACCTTTATATACATCAATAACGTAATATAACCTAACCTAATCCAACCTAACATCTCGGCGGTAATATTTGACAACATTCCCGGCGAGTTGGCTTCTCCGTCTCCGTGGGACCTTTATATACATCAATAACGTAATATAACCTAACCTAGCCCAACCTATCTTCTCGGCGGTAATATTTCACAACATTCCTGGCGAGTTTGCCTCTACGTCTCCGTGGGATCTTTATATATATCAATAACGTAATATAACATAACCTAACCCAATCTAACATCTCGGCGGTAATATTTGACATCATTCCTGGCGAGTTGGCCTCTACGTCTCCGTGGGACCTTTATATACATCAATAACGTAATATAACCTAACCTAACCCAACCTTACATCTCGGCGGTAATATTTGACGACATTCCTGGCGAGTTGGCCTCTACGTCTCCGTTTAACCTTCATATACATCAATAACGTGATCTAACCTAACATAACCCAACCTAACATCTCGGCGGTAATATTTGACAACATTCCTGGCGAGTTGGCTTCTCCGTCCCCGTGGGACCTTTATATACATCAATAACGTAATATAACCTAACCTAACCCAACCTTACATCTCGGCGGTAATATTTGACGACATTCCTGGCGAGTTGGCCTCTACGTTTCCGTGGGATATTTATATACATCAATAACATAATATAAGCTAACCTAACCCAACTAACATCTCCGCGGGAATATTTGACAACATACCTGGCGAGTTGGCATCTACGTCTCCGTGGGCCCTTCATATACATCAATAACAAAAATATAACCTAACCTAAATCAACCTATCATCTCGGCGATAATATTTGACAAGATTCCTGGCGAGTTGGCCTCTACGTCTCCGTGGGATCTTTATATACATCAATAACGTAATATAACAGAACCTAACCCAATCTAACATCTCGGCGGTAATGTTTGACGACATTCCTGGCGAGTTGGCCTCTACGTTTCCGTGGGACCTTTATATACATCAATAACATAATATAAGCTAGCCTAACGCAACTTAACATCACGGCGGTAATATTTCACAACATTCCTGGCGAGTTGGCCTCTACGTCTCCGTGGGATCTTTATATATATCAATAACGTAATATAACCTAACCTAACCCAATCTAACATCTCGGCGGTAATATTTGACGACATTCCTGGCGAGTTGGCCTCTACGTTTCCGTGGGACCTTTATATACTTCAATAACGTAATATAACCTAACCTAACCCAACCTAACATCTCGGCGGTAATATTTGACGACATTCCTGGCGAGTTGGCCTCTACGTCTCCGTGGGATCTTTATATATATCAATAACGTAATATAACATAACCTAACCCAATCTAACATCTCGGCGGTAATATTTGACATCATTCCTGGCGAGTGGGCGTCTACGTCTCCGTGGGACCTTTATATACATCAATAACGTAATATAACCTAACCTAACCCAACCTAACATCTCGGCGGTAATATTTGACGACATTCCTGGCGAGTTGGCCTCTACGTTTCCGTGGGACCTTTATATACTTCAATAACGTAATATAACCTAACCTAACCCAATCTAACATCTCGGCGGTAATATTTGACAACATTCGTAGCGAGTTGGCCTCTACGTCTCCGTTTGACCTTCATATACATCAATAACGTGATCTAACCCAACATAACCCAACCTAACATCTCGGCGGTAATATTTGACAACATTCCTGGCGAGTTGGCTTCTCCGTCCCCGTGGGATCTTTATATACATCAATAACGTAATATAACATAACCGAACCCAATCTAACATCTCGGCGGTAATATTTGACGACATTCCTGGCGAGTTGGCCTCTACGTTTCCGTGGGACCTTTATATACTTCAATAACGTAATATAACCTAACCTAACCCAACCTAACATCTCGGCGGTAATATTTGACGACATTCCTGGCGAGTTGGCCTCTACGTTTCCGTGGGACCTTTATATACTTCAATAACGTAATATAACCTAACCTAACCCAATCTAACATCTCGGCGGTAATATTTGACAACATTCGTGGCGAGTTGGCCTCTACGTCTCCGTTTGACCTTCATATACATCAATAACGTGATCTAACCCAACATAACCCAACCTAACATCTCGGCGGTAATATTTGACAACATTCCTGGCGAGTTGGTTTCTCCGTCCCCGTGGGACCTTTATATACATCAATAACGTAATATAACCTAACCTAACCCAACCTTACATCTCGGCGGTAATATTTGACGACATTCCTGTCGAGTTGGCCTCTACGTTTCCGTGGGACCTTTATATACTTCAATAACGTAATATAACCTAACCTAACCCAACCTAACATCTCGGCGGTAATATTTGACAAGATTCCTGGCGAGTTGGCCTCTACGTCTCCGTGGGATCTTTATATACATCAATAACGTAATATAACATAACCTAACCCAATCTAGCATCTCGGCGGTGATATTTGACTACATTCCTGGCTTGTTGGCCTCTACGTCTCCGTGAGACCTTTATATACATCTATAACGTAATATAACCTAACCTAACCCAACCTAACATCTCGGCGGTAATATTTGAAAACATTCCTGGCGAGTTGGCATCTACGTCTCCGTGGGACCTTTATATACATCAATAACGGAATATAACCTAACCTAACCCAACCTAACATCTCGGCGGTAATATTTGACAACATTCCCGGCGAGTTGGCTTCTCCGTCTCCGTGGTACCTTTATATACATCAATAACGTAATATAACCTAACCTAACCCAACCTATCTTCTCGGCGGTAATATTTCACAACATTCTTGGCGAGTTGGCCTCTACGTCTCCGTGGGATCTTTATATATATCAATAACGTAATATAACATAACCTAACCCAATCTAGCATCTCGGCGGTAACATTTGACATCATTCCTGGCCACTTGGCCTCTACGTCTCCGTGGGATCTTTATATACATCAATAACGTAATATAACATAACCTAACCCAATCTAGCATCTCGGCGGTAATATTTGACCACATTCCTGGCTTGTTGGCCTCTACGTCTCCGTGAGACCTTTATATACATCTATAACGTAATATAACCTAACCTAACCCAACCTAACATCTCGGCGGTAATATTTGAAAACATTCCTGGCGAGTTGGCATCTACGTCTCCGTGCGACCTTTATATACATCAATAACGGAATATAACCTAACCTAACGCAACCTTACATCTCGGCGGTAATATTTGACGACATTCCTGGCGAGTTGGCCTCTACGTTTCCGTGGGACCTTTATATACTTCAATAACGTAATATAACCTAACCTAAATCAACCTATCATCTCGGCGGTAATATTTCACAACATTCCTGGCGAGGTGGCCTCTACGCCTCCGTGGGATATTTATATACATCAATAACGTAATATAAGCTAGCCTAACCCAATCTAACATCTCGGCGGTAATATTTGACCACATTCCTGGCGAGTTGGCCTCTACGTCTACGTGGGACCTTTATATACATCAATAACGTAATATAACTTAACCTAACCCAACCTAACATCTCCGCGGTAATATTTGACAACATACCTGGCGAGTTGGCCTCTACGTCTCGGTGGGCCCTTCATATACATCAATAACAAAAATATAACCTAACCTAAATCAACCTATCATCTCGGCGATAATATTTGACAAGATTCCTGGCGAGTTGGCCTCTACGTCTCCGTGGGATCTTTATATACTTCAATAACGTAATATAAGCTAGCCTAACTCAATCTAACATCTCGGCGGTAATATTTGACCACATTCCTGGCGACTTGGCCTCTACGTCTCCGTGGGACCTTTATATACTTCAATAACGTAATATAACCCAACCTAACCCAACCTTACATCTCGGCGGTAATATTTGACGACATTCCTGGCGAGTTGGCCTCTACGTTTCCGTGGGACCTTTATATACTTCAATAACGTAATATAACCTAACCTAACCCAATCTAACATCTCGGCGGTAATATTTGACAACATTCGTGGCGAGTTGGCCTCTACGTCTCCGTGGGACCTTTATATACATCAATAACGTAATATAACCTAACCTAACCCAACCTAACATCTCGGCGGTAACATTTGACAACATTCCTGGCGAGTTGGCTTCTCCGTCCCCGTGGGACCTTTATATACATCAATAACGTAATATAACCTAACCTAACCCAACCTTACATCTCGGCGGTAATATTTGCCGACATTCCTGGCGAGTTGGCCTCTACGTTTCCGTGGGATATTTATATACATCAATAACATAATATAAGCTAGCCTAACCCAACTAACATCTCCGCGGGAATATATGACAACATACCTGGCGAGTTGGCATCTACGTCTCCGTGGGCCCTTCATATACATCAATAACAAAAATATAACCTAACCTAAATCAACCTATCATCTCGGCGATAATATTTGACAAGATTCCTGGCGAGTTGGCCTCTACGTCTCCGTGGGATCTTTATATACATCAATAACGTAATATAACAGAACCTAACCCAATCTAACATCTCGGCGGTAATGTTTGACGACATTCCTGGCGAGTTGGCCTCTACGTTTCCGTGGGACCTTTATATACTTCAATAACGTAATATAACCTAACCTAATCCAACCTAACATCTCGGCGGTAATATTTGACAACATTCCCGGCGAGTTGGCTTCTCCGTCTCCGTGGGACCTTTATATACATCAATAACGTAATATAACCTAACCTAGCCCAACCTATCTTCTCGGCGGTAATATTTCACAACATTCCTGGCGAGTTGGCCTCTACGTCTCCGTGGGATCTTTATATATATCAATAACGTAATATAACATAACCTAACCCAATCTAACATCTCGGCGGTAATATTTGACATCATTCCTGGCGAGTTGGCCTCTACGTCTCCGTGGGACCTTTATATACATCAATAACGTAATATAACCTAACCTAACCCAACCTTACATCTCGGCGGTAATATTTGACGACATTCCTGGCGAGTTGGCCTCTACGTCTCCGTTTAACCTTCATATACATCAATAACGTGATCTAACCTAACATAACCCAACCTAACATCTCGGCGGTAATATTTGACAACATTCCTGGCGAGTTGGCTTCTCCGTCCCCGTGGGACCTTTATATACATCAATAACGTAATATAACCTAACCTAACCCAACCTTACATCTCGGCGGTAATATTTGACGACATTCCTGGCGAGTTGGCCTCTACGTTTCCGTGGGATATTTATATACATCAATAACATAATATAAGCTAACCTAACCCAACTAACATCTCCGCGGGAATATTTGACAACATACCTGGCGAGTTGGCATCTACGTCTCCGTGGGCCCTTCATATACATCAATAACAAAAATATAACCTAACCTAAATCAACCTATCATCACGGCGGTAATATTTCACAACATTCCTGGCGAGTTGGCCTCTACGTCTCCGTGGGATCTTTATATATATCAATAACGTAATATAACCTAACCTAACCCAATCTAACATCTCGGCGGTAATATTTGACGACATTCCTGGCGAGTTGGCCTCTACGTTTCCGTGGGACCTTTATATACTTCAATAACGTAATATAACCTAACCTAACCCAACCTAACATCTCGGCGGTAATATTTGACGACATTCCTGGCGAGTTGGCCTCTACGTTTCCGTGGGACCTTTATATACTTCAATAACGTAATATAACCTAACCTAACCCAATCTAACATCTCGGCGGTAATATTTGACAACATTCGTGGCGAGTTGGCCTCTACGTCTCCGTTTGACCTTCATATACATCAATAACGTGATCTAACCCAACATAACCCAACCTAACATCTCGGCGGTAATATTTGACAACATTCCTGGCGAGTTGGTTTCTCCGTCCCCGTGGGACCTTTATATACATCAATAACGTAATATAACCTAACCTAACCCAACCTTACATCTCGGCGGTAATATTTGACAACATTCCCGGCGAGTTGGCTTCTCCGTCTCCGTGGTACCTTTATATACATCAATAACGTAATATAACCTAACCTAACCCAACCTATCTTCTCGGCGGTAATATTTCACAACATTCTTGGCGAGTTGGCCTCTACGTCTCCGTGGGATCTTTATATATATCAATAACGTAATATAACATAACCTAACCCAATGTAGCATCTCGGCGGTAACATTTGACATCATTCCTGGCCACTTGGCCTCTACGTCTCGGTGGGATCTTTATATACATCAATAACGTAATATAACATAACCTAACCCAATCTAGCATCTCGGCGGTAATATTTGACCACATTCCTGGCTTGTTGGCCTCTACGTCTCCGTGAGACCTTTATATACATCTATAACGTAATATAACCTAACCTAACCCAACCTAACATCTCGGCGGTAATATTTGAAAACATTCCTGGCGAGTTGGCATCTACGTCTCCGTGCGACCTTTATATACATCAATAACGGAATATAACCTAACCTAACGCAACCTTACATCTCGGCGGTAATATTTGACGACATTCCTGGCGAGTTGGCCTCTACGTTTCCGTGGGACCTTTATATACTTCAATAACGTAATATAACCTAACCTAAATCAACCTATCATCTCGGCGGTAATATTTCACAACATTCCTGGCGAGGTGGCCTCTACGCCTCCGTGGGATATTTATATACATCAATAACGTAATATAAGCTAGCCTAACCCAATCTAACATCTCGGCGGTAATATTTGACCACATTCCTGGCGAGTTGGCCTCTACGTCTACGTGGGACCTTTATATACATCAATAACGTAATATAACTTAACCTAACCCAACCTAACATCTCCGCGGTAATATTTGACAACATACCTGACGAGTTGGCCTCTACGTCTCGGTGGGCCCTTCATATACATCAATAACAAAAATATAACCTAACCTAAATCAACCTATCATCTCGGCGATAATATTTGACAAGATTCCTGGCGAGTTGGCCTCTACGTCTCCGTGGGATCTTTATATACTTCAATAACGTAATATAAGCTAGCCTAACTCAATCTAACATCTCGGCGGTAATATTTGACCACATTCCTGGCGACTTGGCCTCTACGTCTCCGTGGGACCTTTATATACTTCAATAACGTAATATAACCTAACCTAACCCAACCTTACATCCCGGCGGTAATATTTGACGACATTCCTGGCGAGTTGGCCTCTACGTTTCCGTGGGACCTTTATATACTTCAATAACGTAATATAACCTAACCTAACCCAATCTAACATCTCGGCGGTAATATTTGACAACATTCGTGGCGAGTTGGCCTCTACGTCTCCGTGGGACCTTTATATACATCAATAACGTAATATAACCTAACCTAACCCAACCTAACATCTCGGCGGTAACATTTGACAACATTCCTGGCGAGTTGGCTTCTCCGTCCCCGTGGGACCTTTATATACATCAATAACGTAATATAACCTAACCTAACCCAACCTTACATCTCGGCGGTAATATTTGCCGACATTCCTGGCGAGTTGGCCTCTACGTTTCCGTGGGATATTTATATACATCAATAACATAATATAAGCTAGCCTAACCCAACTAACATCTCCGCGGGAATATATGACAACATACCTGGCGAGTTGGCATCTACGTCTCCGTGGGCCCTTCATATACATCAATAACAAAAATATAACCTAACCTAAATCAACCTATCATCTCGGCGATAATATTTGACAAGATTCCTGGCGAGTTGGCCTCTACGTTTCCGTGGGATCTTTATATACATCAATAACGTAATATAACAGAACCTAACCCAATCTAACATCTCGGCGGTAATGTTTGACGACATTCCTGGCGAGTTGGCCTCTACGTTTCCGTGGGACCTTTATATACTTCAATAACGTAATATAACCTAACCTAATCCAACCTAACATCTCGGCGGTAATATTTGACAACATTCGTAGCGAGTTGGCCTCTACGTCTCCGTTTGACCTTCATATACATCAATAACGTGATCTAACCCAACATAACCCAACCTAACATCTCGGCGGTAATATTTGACAACATTCCTGGCGAGTTGGCTTCTCCGTCCCCGTGGGATCTTTATATACATCAATAACGTAATATAACATAACCGAACCCAATCTAACATCTCGGCGGTAATATTTGACGACATTCCTGGCGAGTTGGCCTCTACGTTTCCGTGGGACCTTTATATACTTCAATAACGTAATATAACCTAACCTAACCCAACCTAACATCTCGGCGGTAATATTTGACGACATTCCTGGCGAGTTGGCCTCTACGTTTCCGTGGGACCTTTATATACTTCAATAACGTAATATAACCTAACCTAACCCAATCTAACATCTCGGCGGTAATATTTGACAACATTCGTGGCGAGTTGGCCTCTACGTCTCCGTTTGACCTTCATATACATCAATAACGTGATCTAACCCAACATAACCCAACCTAACATCTCGGCGGTAATATTTGACAACATTCCTGGCGAGTTGGTTTCTCCGTCCCCGTGGGACCTTTATATACATCAATAACGTAATATAACCTAACCTAACCCAACCTTACATCTCGGCGGTAATATTTGACGACATTCCTGTCGAGTTGGCCTCTACGTTTCCGTGGGACCTTTATATACTTCAATAACGTAATATAACCTAACCTAACCCAACCTAACATCTCGGCGGTAATATTTGACAAGATTCCTGGCGAGTTGGCCTCTACGTCTCCGTGGGATCTTTATATACATCAATAACGTAATATAACATAACCTAACCCAATCTAGCATCTCGGCGGTGATATTTGACTACATTCCTGGCTTGTTGGCCTCTACGTCTCCGTGAGACCTTTATATACATCTATAACGTAATATAACCTAACCTAACCCAACCTAACATCTCGGCGGTAATATTTGAAAACATTCCTGGCGAGTTGGCATCTACGTCTCCGTGGGACCTTTATATACATCAATAACGGAATATAACCTAACCTAACCCAACCTAACATCTCGGCGGTAATATTTGACAACATTCCCGGCGAGTTGGCTTCTCCGTCTCCGTGGTACCTTTATATACATCAATAACGTAATATAACCTAACCTAACCCAACCTATCTTCTCGGCGGTAATATTTCACAACATTCTTGGCGAGTTGGCCTCTACGTCTCCGTGGGATCTTTATATATATCAATAACGTAATATAACATAACCTAACCCAATCTAGCATCTCGGCGGTAACATTTGACATCATTCCTGGCCACTTGGCCTCTACGTCTCCGTGGGATCTTTATATACATCAATAACGTAATATAACATAACCTAACCCAATCTAGCATCTCGGCGGTAATATTTGACCACATTCCTGGCTTGTTGGCCTCTACGTCTCCGTGAGACCTTTATATACATCTATAACGTAATATAACCTAACCTAACCCAACCTAACATCTCGGCGGTAATATTTGAAAACATTCCTGGCGAGTTGGCATCTACGTCTCCGTGCGACCTTTATATACATCAATAACGGAATATAACCTAACCTAACGCAACCTTACATCTCGGCGGTAATATTTGACGACATTCCTGGCGAGTTGGCCTCTACGTTTCCGTGGGACCTTTATATACTTCAATAACGTAATATAACCTAACCTAAATCAACCTATCATCTCGGCGGTAATATTTCACAACATTCCTGGCGAGGTGGCCTCTACGCCTCCGTGGGATATTTATATACATCAATAACGTAATATAAGCTAGCCTAACCCAATCTAACATCTCGGCGGTAATATTTGACCACATTCCTGGCGAGTTGGCCTCTACGTCTACGTGGGACCTTTATATACATCAATAACGTAATATAACTTAACCTAACCCAACCTAACATCTCCGCGGTAATATTTGACAACATACCTGGCGAGTTGGCCTCTACGTCTCGGTGGGCCCTTCATATACATCAATAACAAAAATATAACCTAACCTAAATCAACCTATCATCTCGGCGATAATATTTGACAAGATTCCTGGCGAGTTGGCCTCTACGTCTCCGTGGGATCTTTATATACTTCAATAACGTAATATAAGCTAGCCTAACTCAATCTAACATCTCGGCGGTAATATTTGACCACATTCCTGGCGACTTGGCCTCTACGTCTCCGTGGGACCTTTATATACTTCAATAACGTAATATAACCCAACCTAACCCAACCTTACATCTCGGCGGTAATATTTGACGACATTCCTGGCGAGTTGGCCTCTACGTTTCCGTGGGACCTTTATATACTTCAATAACGTAATATAACCTAACCTAACCCAATCTAACATCTCGGCGGTAATATTTGACAACATTCGTGGCGAGTTGGCCTCTACGTCTCCGTGGGACCTTTATATACATCAATAACGTAATATAACCTAACCTAACCCAACCTAACATCTCGGCGGTAACATTTGACAACATTCCTGGCGAGTTGGCTTCTCCGTCCCCGTGGGACCTTTATATACATCAATAACGTAATATAACCTAACCTAACCCAACCTTACATCTCGGCGGTAATATTTGCCGACATTCCTGGCGAGTTGGCCTCTACGTTTCCGTGGGATATTTATATACATCAATAACATAATATAAGCTAGCCTAACCCAACTAACATCTCCGCGGGAATATATGACAACATACCTGGCGAGTTGGCATCTACGTCTCCGTGGGCCCTTCATATACATCAATAACAAAAATATAACCTAACCTAAATCAACCTATCATCTCGGCGATAATATTTGACAAGATTCCTGGCGAGTTGGCCTCTACGTCTCCGTGGGATCTTTATATACATCAATAACGTAATATAACAGAACCTAACCCAATCTAACATCTCGGCGGTAATGTTTGACGACATTCCTGGCGAGTTGGCCTCTACGTTTCCGTGGGACCTTTATATACTTCAATAACGTAATATAACCTAACCTAATCCAACCTAACATCTCGGCGGTAATATTTGACAACATTCCCGGCGAGTTGGCTTCTCCGTCTCCGTGGGACCTTTATATACATCAATAACGTAATATAACCTAACCTAGCCCAACCTATCTTCTCGGCGGTAATATTTCACAACATTCCTGGCGAGTTGGCCTCTACGTCTCCGTGGGATCTTTATATATATCAATAACGTAATATAACATAACCTAACCCAATCTAACATCTCGGCGGTAATATTTGACATCATTCCTGGCGAGTTGGCCTCTACGTCTCCGTGGGACCTTTATATACATCAATAACGTAATATAACCTAACCTAACCCAACCTTACATCTCGGCGGTAATATTTGACGACATTCCTGGCGAGTTGGCCTCTACGTCTCCGTTTAACCTTCATATACATCAATAACGTGATCTAACCTAACATAACCCAACCTAACATCTCGGCGGTAATATTTGACAACATTCCTGGCGAGTTGGCTTCTCCGTCCCCGTGGGACCTTTATATACATCAATAACGTAATATAACCTAACCTAACCCAACCTTACATCTCGGCGGTAATATTTGACGACATTCCTGGCGAGTTGGCCTCTACGTTTCCGTGGGATATTTATATACATCAATAACATAATATAAGCTAACCTAACCCAACTAACATCTCCGCGGGAATATTTGACAACATACCTGGCGAGTTGGCATCTACGTCTCCGTGGGCCCTTCATATACATCAATAACAAAAATATAACCTAACCTAAATCAACCTATCATCACGGCGGTAATATTTCACAACATTCCTGGCGAGTTGGCCTCTACGTCTCCGTGGGATCTTTATATATATCAATAACGTAATATAACCTAACCTAACCCAATCTAACATCTCGGCGGTAATATTTGACGACATTCCTGGCGAGTTGGCCTCTACGTTTCCGTGGGACCTTTATATACTTCAATAACGTAATATAACCTAACCTAACCCAACCTAACATCTCGGCGGTAATATTTGACGACATTCCTGGCGAGTTGGCCTCTACGTTTCCGTGGGACCTTTATATACTTCAATAACGTAATATAACCTAACCTAACCCAATCTAACATCTCGGCGGTAATATTTGACAACATTCGTGGCGAGTTGGCCTCTACGTCTCCGTTTGACCTTCATATACATCAATAACGTGATCTAACCCAACATAACCCAACCTAACATCTCGGCGGTAATATTTGACAACATTCCTGGCGAGTTGGTTTCTCCGTCCCCGTGGGACCTTTATATACATCAATAACGTAATATAACCTAACCTAACCCAACCTTACATCTCGGCGGTAATATTTGACAACATTCCCGGCGAGTTGGCTTCTCCGTCTCCGTGGTACCTTTATATACATCAATAACGTAATATAACCTAACCTAACCCAACCTATCTTCTCGGCGGTAATATTTCACAACATTCTTGGCGAGTTGGCCTCTACGTCTCCGTGGGATCTTTATATATATCAATAACGTAATATAACATAACCTAACCCAATGTAGCATCTCGGCGGTAACATTTGACATCATTCCTGGCCACTTGGCCTCTACGTCTCGGTGGGATCTTTATATACATCAATAACGTAATATAACATAACCTAACCCAATCTAGCATCTCGGCGGTAATATTTGACCACATTCCTGGCTTGTTGGCCTCTACGTCTCCGTGAGACCTTTATATACATCTATAACGTAATATAACCTAACCTAACCCAACCTAACATCTCGGCGGTAATATTTGAAAACATTCCTGGCGAGTTGGCATCTACGTCTCCGTGCGACCTTTATATACATCAATAACGGAATATAACCTAACCTAACGCAACCTTACATCTCGGCGGTAATATTTGACGACATTCCTGGCGAGTTGGCCTCTACGTTTCCGTGGGACCTTTATATACTTCAATAACGTAATATAACCTAACCTAAATCAACCTATCATCTCGGCGGTAATATTTCACAACATTCCTGGCGAGGTGGCCTCTACGCCTCCGTGGGATATTTATATACATCAATAACGTAATATAAGCTAGCCTAACCCAATCTAACATCTCGGCGGTAATATTTGACCACATTCCTGGCGAGTTGGCCTCTACGTCTACGTGGGACCTTTATATACATCAATAACGTAATATAACTTAACCTAACCCAACCTAACATCTCCGCGGTAATATTTGACAACATACCTGACGAGTTGGCCTCTACGTCTCGGTGGGCCCTTCATATACATCAATAACAAAAATATAACCTAACCTAAATCAACCTATCATCTCGGCGATAATATTTGACAAGATTCCTGGCGAGTTGGCCTCTACGTCTCCGTGGGATCTTTATATACTTCAATAACGTAATATAAGCTAGCCTAACTCAATCTAACATCTCGGCGGTAATATTTGACCACATTCCTGGCGACTTGGCCTCTACGTCTCCGTGGGACCTTTATATACTTCAATAACGTAATATAACCTAACCTAACCCAACCTTACATCCCGGCGGTAATATTTGACGACATTCCTGGCGAGTTGGCCTCTACGTTTCCGTGGGACCTTTATATACTTCAATAACGTAATATAACCTAACCTAACCCAATCTAACATCTCGGCGGTAATATTTGACAACATTCGTGGCGAGTTGGCCTCTACGTCTCCGTGGGACCTTTATATACATCAATAACGTAATATAACCTAACCTAACCCAACCTAACATCTCGGCGGTAACATTTGACAACATTCCTGGCGAGTTGGCTTCTCCGTCCCCGTGGGACCTTTATATACATCAATAACGTAATATAACCTAACCTAACCCAACCTTACATCTCGGCGGTAATATTTGCCGACATTCCTGGCGAGTTGGCCTCTACGTTTCCGTGGGATATTTATATACATCAATAACATAATATAAGCTAGCCTAACCCAACTAACATCTCCGCGGGAATATATGACAACATACCTGGCGAGTTGGCATCTACGTCTCCGTGGGCCCTTCATATACATCAATAACAAAAATATAACCTAACCTAAATCAACCTATCATCTCGGCGATAATATTTGACAAGATTCCTGGCGAGTTGGCCTCTACGTTTCCGTGGGATCTTTATATACATCAATAACGTAATATAACAGAACCTAACCCAATCTAACATCTCGGCGGTAATGTTTGACGACATTCCTGGCGAGTTGGCCTCTACGTTTCCGTGGGACCTTTATATACTTCAATAACGTAATATAACCTAACCTAATCCAACCTAACATCTCGGCGGTAATATTTGACAACATTCCCGGCGAGTTGGCTTCTCCGTCTCCGTGGGACCTTTATATACATCAATAACGTAATATAACCTAACCTAGCCCAACCTATCTTCTCGGCGGTAATATTTCACAACATTCCTGGCGAGTTGGCCTCTACGTCTCCGTGGGATCTTTATATATATCAATAACGTAATATAACATAACCTAACCCAATCTAACATCTCGGCGGTAATATTTGACATCATTCCTGGCGAGTTGGCCTCTACGTCTCCGTGGGACCTTTATATACATCAATAACGTAATATAACCTAACCTAACCCAACCTTACATCTCGGCGGTAATATTTGACGACATTCCTGGCGAGTTGGCCTCTACGTCTCCGTTTAACCTTCATATACATCAATAACGTGATCTAACCTAACATAACCCAACCTAACATCTCGGCGGTAATATTTGACAACATTCCTGGCGAGTTGGCTTCTCCGTCCCCGTGGGACCTTTATATACATCAATAACGTAATATAACCTAACCTAACCCAACCTTACATCTCGGCGGTAATATTTGACGACATTCCTGGCGAGTTGGCCTCTACGTTTCCGTGGGATATTTATATACATCAATAACATAATATAAGCTAACCTAACCCAACTAACATCTCCGCGGGAATATTTGACAACATACCTGGCGAGTTGGCATCTACGTCTCCGTGGGCCCTTCATATACATCAATAACAAAAATATAACCTAACCTAAATCAACCTATCATCTCGGCGATAATATTTGACAAGATTCCTGGCGAGTTGGCCTCTACGTCTCCGTGGGATCTTTATATACATCAATAACGTAATATAACAGAACCTAACCCAATCTAACATCTCGGCGGTAATGTTTGACGACATTCCTGGCGAGTTGGCCTCTACGTTTCCGTGGGACCTTTATATACATCAATAACATAATATAAGCTAGCCTAACGCAACTTAACATCACGGCGGTAATATTTCACAACATTCCTGGCGAGTTGGCCTCTACGTCTCCGTGGGATCTTTATATATATCAATAACGTAGTATAACCTAACCTAACCCAATCTAACATCTCGGCGGTAATATTTGACGACATTCCTGGCGAGTTGGCCTCTACGTTTCCGTGGGACCTTTATATACTTCAATAACGTAATATAACCTAACCTAACCCAACCTAACATCTCGGCGGTAATATTTGACGACATTCCTGGCGAGTTGGCCTCTACGTCTCCGTGGGATCTTTATATATATCAATAACGTAATATAACATAACCTAACCCAATCTAACATCTCGGCGGTAATATTTGACATCATTCCTGGCGAGTGGGCGTCTACGTCTCCGTGGGACCTTTATATACATCAATAACGTAATATAACCTAACCTAACCCAACCTAACATCTCGGCGGTAATATTTGACGACATTCCTGGCGAGTTGGCCTCTACGTTTCCGTGGGACCTTTATATACTTCAATAACGTAATATAACCTAACCTAACCCAATCTAACATCTCGGCGGTAATATTTGACAACATTCGTAGCGAGTTGGCCTCTACGTCTCCGTTTGACCTTCATATACATCAATAACGTGATCTAACCCAACATAACCCAACCTAACATCTCGGCGGTAATATTTGACATCATTCCTGGCGAGTGGGCGTCTACGTCTCCGTGGGACCTTTATATACATCAATAACGTAATATAACCTAACCTAACCCAATCTAACATCTCGGCGGTAATATTTGACGACATTCCTGGCGAGTTGGCCTCTACGTTTCCGTGGGACCTTTATATACTTCAATAACGTAATATAACCTAACCTAACCCAACCTAACATCTCGGCGGTAATATTTGACGACATTCCTGGCGAGTTGGCCTCTACGTCTCCGTGGGATCTTTATATATATCAATAACGTAATATAACATAACCTAACCCAATCTAACATCTCGGCGGTAATATTTGACATCATTCCTGGCGAGTGGGCCTCTACGTCTCCGTGGGACCTTTATATACATCAATAACGTAATATAACCTAACCTAACCCAACCTAACATCTCGGCGGTAATATTTGACGACATTCCTGGCGAGTTGGCCTCTACGTTTCCGTGGGACCTTTATATACTTCAATAACGTAATATAACCTAACCTAACCCAATCTAACATCTCGGCGGTAATATTTGACAACATTCGTGGCGAGTTGGCCTCTACGTCTACGTGGGACCTTTATATACATCAATAACGTAATATAACTTTACCTAACCCAACCTAACATCTCCGCGGTAATATTTGACAACATACCTGGCGAGTTGGCCTCTACGTCTCGGTGGGCCCTTCATATACATCAATAACAAAAATATAACCTAACCTAAATCAACCTATCATCTCGGCGATAATATTTGACAAGATTCCTGGCGAGTTGGCCTCTACGTCTCCGTGGGATCTTTATATACTTCAGTAACGTAATATAAGCTAGCCTAACTCAATCTAACATCTCGGCGGTAATATTTGACCACATTCCTGGCGACTTGGCCTCTACGTCTCCGTGGGACCTTTATATACTTCAATAACGTAATATAACCTAACCTAACCCAACCTTACATCCCGGCGGTAATATTTGACGACATTCCTGGCGAGTTGGCCTCTACGTTTCCGTGGGACCTTTATATACTTCAATAACGTAATATAACCTAACCTAACCCAATCTAACATCTCGGCGGTAATATTTGACAACATTCGTGGCGAGTTGGCCTCTACGTCTCCGTGGGACCTTTATATACATCAATAACGTAACATAACCTAACCTAACCCAACCTAACATCTCGGCGGTAACATTTGACAACATTCCTGGCGAGTTGGCTTCTCCGTCCCCGTGGGACCTTTATATACATCAATAACGTAATATAACCTAACCTAACCCAACCTTACATCTCGGCGGTAATATTTGCCGACATTCCTGGCGAGTTGGCCTCTACGTTTCCGTGGGATATTTATATACATCAATAACATAATATAAGCTAGCCTAACCCAACTAACATCTCCGCGGGAATATATGACAACATACCTGGCGAGTTGGCATCTACGTCTCCGTGGGCCCTTCATATACATCAATAACAAAAATATAACCTAACCTAAATCAATCTATCATCTCGGCGATAATATTTGACAAGATTCCTGGCGAGTTGGCCTCTACGTCTCCGTGGGATCTTTATATACATCAATAACGTAATATAACAGAACCTAACCCAATCTAACATCTCGGCGGTAATGTTTGACGACATTCCTGGCGAGTTGGCCTCTACGTTTCCGTGGGACCTTTATATACTTCAATAACGTAATATAACCTAACCTAATCCAACCTAACATCTCGGCGGTAATATTTGACAACATTCCCGGCGAGTTGGCTTCTCCGTCTCCGTGGGACCTTTATATACATCAATAACGTAATATAACCTAACCTAGCCCAACCTATCTTCTCGGCGGTAATATTTCACAACATTCCTGGCGAGTTGGCCTCTACGTCTCCGTGGGATCTTTATATATATCAATAACGTAATATAACATAACCTAACCCAATCTAACATCTCGGCGGTAATATTTGACATCATTCCTGGCGAGTTGGCCTCTACGTCTCCGTGGGACCTTTATATACATCAATAACGTAATATAACCTAACCTAACCCAACCTTACATCTCGGCGGTAATATTTGACGACATTCCTGGCGAGTTGGCCTCTACGTCTCCGTTTAACCTTCATATACATCAATAACGTGATCTAACCTAACATAACCCAACCTAACATCTCGGCGGTAATATTTGACAACATTCCTGGCGAGTTGGCTTCTCCGTCCCCGTGGGACCTTTATATACATCAATAACGTAATATAACCTAACCTAACCCAACCTTACATCTCGGCGGTAATATTTGACGACATTCCTGGCGAGTTGGCCTCTACGTTTCCGTGGGATATTTATATACATCAATAACATAATATAAGCTAACCTCACCCAACTAACATCTCCGCGGGAATATTTGACAACATACCTGGCGAGTTGGCATCTACGTCTCCGTGGGCCCTTCATATACATCAATAACAAAAATATAACCTAACCTAAATCAACCTATCATCTCGGCGATAATATTTGACAAGATTCCTGGCGAGTTGGCCTCTACGTCTCCGTGGGATCTTTATATACATCAATAACGTAATATAACAGAACCTAACCCAATCTAACATCTCGGCGGTAATGTTTGACGACATTCCTGGCGAGTTGGCCTCTACGTTTCCGTGGGACCTTTATATACATCAATAACATAATATAAGCTAGCCTAACTTAACTTAACATCACGGCGGTAATATTTCACAACATTCCTGGCGAGTTGGCCTCTACGTCTCCGTGGGATCTTTATATATATCAATAACGTAATATAACCTAACCTAACCCAATCTAACATCTCGGCGGTAATATTTGACGACATTCCTGGCGAGTTGGCCTCTACGTTTCCGTGGGACCTTTATATACTTCAATAACGTAATATAACCTAACCTAACCCAACCTAACATCTCGGCGGTAATATTTGACGACATTCCTGGCGAGTTGGCCTCTACGTCTCCGTGGGATCTTTATATATATCAATAACGTAATATAACATAACCTAACCCAATCTAACATCTCGGCGGTAATATTTGACATCATTCCTGGCGAGTGGGCGTCTACGTCTCCGTGGGACCTTTATATACATCAATAACGTAATATAACCTAACCTAACCCAACCTAACATCTCGGCGGTAATATTTGACGACATTCCTGGCGAGTTGGCCTCTACGTTTCCGTGGGACCTTTATATACTTCAATAACGTAATATAACCTAACCTAACCCAATCTAACATCTCGGCGGTAATATTTGACAACATTCGTAGCGAGTTGGCCTCTACGTCTCCGTTTGACCTTCATATACATCAATAACGTGATCTAACCCAACATAACCCAACCTAACATCTCGGCGGTAATATTTGACAACATTCCTGGCGAGTTGGCTTCTCCGTCCCCGTGGGATCTTTATATACATCAATAACGTAATATAACATAACCGAACCCAATCTAACATCTCGGCGGTAATATTTGACGACATTCCTGGCGAGTTGGCCTCTACGTTTCCGTGGGACCTTTATATACTTCAATAACGTAATATAACCTAACCTAACCCAACCTAACATCTCGGCGGTAATATTTGACGACATTCCTGGCGAGTTGGCCTCTACGTTTCCGTGGGACCTTTATATACTTCAATAACGTAATATAACCTAACCTAACCCAATCTAACATCTCGGCGGTAATATTTGACAACATTCGTGGCGAGTTGGCCTCTACGTCTCCGTTTGACCTTCATATACATCAATAACGTGATCTAACCCAACATAACCCAACCTAACATCTCGGCGGTAATATTTGAAAACATTCCTGGCGAGTTGGCATCTACGTCTCCGTGGGACCTTTATATACATCAATAACGGAATATAACCTAACCTAACCCAACCTAACATCTCGGCGGTAATATTTGACAACATTCCCGGCGAGTTGGCTTCTCCGTCGCCGTGGTACCTTTATATACATCAATAACGTAATATAACCTAACCTAACCCAACCTATCTTCTCGGCGGTAATATTTCACAACATTCTTGGCGAGTTGGCCTCTACGTCTCCGTGGGATCTTTATATATATCAATAACGTAATATAACATAACCTAACCCAATCTAGCATCTCGGCGGTAACATTTGACATCATTCCTGGCCACTTGGCCTCTACGTCTCCGTGGGATCTTTATATACATCAATAACGTAATATAACATAACCTAACCCAATCTAGCATCTCGGCGGTAATATTTGACCACATTCCTGGCTTGTTGGCCTCTACGTCTCCGTGAGACCTTTATATACATCTATAACGTAATATAACCTAACCTAACCCAACCTAACATCTCGGCGGTAATATTTGAAAACATTCCTGGCGAGTTGGCATCTACGTCTCCGTGCGACCTTTATATACATCAATAACGGAGTATAACCTAACCTAACGCAACCTTACATCTCGGCGGTAATATTTGACGACATTCCTGGCGAGTTGGCCTCTACGTTTCCGTGGGACCTTTATATACTTCAATAACGTAATATAACCTAACCTAAATCAACCTATCATCTCGGCGGTAATATTTCACAACATTCCTGGCGAGGTGGCCTCTACGCCTCCGTGGGATATTTATATACATCAATAACGTAATATAAGCTAGCCTAACCCAATCTAACATCTCGGCGGTAATATTTGACCACATTCCTGGCGAGTTGGCCTCTACGTCTACGTGGGACCTTTATATACATCAATAACGTAATATAACTTAACCTAACCCAACCTAACATCTCCGCGGTAATATTTGACAACATACCTGACGAGTTGGCCTCTACGTCTCGGTGGGCCCTTCATATACATCAATAACAAAAATATAACCTAACCTAAATCAACCTATCATCTCGGCGATAATATTTGACAAGATTCCTGGCGAGTTGGCCTCTACGTCTCCGTGGGACCTTTATATACTTCAATAACGTAATATAACCTAACCTAACCCAACCTTACATCTCGGCGGTAATATTTGACGACATTCCTGGCGAGTTGGCCTCTACGTTTCCGTGGGACCTTTATATACTTCAATAACGTAATATAACCTAACCTAACCCAATCTAACATCTCGGCGGTAATATTTGACAACATTCGTGGCGAGTTGGCCTCTACGTCTCCGTGGGACCTTTATATACATCAATAACGTAATATAACCTAACCTAACCCAACCTAACATCTCGGCGGTAACATTTGACAACATTCCTGGCGAGTTGGCTTCTCCGTCCCCGTGGGACCTTTATATACATCAATAACGTAATATAACCTAACCTAACCCAACCTTACATCTCGGCGGTAATATTTGCCGACATTCCTGGCGAGTTGGCCTCTACGTTTCCGTGGGATATTTATATACATCAATAACATAATATAAGCTAGCCTAACCCAACTAACATCTCCGCGGGAATATATGACAACATACCTGGCGAGTTGGCATCTACGTCTCCGTGGGCCCTTCATATACATCAATAACAAAAATATAACCTAACCTAAATCAACCTATCATCTCGGCGATAATATTTGACAAGATTCCTGGCGAGTTGGCCTCTACGTCTCCGTGGGATCTTTATATACATCAATAACGTAATATAACAGAACCTAACCCAATCTAACATCTCGGCGGTAATGTTTGACGACATTCCTGGCGAGTTGGCCTCTACGTTTCCGTGGGACCTTTATATACTTCAATAACGTAATATAACCTAACCTAATCCAACCTAACATCTCGGCGGTAATATTTGACAACATTCCCGGCGAGTTGGCTTCTCCGTCTCCGTGGGACCTTTATATACATCAATAACGTAATATAACCTAACCTAGCCCAACCTATCTTCTCGGCGGTAATATTTCACAACATTCCTGGCGAGTTGGCCTCTACGTCTCCGTGGGATCTTTATATATATCAATAACGTAATATAACATAACCTAACCCAATCTAACATCTCGGCGGTAATATTTGACATCATTCCTGGCGAGTTGGCCTCTACGTCTCCGTGGGACCTTTATATACATCAATAACGTAATATAACCTAACCTAACCCAACCTTACATCTCGGCGGTAATATTTGACGACATTCCTGGCGAGTTGGCCTCTACGTCTCCGTTTAACCTTCATATACATCAATAACGTGATCTAACCTAACATAACCCAACCTAACATCTCGGCGGTAATATTTGACAACATTCCTGGCGAGTTGGCTTCTCCGTCCCCGTGGGACCTTTATATACATCAATAACGTAATATAACCTAACCTAACCCAACCTTACATCTCGGCGGTAATATTTGACGACATTCCTGGCGAGTTGGCCTCTACGTTTCCGTGGGATATTTATATACATCAATAACATAATATAAGCTAACCTAACCCAACTAACATCTCCGCGGGAATATTTGACAACATACCTGGCGAGTTGGCATCTACGTCTCCGTGGGCCCTTCATATACATCAATAACAAAAATATAACCTAACCTAAATCAACCTATCATCTCGGCGATAATATTTGACAAGATTCCTGGCGAGTTGGCCTCTACGTCTCCGTGGGATCTTTATATACATCAATAACGTAATATAACAGAACCTAACCCAATCTAACATCTCGGCGGTAATGTTTGACGACATTCCTGGCGAGTTGGCCTCTACGTTTCCGTGGGACCTTTATATACATCAATAACATAATATAAGCTAGCCTAACGCAACTTAACATCACGGCGGTAATATTTCACAACATTCCTGGCGAGTTGGCCTCTACGTCTCCGTGGGATCTTTATATATATCAATAACGTAATATAACCTAACCTAACCCAATCTAACATCTCGGCGGTAATATTTGACGACATTCCTGGCGAGTTGGCCTCTACGTTTCCGTGGGACCTTTATATACTTCAATAACGTAATATAACCTAACCTAACCCAACCTAACATCTCGGCGGTAATATTTGACGACATTCCTGGCGAGTTGGCCTCTACGTTTCCGTGGGACCTTTATATACTTCAATAACGTAATATAACCTAACCTAACCCAATCTAACATCTCGGCGGTAATATTTGACAACATTCGTGGCGAGTTGGCCTCTACGTCTCCGTTTGACCTTCATATACATCAATAACGTGATCTAACCCAACATAACCCAACCTAACATCTCGGCGGTAATATTTGACAACATTCCTGGCGAGTTGGTTTCTCCGTCCCCGTGGGACCTTTATATACATCAATAACGTAATATAACCTAACCTAACCCAACCTTACATCTCGGCGGTAATATTTGACAACATTCCCGGCGAGTTGGCTTCTCCGTCTCCGTGGTACCTTTATATACATCAATAACGTAATATAACCTAACCTAACCCAACCTATCTTCTCGGCGGTAATATTTCACAACATTCTTGGCGAGTTGGCCTCTACGTCTCCGTGGGATCTTTATATATATCAATAACGTAATATAACATAACCTAACCCAATGTAGCATCTCGGCGGTAACATTTGACATCATTCCTGGCCACTTGGCCTCTACGTCTCGGTGGGATCTTTATATACATCAATAACGTAATATAACATAACCTAACCCAATCTAGCATCTCGGCGGTAATATTTGACCACATTCCTGGCTTGTTGGCCTCTACGTCTCCGTGAGACCTTTATATACATCTATAACGTAATATAACCTAACCTAACCCAACCTAACATCTCGGCGGTAATATTTGAAAACATTCCTGGCGAGTTGGCATCTACGTCTCCGTGCGACCTTTATATACATCAATAACGGAATATAACCTAACCTAACGCAACCTTACATCTCGGCGGTAATATTTGACGACATTCCTGGCGAGTTGGCCTCTACGTTTCCGTGGGACCTTTATATACTTCAATAACGTAATATAACCTAACCTAAATCAACCTATCATCTCGGCGGTAATATTTCACAACATTCCTGGCGAGGTGGCCTCTACGCCTCCGTGGGATATTTATATACATCAATAACGTAATATAAGCTAGCCTAACCCAATCTAACATCTCGGCGGTAATATTTGACCACATTCCTGGCGAGTTGGCCTCTACGTCTACGTGGGACCTTTATATACATCAATAACGTAATATAACTTAACCTAACCCAACCTAACATCTCCGCGGTAATATTTGACAACATACCTGACGAGTTGGCCTCTACGTCTCGGTGGGCCCTTCATATACATCAATAACAAAAATATAACCTAACCTAAATCAACCTATCATCTCGGCGATAATATTTGACAAGATTCCTGGCGAGTTGGCCTCTACGTCTCCGTGGGATCTTTATATACTTCAATAACGTAATATAAGCTAGCCTAACTCAATCTAACATCTCGGCGGTAATATTTGACCACATTCCTGGCGACTTGGCCTCTACGTCTCCGTGGGACCTTTATATACTTCAATAACGTAATATAACCTAACCTAACCCAACCTTACATCCCGGCGGTAATATTTGACGACATTCCTGGCGAGTTGGCCTCTACGTTTCCGTGGGACCTTTATATACTTCAATAACGTAATATAACCTAACCTAACCCAATCTAACATCTCGGCGGTAATATTTGACAACATTCGTGGCGAGTTGGCCTCTACGTCTCCGTGGGACCTTTATATACATCAATAACGTAATATAACCTAACCTAACCCAACCTAACATCTCGGCGGTAACATTTGACAACATTCCTGGCGAGTTGGCTTCTCCGTCCCCGTGGGACCTTTATATACATCAATAACGTAATATAACCTAACCTAACCCAACCTTACAGCTCGGCGGTAATATTTGCCGACATTCCTGGCGAGTTGGCCTCTACGTTTCCGTGGGATATTTATATACATCAATAACATAATATAAGCTAGCCTAACCCAACTAACATCTCCGCGGGAATATATGACAACATACCTGGCGAGTTGGCATCTACGTCTCCGTGGGCCCTTCATATACATCAATAACAAAAATATAACCTAACCTAAATCAACCTATCATCTCGGCGATAATATTTGACAAGATTCCTGGCGAGTTGGCCTCTACGTTTCCGTGGGATCTTTATATACATCAATAACGTAATATAACAGAACCTAACCCAATCTAACATCTCGGCGGTAATGTTTGACGACATTCCTGGCGAGTTGGCCTCTACGTTTCCGTGGGACCTTTATATACTTCAATAACGTAATATAACCTAACCTAATCCAACCTAACATCTCGGCGGTAATATTTGACAACATTCCCGGCGAGTTGGCTTCTCCGTCTCCGTGGGACCTTTATATACATCAATAACGTAATATAACCTAACCTAGCCCAACCTATCTTCTCGGCGGTAATATTTCACAACATTCCTGGCGAGTTGGCCTCTACGTCTCCGTGGGATCTTTATATATATCAATAACGTAATATAACATAACCTAACCCAATCTAACATCTCGGCGGTAATATTTGACATCATTCCTGGCGAGTTGGCCTCTACGTCTCCGTGGGACCTTTATATACATCAATAACGTAATATAACCTAACCTAACCCAACCTTACATCTCGGCGGTAATATTTGACGACATTCCTGGCGAGTTGGCCTCTACGTCTCCGTTTAACCTTCATATACATCAATAACGTGATCTAACCTAACATAACCCAACCTAACATCTCGGCGGTAATATTTGACAACATTCCTGGCGAGTTGGCTTCTCCGTCCCCGTGGGACCTTTATATACATCAATAACGTAATATAACCTAACCTAACCCAACCTTACATCTCGGCGGTAATATTTGACGACATTCCTGGCGAGTTGGCCTCTACGTTTCCGTGGGATATTTATATACATCAATAACATAATATAAGCTAACCTAACCCAACTAACATCTCCGCGGGAATATTTGACAACATACCTGGCGAGTTGGCATCTACGTCTCCGTGGGCCCTTCATATACATCAATAACAAAAATATAACCTAACCTAAATCAACCTATCATCTCGGCGATAATATTTGACAAGATTCCTGGCGAGTTGGCCTCTACGTCTCCGTGGGATCTTTATATACATCAATAACGTAATATAACAGAACCTAACCCAATCTAACATCTCGGCGGTAATGTTTGACGACATTCCTGGCGAGTTGGCCTCTACGTTTCCGTGGGACCTTTATATACATCAATAACATAATATAAGCTAGCCTAACGCAACTTAACATCACGGCGGTAATATTTCACAACATTCCTGGCGAGTTGGCCTCTACGTCTCCGTGGGATCTTTATATATATCAATAACGTAGTATAACCTAACCTAACCCAATCTAACATCTCGGCGGTAATATTTGACGACATTCCTGGCGAGTTGGCCTCTACGTTTCCGTGGGACCTTTATATACTTCAATAACGTAATATAACCTAACCTAACCCAACCTAACATCTCGGCGGTAATATTTGACGACATTCCTGGCGAGTTGGCCTCTACGTCTCCGTGGGATCTTTATATATATCAATAACGTAATATAACATAACCTAACCCAATCTAACATCTCGGCGGTAATATTTGACATCATTCCTGGCGAGTGGGCGTCTACGTCTCCGTGGGACCTTTATATACATCAATAACGTAATATAACCTAACCTAACCCAACCTAACATCTCGGCGGTAATATTTGACGACATTCCTGGCGAGTTGGCCTCTACGTTTCCGTGGGACCTTTATATACTTCAATAACGTAATATAACCTAACCTAACCCAATCTAACATCTCGGCGGTAATATTTGACAACATTCGTAGCGAGTTGGCCTCTACGTCTCCGTTTGACCTTCATATACATCAATAACGTGATCTAACCCAACATAACCCAACCTAACATCTCGGCGGTAATATTTGACATCATTCCTGGCGAGTGGGCGTCTACGTCTCCGTGGGACCTTTATATACATCAATAACGTAATATAACCTAACCTAACCCAATCTAACATCTCGGCGGTAATATTTGACGACATTCCTGGCGAGTTGGCCTCTACGTTTCCGTGGGACCTTTATATACTTCAATAACGTAATATAACCTAACCTAACCCAACCTAACATCTCGGCGGTAATATTTGACGACATTCCTGGCGAGTTGGCCTCTACGTCTCCGTGGGATCTTTATATATATCAATAACGTAATATAACATAACCTAACCCAATCTAACATCTCGGCGGTAATATTTGACATCATTCCTGGCGAGTGGGCCTCTACGTCTCCGTGGGACCTTTATATACATCAATAACGTAATATAACCTAACCTAACCCAACCTAACATCTCGGCGGTAATATTTGACGACATTCCTGGCGAGTTGGCCTCTACGTTTCCGTGGGACCTTTATATACTTCAATAACGTAATATAACCTAACCTAACCCAATCTAACATCTCGGCGGTAATATTTGACAACATTCGTGGCGAGTTGGCCTCTACGTCTACGTGGGACCTTTATATACATCAATAACGTAATATAACTTTACCTAACCCAACCTAACATCTCCGCGGTAATATTTGACAACATACCTGGCGAGTTGGCCTCTACGTCTCGGTGGGCCCTTCATATACATCAATAACAAAAATATAACCTAACCTAAATCAACCTATCATCTCGGCGATAATATTTGACAAGATTCCTGGCGAGTTGGCCTCTACGTCTCCGTGGGATCTTTATATACTTCAATAACGTAATATAAGCTAGCCTAACTCAATCTAACATCTCGGCGGTAATATTTGACCACATTCCTGGCGACTTGGCCTCTACGTCTCCGTGGGACCTTTATATACTTCAATAACGTAATATAAACCTAACCTAACCCAACCTTACATCCCGGCGGTAATATTTGACGACATTCCTGGCGAGTTGGCCTCTACGTTTCCGTGGGACCTTTATATACTTCAATAACGTAATATAACCTAACCTAACCCAATCTAACATCTCGGCGGTAATATTTGACAACATTCGTGGCGAGTTGGCCTCTACGTCTCCGTGGGACCTTTATATACATTCAATAACGTAATATAACCTAACCTAACCCAACCTAACATCTCGGCGGTAACATTTGACAACATTCCTGACTCTGAGATAGCGCGTCCCGTGGGACCTTTATATACATCAATAACGTAATATAACCTAACCTAACCCAACCTTACATCTCGGCGGTAATATTTGCCGACATTCCTGGCGAGTTGGCCTCTACGTTTCCGTGGGATATTTATATACATCAATAACATAATATAAGCTAGCCTAACCCAACTAACATCTCCGCGGGAATATATGACAACATACCTGGCGAGTTGGCATCTACGTCTCCGTGGGCCCTTCATATACATCAATAACAAAAATATAACCTAACCTAAATCAATCTATCATCTCGGCGATAATATTTGACAAGATTCCTGGCGAGTTGGCCTCTACGTCTCCGTGGGATCTTTATATACATCAATAACGTAATATAACAGAACCTAACCCAATCTAACATCTCGGCGGTAATGTTTGACGACATTCCTGGCGAGTTGGCCTCTACGTTTCCGTGGGACCTTTATATACTTCAATAACGTAATATAACCTAACCTAATCCAACCTAACATCTCGGCGGTAATATTTGACAACATTCCCGGCGAGTTGGCTTCTCCGTCTCCGTGGGACCTTTATATACATCAATAACGTAATATAACCTAACCTAGCCCAACCTATCTTCTCGGCGGTAATATTTCACAACATTCCTGGCGAGTTGGCCTCTACGTCTCCGTGGGATCTTTATATATATCAATAACGTAATATAACATAACCTAACCCAATCTAACATCTCGGCGGTAATATTTGACATCATTCCTGGCGAGTTGGCCTCTACGTCTCCGTGGGACCTTTATATACATCAATAACGTAATATAACCTAACCTAACCCAACCTTACATCTCGGCGGTAATATTTGACGACATTCCTGGCGAGTTGGCCTCTACGTCTCCGTTTAACCTTCATATACATCAATAACGTGATCTAACCTAACATAACCCAACCTAACATCTCGGCGGTAATATTTGACAACATTCCTGGCGAGTTGGCTTCTCCGTCCCCGTGGGACCTTTATATACATCAATAACGTAATATAACCTAACCTAACCCAACCTTACATCTCGGCGGTAATATTTGACGACATTCCTGGCGAGTTGGCCTCTACGTTTCCGTGGGATATTTATATACATCAATAACATAATATAAGCTAACCTCACCCAACTAACATCTCCGCGGGAATATTTGACAACATACCTGGCGAGTTGGCATCTACGTCTCCGTGGGCCCTTCATATACATCAATAACAAAAATATAACCTAACCTAAATCAACCTATCATCTCGGCGATAATATTTGACAAGATTCCTGGCGAGTTGGCCTCTACGTCTCCGTGGGATCTTTATATACATCAATAACGTAATATAACAGAACCTAACCCAATCTAACATCTCGGCGGTAATGTTTGACGACATTCCTGGCGAGTTGGCCTCTACGTTTCCGTGGGACCTTTATATACATCAATAACATAATATAAGCTAGCCTAACTTAACTTAACATCACGGCGGTAATATTTCACAACATTCCTGGCGAGTTGGCCTCTACGTCTCCGTGGGATCTTTATATATATCAATAACGTAATATAACCTAACCTAACCCAATCTAACATCTCGGCGGTAATATTTGACGACATTCCTGGCGAGTTGGCCTCTACGTTTCCGTGGGACCTTTATATACTTCAATAACGTAATATAACCTAACCTAACCCAACCTAACATCTCGGCGGTAATATTTGACGACATTCCTGGCGAGTTGGCCTCTACGTCTCCGTGGGATCTTTATATATATCAATAACGTAATATAACATAACCTAACCCAATCTAACATCTCGGCGGTAATATTTGACATCATTCCTGGCGAGTGGGCGTCTACGTTTCCGTGGGACCTTTATATACATCAATAACGTAATATAACCTAACCTAACCCAACCTAACATCTCGGCGGTAATATTTGACGACATTCCTGGCGAGTTGGCCTCTACGTTTCCGTGGGACCTTTATATACTTCAATAACGTAATATAACCTAACCTAACCCAATCTAACATCTCGGCGGTAATATTTGACAACATTCGTAGCGAGTTGGCCTCTACGTCTCCGTTTGACCTTCATATACATCAATAACGTGATCTAACCCAACATAACCCAACCTAACATCTCGGCGGTAATATTTGACAACATTCCTGGCGAGTTGGCTTCTCCGTCCCCGTGGGATCTTTATATACATCAATAACGTAATATAACATAACCGAACCCAATCTAACATCTCGGCGGTAATATTTGACGACATTCCTGGCGAGTTGGCCTCTACGTTTCCGTGGGACCTTTATATACTTCAATAACGTAATATAACCTAACCTAACCCAACCTAACATCTCGGCGGTAATATTTGACGACATTCCTGGCGAGTTGGCCTCTACGTTTCCGTGGGACCTTTATATACTTCAATAACGTAATATAACCTAACCTAACCCAATCTAACATCTCGGCGGTAATATTTGACAACATTCGTGGCGAGTTGGCCTCTACGTCTCCGTTTGACCTTCATATACATCAATAACGTGATCTAACCCAACATAACCCAACCTAACATCTCGGCGGTAATATTTGACAACATTCCTGGCGAGTTGGTTTCTCCGTCCCCGTGGGACCTTTATATACATCAATAACGTAATATAACCTAACCTAACCCAACCTTACATCTCGGCGGTAATATTTGACAACATTCCCGGCGAGTTGGCTTCTCCGTCTCCGTGGTACCTTTATATACATCAATAACGTAATATAACCTAACCTAACCCAACCTATCTTCTCGGCGGTAATATTTCACAACATTCTTGGCGAGTTGGCCTCTACGTCTCCGTGGGATCTTTATATATATCAATAACGTAATATAACATAACCTAACCCAATGTAGCATCTCGGCGGTAACATTTGACATCATTCCTGGCCACTTGGCCTCTACGTCTCCGTGGGATCTTTATATACATCAATAACGTAATATAACATAACCTAACCCAATCTAGCATCTCGGCGGTAATATTTGACCACATTCCTGGCTTGTTGGCCTCTACGTCTCCGTGAGACCTTTATATACATCTATAACGTAATATAACCTAACCTAACCCAACCTAACATCTCGGCGGTAATATTTGAAAACATTCCTGGCGAGTTGGCATCTACGTCTCCGTGCGACCTTTATATACATCAATAACGGAATATAACCTAACCTAACGCAACCTTACATCTCGGCGGTAATATTTGACGACATTCCTGGCGAGTTGGCCTCTACGTTTCCGTGGGACCTTTATATACTTCAATAACGTAATATAACCTAACCTAAATCAACCTATCATCTCGGCGGTAATATTTCACAACATTCCTGGCGAGGTGGCCTCTACGCCTCCGTGGGATATTTATATACATCAATAACGTAATATAAGCTAGCCTAACCCAATCTAACATCTCGGCGGTAATATTTGACCACATTCCTGGCGAGTTGGCCTCTACGTCTACGTGGGACCTTTATATACATCAATAACGTAATATAACTTAACCTAACCCAACCTAACATCTCCGCGGTAATATTTGACAACATACCTGGCGAGTTGGCCTCTACGTCTCGGTGGGCCCTTCATATACATCAATAACAAAAATATAACCTAACCTAAATCAACCTATCATCTCGGCGATAATATTTGACAAGATTCCTGGCGAGTTGGCCTCTACGTCTCCGTGGGATCTTTATATACTTCAATAACGTAATATAAGCTAGCCTAACTCAATCTAACATCTCGGCGGTAATATTTGACCACATTCCTGGCGACTTGGCCTCTACGTCTCCGTGGGACCTTTATATACTTCAATAACGTAATATAACCTAACCTAACCCAACCTTACATCCCGGCGGTAATATTTGACGACATTCCTGGCGAGTTGGCCTCTACGTTTCCGTGGGACCTTTATATACTTCAATAACGTAATATAACCTAACCTAACCCAATCTAACATCTCGGCGGTAATATTTGACAACATTCGTGGCGAGTTGGCCTCTACGTCTCCGTGGGACCTTTATATACATCAATAACGTAATATAACCTAACCTAACCCAACCTAACATCTCGGCGGTAACATTTGACAACATTCCTGGCGAGTTGGCTTCTCCGTCCCCGTGGGACCTTTATATACATCAATAACGTAATATAACCTAACCTAACCCAACCTTACATCTCGGCGGTAATATTTGACGACATTCCTGGCGAGTTGGCCTCTACGTTTCCGTGGGATATTTATATACATCAATAACATAATATAAGCTAGCCTAACCCAACTAACATCTCCGCGGGAATATATGACAACATACCTGGCGAGTTGGCATCTACGTCTCCGTGGGCCCTTCATATACATCAATAACAAAAATATAACCTAACCTAAATCAATCTATCATCTCGGCGATAATATTTGACAAGATTCCTGGCGAGTTGGCCTCTACGTCTCCGTGGGATCTTTATATACATCAATAACGTAATATAACAGAACCTAACCCAATCTAACATCTCGGCGGTAATGTTTGACGACATTCCTGGCGAGTTGTCCTCTACGTTTCCGTGGGACCTTTATATACTTCAATAACGTAATATAACCTAACCTAATCCAACCTAACATCTCGGCGGTAATATTTGACAACATTCCCGGCGAGTTGGCTTCTCCGTCTCCGTGGGACCTTTATATACATCAATAACGTAATATAACCTAACCTAGCCCAACCTATCTTCTCGGCGGTAATATTTCACAACATTCCTGGCGAGTTGGCCTCTACGTCTCCGTGGGATCTTTATATATATCAATAACGTAATATAACATAACCTAACCCAATCTAACATCTCGGCGGTAATATTTGACATCATTCCTGGCGAGTTGGCCTCTACGTCTCCGTGGGACCTTTATATACATCAATAACGTAATATAACCTAACCTAACCCAACCTTACATCTCGGCGGTAATATTTGACGACATTCCTGGCGAGTTGGCCTCTACGTCTCCGTTTAACCTTCATATACATCAATAACGTGATCTAACCTAACATAACCCAACCTAACATCTCGGCGGTAATATTTGACAACATTCCTGGCGAGTTGGCTTCTCCGTCCCCGTGGGACCTTTATATACATCAATAACGTAATATAACCTAACCTAACCCAACCTTACATCTCGGCGGTAATATTTGACGACATTCCTGGCGAGTTGGCCTCTACGTTTCCGTGGGATATTTATATACATCAATAACATAATATAAGCTAACCTAACCCAACTAACATCTCCGCGGGAATATTTGACAACATACCTGGCGAGTTGGCATCTACGTCTCCGTGGGCCCTTCATATACATCAATAACAAAAATATAACCTAACCTAAATCAACCTATCATCTCGGCGATAATATTTGACAAGATTCCTGGCGAGTTGGCCTCTACGTCTCCGTGGGATCTTTATATACATCAATAACGTAATATAACAGAACCTAACCCAATCTAACATCTCGGCGGTAATGTTTGACGACATTCCTGGCGAGTTGGCCTCTACGTTTCCGTGGGACCTTTATATACTTTAATAACGTAATATAACCTAACCTAACCCAATCTAACATCTCGGCGGTAATATTTGACAACATTCGTGGCGAGTTGGCCTCTACGTCTCCGTTTGACCTTCATATACATCAATAACGTGATCTAACCTAACATAACCCAACCTAACATCTCGGCGGTAATATTTGACAACATTCCTGGCGAGTTGGCTTCTCCGTCCCCGTGGGACCTTTATATACATCAATAACGTAATATAACTTAACCTAACCCAACCTTACATCTCGGGGGTAATATTTGACGACATTCCTGGCGAGTTGGCCTCTACGTTTCCGTGGGATATTTATATACATCAATAACATAATATAAGCTAGCCTAACCCAACTAACATCTCCGCGGGAATATATGACAACATACCTGGCGAGTTGGCATCTACGTCTCCGTGGGCCCTTCATATACATCAATAACAAAAATATAACCTAACCTAAATCAACCTATCATCTCGGCGATAATATTTGACAAGATTCCTGGCGAGTTGGCCTCTACGTCTCCGTGGGATCTTTATATACATCAATAACGTAATATAACAGAACCTAACCCAATCTAACATCTCGGCGGTAATGTTTGACGACATTCCTGGCGAGTTGGCCTCTACGTTTCCGTGGGACCTTTATATACTTCAATAACGTAATATAACCTAACCTAACCCAACCTAACATCTCGGCGGTAATATTTGACAAGATTCCTGGCGAGTTGGCCTCTACGTCTCCGTGGGATCTTTATATACATCAATAACGTAATATAACATAACCTAACCCAATCTAGCATCTCGGCGGTAATATTTGACCACATTCCTGGCTTGTTGGCCTCTACGTCTCCGTGAGACCTTTATATACATCTATAACGTAATATAACCTAACCTAACCCAACCTAACATCTCGGCGGTAATATTTGACAAGATTCCTGGCGAGTTGGCCTCTAGGTCTCTGTGGGATCTTTATATACATCAATAAAGTAATATAACATAACCTAACCCAATCTAGCATCTCGGCGGTAATATCTGACCACATTCCTGGCTTGTTGGCCTCTACGTCTCCGTGAGACCTTTATATACATCAATAACGGAATATAACCTAACCTAACCCAACATAACATCTCGGCGGTAATATTTGACAACATTCCTGTCGATTTGGCTTCTCCGTCCCCGTGGGACCTTTATGTACATCAATAACGTAATATAACCTAACCTAATCCAACCTAACATCTCGGCGGAAATATTTGACAACATTCCCAGCGATTTGGCTTCTCCGTCTCCGTGGTACCTTTATATACATCAATAACGTAATATAACATAACCTAACCCAACCTATCTTCTCGGCGGTAATATTTCACAACATTCCTGGCGGGTTGGCCTCTACGTCTCCGTGGGATCTTTATATATATCAATAACGTAATATAACATAACCTAACCCAATCTAGCATCTCGGCGGTAATATTTGACAACATTCCCGGCGAGTTGGCTTCTCCGTCTCCGTGGGACCTTTATATACATCAATAGCGTAATATAACCTAACCTAACCCAACCTATCTTCTCGGCGGTAATATTTCACAACATTCCTGGCGAGTTGGCCTCTACGTCTCCGTGAGAACTTATTATACATCTATAACGTAATATAACCTAACCTAACGCAACCTAACATCTCGGCGGTAATATTTGAAAACAATCCTGGCGAGTTGGCATCTACGTCTCCGTGGGACCTTTATATACATCAATAACGTAATATAACCTAACCTAACCCAACTTAACATCTCGGCGGTAATATTTCACAACATTCCTGGCGAGTTGGCCTCTACGTCTTCGTGGGACCTTTATATACATCAATAACGTAATATAACTTAACCTAACCCAACCTAACATCTCCGCGGTAATATTTGACAACATACCTGGCGAGTTGGCCTCTACGTCTCCGTGGGCCCTTCATATACATCAATAACAAAAATATAACCTAACCTAAAACAACCTATCATCTCGGCGATAATATTTGACAAGATTCCTGGCGAGTTGGCCTCTACGTCTCCGTGGGATTTTTATATACATCAATAACGTAATATAACATAACCTAACCCAACCTTACATCTCGGCGGTAATATTTGACGACATTCCTGGCGAGTTGGCCTCTACGTTTCCGTGGGATATTTATATACATCAATAACATAATATAAGCTAGCCTAACCCAACTAACATCTCCGCGGGAATATTTGACAACATACCTGGCGAGTTGGCATCTACGTCTCCGTGGGTCCTTCATATACATCAATAACAAAAATATAACCTAACCTAAATCAACCTATCATCTCGGCGATAATATTTGACAAGATACCTGGCGAGTTGGCCTCTACGTCTCCGTGGGGTCTTTATATACATCAATAACGTAATATAACATAACCTAACCCAATCTAGCATCTCGGCGGTAATATTTGACCACATTCCTGGCTTGTTGGCCTCTACGTCTCCGTGAGACCTTTATATACATCTATAACGTAATATAACCTAACCTAACCCAACCTAACATCTCGGCGGTAATATTTGACAAGATTCCTGGCGAGTTGGCCTCTAGGTCTCTGTGGGATCTTTATATACATCAATAAAGTAATATAACATAACCTAACCCAATCTAGCATCTCGGCGGTAATATCTGACCACATTCCTGGCTTGTTGGCCTCTACGTCTCCGTGAGACCTTTATATACATCAATAACGGAATATAACCTAACCTAACCCAACATAACATCTCGGCGGTAATATTTGACAACATTCCTGTCGATTTGGCTTCTCCGTCCCCGTGGGACCTTTATGTACATCAATAACGTAATATAACCTAACCTAATCCAACCTAACATCTCGGCGGAAATATTTGACAACATTCCCGGCGATTTGGCTTCTCCGTCTCCGTGGTACCTTTATATACATCAATAACGTAATATAACCTAACCTAACCCAACCTATCTTCTCGGCGGTAATATTTCACAACATTCCTGGCGGGTTGGCCTCTACGTCTCCGTGGGATCTTTATATATATCAATAACGTAATATAACATAACCTAACCCAATCTAGCATCTCGGCGGTAATATTTGACAACATTCCCGGCGAGTTGGCTTCTCCGTCTCCGTGGGACCTTTATATACATCAATAGCGTAATATAACCTAACCTAACCCAACCTATCTTCTCGGCGGTAATATTTCACAACATTCCTGGCGAGTTGGCCTCTACGTCTCCGTGAGAACTTATTATACATCTATAACGTAATATAACCTAACCTAACCCAACCTAACATCTCGGCGGTAATATTTGAAAACAATCCTGGCGAGTTGGCATCTACGTCTCCGTGGGACCTTTATATACATCAATAACGTAATATAACCTAACCTAACCCAACTTAACATCTCGGCGGTAATATTTCACAACATTCCTGGCGAGTTGGCCTCTACGTCTTCGTGGGACCTTTATATACATCAATAACGTAATATAACTTAACCTAACCCAACCTAACATCTCCGCGGTAATATTTGACAACATACCTGGCGAGTTGGCCTCTACGTCTCCGTGGGCCCTTCATATACATCAATAACAAAAATATAACCTAACCTAAAACAACCTATCATCTCGGCGATAATATTTGACAAGATTCCTGGCGAGTTGGCCTCTACGTCTCCGTGGGATTTTTATATACATCAATAACGTAATATAACATAACCTAACCCAACCTTACATCTCGGCGGTAATATTTGACGACATTCCTGGCGAGTTGGCCTCTACGTTTCCGTGGGATATTTATATACATCAATAACATAATATAAGCTAGCCTAACCCAACTAACATCTCCGCGGGAATATTTGACAACATACCTGGCGAGTTGGCATCTACGTCTCCGTGGGTCCTTCATATACATCAATAACAAAAATATAACCTAACCTAAATCAACCTATCATCTCGGCGATAATATTTGACAAGATACCTGGCGAGTTGGCCTCTACGTCTCCGTGGGGTCTTTATATACATCAATAACGTAATATAACAGAACCTAACCCAATCTAACATCTCGGCGGTAATGTTTGACGACATTCCTGGCGAGTTGGCCTCTACGTTTCCGTGGGACCTTTATATACTTCAATAACGTAATATAACCTAACCTAAACAACCTAACATCTCGGCGGTAATATTGGACAACATTCCTGGCGAGTTGGCTTCTCCGTCCCCGTGGGACCTTTATATACATCAATAACGTAATATAACCTAACCTAATCCAACCTAACATCTCGGCGGTAATATTTGACAACATTCCCGGCGAGTTGGCTTCTCCGTCTCCGTGGGACCTTTATATACATCAATAACGTAATATAACCTAACCTAACCCAACCTATCTTCTCGGCGGTAATATTTCACAACATTCCTGGCGAGTTGGCCTCTACGTCTCCGTGGGATCTTTATATATATCAATAACGTAATATAACATAACCTAACCCAATCTAACATCTCGGCGGTAATATTTGACATCATTCCTGGCGAGTTGGCTTCTCCGTCCCCGTGGGACCTTTATATACATCAATAACGTAATATAACCTAACCTAACCCAACCTTACATCTCGGCGATAATATTTGACAAGATTCCTGGCGAGTTGGCCTCTACGTCTCCGTGGGATCTTTATATACATCAATAACGTAATATAACAGAACCTAACCCAATCTAACATCTCGGCGGTAATGTTTGACGACATTCCTGGCGAGTTGGCCTCTACGTTTCCGTGGGACCTTTATATACTTCAATAACGTAATATAACCTAACCTAACCCAATCTAACATCTCGGCGGTAATATTTGACAACATACCTGGCGAGTTGGCCTCTACGTCTCCGTGGGACCTTTATATACATCAATAACGTAATATAACCTAACCTAACCCAATCTAACATCTCGGCGGTAATATTTCACATCATTCCTGGCGAGTTGGCCTCTACGTCTCCGTTGACCTTCATATACATCAATAACGTAATATAACGTAACCTAACCCAATCTAACATCTCGGCGGTAATATTTGACCACATTCCTGGCGAGTTGGCCTCTACGTTTCCGTGGGATATTTATATACATCAATAACATAATATAAGCTTGCCTAACCCAACTAACATCTCCGCGGTAATATTTGACAACATACCTGGCGAGTTGGCCCCTACGTCTCCGTGGGCCCTTCATATACATCAATGACAAAAATATAACCTAACCTAACCCAACCTAACATCTCGGCGGTAATATTTGACAACATTCCTGGCGAGATGGCTTCTCCGTCTCCGTGGGACCTTTATATACATCAATAACGTAATATAACCTAACCTAACCCAACCTAACATCCCCGCGGTATTATTTGACAACATACCTGGCGGGTTGGCCTCCACGTCTCCGTGGGTCCTTTATATACATCTATAACGTAATATAACCTAACCTAACCCAACCTAACATCTCGGCGGTAATATTTGACCACATTCCTGGCGAGTTGTCCTCTACGTTTCCGTGGGACCTTTATATACATCAATAACGAAATATAACCTAACCTAAATCAACCTACCATCTCGGCGATAATATTTGACAAGATTCCTGGCGAGATGGCCTCTACGTCTCCGTGGGATCTTTATATACATCAATAACGTAATATAACATAACCTAACCCTATCTAACATCTCGGCGGTAATATTTGACCACATTCCTGGCTAGTTGGCCTCTGCGTCTCCGAGGGACCTTCATATACACCAATAACGAAATATAACCTAACCTATCCTAACCTATCATCCCGGTGGTAACATTTGACAACATTCCTGGCTTGTTGACCTCAACGTCTCCGTGGGACCTTTATATACATCAATAACGTAATGTAAGCTAGCCTAACCCAATCTAACATCTCGGCGGTAATATTTGACCACATTCCTGGCGAGTTGGCCTCTACGTTTCCGTGGGATATTTATATACATCAATAACATAATATAAGCTTGCCTAACCCAACTAACATCTCCGCGGTAATATTTGACAACATACCTGGCGAGTTGGCCCCTACGTCTCCGTGGGCCCTTCATATACATCAATGACAAAAATATAACCTAACCTAACCCAACCTAACATCTCGGCGGTAATATTTGACAACATTCCTGGCGAGTTGGCATCTCCGTCCCCGTGGGAACTTTATATACATCAATAACGTAATATAACCTAACCTAACCCAACCTAACTTCTCGGCGGTAATATTTGAAAACATACCTGGCGAGGTGGCCTCTACGTCTCCGTGGGATATTTATATACATCAATAACATAATATAAGCTAGCCTAACCCAATCTAACATCTCGGCGGTAATATTTGACCACATTCCTGGCTTGTTGGCCTCTACGTCTCCGTGAGACCTTTATATACATCTATAACGTAATATAACCTAACCTAACCCAACCTACAATCTCGGCGGTAATATTTGAAAACATTCCTGGCGAGTTGGCCTCTACGTCTCCGTGGGATCTTTATATACATCAATAACATAATATAAGCTAGCCTAACCCAATCTAACATCTCGGCGGTAATATTTGACCACATTCCTGGCTTGTTGGCCTCTACGTCTCCGTGAGACCTTTATATACATCTATAACGTAATATAACCTAACCTAACCCAACCTACAATCTCGGCGGTAATATTTGAAAACATTCCTGGCGAGTTGGCCTCTACGTCTCCGTGGGATCTTTATATACATCAATAACGAAATATAACCTAACCTAAATCAACCTACCATCTCGGCGATAATATTTGACAAGATTCCTGGCGAGATGGCCTCTACGTCTCCGTGGGATCTTTATATACATCAATAACGTAATATAACATAACCTAACCCTATCTAACATCTCGGCGGTAATATTTGACCACATTCCTGGCTAGTTGGCCTCTGCGTCTCCGAGGGACCTTCATATACACCAATAACGAAATATAACCTAACCTATCCTAACCTATCATCTCGGCGGTAACATTTGACAACATTCCTGGCTTGTTGGCCTCTACGTCTCCGTGGGACCTTTATATACATCAATAACATAATGTGAGCTAGCCTAACCCAATCTAACATCTCGGCGGTAACATTTGACCACATTCCTGGCTTGTTGGTCTCCACGTCTCCGTGGGACCTTTATATACATCAATAACGTAATATAACCTAACCTAACCCAATCTAACATCTCGGCGGTAATATTTGACATCATTCCTGGCGAGTTGGCCTCTACGTCTCCGTTGACCTTCATATACATCAATAACGTAATATAACGTAACCTAACCCAATCTAACATCTCGGCGGTAATATTTGACCACATTCCTGGCGAGTTGGCCTCTACGTTTCCGTGGGATATTTATATACATCAATAACATAATATAAGCTTGCCTAACCCAACTAACATCTCCGCGGTAATATTTGACAACATACCTGGCGAGTTGGCCCCTACGTCTCCGTGGGCCCTTCATATACATCAATGACAAAAATATAACCTAACCTAACCCAACCTAACATCTCGGCGGTAATATTTGACAACATTCCTGGCGAGTTGGCATCTCCGTCCCCGTGGGAACTTTATATACATCAATAACGTAATATAACCTAACCTAACCCAATCTAACTTCTCGGCGGTAATATTTGAAAACATACCTGGCGAGGTGGCCTCTACGTCTCCGTGGGATATTTATATACATCAATAACATAATATAAGCTAGCCTAACCCAATCTAACATCTCGGCGGTAATATTTGACCACATTCCTGGCTTGTTGGCCTCTACGTCTCCGTGGGACCTTTATATACATCAATAACGTAATATAACCTAACCTAACCCAACCTAACATTTCGGCGGTAATATTTGACATCATTCCTGGCGAGTTGGCCTCTACGTCTCCGTGGGACCTTTATATACATCAATAACGTAATATAACCTAACCTAACCCAATCTAACATCTCGGCGGTAATATTTCACATCATTCCTGGCGAGTTGGCCTCTACGTCTCCGTTGACCTTCATATACATCAATAACGTAATATAACGTAACCTAACCCAATCTAACATCTCGGCGGTAATATTTGACCACATTCCTGGCGAGTTGGCCTCTACGTTTCCGTGGGATATTTATATACATCAATAACATAATATAAGCTTGCCTAACCCAACTAACATCTCCGCGGTAATATTTGACAACATACCTGGCGAGTTGGCCCCTACGTCTCCGTGGGCCCTTCATATACATCAATGACAAAAATATAACCTAACCTAACCCAACCTAACATCTCGGCGGTAATATTTGACAACATTCCTGGCGAGTTGGCATCTCCGTCCCCGTGGGAACTTTATATACATCAATAACGTAATATAACCTAACCTAACCCAATCTAACTTCTCGGCGGTAATATTTGAAAACATACCTGGCGAGGTGGCCTCTACGTCTCCGTGGGATATTTATATACATCAATAACATAATATAAGCTAGCCTAACCCAATCTAACATCTCGGCGGTAATATTTGACCACATTCCTGGCTTGTTGGCCTCTACGTCTCCGTGGGACCTTTATATACATCAATAACGTAATATAACCTAACCTAACCCAACCTAACATTTCGGCGGTAATATTTGACATCATTCCTGGCGAGTTGGCCTCTACGTCTCCGTTTGACCTTCATAAACATCAATAACGTAATATAACCTAACCTAACACAATCTAACATCTCGGCGGTAATATTTGACATCATTCCTGGCGAGTTGGCCTCTACGTCTTCGTTGAACATCATATACATAAATAACGTAATATAACGTAACCTAACCCAACCTATCATCTCGGCGGTTATACTTGACAACATTCCTGGCGAGTTGGCCTCTACGTCTCCGTGGGACCTTCACATACATCAATAGCGTAATATAACCTAACCTAACCCAATCTAGCATCTCGGCGGTAAAATTTGACCACATTCTTGGCTTGTTGGCCTCTACGTCTCCGTGGGACCTTTATATACATCAATAACATAATGTAAGCTAGCCTAACCCAATCTAACATCTCGGCGGTAATATTTGACCACATTCCTGGCTTGTTGGCCTCCACGTCTCCGTGGGACCTTTATATACATCAATAACGTAATATAACCTAACCTAACCCAATCTAACATCTCGGCGGTAATATTTGACATCATTCCTGGCGAGTTGGCCTCTACGTCTCCGTTGACCATCATATACATCAATAACGTAATATAACGTAAGCTAACCCAACCTATCATCTCGGCGGTTATATTTGACCACATTCCTGGCTTGTTGGCCTCCACGTCTCCGTGGGACGTTTATATACATCAATAACGTAATATAACCTAACCTAACCCAATCTAACATCTCGGCGGTAATATTTGACATCATTCCTGGCGAGTTGGCCTCTACGTCTCCGTGGGACCTTTATATACATCAATAACGTAATATAACCTAACCTAACCCAATCTAACATCTCGGCGGTAATATTTCACATCATTCCTGGCGAGTTGGCCTCTACGTCTCCGTTGACCTTCATATACATCAATAACGTAATATAACGTAACCTAACCCAATCTAACATCTCGGCGGTAATATTTGACCACATTCCTGGCGAGTTGGCCTCTACGTTTCCGTGGGATATTTATATACATCAATAACATAATATAAGCTTGCCTAACCCAACTAACATCTCCGCGGTAATATTTGACAACATACCTGGCGAGTTGGCCCCTACGTCTCCGTGGGCCCTTCATATACATCAATGACAAAAATATAACCTAACCTAACCCAACCTAACATCTCGGCGGTAATATTTGACCACATTCCTGGCTAGTTGGCCTCTGCGTCTCCGAGGGACCTTCATATACACCAATAACGAAATATAACCTAACCTATCCTAACCTATCATATCGGCGGTAACATTTGACAACATTCCTGGCTTGTTGGCCTCTACGTCTCCGTGGGACCTTTATGTACATCAATAACATAATGTAAGCTAGCCTAACCCAATCTAACATCTCGGCGGTAACATTTGACCACATTCCTGGCTTGTTCGCCTCCACGTCTCCGTGGGACCTTTATATACATCAATAACGTAATATAACCTAACCTAACCCAATCTAACATCTCGGCGGTAATATTTGACATCATTCCTGGCGAGTTGGCCTCTACGTCTCCGTTGACCATCATATACATCAATAACGTAATATAACGTAACCTAACCCAACCTATCATCTCGGCGGTTATATTTGACAACATTCCTGGCGAGTTGGCTTCTCCGTCTCCGTGGGACCTTTATATGCATCAATAACGTAATATAACCTAACCTAACCCAACCTAACATCTCCGCGGTATTATTTGACAACATACCTGGCGGGTTGGCCTCCACGTCTCCGTGGGACCTTTATATACATGAATAACATAATATAAGCTAGCCTAACCTAATCTAACATCTCGGCGGTAATGTTTGACCACATTCCTGGCGAGTTGGCCTCTACGTCTCCGTGAGACCTTTATATACATCTATAACGTAATATAACCTAACCTAACCCAACCTAACATCTCGGCGGTAGTACTTGAAAACATTCCTAGCGAGTTGGCCTCTACGTCTCCGTGGGACCTTTATATACATCAATAACGTAATATAACCTAACCTAACCCAATCTAACATCTCGGCGGTAATATTTCACATCATTCCTGGCGAGTTGGCCTCTACGTCTCCGTTGACCTTCATATACATCAATAACGTAATATAACGTAACCTAACCCAACCTATCATCTCGGCGGTTATATTTGACAACATACCTGGCGGGTTGGCCTCCACGTCTCCGTGGGTCCTTTATATACATCAATAACATAATATAAGCTAGCCTAACCTAATCTAACATCTCGGCGGTAATATTTGACCACATTCCTGGCGAGTTGGCCTCTACGTCTCCGTGGGACCTTTATATACATCAATAACGTAATATAACCTAACCTAACCCAACCTAACTTCTCGGCAGTAATATTTGACCACATTCCTGGCTTGCTGACCTCTACGTCTCCGTGAGACCTTTATATACATCAATAACGTAATATAACGTAACCTAACCCAACCTATCATCTCGGCGGTTATACTTGACAACATTCCTGGCGAGTTGGCTTCTCCGTCTCCGTGGGACCTTTATATACATCAATAACGTAATATAACCTAACCTAACCCAACCTAACATCTCCGCGGTATTATTTGACAACATACCTGGCGGGTTGGCCTCCACGTCTCCGTGGGTCCTTTATATACATCAATAACATAATATAAGCTAGCCTAACCTAATCTAACATCTCGGCGGTAATATTTGACCACATTCCTGGCGAGTTGGCCTCTACGTCTCCGTGGGACCTTTATATACATCAATAACGTAATATAACCTAACCTAACCCAACCTAACTTCTCGGCAGTAATATTTGACCACATTCCTGGCTTGCTGACCTCTACGTCTCCGTGAGACCTTTATATACATCTATAACGTAATATAACCTAACCTAACCCAACCTAACATCTCGGCGGTAGTACTTGAAAACATTCCTAGCGAGTTGGCCTCTACGTCTCCGTGGGACCTTTATATACATCAATAACGTAATATAACCTAACCTAACCCAATCTAACATCTCGGCGGTAATATTTCACATCATTCCTGGCGAGTTGGCCTCTACGTCTCCGTTGACCTTCATATACATCAATAACGTAATATAACGTAACCTAACCCAACCTATCATCTCGGCGGTTATATTTGACAACATACCTGGCGGGTTGGCCTCCACGTCTCCGTGGGTCCTTTATATACATCAATAACATAATATAAGCTAGCCTAACCTAATCTAACATCTCGGCGGTAATATTTGACCACATTCCTGGCGAGTTGGCCTCTACGTCTCCGTGGGACCTTTATATACATCAATAACGTAATATAACCTAACCTAACCCAACCTAACTTCTCGGCAGTAATATTTGACCACATTCCTGGCTTGCTGACCTCTACGTCTCCGTGAGACCTTTATATACATCTATAACGTAATATAACCTAACCTAACCCAACCTAACATCTCGGCGGTAGTACTTGAAAACATTCCTAGCGAGTTGGCCTCTACGTCTCCGTGGGACCTTTATATACATCAATAACGTAATATAACCTAACCTAACCCAATCTAACATCTCGGCGGTAATATTTGACATCATTCCTGGCGAGTTGGCCTCTACGTCTCCGTTGACCATCATATACATCAATAACGTAATATAACGTAAGCTAACCCAACCTATCATCTCGGCGGTTATATTTGACCACATTCCTGGCTTGTTGGCCTCCACGTCTCCGTGGGACGTTTATATACATCAATAACGTAATATAACCTAACCTAACCCAATCTAACATCTCGGCGGTAATATTTGACATCATTCCTGGCGAGTTGGCCTCTACGTCTCCGTGGGACCTTTATATACATCAATAACGTAATATAACCTAACCTAACCCAACCTAACATCTCGGCGGTAATATTTGACAACATTCCTGGCGAGTTGGCCTCTACGTCTCCGTGGGACCTTTATATACATCAATAACGTAATATAACCTAACCTAACCCAATCTAACATCTCGGCGGTAATATTTGACATCATTCCTGGCGAGTTGGCCTCTACGTCTCCGTTGACCATCATATACATCAATAACGTAATATAACGTAAGCTAACCCAACCTATCATCTCGGCGGTTATATTTGACCACATTCCTGGCTTGTTGGCCTCCACGTCTCCGTGGGACGTTTATATACATCAATAACGTAATATAACCTAACCTAACCCAATCTAACATCTCGGCGGTAATATTTGACATCATTCCTGGCGAGTTGGCCTCTACGTCTCCGTGGGACCTTTATATACATCAATAACGTAATATAACCTAACCTAACCCAACCTAACATCTCGGCGGTAATATTTGACAACATTCCTGGCGAGTTGGCCTCTACGTCTCCGTGGGACCTTTATATACATCAATAACGTAATATAACCTAACCTAACCCAACCTAACATCTCGGCGGTAATATTTGACCACAATCCTGGCTTGCTGACCTCTACGTCTCCGTGAGACCTTTATATACATCTATAACGTAATATATCCTAACCTAACCCAACCTAACATCTCGGCGGTAGTATTTGAAAACATTCCTAGCGAGTTTGCCTCTACGTCTCCGTGGGACCTTCATATACATCAATAACGTAATATAACCTAACCTAACCCAATCTAACATCTCGGCGGTAATATTTCACATCATTCCTGGCGAGTTGGCCTCTACGTCTCCGTTGACCTTCATATACATCAATAACGTAATGTAACGTAACCTAACCCAATCTAGCATCTCGGCGGTTATATTTGACAACATTCCTGGCTTGCTGACCTCTACGTCACCGTGAGACCTTTATATACATCTATAACGTAATATAACCTAACCTAACCCAACCTAACATCTCGGCGGTAGTATTTGAAAACATTCCTAGCGAGTTGGCCTCTACGTCTCCGTGGGACCTTTATATACATCAATAACGTAATATAACCTAACCTAACCCAACCTAACATCTCGGCGGTAATATTTGACAACATTCCTGGCGAGTTGGCTTCTCCGTCCCCGTGGGACCTTCATATACATCAATAACGTAATATAACCTAACCGAACCCAACCTAACATCTCGGCGGTAATTTTTGACAACATTCCTGGCGAGTTGGCTTCTCCGTCCCCGTGGGACCTTTATATACATCAATGACGTAATATAACCTAACCTAACCCAACCTAACATCTCGGCGGTAATATTTGACAACATTCCTGGCGAGTTGGCTTCTCCGTCCCCGTGGGACCTACATATACATCAATAACGTAATATAACCTAACCTAACCCAACCTAACATCTCGGCGGTAATTTTTGACAACATTCCTGGCGAGTTGGCTTCTCCGTCTCCGTGGGACATTTATATACATCAATGACGTAATATAACCTAACCTAACCCAACCTAACATCTCGGCGGTAAGATTTGACCACATTCCTGGCGAGTTGGCCTCTACGTTTCCGTGGGACCTTTATATACTTCAATAACGTAATATAACCTAACCTAAATCAACCTATCATCTCGGCGATAATATTTGACAAGATTACTGGCGAGTTGGCCTCTACGTCTCCGTGGAATCTTTATATACATCAATAACGAAATATAACCTAACCTAAATCAACCTACCATCTCGGCGATAATATTTGACAAGATTCCTGGCGAGATGGCCTCTACGTCTCCGTGGGATCTTTATATACATCAATGGCGTAATATAACATAACCTAACCCTATCTAACATCTCGGCGGTTATATTTGACAACATTCCTGGCGAGTTGGCTTCTCCGTCTCCGGGGGACCTTTATATACATCAATAACGTAATATAACCTAACCTAACCCAACCTAACATCTCCGCGGTATTATTTGACAACCTACCTGGCGGGTTGGCCTCCACGTCTCCGTGGGTCCTTTATATACATCAATAACATAATATAAGCTAGCCTAACCTAATCTAACATCTCGGCGGTAATATTTGACCACATTCCTGGCGAGTTGGCCTCTACGTCTCCGTGGGACCTTTATATACATCAATAACGTAATATAACCTAACCTAACCCAACCTAACTTCTCGGCAGTAATATTTGACCACATTCCTGGCTTGCTGACCTCTACGTCTCCGTGAGACCTTTATATACATCTATAACGTAATATAACCTAACCTAACCCAACCTAACATCTCGGCGGTAATATTTGACAACATTCCTGGCGAGTTGGCCTCTACGTCTCCGTGGGACCTTTATATACATCAATAACGTAATATAACCTAACCTAACCCAACCTAACATCTCGGCGGTAATATTTGACCACAATCCTGGCTTGCTGACCTCTACGTCTCCGTGAGACCTTTATATACATCTATAACGTAATATAACCTAACCTAACCCAACCTAACATCTCGGCGGTAGTATTTGAAAACATTCCTAGCGAGTTTGCCTCTACGTCTCCGTGGGACCTTTATATACATCAATAACGTAATATAACCTAACCTAACCCAATCTAACATCTCGGCGGTAATATTTCACATCATTCCTGGCGAGTTGGCCTCTACGTCTCCGTTGACCTTCATATACATCAATAACGAAATATAACCTAACCTATCCTAACCTATCATCTCGGCGGTAACATTTGACAACATTCCTGGCTTGTTGGCCTCTACGTCTCCGTGGGACCTTTATATACATCAGTAACATAATATAACCTAACCTAACCCAATCTAACATCTCGGCGGTAATATTTGACCTCATTCCTGGCGAGTTGGCCTCTACGTCTTCGTTGACCATCATATACATCAATAACGTAATATAACGTAACCTAACCCAACCTATCATCTCGGCGGTTATATTTCACAACATTCCTGGCGAGTTGGCTTCTCCGTCTCCGTGGGACCTTTATATGCATCAATAACGTAATATAACCTAACCTAACCCAACCTAACATCTCCGCGGTATTATTTGACAACATACCGGGCGAGTTGGCCTCCACGTCTCCGTGGGACCTTTATATACGTGAATAACATAATATAAGCTAGCCTAACCTAATCTAACATCTCGGCGGTAATGTTTGACCACATTCCTGGCGAGTTGGCCTCTACGTCTCCGTGGGACCTTTATATACATCAATAACGTAATATAACCTAACCTAACCCAACCTAACATCTCGGCGGTAATATTTGACAACATTCCTGGCGAGTTGGCTTCTCCGTCCCCGTGGGACCTACATATACATCAATAACGTAATATAACCTAACCTAACCCAACCTAACATCTCGGCGGTAATTTTTGACAACATTCCTGGCGAGTTGGCTTCTCCGTCTCCGTGGGACATTTATATACATCAATGACGTAATATAACCTAACCTAACCCAACCTAACATCTCGGCGGTAAGATTTGACCACATTCCTGGCGAGTTGGCCTCTACGTTTCCGTGGGACCTTTATATACTTCAATAACGTAATATAACCTAACCTAAATCAACCTATCATCTCGGCGATAATATTTGACAAGATTACTGGCGAGTTGGCCTCTACGTCTCCGTGGAATCTTTATATACATCAATAACGAAATATAACCTAACCTAAATCAACCTACCATCTCGGCGATAATATTTGACAAGATTCCTGGCGAGATGGCCTCTACGTCTCCGTGGGATCTTTATATACATCAATGGCGTAATATAACATAACCTAACCCTATCTAACATCTCGGCGGTTATATTTGACAACATTCCTGGCGAGTTGGCTTCTCCGTCTCCGGGGGACCTTTATATACATCAATAACGTAATATAACCTAACCTAACCCAACCTAACATCTCCGCGGTATTATTTGACAACCTACCTGGCGGGTTGGCCTCCACGTCTCCGTGGGTCCTTTATATACATCAATAACATAATATAAGCTAGCCTAACCTAATCTAACATCTCGGCGGTAATATTTGACCACATTCCTGGCGAGTTGGCCTCTACGTCTCCGTGGGACCTTTATATACATCAATAACGTAATATAACCTAACCTAACCCAACCTAACTTCTCGGCAGTAATATTTGACCACATTCCTGGCTTGCTGACCTCTACGTCTCCGTGAGACCTTTATATACATCTATAACGTAATATAACCTAACCTAACCCAACCTAACATCTCGGCGGTAGTACTTGAAATCATTCTTAGCGAGTTGGCATCTACGTCTCCGTGGGACCTTTATATACATCAATAACGTAATATAACCTAACCTAACCCAATCTAACATCTCGGCGGTAATATTTCACATTATTCCTGGCGAGTTGGCCTCTACGTCTCCGTTGACCTTCATATACATCAATAACGTAATATAACGTAACCTAACCCAATCTAACATCTCGGCGGTAATATTTGACCACATTCCTGGCGAGTTGGCCTCTCCGTCCCCGTGGGACCTTTATATACATCAATAACGTAATCTAACCTAACCTAACCCAATCTAACATCTCGGCGGTAATATTTGACCACATTCCTGGCTTGTTGGCCTCTACGTCTCCGTGAGAACTTATTATACATCTATAACGTAATATAACCTAACCTAACCCAACCTAACATCTCGGCGGTAATATTTGAAAACATTCCTGGCGAGTTGGCATCTACGTCTCCGTGGGACATTTATATACATCAATAACGTAATATAACCTAACCTAACCCAACCTATCTTCTCGGCGGTAATATTTCACAACATTCCTGGCGAGTTGGCCTCTACGTCTCCGTGGTATCTTTATATATATCAATAACTTAATATAACATAACCTAACCCAATCTGACATCTCGGCGGTAATATTTGACATCATTCCTGGCGAGTTGGCTTCTACGTCTCCGTGGGACCTTTATATACATCAATAACGTAATATAACCGAACCTAACCCAACCTAACATCTCGGCGGTAATATTTGACGACATTCCTGGCGAGTTGGCCTCTACGTCTCCGTTGGATCTTTATATACATCAATAACGTAATATAACATAACCTAACCCAACCTAACATCTCCGCGGTATTATTTGACAACATACCTGGCGAGTTGGACTCCACGTCTCCGTGGGACCTTTATATACGTGAATAACATAATATAAGCTAGCCTAACCTAATCTAACATCTCGGCGGTAATGTTTGACCAAATTCCTGGCGAGTAGGCCTCTACGTCTCCGTGGGACATTTATATACATCAATAACGTAATATAACCTAACCTAACCCAACCTAACATCTCGGCGGTAATATTTGACAACATTCCTGGCGAGTTGGCTTCTCCGTCCCCGTGGGACCTTCATATACATCAATAACGTAATATAACCTAACCTAACCCAACCTAACATCTCGGCGGTAATTTTTGACAACATTCCTGGCGAGTTGGCCTCTCCGTCTCCGTGGGACCTTTATATACATCAATGACGTAATATAACCTAACCTAACCCAACCTAACATCTCGGCGGTAATATTTGACCACATTCCTGGCGAGTTGGCCTCTACGTTTCCGTGGGACCTTTATATACTTCAATAACGTAATATAACCTAACCTAAATCAACCTATCATCTCGGCGATAATATTTGACAAGATTACTGGCGAGTTGGCCTCTACGTCTCCGTGGGACCTTTATATACATCAATAACGAAATATAACCTAACCTAAATCAACCTACCATCTCGGCGATAATATTTGACAAGATTCCTGGCGAGATGGCCTCTACGTCTCCGTGGGATCTTTATATACATCAATGGCGTAATATAACATAACCTAACCCTATCTAACAGCTCGGCGGTTATATTTGACAACATTCCTGGCGAGTTGGCTTCTCTGTCTCCGTGGGACCTTTATATACATCAATAACGTAATATAACCTAACCTAACCCAACCTAACAACTCCGCGGTATTATTTGACAACCTACCTGGCGGGTTGGCCTCCACGTCTCCGTGGGTCCTTTATATACATCAATAACATAATATAAGCTAGCCTAACCTAATCTAACATCTCGGCGGTAATATTTGACAACATTCCTGGCGAGTTGGCCTCTACGTCTCCGTGGGACCTTTATATACATCAATAACGTAATATAACCTAACCTAACCCAACCTAACTTCTCGGCAGTAATATTTGACCACATTCCTGGCTTGCTGACCTCTACGTCTCCGTGAGACCTTTATATACATCTATAACGTAATATAACCTAACCTAACCCAACCTAACATCTCGGCGGTAGTACTTGAAATCATTCTTAGCGAGTTGGCATCTACGTCTCCGTGGGACCTTTATATACATCAATAACGTAATATAACCTAACCTAACCCAATCTAACATCTCGGCGGTAATGTTTCACATCATTCCTGGCGAGTTGGCCTCTACGTCTCCGTTGACCTTCATATACATCAATAACGTAATATAACGTAACCTAACCCAATCTAACATCTCGGCGGTAATATTTGACCACATTCCTGGCGAGTTGGCCTCTACGTTTCCGTGGGATATTTATATACATCAATAACATAATATAAGCTTGCCTAACCCAACTAACATCTCCGCGGTAATATTTGACAACATACCTGGCGAGTTGGCCTCTACGTCTCCGTGGGCACTTCATATACATCAATGACAAAAATATAACCTAACCTAACCCAACCTAACATCTCGGCGGTAATATTTGACAACATTCCTGGTGAGTTGGCATCTCCGTCCCCGTGGGACCTTTATATACATCAATAACGTAATATAACCTAACCTAACCCAACCTAACTTCTCGGCGGTAATATTTGAAAACATACCTGGCGAGGTGGCCTCTACGTCTCCGTGGGATATTTATATACATCAATAACATAATATAAGCTAGCCTAACCCAATCTAACATCTCGGCGGTAATATTTCACCACATTCCTGGCGAGTTGGCTTCTACGTCTCCGTGGGATCTTTATATACATCAATAACGTAATATAACATAACCTAACCCAATCTCGCATCTCGGCGGTAATATTTGACCACATTCCTGGCTTGTTGGCGTCTACGTCTCCGTGAGACCTTTATATACATCTATAACGTAATATAACCTAACCTAACCCAACCTACAATCTCGGCGGTAATATTTGAAAACATTCCTGGCGAGTTGGCCTCTACGTCTCCGTGAGACCTTTATATACATCTATAACGTAATATAACCAAACCTAACCCAACCTAACATCTCGGCGGTAATATTTGAAAACATTCCTGGCGAGTTGGCATCTACGTCTCCGTGGGACCTTTATATACATCAATAACGTAATATAACCTAACCTAATCCAACCTAACATCTCGGCGGTAATATTTGACAACATTCCCGGCGAGTTGGCTTCTCCGTCCCCGTGGGACCTTTATATACATCAATAACGTAATATAACCTAACCTAACCCAACCTATCTTCTCGGCGGTAATATTTCACAACATTCCTGGCGAGTTGGCCTCTACGTTTCCGTGGGATATTTATATACATCAATAACATAATATAAGCTAGCCTAACCCAACTAACATCTCCGCGGGAATATTTGACAACATACCTGGCGAGTTGGCCTCTACGTCTCCGTGGGCCCTTCAAATACATCAATAACAAAAATATAACCTAACCTAAGTCAACCTATCATCTCGGCGATAATATTTGACAAGATTCCTGGCGAGTTGGCCTCTACGTCTCCGTGGGATCTTTATATACATCAATAACGTAATATAACATAACCTAACCCAATCTAACATCTCGGCGGTAATGTTTGAGGACATTCCTGGCGAGTTGGCCTCTACGTTTCCGTGGGACCTTTATAAACTTCAATAACGTAATATAACCTAACCTAACCCAACCTAACATCTCGGCGGTAATATTTGACAAGATTCCTGGCGAGTTGGCCTCTACGTCTCCGTGGGATCTTTATATACATCAATAACGTAATATAACATAACCTAACCCAATCTAGCATCTCGGCGGGAATATTTGACAACATTCCTGGCTTGTTGGCATCTACGTCTCCGTGGGACCTTTATATACATCAATAACGGAATATAACCTAACCTAATCCAACCTAACATCTCGGCGGTAATATTTGACAACATTCCCGGCGAGTTGGCTTCTCCGTCTCCGTGGGACGTTTATATACATCAATAACGTAATATAACCTAACCTAACCAACCTATCTTCTCGGCGGTAATATTTGACATCATTCCTTGGCGAGTTGGCCTCTACGTCTCCGTGGGACCTTTATATACATCAATAACGTAATATAACCTAACCTAACCCAACCTAACATCTCGGCCGTAATATTTGACATCATTTCTGGCGAGTTGGCTTCTCCGTCCCCGTGGGACATTTATATACATCAATAACGTAATCTAACCTAACCTAACCCAATCTAACATCTCGGCGGTAATATTTGACCACATTCCTGGCTTGTTGGCCTCTACGTCTCCGTGAGAACGTATTATACATCTATAACGTAATATAACCTAACCTAACCCAACCTAACATCTCGGCGGTAATATTTGAAAACATTCCTGGCGAGTTGGAATCTACGTCTCCGTGGGACCTTTATATACATCAATAACGTAATATAACCTAACCTAACCCAACCTAACATCTCGGCGGTAATATTTGACAACATTCCTGTCGAGTTGGCTTCTCCGTCCCCGTGGGACCTTTATATACATCAATAACGTAATATAACCTAACCTAACCCAACCTAACATCTCGGCGGTAATATTTGACGACATTCCTGGCGAGTTGGCCTCTACGTTTCCGTGGGATATTTATATGCATCAATAACATAATATAAGCTAGCCTAACCCAACTAACATCTCCGCGGGAATATTTGACAACATACCTGGCGAGTTGGGCTCTACGTCTCCGTGGGCCCTTCATATACATCAATAACAAAAATATAACCTAACCTAAATCAACCTATCATCTCGGCGATAATATTTGACAAGATTCCTGGCGAGTTGGCCTCTACGTCTCCGTGGGATCTTTATATACATCAATAACGTAATATAACATAACCTAACCCAATCTAACATCTCGGCGGTAATGTTTGACGACATTTCTGGCGAGTTGGCCTCTACGTTTCCGTGGGACCTTTATATACTTCAATAACGTAATATAACCTAACCTAACCCAACCTAACATCTCGGCGGTAATATTTGACAAGATTCCTGGCGAGTTGGCCTCTACGTCTCCGTGGGATCTTTATATACATCAATAACGTAATATAACATAACCTAACCCAATCTAGCATCTCGGCGGTAATATTTGACCACGTTCCTGGCTTGTTGGCCTCTACGTCTCCGTGAGACCTTTATATACATCTATAACGTAATATAACCTAACCTAACCCAACATAACATCTCGGCGGTAATATTTGAAAACATTCCTGGCGAGTTGGCATCTACGTCTCCGTGGGACCTTTATATACATCAATAACGTAATATAACCTAACCTAACCCAACCTAACATCTCGGCGGTAATATTTGACAACATTCCTGTCGAGTTGGCTTCTCCGTCCCCGTGGGACCTTTATATACATCAATAACGTAATATAACCTAACCTAATCCAACCTAACATTTCGGCGGTAATATTTGACAACATTCCCGGCGAGTTGGCTTCTCCGTCTCCGTGGGAGCTTTATATACATCAATAACGTAATATAACCTAACCTAACCCAACCTATCTTCTCGGCGGTAATATTTCACAACATTCCTGGCGAGTTGGCCTCTACGTCTCCGTGGGATCTTTATATATATCAATAACGTAATATAACATAACCTAACCCAATCTGACATCTCGGCGGTAATATTTGACATCATTCCTGGCGAGTTGGCTTCTACGTCTCCGTGGGACCTTTATATACATCAATAACGTAATATAACCTAACCTAACCTAACCTACAATCTCGGCGGTAATATTTGACAACATTCCTGGCGAGTTGGCTTCTCCGTCTCCGTGGGACCTTTATATACATCAATGACGTAATATAACAAAACCTAACCCAACCTAACATCTCGGCGGTAATATTTGACCACATTCCTGGCGAGTTGGCCTCTACGTTTCCGTGGGACCTCTATATACTTCAATAACGTAATATAACCTAACCTAAATCAACCTATCATCTCGGCGATAATATTTGACAAGATTACTGGCGAGTTGGCCTCTACGTCTCCGTGGGACCTTTATATACATCAATAACAAAAATATAACCTAACCTAAATCAACCTATCATCTCCGCGATAATATTTGACAAGATTCCTGGCGAGTTGGCCTCTACGTCTCCGTGGGATCTTTATATACATCAATAACGTAATATAACCTAACCTAACCCAACCTAACTTCTCGGCAGTAATATTTGACCACATTCCTGGCTTGCTGACCTCTACGTCTCCGTGAGACCTTTATATACATCTATAACGTAATATAACCTAACCTAACCCAACCTAACATCTCGGCGGTAGTACTTGAAATCATTCTTAGCGAGTTGGCATCTACGTCTCCGTGGGACCTTTATATACATCAATAACGTAATATAACCTATCCTAACCCAATCTAACATCTCGGCGGTAATATTTCACATCATTCCTGGCGAGTTGGCCTCTACGTCTCCGTTGACCTTCATATACATCAATAACGTAATATAACGTAACCTAACCCAATCTAACATCTCGGCGGTAATATTTGACCACATTCCTGGCGAGTTGGCCTCTACGTTTCCGTGGGATATTTATATACATCAATAACATAATATAAGCTTGCCTAACCCAACTAACATCTCCGCGGTAATATTTGACAACATACCTGGCGAGTTGGCCTCTACGTCTCCGTGGGCACTTCATATACATCAATGACAAAAATATAACCTAACCTAACCCAACCTAACATCTCGGCGGTAATATTTGACAACATTCCTGGCGAGTTGGCATCTCCGTCCCCGTGGGACCTTTATATACATCAATAACGTAATATAACCTAACCTAACCCAACCTAACTTCTCGGCGGTAATATTTGAAAACATACCTGGCGAGGTGGCCTCTACGTCTCCGTGGGATATTTATATACATCAATAACATAATATAAGCTAGCCTAACCCAATCTAACATCTCGGCGGTAATATTTCACCACATTCCTGGCGAGTTGGCCTCTACGTCTCCGTGGGATCTTTATATACATCAATAACGTAATATAACATAACCTAACCCAATCTGACATCTCGGCGGTAATATTTGACATCATTCCTGGCGAGTTGGCTTCTACGTCTCCGTGAGACCTTTATATACATCTATAACGTAATGTAACCTTACCTAACCCAACCTAACATCTCGGCGGTAAAATTTGAAAACATTCCTGGCGAGTTGGCATCTACGTCTCCGTGGGACCTTTATATACATCAATAACGGAATATAACCTAACCTAACCCAACCTAACATCTCGGCGGTAATATTTGACAACATTCCTGTCGAGTTGGCTTCTCCGTCCCCGTGGGACCTTTATATACATCAATAACGTAATATAACCTAACCTAATCCAACCTAACATCTCGGCGGTAATATTTGACAACATTCCCGGCGAGTTGGCTTCTCCGTCATCGTGGGACCTTTATATACATCATTAACGTAATATAACCTAACCTAACCCAATCTAACATCTCGGCGGTAATATTTGACCACATTCCTGGCTTGTTGGCCTCTACGTCTCCGTGAGAATTTATTATACATCTATAACGTAATATAACCTAACCTAACCCAACCTAACATCTCGGCGGTAATATTTGAAAACATTCCTGGCGAATTGGCATCTACGACACCGTGGGACCTTTATATACATCAATAACGTAATATAACCTAACCTAACCCAACCTAACATCTCGGCGGTAATATTTGACGACATTCCTGGCGAGTTGGCCTCTACGTTTCCGTGGGATATTTATATGCATCAATAACATAATATAAGCTAGCCTAACCCAACTAACATCTCCGCGGGAATATTTGACAACATACCTGGCGAGTTGGCCTCTACGTCTCCGTGGGCCCTTCATATACATCAATAACAAAAATATAACCTGACCTAAATCAACCTATCATCTCGGCGATAATATTTGACAAGATTCCTGGCGAGTTGGCCTCTACGTCTCCGTGGGATCTTTATATACATCAATAACGTAATATAACATAACCTAACCCAATCTAACGTGTCGGCGGTAATGTTTGACGACATTCCTGGCGAGTTGGCCTCTACGTTTCCGTGGGACCTTTATATACTTCAATAACGTAATATAACCTAACCTAACCCAACCTAACATCTCGGCGGTAATATTTGACAAGATTCCTGGCGAGTTGGCCTCTACGTCTCCGTGGGATCTTTATATACATCAATAACGTAATATAACATAACCTAACCCAACCTAACATCTCGGCGGTAATATTTGACGACATTCCTGGCGAGTTGGCCTCTACGTTTCCGTGTGATATTTATATACATCAATAACATAATATAAGCTAGCCTAACCCAACTAACATCTCCGCGGGAATATTTGACAACATACCTGGCGAGTTGGCATCTACGTCTCAGTGGGCCCTTCATATACATCAATAACAAAAATATAACCTAACCTAAATCAACCTATCATCTCGGCGATAATATTTGACAAGATTCCTGGCGAGTTGGCCTCTACGTCTCCGTGGGATCTTTATATACATCAATAACGTAATATAACATAACCTAACCCAATCTAGCATCTCGGCGGTAATATTTGACCACATTCCTGGCTTGTTGGCCTCTACGTCTCCGTGAGACCTTTATATACATCTATAACGTAATATAACCTAACCTAACCCAACCTAACATCTCGGCGGTAATATTTGAAAACATTCCTGGCGAGTTGGCATCTACGTCTCCGTGGGACCTTTATATACATCAATAACGTAATACAACCTAACCTAACCCAACCTAACATCTCGGCGGTAATATTTGACAACATTCCTGGCGAGTTGGCTTCTCCGTCCCCGTGGGACCTTTATATACATCAATAACGTAATCTAACCTAACATAACCCAACCTAACATCTCGGCGGTAATATTTGACAACATTCCTGGCGAGTTGGCTTCTCCGTCCCCGTGGGACCTTTATATACATCAATAACGTAATATAACCTAACCTAACCCAACCTATCTTCTCGGCGGTAATATTTGACGACATTCCTGGCGAGTTGACCTCTGCGTTTCCGTGGAACCTTTATATACTTCAATAACGTAATATAACCTAACCTAACCCAACCTAACATCTCGGCGGTAATATTTGAAAACATTCCTGGCGAGTTGGCATCTACGTCTCCGTGGGACCTTTATATACATCAATAACGTAATATAACCTAACCTAACCCAACCTAACATCTCGGCGGTAATATTTGACAACATTCCTGGCGAGTTGGCTTCTCCGTCCCCGTGGGACCTTTATATACATCAATAACGTAATCTAACCTAACATAACCCAACCTAACATCTCGGCGGTAATATTTGACAACATTCCCGGCGAGTTGGCTTCTCCGTCTCCGTGGGACCTTTATATACATCAATAACGTAATATAACCTAACCTAACCCAATCTAACATCTCGGCGGTAATATTTGACCACATTCCTGGCTTGTTGGCCTCTACGTCTCCGTGAGAATTTATTATACATCTATAACGTAATATAACCTAACCTAACCCAACCTAACATCTCGGCGGTAATATTTGAAAACATTCCTGGCGAGTTGGCATCTACGTCTCCGTGGGACCTTTGTATACATCAATAACGTAATATAACCTAACCTAACCCAACCTAACATCTCGGCGGTAATATTTGACAACATTCCTGTCGAGTTGGCTTCTCCGTCCCCGTGGGACCTTTATATACATCAATAACGTAATATAACCTAACCTAACCCAACCTAACATCTCGGCGGTAATATTTGACGACATTCCTGGCGAGTTGGCCTCTACGTTTCCGTGGGATATTTATATGCATCAATAACATAATATAAGCTAGCCTAACCCAACTAACATCTCCGCGGGAATATTTGACAACATACCTGGCGAGTTTGGCCTCTACGTCTCCGTGGGCCCTTCATATACATCAATAACAAAAATATAACCTAACCTAAATCAACCTATCATCTCGGCGATAATATTTGACAAGATTCCTGGCGAGTTGGCCTCTACGTCTCCGTGGGATCTTTATATACATCAATAACGTAATATAACATAACCTAACCCAATCTAACGTCTCGGCGGTAATGTTTGACGACATTCCTGGCGAGTTGGCCTCTACGTTTCCGTGGGACCTTTATATACTTCAGTAACGTAATATAACCTAACCTAACCCAACCTAACATCTCGGCGGTAATATTTGACAACATTCCTGGCGAGTTGGCTTCTCCGTCCCCGTGGGACCTTTATATACATCAATAACGTAATCTAACCTAACATAACCCAACCTAACATCTCGGCGGTAATATTTGACAACATTCCTTGCGAGTTGGCTTCTCCGTCCCCGTGGGACCTTTATATACATCAATAACGTAATATAACCTAACCTAACCCAACCTAACATCTCGGCGGTAATATTTGACGACATTCCTGGCGAGTTGGCCTCTACGTTTCCGTGTGATATTTATATACATCAATAACATAATATAAGCTAGCCTAACCCAACTAACATCTCCGCGGGAATATTTGAAAACATACCTGGCGAGTTGGCCTCTACGTCTCCGTGGGCACTTCATATACATCAATAACGAAAATATAACCTAACCTAAATCAACCTATCATCTCGGCGATAATATTTGACAAGATTCCTGGCGAGTTGGCCTCTACGTCTCCGTGGGATCTTTATATACATCAATAACGTAATATAACATAACCTAACCCAATCTAGCATCTCGGCGGTAATATTTGACCACATTCCTGGCTTGTTGGCCTTTACGTCTCCGTGAGACCTTTATATACATCTATAACGTAATATAACCTAACCTACACCAACCTAACATCTCGGCGGTAATATTTGAAAACATTCCTGGCGAGTTGGCATCTACGTCTCCGTGAGACCTTTATATACATCAATAACGTAATATAACCTAACCTAACCCAACCTAACATCTCGGCGGTAATATTTGACAACATTCCTGGCGAGTTGGCTTCTCCGTCCCCGTGGGACCTTTATATACATCAATAACGTAATCTAACCTAACATAACGCAACCTTACATCTCGGCGGTAATATTTGACGACATTCCTGGCGAGTTGACCTCTACGTTTCCGTGGGACCTTTATATACTTCAATAACGTAATATAACCTAACCTAAATCAACCTATCATCTCGGCGATAATATTTGACAAGATTCCTGGCGAGTTGGCCTCTAGGTCTCCGTGGGATCTTTATATACATCAATAACGTAATATAACATAACCTAACCCAATCTAGCATCTCGGCGGTAATATTTGACCACATTCCTGGCTTGTTGGCCTCTACGTCTCCGTGAGACCTTTATATACATCTATAACGTAATATAACCTAACCTAATCCAACCTAACATCTCGGCGGTAATATTTGACAACATTCCCGGCGAGTTGGCTTCTCCGTCTCCGTGGGACCTTTATATACATCAATAACGTAATATAACCTAACCTAACCCAATCTAACATCTCGGCGGTAATATTTGACCACATTCCTGGCTTGTTGGCCTCTACGTCTCCGTGAGAATTTATTATACATCTATAACGTAATATAACCTAACCTAACCCAACCTAACATCTCGGCGGTAATATTTGAAAACATTCCTGGCGAGTTGGCATCTACGTCTCCGTGGGACCTTTATATACATCAATAACGTAATATAACCTAACCTAACCCAACCTAACATCTCGGCGGTAATATTTGACAACATTCCTGTCGAGTTGGCTTCTCCGTCCCCGTGGGACCTTTATATACATCAATAACGTAATATAACCTAACCTAACCCAACCTAACATCTCGGCGGTAATATTTGACGACATTCCTGGCGAGTTGGCCTCTGCGTTTCCGTGGGATATTTATATGCATCAATAACATAATATAAGCTAGCCTAACCCAACTAACATCTCCGCGGGAATATTTGACAACATACCTGGCGAGTTGGCCTCTACGTCTCCGTAGGCCCTTCATATACAGCAATAACAAAAATATAACCTAACCTAAATCAACCTATCATCTCGGCGATAATATTTGACAAGATTCCTGGCGAGTTGGCCTCTACGTCTCCGTGGGATCTTTATATACATCAATAACGTAATATAACATAACCTAACCTAATCTAACGTCTCGGCGGTAATGTTTGACGACATTCCTGGCGAGTTGGCCTCTACGTTTCCGTGGGACCTTTATATACTTCAATAACGTAATATAACCTAACCTAACCCAACCTAACATCTCGGCGGTGATATTTGACAAGATTCCTGGCGAGTTGGCCTCTACGTCTCCGTGGGATCTTTATATACATCAATAACGTAATATAACATAACCTAACCCAACCTAACATCTCGGCGATAATATTTGACAAGATTCCTGGCGAGTTGGCCTCTACGTCTCCGTGGGATTTTTATATACATCAATAACGTAATATAACATAACCTAACCCAATCTAACATCTCCGCGGGAATATTTGAAAACATACCTGGCGAGTTGGCCTCTACGTCTCCGTGGGCACTTCATATACATCAATAATGAAAATATAACCTAACCTAAATCAACCTATCATCTCGGCGATAATATTTGACAAGATTCCTGGCGAGTTGGCCTCTACGTCTCCGTGGGATCTTTATATACATCAATAACGTAATATAACATAACCTAACCCAATCTAGCATCTCGGCGGTAATATTTGACCACATTCCTGGCTTGTTGGCCTTTACGTCTCCGTGAGACCTTTATATACATCTATAACGTAATATAACCTAACCTACACCAACCTAACATCTCGGCGGTAATATTTGACCACATTCCTGGCTTGTTGGCCTCCACGTCTCCGTGGGACCTTTATATACATCAATAACGTAATATAACCTAACCTAACCCAACCTAACATCTCGGCGGTAATATTTGACAACATTCCTGGCGAGTTGGCTTCTCCGTCCCCGTGGGACGTTTATATACATCAATAACGTAATCTAACCTAACATAACCCAACCTAACATCTCGGCGGTAATATTTGACAACATTCCTGGCGAGTTGGCTTCTCCGTCCCCGTGGGACCTTTATATACATCAATAACGTAATATAACCTAACCTAATCCAACCTAACATCTCGGCGGTAATATTTGACAACATTCCCGGCGAGTTGGCTTCTCCGTCTCCGTGGGACCTTTATATACATCAATAACGTAATATAACCTAACCTAACCCAATCTAACATCTCGGCGTTAATATTTGACCACATTCCTGGCTTGTTGGCCTCTACGTCTCCGTGAGAATTTATTATACATCTATAACGTAATATAACCTAACCTAACCCAACCTAACATCTCGGCGGTAATATTTGAAAACATTCCTGGCGAGTTGGCATCTACGTCTCCGTGGGACCTTTATATACATCAATAACGTAATATAACCTAACCTAACCCAACCTAACATCTCGGCGGTAATATTTGACAACATTCCTGTCGAGTTGGCTTCTCCGTCCCCGTGGGACCTTTATATACATCAATAACGTAATATAACCTAACCTAACCCAACCTAACATCTCGGCGGTAATATTTGACGACATTCCTGGCGAGTTGGCCTCTACGTTTCCGTGGGATATTTATATGCATCAATAACATAATATAAGCTAGCCTAACCCAACTAACATCTCCGCGGGAATATTTGACAACATACCTGGCGAGTTGGCCTCTACGTCTCCGTGGGCCCTTCATATACATCAATAACAAAAATATAACCTAACCTAAATCAACCTATCATCTCGGCGATAATATTTGACAAGATTCCTGGCGAGTTGGCCTCTACGTCTCCGTGGGATCTTTATATACATCAATAACGTAATATAACATAACCTAACCCAATCTAACGTCTCGGCGGTAATGTTTGACGACATTCCTGGCGAGTTGGCATCTACGTCTCCGTGGGACCTTTATATACATCAATAACGTAATATAACCTAACCTAATCCAACCTAACATCTCGGCGGTAATATTTGACAACATTCCCGGCGAGTTGGCTTCTCCGTCTCCGTGGGACCTTTATATACATCAATAACGTAATATAACCTAACCTAGCCCAACCTATCTTCTCGGCGGTAATATTTCACAACATTCCTGGCGAGTTGGCCTCTACGTCTCCGTGGGATCTTTATATATATCAATAACGTAATATAACATAACCTAACCCAATCTAACATCTCGGCGGTAATATTTGACATCATTCCTGGCGAGTTGGCCTCTACGTCTCCGTGGGACCTTTATATACATCAATAACGTAATATAACCTAACCTAACCCAACCTTACATCTCGGCGGTAATATTTGACGACATTCCTGGCGAGTTGGCCTCTACGTCTCCGTTTAACCTTCATATACATCAATAACGTGATCTAACCTAACATAACCCAACCTAACATCTCGGCGGTAATATTTGACAACATTCCTGGCGAGTTGGCTTCTCCGTCCCCGTGGGACCTTTATATACATCAATAACGTAATATAACCTAACCTAACCCAACCTTACATCTCGGCGGTAATATTTGACGACATTCCTGGCGAGTTGGCCTCTACGTTTCCGTGGGATATTTATATACATCAATAACATAATATAAGCTAACCTAACCCAACTAACATCTCCGCGGGAATATTTGACAACATACCTGGCGAGTTGGCATCTACGTCTCCGTGGGCCCTTCATATACATCAATAACAAAAATATAACCTAATCTAAATCAACCTATCATCTCGGCGATAATATTTGACAAGATTCCTGGCGAGTTGGCCTCTACGTCTCCGTGGGATCTTTATATACATCAATAACGTAATATAACAGAACCTAACCCAATCTAACATCTCGGCGGTAATGTTTGACGACATTCCTGGCGAGTTGGCCTCTACGTTTCCGTGGGACCTTTATATACATCAATAACATAATATAAGCTAGCCTAACGCAACTTAACATCACGGCGGTAATATTTCACAACATTCCTGGCGAGTTGGCCTCTACGTCTCCGTGGGATCTTTATATATATCAATAACGTAATATAACCTAACCTAACCCAATCTAACATCTCGGCGGTAATATTTGACGACATTCCTGGCGAGTTGGCCTCTACGTTTCCGTGGGACCTTTATATACTTCAATAACGTAATATAACCTAACCTAACCCAACCTAACATCTCGGCGGTAATATTTGACGACATTCCTGGCGAGTTGGCCTCTACGTCTCCGTGGGATCTTTATATATATCAATAACGTAATATAACATAACCTAACCCAATCTAACATCTCGGCGGTAATATTTGACATCATTCCTGGCGAGTGGGCGTCTACGTCTCCGTGGGACCTTTATATACATCAATAACGTAATATAACCTAACCTAACCCAACCTAACATCTCGGCGGTAATATTTGACGACATTCCTGGCGAGTTGGCCTCTACGTTTCCGTGGGACCTTTATATACTTCAATAACGTAATATAACCTAACCTAACCCAATCTAACATCTCGGCGGTAATATTTGACAACATTCGTAGCGAGTTGGCCTCTACGTCTCCGTTTGACCTTCATATACATCAATAACGTGATCTAACCCAACATAACCCAACCTAACATCTCGGCGGTAATATTTGACAACATTCCTGGCGAGTTGGCTTCTCCGTCCCCGTGGGATCTTTATATACATCAATAACGTAATATAACATAACCGAACCCAATCTAACATCTCGGCGGTAATATTTGACGACATTCCTGGCGAGTTGGCCTCTACGTTTCCGTGGGACCTTTATATACTTCAATAACGTAATATAACCTAACCTAACCCAACCTAACATCTCGGCGGTAATATTTGACGACATTCCTGGCGAGTTGGCCTCTACGTTTCCGTGGGACCTTTATATACTTCAATAACGTAATATAACCTAACCTAACCCAATCTAACATCTCGGCGGTAATATTTGACAACATTCGTGGCGAGTTGGCCTCTACGTCTCCGTTTGACCTTCATATACATCAATAACGTGATCTAACCCAACATAACCCAACCTAACATCTCGGCGGTAATATTTGACAACATTCCTGGCGAGTTGGTTTCTCCGTCCCCGTGGGACCTTTATATACATCAATAACGTAATATAACCTAACCTAACCCAACCTTACATCTCGGCGGTAATATTTGACGACATTCCTGTCGAGTTGGCCTCTACGTTTCCGTGGGACCTTTATATACATCAATAACGTAATATAAGCTAGCCTAACCCAATCTAACATCTCGGCGGTAATATTTGACCACATTCCTGGCGAGTTGGCCTCTACGTCTACGTGGGACCTTTATATACATCAATAACGTAATATAACTTAACCTAACCCAACCTAACATCTCCGCGGTAATATTTGACAACATACCTGGCGAGTTGGCCTCTACGTCTCGGTGGGCCCTTCATATACATCAATAACAAAAATATAACCTAACCTAAATCAACCTATCATCTCGGCGATAATATTTGACAAGATTCCTGGCGAGTTGGCCTCTACGTCTCCGTGGGATCTTTATATACTTCAATAACGTAATATAAGCTAGCCTAACTCAATCTAACATCTCGGCGGTAATATTTGACCACATTCCTGGCGACTTGGCCTCTACGTCTCCGTGGGACCTTTATATACTTCAATAACGTAATATAACCTAACCTAACCCAACCTTACATCTCGGCGGTAATATTTGACGACATTCCTGGCGAGTTGGCCTCTACGTTTCCGTGGGACCTTTATATACTTCAATAACGTAATATAACCTAACCTAACCCAATCTAACATCTCGGCGGTAATATTTGACAACATTCGTGGCGAGTTGGCCTCTACGTCTCCGTGGGACCTTTATATACATCAATAACGTAATATAACCTAACCTAACCCAACCTAACATCTCGGCGGTAACATTTGACAACATTCCTGGCGAGTTGGCTTCTCCGTCCCCGTGGGACCTTTATATACATCAATAACGTAATATAACCTAACCTAACCCAACCTTACATCTCGGCGGTAATATTTGCCGACATTCCTGGCGAGTTGGCCTCTACGTTTCCGTGGGATATTTATATACATCAATAACATAATATAAGCTAGCCTAACCCAACTAACATCTCCGCGGGAATATATGACAACATACCTGGCGAGTTGGCATCTACGTCTCCGTGGGCCCTTCATATACATCAATAACAAAAATATAACCTAACCTAAATCAACCTATCATCTCGGCGATAATATTTGACAAGATTCCTGGCGAGTTGGCCTCTACGTCTCCGTGGGATCTTTATATACATCAATAACGTAATATAACAGAACCTAACCCAATCTAACATCTCGGCGGTAATGTTTGACGACATTCCTGGCGAGTTGGCCTCTACGTTTCCGTGGGACCTTTATATACATCAATAACATAATATAAGCTAGCCTAACGCAACTTAACATCACGGCGGTAATATTTCACAACATTCCTGGCGAGTTGGCCTCTACGTCTCCGTGGGATCTTTATATATATCAATAACGTAATATAACCTAACCTAACCCAATCTAACATCTCGGCGGTAATATTTGACGACATTCCTGGCGAGTTGGCCTCTACGTTTCCGTGGGACCTTTATATACTTCAATAACGTAATATAACCTAACCTAACCCAACCTAACATCTCGGCGGTAATATTTGACGACATTCCTGGCGAGTTGGCCTCTACGTCTCCGTGGGATCTTTATATATATCAATAACGTAATATAACATAACCTAACCCAATCTAACATCTCGGCGGTAATATTTGACATCATTCCTGGCGAGTGGGCGTCTACGTCTCCGTGGGACCTTTATATACATCAATAACGTAATATAACCTAACCTAACCCAACCTAACATCTCGGCGGTAATATTTGACGACATTCCTGGCGAGTTGGCCTCTACGTTTCCGTGGGACCTTTATATACTTCAATAACGTAATATAACCTAACCTAACCCAATCTAACATCTCGGCGGTAATATTTGACAACATTCGTAGCGAGTTGGCCTCTACGTCTCCGTTTGACCTTCATATACATCAATAACGTGATCTAACCCAACATAACCCAACCTAACATCTCGGCGGTAATATTTGACAACATTCCTGGCGAGTTGGCTTCTCCGTCCCCGTGGGATCTTTATATACATCAATAACGTAATATAACATAACCGAACCCAATCTAACATCTCGGCGGTAATATTTGACGACATTCCTGGCGAGTTGGCCTCTACGTTTCCGTGGGACCTTTATATACTTCAATAACGTAATATAACCTAACCTAACCCAACCTAACATCTCGGCGGTAATATTTGACGACATTCCTGGCGAGTTGGCCTCTACGTTTCCGTGGGACCTTTATATACTTCAATAACGTAATATAACCTAACCTAACCCAATCTAACATCTCGGCGGTAATATTTGACAACATTCGTGGCGAGTTGGCCTCTACGTCTCCGTTTGACCTTCATATACATCAATAACGTGATCTAACCCAACATAACCCAACCTAACATCTCGGCGGTAATATTTGACAACATTCCTGGCGAGTTGGTTTCTCCGTCCCCGTGGGACCTTTATATACATCAATAACGTAATATAACCTAACCTAACCCAACCTTACATCTCGGCGGTAATATTTGACAACATTCCCGGCGAGTTGGCTTCTCCGTCTCCGTGGTACCTTTATATACATCAATAACGTAATATAACCTAACCTAACCCAACCTATCTTCTCGGCGGTAATATTTCACAACATTCTTGGCGAGTTGGCCTCTACGTCTCCGTGGGATCTTTATATATATCAATAACGTAATATAACATAACCTAACCCAATGTAGCATCTCGGCGGTAACATTTGACATCATTCCTGGCCACTTGGCCTCTACGTCTCCGTGGGATCTTTATATACATCAATAACGTAATATAACATAACCTAACCCAATCTAGCATCTCGGCGGTAATATTTGACCACATTCCTGGCTTGTTGGCCTCTACGTCTCCGTGAGACCTTTATATACATCTATAACGTAATATAACCTAACCTAACCCAACCTAACATCTCGGCGGTAATATTTGAAAACATTCCTGGCGAGTTGGCATCTACGTCTCCGTGCGACATTTATATACATCAATAACGGAATATAACCTAACCTAACGCAACCTTACATCTCGGCGGTAATATTTGACGACATTCCTGGCGAGTTGGCCTCTACGTTTCCGTGGGACCTTTATATACTTCAATAACGTAATATAACCTAACCTAAATCAACCTATCATCTCGGCGGTAATATTTCACAACATTCCTGGCGAGGTGGCCTCTACGCCTCCGTGGGATATTTATATACATCAATAACGTAATATAAGCTAGCCTAACCCAATCTAACATCTCGGCGGTAATATTTGACCACATTCCTGGCGAGTTGGCCTCTACGTCTACGTGGGACCTTTATATACATCAATAACGTAATATAACTTAACCTAACCCAACCTAACATCTCCGCGGTAATATTTGACAACATACCTGGCGAGTTGGCCTCTACGTCTCGGTGGGCCCTTCATATACATCAATAACAAAAATATAACCTAACCTAAATCAACCTATCATCTCGGCGATAATATTTGACAAGATTCCTGGCGAGTTGGCCTCTACGTCTCCGTGGGATCTTTATATACTTCAATAACGTAATATAAGCTAGCCTAACTCAATCTAACATCTCGGCGGTAATATTTGACCACATTCCTGGCGACTTGGCCTCTACGTCTCCGTGGGACCTTTATATACTTCAATAACGTAATATAACCTAACCTAACCCAACCTTACATCCCGGCGGTAATATTTGACGACATTCCTGGCGAGTTGGCCTCTACGTTTCCGTGGGACCTTTATATACTTCAATAACGTAATATAACCTAACCTAACCCAATCTAACATCTCGGCGGTAATATTTGACAACATTCGTGGCGAGTTGGCCTCTACGTCTCCGTGGGACCTTTATATACATCAATAACGTAATATAACCTAACCTAACCCAACCTAACATCTCGGCGGTAACATTTGACAACATTCCTGGCGAGTTGGCTTCTCCGTCCCCGTGGGACCTTTATATACATCAATAACGTAATATAACCTAACCTAACCCAACCTTACATCTCGGCGGTAATATTTGCCGACATTCCTGGCGAGTTGGCCTCTACGTTTCCGTGGGATATTTATATACATCAACAACATAATATAAGCTAGCCTAACCCAACTAACATCTCCGCGGGAATATATGACAACATACCTGGCGAGTTGGCATCTACGTCTCCGTGGGCCCTTCATATACATCAATAACAAAAATATAACCTAACCTAAATCAACCTATCATCTCGGCGATAATATTTGACAAGATTCCTGGCGAGTTGGCCTCTACGTCTCCGTGGGATCTTTATATACATCAATAACGTAATATAACAGAACCTAACCCAATCTAACATCTCGGCGGTAATGTTTGACGACATTCCTGGCGAGTTGGCCTCTACGTTTCCGTGGGACCTTTATATACTTCAATAACGTAATATAACCTAACCTAATCCAACCTAACATCTCGGCGGTAATATTTGACAACATTCCCGGCGAGTTGGCTTCTCCGTCTCCGTGGGACCTTTATATACATCAATAACGTAATATAACCTAACCTAGCCCAACCTATCTTCTCGGCGGTAATATTTCACAACATTCCTGGCGAGTTGGCCTCTACGTCTCCGTGGGATCTTTATATATATCAATAACGTAATATAACATAACCTAACCCAATCTAACATCTCGGCGGTAATATTTGACATCATTCCTGGCGAGTTGGCCTCTACGTCTCCGTGGGACCTTTATATACATCAATAACGTAATATAACCTAACCTAACCCAACCTTACATCTCGGCGGTAATATTTGACGACATTCCTGGCGAGTTGGCCTCTACGTCTCCGTTTAACCTTCATATACATCAATAACGTGATCTAACCTAACATAACCCAACCTAACATCTCGGCGGTAATATTTGACAACATTCCTGGCGAGTTGGCTTCTCCGTCCCCGTGGGACCTTTATATACATCAATAACGTAATATAACCTAACCTAACCCAACCTTACATCTCGGCGGTAATATTTGACGACATTCCTGGCGAGTTGGCCTCTACGTTTCCGTGGGATATTTATATACATCAATAACATAATATAAGCTAACCTAACCCAACTAACATCTCCGCGGGAATATTTGACAACATACCTGGCGAGTTGGCATCTACGTCTCCGTGGGCCCTTCATATACATCAATAACAAAAATATAACCTAACCTAAATCAACCTATCATCTCGGCGATAATATTTGACAAGATTCCTGGCGAGTTGGCCTCTACGTCTCCGTGGGATCTTTATATACATCAATAACGTAATATAACAGAACCTAACCCAATCTAACATCTCGGCGGTAATGTTTGACGACATTCCTGGCGAGTTGGCCTCTACGTTTCCGTGGGACCTTTATATACATCAATAACATAATATAAGCTAGCCTAACGCAACTTAACATCACGGCGGTAATATTTCACAACATTCCTGGCGAGTTGGCCTCTACGTCTCCGTGGGATCTTTATATATATCAATAACGTAATATAACCTAACCTAACCCAATCTAACATCTCGGCGGTAATATTTGACGACATTCCTGGCGAGTTGGCCTCTACGTTTCCGTGGGACCTTTATATACTTCAATAACGTAATATAACCTAACCTAACCCAACCTAACATCTCGGCGGTAATATTTGACGACATTCCTGGCGAGTTGGCCTCTACGTCTCCGTGGGATCTTTATATATATCAATAACGTAATATAACATAACCTAACCCAATCTAACATCTCGGCGGTAATATTTGACATCATTCCTGGCGAGTGGGCGTCTACGTCTCCGTGGGACCTTTATATACATCAATAACGTAATATAACCTAACCTAACCCAACCTAACATCTCGGCGGTAATATTTGACGACATTCCTGGCGAGTTGGCCTCTACGTTTCCGTGGGACCTTTATATACTTCAATAACGTAATATAACCTAACCTAACCCAATCTAACATCTCGGCGGTAATATTTGACAACATTCGTAGCGAGTTGGCCTCTACGTCTCCGTTTGACCTTCATATACATCAATAACGTGATCTAACCCAACATAACCCAACCTAACATCTCGGCGGTAATATTTGACATCATTCCTGGCGAGTGGGCGTCTACGTCTCCGTGGGACCTTTATATACATCAATAACGTAATATAACCTAACCTAACCCAATCTAACATCTCGGCGGTAATATTTGACGACATTCCTGGCGAGTTGGCCTCTACGTTTCCGTGGGACCTTTATATACTTCAATAACGTAATATAACCTAACCTAACCCAATCTAACATCTCGGCGGTAATATTTGACAACATTCGTGGCGAGTTGGCCTCTACGTCTACGTGGGACCTTTATATACATCAATAACGTAATATAACTTAACCTAACCCAACCTAACATCTCCGCGGTAATATTTGACAACATACCTGGCGAGTTGGCCTCTACGTCTCGGTGGGCCCTTCATATACATCAATAACAAAAATATAACCTAACCTAAATCAACCTATCATCTCGGCGATAATATTTGACAAGATTCCTGGCGAGTTGGCCTCTACGTCTCCGTGGGATCTTTATATACTTCAATAACGTAATATAAGCTAGCCTAACTCAATCTAACATCTCGGCGGTAATATTTGACCACATTCCTGGCGACTTGGCCTCTACGTCTCCGTGGGACCTTTATATACTTCAATAACGTAATATAACCTAACCTAACCCAACCTTACATCCCGGCGGTAATATTTGACGACATTCCTGGCGAGTTGGCCTCTACGTTTCCGTGGGACCTTTATATACTTCAATAACGTAATATAACCTAACCTAACCCAATCTAACATCTCGGCGGTAATATTTGACAACATTCGTGGCGAGTTGGCCTCTACGTCTCCGTGGGACCTTTATATACATCAATAACGTAATATAACCTAACCTAACCCAACCTAACATCTCGGCGGTAACATTTGACAACATTCCTGGCGAGTTGGCTTCTCCGTCCCCGTGGGACCTTTATATACATCAATAACGTAATATAACCTAACCTAACCCAACCTTACATCTCGGCGGTAATATTTGCCGACATTCCTGGCGAGTTGGCCTCTACGTTTCCGTGGGATATTTATATACATCAATAACATAATATAAGCTAGCCTAACCCAACTAACATCTCCGCGGGAATATATGACAACATACCTGGCGAGTTGGCATCTACGTCTCCGTGGGCCCTTCATATACATCAATAACAAAAATATAACCTAACCTAAATCAACCTATCATCTCGGCGATAATATTTGACAAGATTCCTGGCGAGTTGGCCTCTACGTCTCCGTGGGATCTTTATATACATCAATAACGTAATATAACAGAACCTAACCCAATCTAACATCTCGGCGGTAATGTTTGACGACATTCCTGGCGAGTTGGCCTCTACGTTTCCGTGGGACCTTTATATACTTCAATAACGTAATATAACCTAACCTAATCCAACCTAACATCTCGGCGGTAATATTTGACAACATTCCCGGCGAGTTGGCTTCTCCGTCTCCGTGGGACCTTTATATACATCAATAACGTAATATAACCTAACCTAGCCCAACCTATCTTCTCGGCGGTAATATTTCACAACATTCCTGGCGAGTTGGCCTCTACGTCTCCGTGGGATCTTTATATATATCAATAACGTAATATAACATAACCTAACCCAATCTAACATCTCGGCGGTAATATTTGACATCATTCCTGGCGAGTGGGCGTCTACGTCTCCGTGGGACCTTTATATACATCAATAACGTAATATAACCTAACCTAACCCAACCTAACATCTCGGCGGTAATATTTGACGACATTCCTGGCGAGTTGGCCTCTACGTTTCCGTGGACCCTTTATATACTTCAATAACGTAATATAACCTAACCTAACCCAATCTAACATCTCGGCGGTAATATTTGACAACATTCGTAGCGAGTTGGCCTCTACGTCTCCGTTTGACCTTCATATACATCAATAACGTGATCTAACCCAACATAACCCAACCTAACATCTCGGCGGTAATATTTGACAACATTCCTGGCGAGTTGGCTTCTCCGTCCCCGTGGGATCTTTATATAAATCAATAACGTAATATAACATAACCGAACCCAATCTAACATCTCGGCGGTAATATTTGACGACATTCCTGGCGAGTTGGCCTCTACGTTTCCGTGGGACCTTTATATACTTCAATAACGTAATATAACCTAACCTAACCCAACCTAACATCTCGGCGGTTATATTTGACGACATTCCTGGCGAGTTGGCCTCTACGTTTCCGTGGGACCTTTATATACTTCAATAACGTAATATAACCTAACCTAACCCAATCTAACATCTCGGCGGTAATATTTGACAACATTCGTGGCGAGTTGGCCTCTACGTCTCCGTTTGACCTTCATATACATCAATAACGTGATCTAACCCAACATAACCCAACCTAACATCTCGGCGGTAATATTTGACAACATTCCTGGCGAGTTGGTTTCTCCGTCCCCGTGGGACCTTTATATACATCAATAACGTAATATAACCTAACCTAACCCAACCTTACATCTCGGCGGTAATATTTGACAACATTCCCGGCGAGTTGGCTTCTCCGTCTCCGTGGTACCTTTATATACATCAATAACGTAATATAACCTAACCTAACCCAACCTATCTTCTCGGCGGTAATATTTCACAACATTCTTGGCGAGTTGGCCTCTACGTCTCCGTGGGATCTTTATATATATCAATAACGTAATATAACATAACCTAACCCAATGTAGCATCTCGGCGGTAACATTTGACATCATTCCTGGCCACTTGGCCTCTACGTCTCCGTGGGATCTTTATATACATCAATAACGTAATATAACATAACCTAACCCAATCTAGCCTCTCGGCGGTAATATTTGACCACATTCCTGGCTTGTTGGCCTCTACGTCTCCGTGAGACCTTTATATACATCTATAACGTAATATAACCTAACCTAACCCAACGTAACATCTCGGCGGTAATATTTGAAAACATTCCTGGCGAGTTGGCATCTACGTCTCCGTGCGACCTTTATATACATCAATAACGGAATATAACCTAACCTAACGCAACCTTACATCTCGGCGGTAATATTTGACGACATTCCTGGCGAGTTGGCCTCTACGTTTCCGTGGGACCTTTATATACTTCAATAACGTAATATAACCTAACCTAAATCAACCTATCATCTCGGCGGTAATATTTCACAACATTCCTGGCGAGGTGGCCTCTACGCCTCCGTGGGATATTTATATACATCAATAACGTAATATAAGCTAGCCTAACCCAATCTAACATCTCGGCGGTAATATTTGACCACATTCCTGGCGAGTTGGCCTCTACGTCTACGTGGGACCTTTATATACATCAATAACGTAATATAACTTAACCTAACCCAACCTTACATCTCGGGGGTAATATTTGACGACATTCCTGGCGAGTTGGCCTCTACGTTTCCGTGGGATATTTATATACATCAATAACATAATATAAGCTAGCCTAACCCAACTAACATCTCCGCGGGAATATATGACAACATACCTGGCGAGTTGGCATCTACGTCTCCGTGGGCCCTTCATATACATCAATAACAAAAATATAACCTAACCTAAATCAACCTATCATCTCGGCGATAATATTTGACAAGATTCCTGGCGAGTTGGCCTCTACGTCTCCGTGGGATCTTTATATACATCAATAACGTAATATAACAGAACCTAACCCAATCTAACATCTCGGCGGTAATGTTTGACGACATTCCTGGCGAGTTGGCCTCTACGTTTCCGTGGGACCTTTATATACTTCAATAACGTAATATAACCTAACCTAATCCAACCTAACATCTCGGCGGTAATATTTGACAACATTCGTGGCGAGTTGGCCTCTACGTCTCCGTTTGACCTTCATATACATCAATAACGTGATCTAACCCAACATAACCCAACCTAACATCTCGGCGGTAATATTTGACAACATTCCTGGCGAGTTGGTTTCTCCGTCCCCGTGGGACCTTTATATACATCAATAACGTAATATAACCTAACCTAACCCAACCTTACATCTCGGCGGTAATATTTGACAACATTCCCGGCGAGTTGGCTTCTCCGTCTCCGTGGTACCTTTATATACATCAATAACGTAATATAACCTAACCTAACCCAACCTATCTTCTCGGCGGTAATATTTCACAACATTCTTGGCGAGTTGGCCTCTACGTCTCCGTGGGATCTTTATATATATCAATAACGTAATATAACATAACCTAACCCAATGTAGCATCTCGGCGGTAACATTTGACATCATTCCTGGCCACTTGGCCTCTACGTCTCCGTGGGATCTTTATATACATCAATAACGTAATATAACATAACCTAACCCAATCTAGCCTCTCGGCGGTAATATTTGACCACATTCCTGGCTTGTTGGCCTCTACGTCTCCGTGAGACCTTTATATACATCTATAACGTAATATAACCTAACCTAACCCAACGTAACATCTCGGCGGTAATATTTGAAAACATTCCTGGCGAGTTGGCATCTACGTCTCCGTGCGACCTTTGTATACATCAATAACGGAATATAACCTAACCTAACGCAACCTTACATCTCGGCGGTAATATTTGACGACATTCCTGGCGAGTTGGCCTCTACGTTTCCGTGGGACCTTTATATACTTCAATAACGTAATATAACCTAACCTAAATCAACCTATCATCTCGGCGGTAATATTTCACAACATTCCTGGCGAGGTGGCCTCTACGCCTCCGTGGGATATTTATATACATCAATAACGTAATATAAGCTAGCCTAACCCAATCTAACATCTCGGCGGTAATATTTGACCACATTCCTGGCGAGTTGGCCTCTACGTCTACGTGGGACCTTTATATACATCAATAACGTAATATAACTTAACCTAACCCAACCTTACATCTCGGGGGTAATATTTGACGACATTCCTGGCGAGTTGGCCTCTACGTTTCCGTGGGATATTTATATACATCAATAACATAATATAAGCTAGCCTAACCCAACTAACATCTCCGCGGGAATATATGACAACATACCTGGCGAGTTGGCATCTACGTCTCCGTGGGCCCTTCATATACATCAATAACAAAAATATAACCTAACCTAAATCAACCTATCATCTCGGCGATAATATTTGACAAGATTCCTGGCGAGTTGGCCTCTACGTCTCCGTGGGATCTTTATATACATCAATAACGTAATATAACATAACCTAACCCAATCTAGCATCTCGGCGGTAATATTTGACCACATTCCTGGCTTGTTGGCCTCTACGTCTCCGTGAGACCTTTATATACATCTATAACGTAATATAACCTAACCTAACCCAACCTAACATCTCGGCGGTAATATTTGACAAGATTCCTGGCGAGTTGGCCTCTAGGTCTCTGTGGGATCTTTATATACATCAATAAAGTAATATAACATAACCTAACCCAATCTAGCATCTCGGCGGTAATATCTGACCACATTCCTGGCTTGTTGGCCTCTACGTCTCCGTGAGACCTTTATATACATCAATAACGGAATATAACCTAACCTAACCCAACATAACATCTCGGCGGTAATATTTGACAACATTCCTGTCGATTTGGCTTCTCCGTCCCCGTGGGACCTTTATGTACATCAATAACGTAATATAACCTAACCTAATCCAACCTAACATCTCGGCGGAAATATTTGACAACATTCCCGGCGATTTGGCTTCTCCGTCTCCGTGGTACCTTTATATACATCAATAACGTAATATAACCTAACCTAACCCAACCTATCTTCTCGGCGGTAATATTTCACAACATTCCTGGCGGGTTGGCCTCTACGTCTCCGTGGGATCTTTATATATATCAATAACGTAATATAACATAACCTAACCCAATCTAGCATCTCGGCGGTAATATTTGACAACATTCCCGGCGAGTTGGCTTCTCCGTCTCCGTGGGACCTTTATATACATCAATAGCGTAATATAACCTAACCTAACCCAACCTATCTTCTCGGCGGTAATATTTCACAACATTCCTGGCGAGTTGGCCTCTACGTCTCCGTGAGAACTTATTATACATCTATAACGTAATATAACCTAACCTAACCCAACCTAACATCTCGGCGGTAATATTTGAAAACAATCCTGGCGAGTTGGCATCTACGTCTCCGTGGGACCTTTATATACATCAATAGCGTAATATAACCTAACCTAACCCAACTTAACATCTCGGCGGTAATATTTCACAACATTCCTGGCGAGTTGGCCTCTACGTCTTCGTGGGACCTTTATATACATCAATAACGTAATATAACTTAACCTAACCAAACCTAACATCTCCGCGGTAATATTTGACAACATACCTGGCGAGTTGGCCTCTACGTCTCCGTGGGCCCTTCATATACATCAATAACAAAAATATAACCTAACCTAAATCAAACTATCATCTCGGCGATAATATTTGACAAGGTTCCTGGCGAGTTGGCCTCTACGTATCCGTGGGATCTTTATATACATCAATAACGTAATATAACCTAACCTAACCCAACCTAACATCTCGGCGGTATATTTGACGACAATCCTGGCGAGTTGGCCTCTACGTTTCCGTGGGATATTTATATACATCAATAACATAATATAAGCTAGCCTAACCCAACTAACATCTCCGCGGTAATATTTGACAACATACCTGGCGAGTTGGATTCTACGTCTCCGTGGGCCCTTCATATACAACAATAACAAAAATATAACCTAACCTAAAACAACCTATCATCTCGGCGATAATATTTGACAAGATTCCTGGCGAGTTGGCCTCTACGTCTCCGTGGGATTTTTATATACATCAATAACGTAATATAACATAACCTAACCCAACCTTACATCTCGGCGGTAATATTTGACGACATTCCTGGCGAGTTGGCCTCTACGTTTCCGTGGGATATTTATATACATCAATAACATAATATAAGCTAGCCTAACACAACTAACATCTCCGCGGGAATATTTGACAACATACCTGGCGAGTTGGCATCTACGTCTCCGTGGGTCCTTCATATACATCAATAACAAAAATATAACCTAACCTAAATCAACCTATCATCTCGGCGATAATATTTGACAAGATACCTGGCGAGTTTGCCTCTACGTCTCCGTGGGGTCTTTATATACATCAATAACGTAATATAACAGAACCTAACACAATCTAACATCTCGGCGGTAATGTTTGACGACATTCCTGGCGAGTTGGCCTCTACGTTTCCGTGGGACCTTTATATACTTCAATAACGTAATATAACCTAACCTAACCCAACCTAACATCTCGGCGGTAATATTGGACAACATTCCTGGCGAGTTGGCTTCTCCGTCCCCGTGGGACCTTTATATACATCAATAACGTAATATAACCTAACCTAATCCAACCTAACATCTCGGCGGTAATATTTGACAACATACCTGGCGAGTTGGCCTCTACGTCTCGGTGGGCCCTTCATATACATCAATAACAAAAATATAACCTAACCTAAATCAACCTATCATCTCGGCGATAATATTTGACAAGATTCCTGGCGAGTTGGCCTCTACGTCTCCGTGGGATCTTTATATACTTCAATAACGTAATATAAGCTAGCCTAACTCAATCTAACATCTCGGCGGTAATATTTGACCACATTCCTGGCGACTTGGCCTCTACGTCTCCGTGGGACCTTTATATACTTCAATAACGTAATATAACCTAACCTAACCCAACCTTACATCCCGGCGGTAATATTTGACGACATTCCTGGCGAGTTGGCCTCTACGTTTCCGTGGGACCTTTATATACTTCAATAACGTAATATAACCTAACCTAACCCAATCTAACATCTCGGCGGTAATATTTGACAACATTCGTGGCGAGTTGGCCTCTACGTCTCCGTGGGACCTTTATATACATCAATAACGTAATATAACCTAACCTAACCCAACCTAACATCTCGGCGGTAACATTTGACAACATTCCTGGCGAGTTGGCTTCTCCGTCCCCGTGGGACCTTTATATACATCAATAACGTAATATAACCTAACCTAACCCAACCTTACATCTCGGCGGTAATATTTGCCGACATTCCTGGCGAGTTGGCCTCTACGTTTCCGTGGGATATTTATATACATCAATAACATAATATAAGCTAGCCTAACCCAACTAACATCTCCGCGGGAATATATGACAACATACCTGGCGAGTTGGCATCTACGTCTCCGTGGGCCCTTCATATACATCAATAACAAAAATATAACCTAACCTAAATCAACCTATCATCTCGGCGATAATATTTGACAAGATTCCTGGCGAGTTGGCCTCTACGTCTCCGTGGGATCTTTATATACATCAATAACGTAATATAACAGAACCTAACCCAATCTAACATCTCGGCGGTAATGTTTGACGACATTCCTGGCGAGTTGGCCTCTACGTTTCCGTGGGACCTTTATATACTTCAATAACGTAATATAATCTAACCTAATCCAACCTAACATCTCGGCGGTAATATTTGACAACATTCCCGGCGAGTTGGCTTCTCCGTCTCCGTGGGACCTTTATATACATCAATAACGTAATATAACCTAACCTAGCCCAACCTATCTTCTCGGCGGTAATATTTCACAACATTCCTGGCGAGTTGGCCTCTACGTCTCCGTGGGATCTTTATATATATCAATAACGTAATATAACATAACCTAACCCAATCTAACATCTCGGCGGTAATATTTGACATCATTCCTGGCGAGTTGGCCTCTACGTCTCCGTGGGACCTTTATATACATCAATAACGTAATATAACCTAACCTAACCCAACCTAACATCTCGGCGGTAACATTTGACAACATTCCTGGCGAGTTGGCTTCTCCGTCCCCGTGGGACCTTTATATACATCAATAACGTAATATAACCTAACCTAACCCAACCTTACATCTCGGCGGTAATATTTGACGACATTCCTGGCGAGTTGGCCTCTACGTTTCCGTGGGATATTTATATACATCAATAACATAATATAAGCTAGCCTAACCCAACTAACATCTCCGCGGGAATATATGACAACATACCTGGCGAGTTGGCATCTACGTCTCCGTGGGCCCTTCATATACATCAATAACAAAAATATAACCTAACCTAAATCAACCTATCATCTCGGCGATAATATTTGACAAGATTCCTGGCGAGTTGGCCTCTACGTCTCCGTGGGATCTTTATATACATCAATAACGTAATATAACAGAACCTAACCCAATCTAACATCTCGGCGGTAATGTTTGACGACATTCCTGGCGAGTTGGCCCCTACGTTTCCGTGGGACCTTTATATACTTCAATAACGTAATATAACCTAACCTAACCCAATCTAACATCTCGGCGGTAATATTTGACAACATTCGTGGCGAGTTGGCCTCTACGTCTCCGTTTGAACTTCATATACATCAATAACGTGATCTAACCTAACATAACCCAACCTAACATCTCGGCGGTAATATTTGACAACATTCCTGGCGAGTTGGCTTCTCCGTCCCCGTGGGACCTTTATATACATCAATAACGTAATATAACTTAACCTAACCCAACCTTACATCTCGGGGGTAATATTTGACGACATTCCTGGCGAGTTGGCCTCTACGTTTCCGTGGGATATTTATATACATCAATAACATAATATAAGCTAGCCTAACCCAACTAACATCTCCGCGGGAATATATGACAACATACCTGGCGAGTTGGCATCTACGTCTCCGTGGGCCCTTCATATACATCAATAACAAAAATATAACCTAACCTAAATCAACCTATCATCTCGGCGATAATATTTGACAAGATTCCTGGCGAGTTGGCCTCTACGTCTCCGTGGGATCTTTATATACATCAATAACGTAATATAACAGAACCTAACCCAATCTAACATCTCGGCGGTAATGTTTGACGACATTCCTGGCGAGTTGGCCTCTACGTTTCCGTGGGACCTTTATATACTTCAATAACGTAATATAACCTAACCTAACCCAACCTAACATCTCGGCGGTAATATTTGACAAGATTCCCGGCGAGTTGGCCTCTACGTCTCCGTGGGATCTTTATATACATGAATAACGTAATATAACATAACCTAACCCAATCTAGCATCTCGGCGGTAATATTTGACCACATTCCTGGCTTGTTGGCCTCTACGTCTCCGTGAGACCTTTATATACATCTATAACGTAATATAACCTAACCTAACCCAACCTAACATCTCGGCGGTAATATTTGACAAGATTCCTGGCGAGTTGGCCTCTAGGTCTCTGTGGGATCTTTATATACATCAATAAAGTAATATAACATAACCTAACCCAATCTAGCATCTCGGCGGTAATATCTGACCACATTCCTGGCTTGTTGGCCTCTACGTCTCCGTGAGACCTTTATATACATCATTAACGGAATATAACCTAACCTAACCCAACATAACATCTCGGCGGTAATGTTTGACAACATTCCTGTCGATTTGGCTTCTCCGTCCCCGTGGGACCTTTATGTACATCAATAACGTAATATAACCTAACCTAATCCAACCTAACATCTCGGCGGAAATATTTGACAACATTCCCGGCGATTTGGCTTCTCCGTCTCCGTGGTACCTTTATATACATCAATAACGTAATATAACCTAACCTAACCCAACCTATCTTCTCGGCGGTAATATTTCACAACATTCCTGGCGGGTTGGCCTCTACGTCTCCGTGGGATCTTTATATATATCAATAACGTAATATAACATAACCTAACCCAATCTAGCATCTCGGCGGTAATATTTGACAACATTCCCGGCGAGTTGGCTTCTCCGTCTCCGTGGGACCTTTATATACATCAATAGCGTAATATAACCTAACCTAACCCAACCTATCTTCTCGGCGGTAATATTTCACAACATTCCTGGCGAGTTGGCCTCTACGTCTCCGTGAGAACTTATTATACATCTATAACGTAATATAACCTAACCTAACCCAACCTAACATCTCGGCGGTAATATTTGAAAACAATCCTGGCGAGTTGGCATCTACGTCTCCGTGGGACCTTTATATACATCAATAACGTAATATAACCTAACCTAACCCAACTTAACATCTCGGCGGTAATATTTCACAACATTCCTGGCGAGTTGGCCTCTACGTCTTCGTGGGACCTTTATATACATCAATAACGTAATATAACTTAACCTAACCCAACCTAACATCTCCGCGGTAATATTTGACAACATACCTGGCGAGTTGGCCTCTACGTCTCCGTGGGCCCTTCATATACATCAATAACAAAAATATAACCTAACCTAAATCAAACTATCATCTCGGCGATAATATTTGACAAGGTTCCTGGCGAGTTGGCCTCTACGTATCCGTGGGATCTTTATATACATCAATAACGTAATATAACCTAACCTAACCCAACCTAACATCTCGGCGGTATATTTGACGACAATCCTGGCGAGTTGGCCTCTACGTTTCCGTGGGATATTTATATACATCAATAACATAATATAAGCTAGCCTAACCCAACTAACATCTCCGCGGTAATATTTGACAACATACCTGGCGAGTTGGATTCTACGTCTCCGTGGGCCCTTCATATACAACAATAACAAAAATATAACCTAACCTAAAACAACCTATCATCTCGGCGATAATATTTGACAAGATTCCTGGCGAGTTGGCCTCTACGTCTCCGTGGGATTTTTATATACATCAATAACGTAATATAACATAACCTAACCCAACCTTACATCTCGGCGGTAATATTTGACGACATTCCTGGCGAGTTGGCCTCTACGTTTCCGTGGGATATTTATATACATCAGTAACATAATATAAGCTAGCCTAACCCAACTAACATCTCCGCGGGAATATTTGACAACATACCTGGCGAGTTGGCATCTACGTCTCCGTGGGTCCTTCATATACATCAATAACAAAAATATAACCTAACCTAAATCAACCTATCATCTCGGCGATAATATTTGACAAGATACCTGGCGAGTTGGCATCTACGTCTCCGTGGGGTCTTTATATACATCAATAACGTAATATAACAGAACCTAACCCAATCTAACATCTCGGCGGTAATGTTTGACGACATTCCTGGCGAGTTGGCCTCTACGTTTCCGTGGGACCTTTATATACTTCAATAACGTAATATAACCTAACCTAACCCAACCTAACATCTCGGCGGTAATATTGGACAACATTCCTGGCGAGTTGGCTTCTCCGTCCCCGTGGGACCTTTATATACATCAATAACGTAATATAACCTAACCTAATCCAACCTAACATCTCGGCGGTAATATTTGACAACATTCCCGGCGAGTTGGCTTCTCCGTCTCCGTGGGACCTTTATATACATCAATAACGTAATATAACCTAACCTAACCCAACCTATCTTCTCGGCGGTAATATTTCACAACATTCCTGGCGAGTTGGCCTCTACGTCTCCGTGGGATCTTTATATATATCAATAACGTAATATAACATAACCTAACCCAATCTAACATCTCGGCGGTAATATTTGACATCATTCCTGGCGAGTTGGCTTCTCCGTCCCCGTGGGACCTTTATATACATCAATAACGTAATATAACCTAACCTAACCCAACCTTACATCTCGGCGATAATATTTGACAAGATTCCTGGCGAGTTGGCCTCTACGTCTCCGTGGGATCTTTATATACATCAATAACGTAATATAACCTAACCTAACCCAACCTAGCATCTCGGCGGTAATATCTGACCACATTCCTGGCTTGTTGGCCTCTACGTCTCCGTGGGACCTTTATATACTTCAATAACGTAATATAACCTAACCTAACCCAACCTAACATCTCGGCGGTAATATTTGACGACATTCCTGGCGAGTTGGCCTCTACGTCTCCGTGGGATCTTTATATATATCAATAACGTAATATAACATAACCTAACCCAATCTAACATCTCGGCGGTAATATTTGACATCATTCCTGGCGAGTGGGCCTCTACGTCTCCGTGGGACCTTTATATACATCAATAACGTAATATAACCTAACCTAACCCAACCTAACATCTCGGCGGTAATATTTGACGACATTCCTGGCGAGTTGGCCTCTACGTTTCCGTGGGACCTTTATATACTTCAATAACGTAATATAACCTAACCTAACCCAATCTAACATCTCGGCGGTAATATTTGACAACATTCGTGGCGAGTTGGCCTCTACGTCTACGTGGGACCTTTATATACATCAATAACGTAATATAACTTAACCTAACCCAACCTAACATCTCCGCGGTAATATTTGACAACATACCTGGCGAGTTGGCCTCTACGTCTCGGTGGGCCCTTCATATACATCAATAACAAAAATATAACCTAACCTAAATCAACCTATCATCTCGGCGATAATATTTGACAAGATTCCTGGCGAGTTGGCCTCTACGTCTCCGTGGGATCTTTATATACTTCAATAACGTAATATAAGCTAGCCTAACTCAATCTAACATCTCGGCGGTAATATTTGACCACATTCCTGGCGACTTGGCCTCTACGTCTCCGTGGGACCTTTATATACTTCAATAACGTAATATAACCTAACCTAACCCAACCTTACATCCCGGCGGTAATATTTGACGACATTCCTGGCGAGTTGGCCTCTACGTTTCCGTGGGACCTTTATATACTTCAATAACGTAATATAACCTAACCTAACCCAATCTAACATCTCGGCGGTAATATTTGACAACATTCGTGGCGAGTTGGCCTCTACGTCTCCGTGGGACCTTTATATACATCAATAACGTAATATAACCTAACCTAACCCAACCTAACATCTCGGCGGTAACATTTGACAACATTCCTGGCGAGTTGGCTTCTCCGTCCCCGTGGGACCTTTATATACATCAATAACGTAATATAACCTAACCTAACCCAACCTTACATCTCGGCGGTAATATTTGCCGACATTCCTGGCGAGTTGGCCTCTACGTTTCCGTGGGATATTTATATACATCAATAACATAATATAAGCTAGCCTAACCCAACTAACATCTCCGCGGGAATATATGACAACATACCTGGCGAGTTGGCATCTACGTCTCCGTGGGCCCTTCATATACATCAATAACAAAAATATAACCTAACCTAAATCAACCTATCATCTCGGCGATAATATTTGACAAGATTCCTGGCGAGTTGGCCTCTACGTCTCCGTGGGATCTTTATATACATCAATAACGTAATATAACAGAACCTAACCCAATCTAACATCTCGGCGGTAATGTTTGACGACATTCCTGGCGAGTTGGCCTCTACGTTTCCGTGGGACCTTTATATACTTCAATAACGTAATATAACCTAACCTAATCCAACCTAACATCTCGGCGGTAATATTTGACAACATTCCCGGCGAGTTGGCTTCTCCGTCTCCGTGGGACCTTTATATACATCAATAACGTAATATAACCTAACCTAGCCCAACCTATCTTCTCGGCGGTAATATTTCACAACATTCCTGGCGAGTTGGCCTCTACGTCTCCGTGGGATCTTTATATATATCAATAACGTAATATAACATAACCTAACCCAATCTAACATCTCGGCGGTAATATTTGACATCATTCCTGGCGAGTTGGCCTCTACGTCTCCGTGGGACCTTTATATACATCAATAACGTAATATAACCTAACCTAACCCAACCTTACATCTCGGCGGTAATATTTGACGACATTCCTGGCGAGTTGGCCTCTACGTCTCCGTTTAACCTTCATATACATCAATAACGTGATCTAACCTAACATAACCCAACCTAACATCTCGGCGGTAATATTTGACAACATTCCTGGCGAGTTGGCTTCTCCGTCCCCGTGGGACCTTTATATACATCAATAACGTAATATAACCTAACCTAACCCAACCTTACATCTCGGCGGTAATATTTGACGACATTCCTGGCGAGTTGGCCTCTACGTTTCCGTGGGATATTTATATACATCAATAACATAATATAAGCTAACCTAACCCAACTAACATCTCCGCGGGAATATTTGACAACATACCTGGCGAGTTGGCATCTACGTCTCCGTGGGCCCTTCATATACATCAATAACAAAAATATAACCTAACCTAAATCAACCTATCATCTCGGCGATAATATTTGACAAGATTCCTGGCGAGTTGGCCTCTACGTCTCCGTGGGATCTTTATATACATCAATAACGTAATATAACAGAACCTAACCCAATCTAACATCTCGGCGGTAATGTTTGACGACATTCCTGGCGAGTTGGCCTCTACGTTTCCGTGGGACCTTTATATACATCAATAACATAATATAAGCTAGCCTAACGCAACTTAACATCACGGCGGTAATATTTCACAACATTCCTGGCGAGTTGGCCTCTACGTCTCCGTGGGATCTTTATATATATCAATAACGTAATATAACCTAACCTAACCCAATCTAACATCTCGGCGGTAATATTTGACGACATTCCTGGCGAGTTGGCCTCTACGTTTCCGTGGGACCTTTATATACTTCAATAACGTAATATAACCTAACCTAACCCAACCTAACATCTCGGCGGTAATATTTGACGACATTCCTGGCGAGTTGGCCTCTACGTCTCCGTGGGATCTTTATATATATCAATAACGTAATATAACATAACCTAACCCAATCTAACATCTCGGCGGTAATATTTGACATCATTCCTGGCGAGTGGGCGTCTACGTCTCCGTGGGACCTTTATATACATCAATAACGTAATATAACCTAACCTAACCCAACCTAACATCTCGGCGGTAATATTTGACGACATTCCTGGCGAGTTGGCCTCTACGTTTCCGTGGGACCTTTATATACTTCAATAACGTAATATAACCTAACCTAACCCAATCTAACATCTCGGCGGTAATATTTGACAACATTCGTAGCGAGTTGGCCTCTACGTCTCCGTTTGACCTTCATATACATCAATAACGTGATCTAACCCAACATAACCCAACCTAACATCTCGGCGGTAATATTTGACAACATTCCTGGCGAGTTGGCTTCTCCGTCCCCGTGGGACCTTTATATACATCATTAACGTAATATAACATAACCGAACCCAATCTAACATCTCGGCGGTAATATTTGACGACATTCCTGGCGAGTTGGCCTCTACGTTTCCGTGGGACCTTTATATACTTCAATAACGTAATATAACCTAACCTAACCCAACCTAACATCTCGGCGGTAATATTTGACGACATTCCTGGCGAGTTGGCCTCTACGTTTCCGTGGGACCTTTATATACTTCAATAACGTAATATAACCTAACCTAACCCAATCTAACATCTCGGCGGTAATATTTGACAACATTCGTGGCGAGTTGGCCTCTACGTCTCCGTTTGACCTTCATATACATCAATAACGTGATCTAACCCAACATAACCCAACCTAACATCTCGGCGGTAATATTTGACAACATTCCTGGCGAGTTGGTTTCTCCGTCCCCGTGGGACCTTTATATACATCAATAACGTAATATAACCTAACCTAACCCAACCTAACATCTCGGCGGTAATATTTGACAACATTCCCGGCGAGTTGGCTTCTCCGTCTCCGTGGTACCTTTATATACATCAATAACGTAATATAACCTAACCTAACCCAACCTATCTTCTCGGCGGTAATATTTCACAACATTCTTGGCGAGTTGGCCTCTACGTCTCCGTGGGATCTTTATATATATCAATAACGTAATATAACATAACCTAACCCAATGTAGCATCTCGGCGGTAACATTTGACATCATTCCTGGCCACTTGGCCTCTACGTCTCCGTGGGATCTTTATATACATCAATAACGTAATATAACATAACCTAACCCAATCTAGCATCTCGGCGGTAATATTTGACCACATTCCTGGCTTGTTGGCCTCTACGTCTCCGTGAGACCTTTATATACATCTATAACGTAATATAACCTAACCTAACCCAACCTAACATCTCGGCGGTAATATTTGAAAACATTCCTGGCGAGTTGGCATCTACGTCTCCGTGCGACCTTTATATACATCAATAACGGAATATAACCTAACCTAACGCAACCTTACATCTCGGCGGTAATATTTGACGACATTCCTGGCGAGTTGGCCTCTACGTTTCCGTGGGACCTTTATATACTTCAATAACGTAATATAACCTAACCTAAATCAACCTATCATCTCGGCGGTAATATTTCACAACATTCCTGGCGAGGTGGCCTCTACGCCTCCGTGGGATATTTATATACATCAATAACGTAATATAAGCTAGCCTAACCCAATCTAACATCTCGGCGGTAATATTTGACCACATTCCTGGCGAGTTGGCCTCTACGTCTACGTGGGACCTTTATATACATCAATAACGTAATATAACTTAACCTAACCCAACCTAACATCTCCGCGGTAATATTTGACAACATACCTGGCGAGTTGGCCTCTACGTCTCGGTGGGCCCTTCATATACATCAATAACAAAAATATAACCTAACCTAAATCAACCTATCATCTCGGCGATAATATTTGACAAGATTCCTGGCGAGTTGGCCTCTACGTCTCCGTGGGATCTTTATATACTTCAATAACGTAATATAAGCTAGCCTAACTCAATCTAACATCTCGGCGGTAATATTTGACCACATTCCTGGCGACTTGGCCTCTACGTCTCCGTGGGACCTTTATATACTTCAATAACGTAATATAACCTAACCTAACCCAACCTTACATCCCGGCGGTAATATTTGACGACATTCCTGGCGAGTTGGCCTCTACGTTTCCGTGGGACCTTTATATACTTCAATAACGTAATATAACCTAACCTAACCCAATCTAACATCTCGGCGGTAATATTTGACAACATTCGTGGCGAGTTGGCCTCTACGTCTCCGTGGGACCTTTATATACATCAATAACGTAATATAACCTAACCTAACCCAACCTAACATCTCGGCGGTAACATTTGACAACATTCCTGGCGAGTTGGCTTCTCCGTCCCCGTGGGACCTTTATATACATCAATAACGTAATATAACCTAACCTAACCCAACCTTACATCTCGGCGGTAATATTTGACGACATTCCTGGCGAGTTGGCCTCTACGTTTCCGTGGGATATTTATATACATCAATAACATAATATAAGCTAGCCTAACCCAACTAACATCTCCGCGGGAATATATGACAACATACCTGGCGAGTTGGCATCTACGTCTCCGTGGGCCCTTCATATACATCAATAACAAAAATATAACCTAACCTAAATCAACCTATCATCTCGGCGATAATATTTGACAAGATTCCTGGCGAGTTGGCCTCTACGTCTCCGTGGGATCTTTATATACATCAATAACGTAATATAACAGAACCTAACCCAATCTAACATCTCGGCGGTAATGTTTGACGACATTCCTGGCGAGTTGGCCTCTACGTTTCCGTGGGACCTTTATATACTTCAATAACGTAATATAACCTAACATAACCCAACCTAACATCTCGGCGGTAATATTTGACAACATTCCTGGCGAGTTGGCTTCTCCGTCCCCGTGGGACCTTTATATACATCAATAACGTAATATAACTTAACCTAACCCAACCTTACATCTCGGGGGTAATATTTGACGACATTCCTGGCGAGTTGGCCTCTACGTTTCCGTGGGATATTTATATACATCAATAACATAATATAAGCTAGCCTAACCCAACTAACATCTCCGCGGGAATATATGACAACATACCTGGCGAGTTGGCATCTACGTCTCCGTGGGCCCTTCATATACATCAATAACAAAAATATAACCTAACCTAAATCAACCTATCATCTCGGCGATAATATTTGACAAGATTCCTGGCGAGTTGGCCTCTACGTCTCCGTGGGATCTTTATATACATCAATAACGTAATATAACAGAACCTAACCCAATCTAACATCTCGGCGGTAATGTTTGACGACATTCCTGGCGAGTTGGCCTCTACGTTTCCGTGGGACCTTTATATACTTCAATAACGTAATATAACCTAACCTAACCCAACCTAACATCTCGGCGGTAATATTTGACAAGATTCCTGGCGAGTTGGCCTCTACGTCTCCGTGGGATCTTTATATACATCAATAACGTAATATAACATAACCTAACCCAATCTAGCATCTCGGCGGTAATATTTGACCACATTCCTGGCTTGTTGGCCTCTACGTCTCCGTGAGACCTTTATATACATCTATAACGTAATATAACCTAACCTAACCCAACCTAACATCTCGGCGGTAATATTTGACAAGATTCCTGGCGAGTTGGCCTCTAGGTCTCTGTGGGATCTTTATATACATCAATAAAGTAATATAACATAACCTAACCCAATCTAGCATCTCGGCGGTAATATCTGACCACATTCCTGGCTTGTTGGCCTCTACGTCTCCGTGAGACCTTTATATACATCAATAACGGAATATAACCTAACCTAACCCAACATAACATCTCGGCGGTAATATTTGACAACATTCCTGTCGATTTGGCTTCTCCGTCCCCGTGGGACCTTTATGTACATCAATAACGTAATATAACCTAACCTAATCCAACCTAACATCTCGGCGGAAATATTTGACAACATTCCCGGCGATTTGGCTTCTCCGTCTCCGTGGTACCTTTATATACATCAATAACGTAATATAACCTAACCTAACCCAACCTATCTTCTCGGCGGTAATATTTCACAACATTCCTGGCGGGTTGGCCTCTACGTCTCCGTGGGATCTTTATATATATCAATAACGTAATATAACATAACCTAACCCAATCTAGCATCTCGGCGGTAATATTTGACAACATTCCCGGCGAGTTGGCTTCTCCGTCTCCGTGGGACCTTTATATACATCAATAGCGTAATATAACCTAACCTAACCCAACCTATCTTCTCGGCGGTAATATTTCACAACATTCCTGGCGAGTTGGCCTCTACGTCTCCGTGAGAACTTATTATACATCTATAACGTAATATAACCTAACCTAACCCAACCTAACATCTCGGCGGTAATATTTGAAAACAATCCTGGCGAGTTGGCATCTACGTCTCCGTGGGACCTTTATATACATCAATAACGTAATATAACCTAACCTAACCCAACTTAACATCTCGGCGGTAATATTTCACAACATTCCTGGCGAGTTGGCCTCTACGTCTTCGTGGGACCTTTATATACATCAATAACGTAATATAACTTAACCTAACCCAACCTAACATCTCCGCGGTAATATTTGACAACATACCTGGCGAGTTGGCCTCTACGTCTCCGTGGGCCCTTCATATACATCAATAACAAAAATATAACCTAACCTAAATCAAACTATCATCTCGGCGATAATATTTGACAAGGTTCCTGGCGAGTTGGCCTCTACGTATCCGTGGGATCTTTATATACATCAATAACGTAATATAACCTAACCTAACCCAACCTAACATCTCGGCGGTATATTTGACGACAATCCTGGCGAGTTGGCCTCTACGTTTCCGTGGGATATTTATATACATCTATAACATAATATAAGCTAGCCTAACCCAACTAACATCTCCGCGGTAATATTTGACAACATACCTGGCGAGTTGGATTCTACGTCTCCGTGGGCCCTTCATATACAACAATAACAAAAATATAACCTAACCTAAAACAACCTATCATCTCGGCGATAATATTTGACAAGATTCCTGGCGAGTTGGCCTCTACGTCTCCGTGGGATTTTTATATACATCAATAACGTAATATAACATAACCTAACCCAACCTTACATCTCGGCGGTAATATTTGACGACATTCCTGGCGAGTTGGCCTCTACGTTTCCGTGGGATATTTATATACATCAATAACATAATATAAGCTAGCCTAACCCAACTAACATCTCCGCGGGAATATTTGACAACATACCTGGCGAGTTGGCATCTACGTCTCCGTGGGTCCTTCATATACATCAATAACAAAAATATAACCTAACCTAAATCAACCTATCATCTCGGCGATAATATTTGACAAGATACCTGGCGAGTTGGCCTCTACGTTTCCGTGGGGTCTTTATATACATCAATAACGTAATATAACAGAACCTAACCCAATCTAACATCTCGGCGGTAATGTTTGACGACATTCCTGGCGAGTTGGCCTCTACGTTTCCGTGGGACCTTTATATACTTCAATAACGTAATATAACCTAACCTAACCCAACCTAACATCTCGGCGGTAATATTGGACAACATTCCTGGCGAGTTGGCTTCTCCGTCCCCGTGGGACCTTTATATACATCAATAACGTAATATAACCTAACCTAATCCAACCTAACATCTCGGCGGTAATATTTGACAACATTCCCGGCGAGTTGGCTTCTCCGTCTCCGTGGGACCTTTATATACATCAATAACGTAATATAACCTAACCTAACCCAACCTATCTTCTCGGCGGTAATATTTCACAACATTCCTGGCGAGTTGGCCTCTACGTCTCCGTGGGATCTTTATATATATCAATAACGTAATATAACATAACCTAACCCAATCTAACATCTCGGCGGTAATATTTGACATCATTCCTGGCGAGTTGGCTTCTCCGTCCCCGTGGGACCTTTATATACATCAATAACGTAATATAACCTAACCTAACCCAACCTTACATCTCGGCGATAATATTTGACAAGATTCCTGGCGAGTTGGCCTCTACGTCTCCGTGGGATCTTTATATACATCAATAACGTAATATAACAGAACCTAACCCAATCTAACATCTCGGCGGTAATGTTTGACGACATTCCTGGCGAGTTGGCCTCTACGTTTCCGTGGGACCTTTATATACATCAATAACATAATATAAGCTAGCCTAACGCAACTTAACACCTCGGCGGTAATATTTCACAACATTCCTGGCGAGTTGGCCTCTACGTCTCCGTGGGATCTTTATATATATCAATAACGTAATATAACCTAACCTAACCCAATCTAACATCTCGGCGGTAATATTTGACGACATTCCTGGCGAGTTGGCCTCTACGTTTCCGTGGGACCTTTATATACTTCAATAACGTAATATAACCTAACCTAACCCAACCTAACATCTCGGCGGTAATATTTGACGACATTCCTGGCGAGTTGGCCTCTACGTCTCCGTGGGATCTTTATATATATGAATAACGTAATATAACATAACCTAACCCAATCTAACATCTCGGCGGTAATATTTGACATCATTCCTGGCGAGTGGGCCTCTACGTCTCCGTGGGACCTTTATATACATCAATAACGTAATATAACCTAACCTAACCCAACCTAACATCTCGGCGGTAATATTTGACGACATTCCTGGCGAGTTGGCCTCTACGTTTCCGTGGGACCTTTATATACTTCAATAACGTAATATAACCTAACCTAACCCAATCTAACATCTCGGCGGTAATATTTGACAACATTCGTGGCGAGTTGGCCTCTACGTCTCCGTTTGACCTTCATATACATCAATAACGTGATCTAACCCAACATAACCCAACCTAACATCTCGGCGGTAATATTTGACAACATTCCTGGCGAGTTGGCTTCTCCGTCCCCGTGGGACCTTTATATACATCAATAACGTAATATAACCTAACCTAACCCAACCTTACATCTCGGCGGTAATATTTGACGACATTCCTGGCGAGTTGGCCTCTACGTTTCCGTGGGACCTTTATATACTTCAATAACGTAATATAACCTAACCTAACCCAACCTAACATCTCGGCGGTAATATTTGACAAGATTCCTGGCGAGTTGGCCTCTACGTCTCCGTGGGATCTTTATATACAGCAATAACGTAATATAACATAACCTAACCCAATCTAGCATCTCGGCGGTAATATTTGACCACATTCCTGGCTTGTTGGCCTCTACGTCTCCGTGAGACCTTTATATACATCTATAACGTAATATAACCTAACCTAACCCAACCTAACATCTCGGCGGTAATATTTGAAAACATTCCTGGCGAGTTGGCATCTACGTCTCCGTGGGATCTTTATATATATCAATAACGTAATATAACATAACCTAACCCAATCTAGCATCTCGGCGGTAACATTTGACATCATTCCTGGCCACTTGGCCTCTACGTCTCCGTGGGATCTTTATATACATCAATAACGTAATATAACATAACCTAACCCAATCTAGCATCTCGGCGGTAATATTTGACCACATTCCTGGCTTGTTGGCCTCTACGTCTCCGTGAGACCTTTATATACATCTATAACGTAATATAACCTAACCTAACCCAACCTAACATCTCGGCGGTAATATTTGAAAACATTCCTGGCGGGTTGGCATCTACGTCTCCGTGCGACCTTTATATACATCAATAACGGAATATAACCTAACCTAACCCAACCTAACATCTCGGAGGTAATATTTGACAACATTCCCGGCGAGTTGGCTTCTCCGTCTCCGTGGTACCTTTATATACATCAATAACGTAATATAACCTAACCTAACCCAACCTATCTTCTCGGCGGTAATATTTCACAACATTCCTGGCGAGTTGGCCTCTACGTCTCCGTGGGATCTTTATATACATCAATAACGTAATATAAGCTAGCCTAACCCAATCTAACATCTCGGCGGTAATATTTGACCACATTCCTGGCCACTTGGCCTCTACGTCTCCGTGGGAACTTTATATACATCAATAACGTAATATAACCTAACCTAACGCAACCTTACATCTCGGCGGTAATATTTGACGACATTCCTGGTGAGTTGGCCTCTACGTTTCCGTGGGACCTTTATATACTTCAATAACGTAATATAACCTAACCTAAATCAACCTATCATCTCGGCGGTAATATTTCACAACATTCCTGGCGAGGTGGCCTCTACGCCTCCGTGGGATATTTATATACATCAATAACGTAATATAAGCTAGCCTAACCCAATCTAACATCTCGGCGGTAATATTTGACCACATTCCTGGCGAGTTGGCCTCTACGTCTTCGTGGGACCTTTATATACATCAATAACGTAATATAACTTAACCTAACCCAACCTAACATCTCCGCGGTAATATTTGACAACATACCTGGCGAGTTGGCCTCTACGTCTCGGTGGGCCCTTCATATACATCAATAACAAAAATATAACCTAACCTAAATCAACCTATCATCTCGGCGATAATATTTGACAAGATTCCTGGCGAGTTGGCCTCTACGTCTCCGTGGGATCTTTATATACTTCAATAACGTAATATAAGCTAGCCTAACTCAATCTAACATCTCGGCGGTAATATTTGACCACATTCCTGGCGACTTGGCCTCTACGTCTCCGTGGGACCTTTATATACTTCAATAACGTAATATAACCTAACCTAACCCAACCTTACATCTCGGCGGTAATATTTGACGACATTCCTGGCGAGTTGGCCTCTACGTTTCCGTGGGACCTTTATATACTTCAATAACGTAATATAACCTAACCTAACCCAATCTAACATCTCGGCGGTAATATTTGACAACATTCGTGGCGAGTTGGCCTCTGCGTCTCCGTGGGACCTTTATATACATCAATAACGTAATATAACCTAACCTAACCCAACCTAACATCTCGGCGGTAACATTTGACAACATTCCTGCCGAGTTGGCTTCTCCGTCCCCGTGGGACCTCTATATACATCAATAACGTAATATAACCTAACCTAACCCAACCTTACATCTCGGCGGTAATATTTGACGACATTCCTGGCGAGTTGGCCTCTACGTTTCCGTGGGATATTTATATACATCAATAACATAATATAAGCTAGCCTAACCCAACTAACATCTCCGCGGGAATATATGACAACATACCTGGCGAGTTGGCATCTACGTCTCCGTGGGCCCTTCATATACATCAATAACAAAAATATAACCTAACCTAAATCAACCTATCATCTCGGCGATAATATTTGACAAGATTCCTGGCGAGTTGGCCTCTACGTCTCCGTGGGATCTTTATATACATCAATAACGTAATATAACAGAACCTAACCCAATCTAACATCTCGGCGGTAATGTTTGACGACATTCCTGGCGAGTTGGCCTCTACGTTTCCGTGGGACCTTTATATACTTCAATAACGTAATATAACCTAACCTAACCCAATCTAACATCTCGGCGGTAATATTTGACAACATTCGTGGCGAGTTGGCCTCTACGTCTCCGTTTGACCTTCATATACATCAATAACGTGATCTAACCTAACATAACCCAACCTAACATCTCGGCGGTAATATTTGACAACATTCCTGGCGAGTTGGCTTCTCCGTCACCGTGGGACCTTTATATACATCAATAACGTAATATAACTTAACCTAACCCAACCTTACATCTCGGGGGTAATATTTGACGACATTCCTGGCGAGTTGGCCTCTACGTTTCCGTGGGATATTTATATACATCAATAACATAATATAAGCTAGCCGAACCCAACTAACATCTCCGCGGGAATATATGACAACATACCTGGCGAGTTGGCATCTACGTCTCCGTGGGCCCTTCATATACATCAATAACAAAAATATAACCTAACCTAAATCAACCTATCATCTCGGCGATAATATTTGACAAGATTCCTGGCGAGTTGGCCTCTACGTCTCCGTGGGATCTTTATATACATCAATAACGTAATATAACAGAACCTAACCCAATCTAACATCTCGGCGGTAATGTTTGACGACATTCCTGGCGAGTTGGCCTCTACGTTTCCGTGGGACCTTTATATACTTCAATAACGTAATATAACCTAACCTAACCCAACCTAACATCTCGGCGGTAATATTTGACAAGATTCCTGGCGAGTTGGCCTCTACGTCTCCGTGGGATCTTTATATACATCAATAACGTAATATAACATAACCTAACCCAATCTAGCATCTCGGCGGTAATATTTGACAAGATTCCTGGCGAGTTGGCCTCTAGGTCTCTGTGGGATCTTTATATACATCAATAAAGTAATATAACATAACCTAACCCAATCTAGCATCTCGGCGGTAATATCTGACCACATTCCTGGCTTGTTGGCCTCTACGTCTCCGTGAGACCTTTATATACATCAATAACGGAATATAACCTAACCTAACCCAACATAACATCTCGGCGGTAATATTTGACAACATTCCTGTCGATTTGGCTTCTCCGTCCCCGTGGGACCTTTATGTACATCAATAACGTAATATAACCTAACCTAATCCAACCTAACATCTCGGCGGTAATATTTGACAACATTCCCAGCGATTTGGCTTCTTCGTCTCCGTGGTACCTTTATATACATCAATAACGTAATATAACATAACCTAACCCAATCTATCATCTCGGCGGTAATATTTGACATCATTCCTGGCGAGTGGGCCTCTACGTCTCCGTGGGACCTTTATATACATCAATAACGTAATATAACCTAACCTAACGCAACCTTACATCTCGGCGGTAATATTTGACGACATTCCTGGCGAGTTGGCCTCTACGTTTCCGTGGGACCTTTATATACTTCAATAACGTAATATAACCTAACCTAAATCAACCTATCATCTCGGCGATAATATTTGACAAGATTCCTGGCGAGTTGGCCTCTAGGTCTCCGTGGGATATTTATATACTTCAATAACGTAATACAAGCTAGCCTAACTCAATCTAACATCTCGGCGGTAATATTTGACCACATTCCTGGCGACTTGGCCTCTTCGTCTCCGTGGGAACTTTATATACATCAATAACGTAATATAACCTAACCTAACCCAACCTTACATCTCGGCGGTAATATTTGACGACATTCCTGGCGAGTTGGCCTCTACGTTTCCGTGGGACCTTTATATACTTCAATAACGTAATATAACCTAACCTAAATCAACCTATCATCTCGGCGGTAATATTTGACAAGATTCCTGGCGAGTTGGCCTCTACGTCTCCGTGGGACCTTTATATACATCAATAACGTAATATAACCTAACCTAACCCAACCTAACATCTCGGCGGTAATATTTGACAACATTCCTGGCGAGTTGGCTTCTCCGTCCCCGTGGGACCTTTATATACATCAATAACGTAATATAACCTAACCTAACCCAACCTTACATCTCGGCGGTAATATTTGACGACATTCCTGGCGAGTTGGCCTCTACGTTTCCGTGGGATATTTATATACATCAATAACATAATATAAGCTAGCCTAACCCAACTAACATCTCCGCGGGAATATATGACAACATACCTGGCGAGTTGGCATCTACGTCTCCGTGGGCCCTTCATATACATCAATAACAAAAATATAACCTAACCTAAATCAACCTATCATCTCGGCGATAATATTTGACAAGATTCCTGGCGAGTTGGCCTCTACGTCTCCGTGGGATCTTTATATACATCAATAACGTAATATAACAGAACCTAACCCAATCTAACATCTCGGCGGTAATGTTTGACGACATTCCTGGCGAGTTGGCCTCTACGTTTCCGTGGGACCTTTATATACTTCAATAACGTAATATAACCTAACCTAACCCAATCTAACATCTCGGCGGTAATATTTGACAACATTCGTGGCGAGTTGGCCTCTACGTCTCCGTTTGACCTTCATATACATCAATAACGTGATCTAACCTAACATAACCCAACCTAACATCTCGGCGGTAATATTTGACAACATTCCTGGCGAGTTGGCTTCTCCGTCACCGTGGGACCTTTATATACATCAATAACGTAATATAACTTAACCTAACCCAACCTTACATCTCGGGGGTAATATTTGACGACATTCCTGGCGAGTTGGCCTCTACGTTTCCGTGGGATATTTATATACATCAATAACATAATATAAGCTAGCCGAACCCAACTAACATCTCCGCGGGAATATATGACAACATACCTGGCGAGTTGGCATCTACGTCTCCGTGGGTCCTTCATATACATCAATAACAAAAATATAACCTAACCTAAATCAACCTATCATCTCGGCGATAATATTTGACAAGATACCTGGCGAGTTGGCCTCTACGTTTCCGTGGGGTCTTTATATACATCAATAACGTAATATAACAGAACCTAACCCAATCTAACATCTCGGCGGTAATGTTTGACGACATTCCTGGCGAGTTGGCCTCTACGTTTCCGTGGGACCTTTATATACTTCAATAACGTAATATAACCTAACCTAACCCAACCTAACATCTCGGCGGTAATATTGGACAACATTCCTGGCGAGTTGGCTTCTCCGTCCCCGTGGGACCTTTATATACATCAATAACGTAATATAACCTAACCTAATCCAACCTAACATCTCGGCGGTAATATTTGACAACATTCCCGGCGAGTTGGCTTCTCCGTCTCCGTGGGACCTTTATATACATCAATAACGTAATATAACCTAACCTAACCCAACCTATCTTCTCGGCGGTAATATTTCACAACATTCCTGGCGAGTTGGCCTCTACGTCTCCGTGGGATCTTTATATATATCAATAACGTAATATAACATAACCTAACCCAATCTAACATCTCGGCGGTAATATTTGACATCATTCCTGGCGAGTTGGCTTCTCCGTCCCCGTGGGACCTTTATATACATCAATAACGTAATATAACCTAACCTAACCCAACCTTACATCTCGGCGATAATATTTGACAAGATTCCTGGCGAGTTGGCCTCTACGTCTCCGTGGGATCTTTATATACATCAATAACGTAATATAACAGAACCTAACCCAATCTAACATCTCGGCGGTAATGTTTGACGACATTCCTGGCGAGTTGGCCTCTACGTTTCCGTGGGACCTTTATATACATCAATAACATAATATAAGCTAGCCTAACGCAACTTAACACCTCGGCGGTAATATTTCACAACATTCCTGGCGAGTTGGCCTCTACGTCTCCGTGGGATCTTTATATATATCAATAACGTAATATAACCTAACCTAACCCAATCTAACATCTCGGCGGTAATATTTGACGACATTCCTGGCGAGTTGGCCTCTACGTTTCCGTGGGACCTTTATATACTTCAATAACGTAATATAACCTAACCTAACCCAACCTAACATCTCGGCGGTAATATTTGACGACATTCCTGGCGAGTTGGCCTCTACGTCTCCGTGGGATCTTTATATATATGAATAACGTAATATAACATAACCTAACCCAATCTAACATCTCGGCGGTAATATTTGACATCATTCCTGGCGAGTGGGCCTCTACGTCTCCGTGGGACCTTTATATACATCAATAACGTAATATAACCTAACCTAACCCAACCTAACATCTCGGCGGTAATATTTGACGACATTCCTGGCGAGTTGGCCTCTACGTTTCCGTGGGACCTTTATATACTTCAATAACGTAATATAACCTAACCTAACCCAATCTAACATCTCGGCGGTAATATTTGACAACATTCGTGGCGAGTTGGCCTCTACGTCTCCGTTTGACCTTCATATACATCAATAACGTGATCTAACCCAACATAACCCAACCTAACATCTCGGCGGTAATATTTGACAACATTCCTGGCGAGTTGGCTTCTCCGTCCCCGTGGGACCTTTATATACATCAATAACGTAATATAACCTAACCTAACCCAACCTTACATCTCGGCGGTAATATTTGACGACATTCCTGGCGAGTTGGCCTCTACGTTTCCGTGGGACCTTTATATACTTCAATAACGTAATATAACCTAACCTAACCCAACCTAACATCTCGGCGGTAATATTTGACAAGATTCCTGGCGAGTTGGCCTCTACGTCTCCGTGGGATCTTTATATACAGCAATAACGTAATATAACATAACCTAACCCAATCTAGCATCTCGGCGGTAATATTTGACCACATTCCTGGCTTGTTGGCCTCTACGTCTCCGTGAGACCTTTATATACATCTATAACGTAATATAACCTAACCTAACCCAACCTAACATCTCGGCGGTAATATTTGAAAACATTCCTGGCGAGTTGGCATCTACGTCTCCGTGGGATCTTTATATATATCAATAACGTAATATAACATAACCTAACCCAATCTAGCATCTCGGCGGTAACATTTGACATCATTCCTGGCCACTTGGCCTCTACGTCTCCGTGGGATCTTTATATACATCAATAACGTAATATAACATAACCTAACCCAATCTAGCATCTCGGCGGTAATATTTGACCACATTCCTGGCTTGTTGGCCTCTACGTCTCCGTGAGACCTTTATATACATCTATAACGTAATATAACCTAACCTAACCCAACCTAACATCTCGGCGGTAATATTTGAAAACATTCCTGGCGGGTTGGCATCTACGTCTCCGTGCGACCTTTATATACATCAATAACGGAATATAACCTAACCTAACCCAACCTAACATCTCGGAGGTAATATTTGACAACATTCCCGGCGAGTTGGCTTCTCCGTCTCCGTGGTACCTTTATATACATCAATAACGTAATATAACCTAACCTAACCCAACCTATCTTCTCGGCGGTAATATTTCACAACATTCCTGGCGAGTTGGCCTCTACGTCTCCGTGGGATCTTTATATACATCAATAACGTAATATAAGCTAGCCTAACCCAATCTAACATCTCGGCGGTAATATTTGACCACATTCCTGGCCACTTGGCCTCTACGTCTCCGTGGGAACTTTATATACATCAATAACGTAATATAACCTAACCTAACGCAACCTTACATCTCGGCGGTAATATTTGACGACATTCCTGGTGAGTTGGCCTCTACGTTTCCGTGGGACCTTTATATACTTCAATAACGTAATATAACCTAACCTAAATCAACCTATCATCTCGGCGGTAATATTTCACAACATTCCTGGCGAGGTGGCCTCTACGCCTCCGTGGGATATTTATATACATCAATAACGTAATATAAGCTAGCCTAACCCAATCTAACATCTCGGCGGTAATATTTGACCACATTCCTGGCGAGTTGGCCTCTACGTCTTCGTGGGACCTTTATATACATCAATAACGTAATATAACTTAACCTAACCCAACCTAACATCTCCGCGGTAATATTTGACAACATACCTGGCGAGTTGGCCTCTACGTCTCGGTGGGCCCTTCATATACATCAATAACAAAAATATAACCTAACCTAAATCAACCTATCATCTCGGCGATAATATTTGACAAGATTCCTGGCGAGTTGGCCTCTACGTCTCCGTGGGATCTTTATATACTTCAATAACGTAATATAAGCTAGCCTAACTCAATCTAACATCTCGGCGGTAATATTTGACCACATTCCTGGCGACTTGGCCTCTACGTCTCCGTGGGACCTTTATATACTTCAATAACGTAATATAACCTAACCTAACCCAACCTTACATCTCGGCGGTAATATTTGACGACATTCCTGGCGAGTTGGCCTCTACGTTTCCGTGGGACCTTTATATACTTCAATAACGTAATATAACCTAACCTAACCCAATCTAACATCTCGGCGGTAATATTTGACAACATTCGTGGCGAGTTGGCCTCTGCGTCTCCGTGGGACCTTTATATACATCAATAACGTAATATAACCTAACCTAACCCAACCTAACATCTCGGCGGTAACATTTGACAACATTCCTGCCGAGTTGGCTTCTCCGTCCCCGTGGGACCTCTATATACATCAATAACGTAATATAACCTAACCTAACCCAACCTTACATCTCGGCGGTAATATTTGACGACATTCCTGGCGAGTTGGCCTCTACGTTTCCGTGGGATATTTATATACATCAATAACATAATATAAGCTAGCCTAACCCAACTAACATCTCCGCGGGAATATATGACAACATACCTGGCGAGTTGGCATCTACGTCTCCGTGGGCCCTTCATATACATCAATAACAAAAATATAACCTAACCTAAATCAACCTATCATCTCGGCGATAATATTTGACAAGATTCCTGGCGAGTTGGCCTCTACGTCTCCGTGGGATCTTTATATACATCAATAACGTAATATAACAGAACCTAACCCAATCTAACATCTCGGCGGTAATGTTTGACGACATTCCTGGCGAGTTGGCCTCTACGTTTCCGTGGGACCTTTATATACTTCAATAACGTAATATAACCTAACCTAACCCAATCTAACATCTCGGCGGTAATATTTGACAACATTCGTGGCGAGTTGGCCTCTACGTCTCCGTTTGACCTTCATATACATCAATAACGTGATCTAACCTAACATAACCCAACCTAACATCTCGGCGGTAATATTTGACAACATTCCTGGCGAGTTGGCTTCTCCGTCACCGTGGGACCTTTATATACATCAATAACGTAATATAACTTAACCTAACCCAACCTTACATCTCGGGGGTAATATTTGACGACATTCCTGGCGAGTTGGCCTCTACGTTTCCGTGGGATATTTATATACATCAATAACATAATATAAGCTAGCCGAACCCAACTAACATCTCCGCGGGAATATATGACAACATACCTGGCGAGTTGGCATCTACGTCTCCGTGGGCCCTTCATATACATCAATAACAAAAATATAACCTAACCTAAATCAACCTATCATCTCGGCGATAATATTTGACAAGATTCCTGGCGAGTTGGCCTCTACGTCTCCGTGGGATCTTTATATACATCAATAACGTAATATAACAGAACCTAACCCAATCTAACATCTCGGCGGTAATGTTTGACGACATTCCTGGCGAGTTGGCCTCTACGTTTCCGTGGGACCTTTATATACTTCAATAACGTAATATAACCTAACCTAACCCAACCTAACATCTCGGCGGTAATATTTGACAAGATTCCTGGCGAGTTGGCCTCTACGTCTCCGTGGGATCTTTATATACATCAATAACGTAATATAACATAACCTAACCCAATCTAGCATCTCGGCGGTAATATTTGACAAGATTCCTGGCGAGTTGGCCTCTAGGTCTCTGTGGGATCTTTATATACATCAATAAAGTAATATAACATAACCTAACCCAATCTAGCATCTCGGCGGTAATATCTGACCACATTCCTGGCTTGTTGGCCTCTACGTCTCCGTGAGACCTTTATATACATCAATAACGGAATATAACCTAACCTAACCCAACATAACATCTCGGCGGTAATATTTGACAACATTCCTGTCGATTTGGCTTCTCCGTCCCCGTGGGACCTTTATGTACATCAATAACGTAATATAACCTAACCTAATCCAACCTAACATCTCGGCGGTAATATTTGACAACATTCCCAGCGATTTGGCTTCTTCGTCTCCGTGGTACCTTTATATACATCAATAACGTAATATAACATAACCTAACCCAATCTATCATCTCGGCGGTAATATTTGACATCATTCCTGGCGAGTGGGCCTCTACGTCTCCGTGGGACCTTTATATACATCAATAACGTAATATAACCTAACCTAACGCAACCTTACATCTCGGCGGTAATATTTGACGACATTCCTGGCGAGTTGGCCTCTACGTTTCCGTGGGACCTTTATATACTTCAATAACGTAATATAACCTAACCTAAATCAACCTATCATCTCGGCGATAATATTTGACAAGATTCCTGGCGAGTTGGCCTCTAGGTCTCCGTGGGATATTTATATACTTCAATAACGTAATACAAGCTAGCCTAACTCAATCTAACATCTCGGCGGTAATATTTGACCACATTCCTGGCGACTTGGCCTCTTCGTCTCCGTGGGAACTTTATATACATCAATAACGTAATATAACCTAACCTAACCCAACCTTACATCTCGGCGGTAATATTTGACGACATTCCTGGCGAGTTGGCCTCTACGTTTCCGTGGGACCTTTATATACTTCAATAACGTAATATAACCTAACCTAAATCAACCTATCATCTCGGCGGTAATATTTGACAAGATTCCTGGCGAGTTGGCCTCTACGTCTCCGTGGGACCTTTATATACATCAATAACGTAATATAACCTAACCTAACCCAACCTAACATCTCGGCGGTAATATTTGACAACATTCCTGGCGAGTTGGCTTCTCCGTCCCCGTGGGACCTTTATATACATCAATAACGTAATATAACCTAACCTAACCCAACCTTACATCTCGGCGGTAATATTTGACGACATTCCTGGCGAGTTGGCCTCTACGTTTCCGTGGGATATTTATATACATCAATAACATAATATAAGCTAGCCTAACCCAACTAACATCTCCGCGGGAATATATGACAACATACCTGGCGAGTTGGCATCTACGTCTCCGTGGGCCCTTCATATACATCAATAACAAAAATATAACCTAACCTAAATCAACCTATCATCTCGGCGATAATATTTGACAAGATTCCTGGCGAGTTGGCCTCTACGTCTCCGTGGGATCTTTATATACATCAATAACGTAATATAACAGAACCTAACCCAATCTAACATCTCGGCGGTAATGTTTGACGACATTCCTGGCGAGTTGGCCTCTACGTTTCCGTGGGACCTTTATATACTTCAATAACGTAATATAACCTAACCTAACCCAATCTAACATCTCGGCGGTAATATTTGACAACATTCGTGGCGAGTTGGCCTCTACGTCTCCGTTTGACCTTCATATACATCAATAACGTGATCTAACCTAACATAACCCAACCTAACATCTCGGCGGTAATATTTGACAACATTCCTGGCGAGGTGGCTTCTCCGTCACCGTGGGACCTTTATATACATCAATAACGTAATATAACTTAACCTAACCCAACCTTACATCTCGGGGGTAATATTTGACGACATTCCTGGCGAGTTGGCCTCTACGTTTCCGTGGGATATTTATATACATCAATAACATAATATAAGCTAGCCGAACCCAACTAACATCTCCGCGGGAATATATGACAACATACCTGGCGAGTTGGCATCTACGTCTCCGTGGGCCCTTCATATACATCAATAACAAAAATATAACCTAACCTAAATCAACCTATCATCTCGGCGATAATATTTGACAAGATTCCTGGCGAGTTGGCCTCTACGTCTCCGTGGGATCTTTATATACATCAATAACGTAATATAACAGAACCTAACCCAATCTAACATCTCGGCTGTAATGTTTGACGACATTCCTGGCGAGTTGGCCTCTACGTTTCCGTGGGACCTTTATATACTTCAATAACGTAATATAACCTAACCTAACCCAACCTAACATCTCGGCGGTAATATTTGACAAGATTCCTGGCGAGTTGGCCTCTACGTCTCCGTGGGATCTTTATATACATCAATAACGTAATATAACATAACCTAACCCAATCTAGCATCTCGGCGGTAATATTTGACAAGATTCCTGGCGAGTTGGCCTCTAGGTCTCTGTGGGATCTTTATATACATCAATAAAGTAATATAACATAACCTAACCCAATCTAGCATCTCGGCGGTAATATCTGACCACATTCCTGGCTTGTTGGCCTCTACGTCTCCGTGAGACCTTTATATACATCAATAACGGAATATAACCTAACCTAACCCAACATAACATCTCGGCGGTAATATTTGACAACATTCCTGTCGATTTGGCTTCTCCGTCCCCGTGGGACCTTTATGTACATCAATAACGTAATATAACCTAACCTAATCCAACCTAACATCTCGGCGGTAATATTTGACAACATTCCCAGCGATTTGGCTTCTTCGTCTCCGTGGTACCTTTATATACATCAATAACGTAATATAACCTAACCTAACCCAACCTATCTTCTCGGCGGTAATATTTCACAACATTCCTGGCGAGTTGGCCTCTACGTCTCCGTGGGATCTTTATATATATCAATAACGTAATATAACATAACCTAACTCAATCTAGCATCTCGGCGGTAACATTTGACATCATTCCTGGCGACTTGACCTCTACGTCTCCGTGGGAACTTTATATACATCAATAACGTAATATAACCTAACCTAACCCAACCTTACATCTCGGCGGTAATATTTGACGACATTCCTGGCGAGTTGGCCTCTACGTCTCCGTGGGATCTTTATATATATCAATAACGTAATATAACATAACCTAACCCAATCTAACATCTCGGCGGTAATATTTGACATCATTCCTGGCGAGTGGGCCTCTACGTCTCCGTGGGACCTTTATATACATCAATAACGTAATATAACCTAACCTAACGCAACCTTACATCTCGGCGGTAATATTTGACGACATTCCTGGCGAGTTGGCCTCTACGTTTCCGTGGGACCTTTATATACTTCAATAACGTAATATAACCTAACCTAAATCAACCTATCATCTCGGCGATAATATTTGACAAGATTCCTGGCGAGTTGGCCTCTAGGTCTCCGTGGGATATTTATATACTTCAATAACGTAATACAAGCTAGCCTAACTCAATCTAACATCTCGGCGGTAATATTTGACCACATTCCTGGCGACTTGGCCTCTTCGTCTCCGTGGGAACTTTATATACATCAATAACGTAATATAACCTAACCTAACCCAACCTTACATCTCGGCGGTAATATTTGACGACATTCCTGGCGAGTTGGCCTCTACGTTTCCGTGGGACCTTTATATACTTCAATAACGTAATATAACCTAACCTAAATCAACCTATCATCTCGGCGGTAATATTTGACAAGATTCCTGGCGAGTTGGCCTCTACGTCTCCGTGGGACCTTTATATACATCAATAACGTAATATAACCTAACCTAACCCAACCTAACATCTCGGCGGTAATATTTGACAACATTCCTGGCGAGTTGGCTTCTCCGTCCCCGTGGGACCTTTATATACATCAATAACGTAATATAACCTAACCTAACCCAACCTAACTTCTCGGCGGTAATATTTGAAAACATACCTGGCGAGGTGGCCTCTACGTCTCCGTGGGATATTTATATACATCAATAACGTAATATAAGCTAGCCTAACCCAATCTAACATCTCGGCGGTAATATTTGACCACATTCCTGGCGAGTTGGCCTCTACGTCTTCGTGGGACCTTTATATACATCAATAACGTAATATAACTTAACCTAACCCAACCTAACATCTCCGCGGTAATATTTGACAACATACCTGGCGAGTTGGCCTCTACGTCTCGGTGGGCCCTTCATATACATCAATAACAAAAATATAACCTAACCTAAATCAACCTATCATCTCGGCGATAATATTTGACAAGATTCCTGGCGAGTTGGCCTCTACGTCTCCGTGGGATCTTTATATACATCAATAACGTAATATAACATAACCGAACCCAATCTAACATCTCGGCGGTAATATTTGACGACATTCCTGGCGAGTTGGCCTCTACGTTTCCGTGGGACCTTTATATACTTCAATAACGTAATATAACCTAACCTAACCCAACCTAACATCTCGGCGGTAATATTTGACGACATTCCTGGCGAGTTGGCCTCTACGTTTCCGTGGGACCTTTGTATACTTCAATAACGTAATATAACCTAACCTAACCCAATCTAACATCTCGGCGGTAATATTTGACAACATTCGTGGCGAGTTGGCCTCTACGTCTCCGTTTGACCTTCATATACATCAATAACGTGATCTAACCCAACATAACCCAACCTAACATCTCGGCGGTAATATTTGACAACATTCCTGGCGAGTTGGCTTCTCCGTCCCCGTGGGACCTTTATATACATCAATAACGTAATATAACCTAACCTAACCCAACCTTACATCTCGGCGGTAATATTTGACGACATTCCTGGCGAGTTGGCCTCTACGTTTCCGTGGGACCTTTATATACTTCAATAACGTAATATAACCTAACCTAACCCAACCTAACATCTCGGCGGTAATATTTGACAAGATTCATGGCGAGTTGGCCTCTACGTCTCCGTGGGATCTTTATATACATCAATAACGTAATATAACATAACCTAACCCAATCTAGCATCTCGGCGGTAATATTTGACCACATTCCTGTCTTGTTGGCCTCTACGTCTCCGTGAGACCTTTATATACATCTATAACGTAATATAACCTAACCTAACCCAACCTAACATCTCGGCGGTAATATTTGAAAACATTCCTGGCGAGTTGGCATCTACGTCTCCGTGGGACCTTTATATACATCAATAACGGAATATAACCTAACCTAACCCAACCTAACATCTCGGCGGTAATATTTGACAACATTCCCGGCGAGTTGGCTTCTCCGTCTCCGTGGTACCTTTATATACATCAATAACGTAATATAACCTAACCTAACCCAACCTAACTTCTCGGCGGTAATATTTGAAAACATACCTGGCGAGGTGGCCTCTACGTCTCCGTGGGATATTTATATACATCAATAACGTAATATAAGCTAGCCTAACCCAATCTAACATCTCGGCGGTAATATTTGACCACATTCCTGGCGAGTTGGCCTCTACGTCTTCGTGGGACCTTTATATACTTCAATAACGTAATATAACCTAACCTAAATCAACCTATCATCTCGGCGATAATATTTGACAAGATTCCTGGCGAGTTGGCCTCTAGGTCTCCGTGGGATATTTATATACTTCAATAACGTAATATAAGCTAGCCTAACTCAATCTAACATCTCGGCGGTAATATTTGACCACATTCCTGGCGACTTGGCCTCTACGTCTCCGTGGGAACTTTATATACATCAATAACGTAATATAACCTAACCTAACCCAACCTTACATCTCGGCGGTAATATTTGACGACATTCCTGGCTTGTTGGCCTCTACGTCTCCGTGAGACCTTTATATACATCTATAACGTGATATAACCTAACGTAACCCAACCTAACATCTCGGCGGTAATATTTGAAAACATTCCTGGCGAGTTGGCGTCTACGTCTCCGTGGGACCTTTATATACATCAATAACGGAATATAACCTAACCTAACCCAACCTAACATCTCGGCGGTAATATTTGACAACATTCCTGTCGAGTTGGCTTCTCCGTCCCCGTGGGACCTTTATATACATCAATAACGTAATATAACCTAACCTAATCCAAGCTAACATCTCGGCGGTAATATTTGACAACATTCCCGGCCAGTTGGCTTCTCCGTCTCCGTGGGACCTTTATATACATCAATAACGTAATATAACCTAACCTAACCCAACCTAACATCTCGGCGGTAATATTTGACAACATTCCCGGCCAGTTGGCTTCTCCGTCTCCGTGGGACCCTTATATACATCAATAACGTAATATAACCTAACCTAACCCAACCTATCTTCTCGGCGGTAATATTTGACAACATTCCTGGCGAGTTGGCCTCTACGTCTCCGTGGGATCTTTACATATATCAATAACGTAATATAACATAACCTAACCCAATCTAACATTTCGGCGGTAATATTTGACATCATTCCTGGCGAGTTGGCCTCTACGTCTCCGTGGGACCTTTATATACATCTATAACGTAATATAACCTGACCTAACCCAACCTAACTTCTCGGCGGTAATATTTGAAAACATACCTGGCGAGGTGGCCTCTACGTCTCCGTGGGATATTTATATACATCAATAACGTAATATAAGCTAGCCTAACCCAATCTAACATCTCGGCGGTAATATTTGACGACAATCCTGGCGAGTTGGCCTCTACGTTTCCGTGGGACCTTTATATACTTCAATAACGTAATATAACCTAACCTAACCCAACCTAACATCTCGGCGGTAATATTTGACGACATTCCTGGCGAGTTGGCCTCTACGTTTCCGTGGGACCTTTATATACTTCAATAACGTAATATAACCTAACCTAACCCAATCTAACATCTCGGCGGTAATATTTGACAACATTCCTGGCGAGTTGGCCTCTAGGTCTCCGTTTGACCTTCATATACATCAATAACGTAATCTAACCTAACATAACCCTACCTAACATCTCGGCGGTAATATTTGACAACATTCCTGGCGAGTTGGCTTCTCCGTCCCCGTGGGACCTTTATATACATCAATAACGTAATATAACCTAAAATAACCCAACCTAACTTCTCGGCGGTAATATTTGAAAACATACCTGCCGAGGTGGCCTCTACGTCTCCGTGGGATATTTATATACATCAATAACGTAATATAAGCTAGCCTAACCCAATCTAACATCTCGGCGGTAATATTTGACCACATTCCTGGCGAGTTGGCCTCTACGTCTTCGTGGGACCTTTATAGACATCAATAACGTAATATAACTTAACCTAACCCAACCTAACATCTCCGCGGTAATATTGGACAACATACCTGGCGAGTTGGCCTCTACGTCTCGGTGGGCCCTTCATATACATCAATAACAAAAATATAACCTAACCTAAATCAACCTATCATCTCGGCGATAATATTTGACAAGATTCCTGGCGAGTTGGCCTCTACGTCTCCGTGGGATCTTTATATACATCAATAACGTAATATAACCTAACCTAACCCAATCTAACATCTCGGCGGTAATATTTGACGACATTCCTCGCGAGTTGGCCTCTACGTTTCCGTGGGACCTTTATATACTTCAATAACGTAATATAAGCTAGCCTAACCCAATCTAACATCTCGGCGGTAATATTTGACCACATTCCTGGCGAGTTGGCCTCTACGTCTCCGTGGGATCTTTATATACATCAATAACGTAATATAACATAACCTAACCCAATCTAACATCTCGGCGGTAATATTTGACGACATTCCTGGCGAGTTGGCCTCTACGTCCCCGTGGGACCTTTATATACATCAATAACGTAATATAACCTAACCTAAATCAACCTATCATCTCGGCGATAATATTTGACAAGATTCCTGGCGAGTTGGCCTCTACGTCTCCGTGGGATCTTTATATACTTCAATAACGTAATATAACCTAACCTAAATCAACCTATCATCTCGGCGATAATATTTGACAAGATTCCTGGCGAGTTGGCCTCTAGGTCTCCGTGGGATCTTTATATACATCAATAAAGTAATATAACATAACCTAACCCAATCTAGCATCTCGGCGGTAATATCTGACCACATTCCTGGCTTGTTGGCCTCTACGTCTCCGTGAGACCTTTATATACATCAAGAACGGAATATAACCTAACCTAACCCAACCTAACATCTCGGCGGTAATATTTGACAACATTCCTGTCGAGTTGGTTTCTCCGTCCCCGTGGGACCTTTATATACATCAATAACGTAATATAACCTAACCTAACCCAACCTAACTTCTCGGCGGTAATATTTGAAAACATACCTGGCGAGGTGGCCTCTACGTCTCCGTGGGATATTTATATACATCAATAACGTAATATAAGCTAGCCTAACCAAATCTAACATGTCGGCGGTAATATTTGACGACATTCCTGGCGAGTTGGCCTCTACGTTTCCGTGGGACCTTTATATACTTCAATAACGTAATATAACCTAACCTAAATCAACCTATCATCTCGGCGGTAATATTTGACAAGATTCCTGGCGAGTTGGCCTCTACGTCTCCGTGGGACCTTTATATACATCAATAACGTAATATAACCTAACCTAACCCAACCTAACATCTCGGCGGTAATATTTGACAACATTCCTGGCGAGTTGGCTTCTCCGTCCCCGTGGGACCTTTATATATATCAATAACGTAATATAACCTAACCTAACCCAACCTAACTTCTCGGCGGTAATATTTGAAAACATACCTGGCGAGGTGGCCTCTACGTCTCCGTGGGATATTTATATACATCAATAACGTAATATAAGCTAGCCTAACCCAATCTAACATCTCGGCGGTAATATTTGACCACATTCCTGGCGAGTTGGCCTCTACGTCTTCGTGGGACCTTTATATACATCAATAACGTAATATAACTTAACCTAACCCAACCTAACATCTCCGCGGTAATATTTGACAACATACCTGGCGAGTTGGCCTCTACGTCTCGGTGGGCCCTTCATATACATCAATAACAAAAATATAACCTAACCTAAATCAACCTATCATCTCGGCGATAATATTTGACAAGATTCCTGGCGAGTTGGCCTCTACGTCTCCGTGGGATCTTTATATACATCAATAACGTAATATAACCTAACCTAACCCAATCTAACATCTCGGTGGTAATATTTGACGACATTCCTGGCGAGTTGGCTTCAACGTTTCCGTGGGACCTTTATATACTTCAATAACGTAATATAACCTAACCTAACCCAACCTAACATCTCGGCGGTAATATATGACAAGATTCCTGGTGAGTTGGCCTCTAGGTCTCCGTGGGATCTTTATATACATCAATAACGTAATATAACATAACCTAACCCAATCTAGCATCTCGGCGGTAATATTTGAAAACATTCCTGGCGAGTTGGCATCTACGTCTACGTGGGACCTTCATATACATCAATAACGTAATATAACCTAACCTAACCCAACCTAACATCTCGGCGGTAATATTTCACAACATTCCTGGCGAGTTGGCCTCGACGTCTCCGTGGCATATTTATATATATCAATAACGTAATATAACATAACCTAACCCAATCTAACATCTCGGCGGTAATATTTGACATCATTCCTGGCGAGTTGGCCTCTACGTCTCCGTGGGACCTTTATATACATCAATAACGGAATATAACCTAACCTAACCCAACCTAACATCTCGGCGGTAATATTTGACAACATTCCTGTCGAGTTGGCTTCTCCGTCCCCGTGGGACCTTTATATACATCAATAACGTAATATAACCTAACCTAAACCAACCTAACATCTCGGCGGTAATATTTGACAACATTCCCGGCGAGTTGGCTTCTCCGTCTCCGTGGGACCTTTATATACATCAATAACGTAATATAACCTAACCTAACCCAACCTATCTTCTCGGCGGTAATATTTCACAACATTCCTGGCGAGTTGGCCTCTACGTCTCCGTGGGATCTTTATATATATCAATAACGTAATATAACATAACCTAACCCAATCTAAAATCTCGGCGGTAATATTTGACATCATTCCTGGCGAGTTGGCCTCTACGTCTCCGTGGGACCTTTATATACATCAATAACGTAATATAACCTAACCTAACCCAACCTTACATCTCGGCGGTAATATTTGACGACATTCCTGGCGAGTTGGCCTCTACGTTTCCGTGGGACATTTATATACTTCAATAACGTAATATAACCTAACCTAAATCAACCTATCATCTCGGCGATAATATTTGACAAGATTCCTGGCGAGTTGGCCTCTAGGTCTCCGTGGGATCTTTATATACATCAATAAAGTAATATAACATAACCTAACCCAATCTAGCATCTCGGCGGTAATATCTGACCACATTCCTGGCTTGTTGGCCTCTACGTCTCCGTGAGACCTTTATATACATCAAGAACGGAATATAACCTAACCTAACCCAACCTAACATCTCGGCGGTAATATTTGACAACATTCCTGTCGAGTTGGTTTCTCCGTCCCCGTGGGACCTTTATATACATCAATAACGTAATATAACCTAACCTAACCCAACCTAACTTCTCGGCGGTAATATTTGAAAACATACCTGGCGAGGTGGCCTCTACGTCTCCGTGGGATATTTATATACATCAATAACGTAATATAAGCTAGCCTAACCAAATCTAACATGTCGGCGGTAATATTTGACGATATTCCTGGCGAGTTGGCCTCTACGTTTCCGTGGGACCTTTATATACTTCAATAACGTAATATAACCTAACCTAAATCAACCTATCATCTCGGCGGTAATATTTGACAAGATTCCTGGCGAGTTGGCCTCTACGTCTCCGTGGGACCTTTATATACATCAATAACGTAATATAACCTAACCTAACCCAACCTAACATCTCGGCGGTAATATTTGACAACATTCCTGGCGAGTTGGCTTCTCCGTCCCCGTGGGACCTTTATATATATCAATAACGTAATATAACCTAACCTAACCCAACCTAACTTCTCGGCGGTAATATTTGAAAACATACCTGGCGAGGTGGCCTCTACGTCTCCGTGGGATATTTATATACATCAATAACGTAATATAAGCTAGCCTAACCCAATCTAACATCTCGGCGGTAATATTTGACCACATTCCTGGCGAGTTGGCCTCTACGTCTTCGTGGGACCTTTATATACATCAATAACGTAATATAACTTAACCTAACCCAACCTAACATCTCCGCGGTAATATTTGACAACATACCTGGCGAGTTGGCCTCTACGTCTCGGTGGGCCCTTCATATACATCAATAACAAAAATATAACCTAACCTAAATCAACCTATCATCTCGGCGATAATATTTGACAAGATTCCTGGCGAGTTGGCCTCTACGTCTCCGTGGGATCTTTATATACATCAATAACGTAATATAACATAACCTAACCCAATCTAACATCTCGGCGGAAATATTTGACGACATTCCTGGCGAGTTGGCCTCTACGTTTCCGTGGGACCTTTATATACTTCAATAACGTAATATAACCTAACCTAACCCAACCTAACATCTCGGCGGTAATATTTGACGACATTCCTGGCGAGTTGGCCTCTACGTTTCCGTGGGACCTTTATATACTTCAATAACGTAATATAACCTAACCTAACCCAATCTAACATCTCGGCGGTAATATTTGACCACATTCCTGGCGAGTTGGCCTCTACGTCTTCGTGGGACCTTTATATACATCAATAACGTAATATAACTTAACCTAACCCAATCTAGCATCTCGGCGGTAATATTTGACCACATTCCTGGCTTGTTGGCCTCTACGTCTCCGTGAGACCTTTATATACATCTATAACGTAATATAACCTAACCTAACCCAACCTTCAATCTCGGCGGTAATATTTGAAAACATTCCTGGCGAGTTGGCATCTACGTCTACGTGGGACCTTCATATACATCAATAACGTAATATAACCTAACCTAACCCAACCTAACATCTCGGCGGTAATATTTCACAACATTCCTGGCGAGTTGGCCTCTACGTCTCCGTGGCATCTTTATATATATCAATAACGTGATATAACATAACCTAACCCAATCTAACATCTCGGCGGTAATATTTGACATCATTCCTGGCGAGTTGGCCTCTACGTCTCCGTGGGACCTTTATATACATCAATAACGTAATATAACCTAACCTAACCCAACCTTACATCTCGGCGGTAATATTTGACGACATTCCTGGCGAGTTGGTTTCTCCGGCCCCGTGGGACCTTTATATACATCAATAACGTAATATAGCCTAACCTAATCCAACCTAACATCTCGGCGGTAATATTTGACAACATTCCCGGCGAGTTGGCTTCTCCGTCTCCGTGGGACCTTTATATACATCAATAACGTAATATAACCTAACCTAACCCAACCTATCTTCTCGGAGGTAATATTTCACAACATTCCTGACGAGTTGGCCTCTACGTTTCCGTGGGACCTTTATATACATCATTAACGTAATATAACCTAACCTAACCCAACCTTACATCTCGGCGGTAATATTTGACGACATTCCTGGCGAGTTGGCCTCTACGTTTCCGTGGGACCTTTATATACTTCAATAACGTAATATAACCTAACCTAAATCAACCTATCATCTCGGCGATAATATTTGACAAGATTCCTGGCGAGTTGGCCTCTAGGTCTCCGTGGGATCTTTATATACATCAATAAAGTAATATAACATAACCTAACCCAATCTAGCATCTCGGCGGTAATATCTGACCACATTCCTGGCTTGTTGGCCTCTACGTCTCCGTGAGACCTTTATATACACCTATAACGTAATATAACCTAACCTAACTCAACCTACAATCTCGGCGGTAATATTTGAAAACATTCCTGGCGAGTTGGCATCTACGTCTCCGTTGGACCTTTATATACATCAATAACGTAATATAACCTAACCTAACCCAACTTAACATCTCGGCGGTAATATTTCACAACATTCCTGGCGAGTTGGCCTCTACGTCTCCGTGGGATCTTTATATATATCAATAACGTAATATAACATAACCTAACCCAATCTAACATCTCGGCGGTAATATTTGACATCATTCCTGGCGAGTTGGCCTCTACGTCTCCGTGGGACCTTTATATACATCAATAACGTAATATAACCTAACCTAACCCAACCTTACATCTCGGCGGTAATATTTGACGACATTCCTGGCGAGTTGGCCTCTACGTTTCCGTGGGACATTTATATACTTCAATAACGTAATATAACCTAACCTAAATCAACCTATCATCTCGGCGATAATATTTGACAAGATTCCTGGCGAGTTGGCCTCTAGGTCTCCGTGGGATCTTTATATACATCAATAAAGTAATATAACATAACCTAACCCAATCTAGCATCTCGGCGGTAATATCTGACCACATTCCTGGCTTGTTGGCCTCTACGTCTCCGTGAGACCTTTATATACATCAAGAACGGAATATAACCTAACCTAACCCAACCTAACATCTCGGCGGTAATATTTGACAACATTCCTGGCGAGTTGGCTTCTCCGTCCCCGTGGGACCTTTATATATATCAATAACGTAATATAACCTAACCTAACCCAACCTAACTTCTCGGCGGTAATATTTGAAAACATACCTGGCGAGGTGGCCTCTACGTCTCCGTGGGATATTTATATACATCAATAACGTAATATAAGCTAGCCTAACCCAATCTAACATCTCGGCGGTAATATTTGACCACATTCCTGGCGAGTTGGCCTCTACGTCTTCGTGGGACCTTTATATACATCAATAACGTAATATAACTTAACCTAACCCAACCTAACATCTCCGCGGTAATATTTGACAACATACCTGGCGAGTTGGCCTCTACGTCTCGGTGGGCCCTTCATATACATCAATAACAAAAATATAACCTAACCTAAATCAACCTATCATCTCGGCGATAATATTTGACAAGATTCCTGGCGAGTTGGCCTCTACGTCTCCGTGGGATCTTTATATACATCAATAACGTAATATAACATAACCTAACCCAATCTAACATCTCGGCGGAAATATTGGACGACATTCCTGGCGAGTTGGCCTCTACGTTTCCGTGGGACCTTTATATACTTCAATAACGTAATATAACCTAACCTAACCCAACCTAACATCTCGGCGGTAATATTTGACGACATTCCTGGCGAGTTGGCCTCTACGTTTCCGTGGGACCTTTATATACTTCAATAACGTAATATAACCTAACCTAACGCAATCTAACATCTCGGCGGTAATATTTGACCACATTCCTGGCGAGTTGGCCTCTACGTCTTCGTGGGACCTTTATATACATCAATAACGTAATATAACTTAACCTAACCCAATCTAGCATCTCGGCGGTAATATTTGAACACATTCCTGGCTTGTTGGCCTCTACGTCTCCGTGAGACCTTTATATACATCTATAACGTAATATAACCTAACCTAACCCAACCTTCAATCTCGGCGGTAATATTTGAAAACATTCCTGGCGAGTTGGCATCTACGTCTACGTGGGACCTTCATATACATCAATAACGTAATATAACCTAACCTAACCCAACCTAACATCTCGGCGGTAATATTTCACAACATTCCTGGCGAGTTGGCCTCTACGTCTCCGTGGCATCTTTATATATATCAATAACGTGATATAACATAACCTAACCCAATCTAACATCTCGGCGGTAATATTTGACATCATTCCTGGCGAGTTGGCCTCTACGTCTCCGTGGGACCTTTATATACATCAATAACGTAATATAACCTAACCTAACCCAACCTTACATCTCGGCGGTAATATTTGACGACATTCCTGGCGAGTTGGTTTCTCCGGCCCCGTGGGACCTTTATATACATCAATAACGTAATATAGCCTAACCTAATCCAACCTAACATCTCGGCGGTAATATTTGACAACATTCCCGGCGAGTTGGCTTCTCCGTCTCCGTGGGACCTTTATATACATCAATAACGTAATATAACCTAACCTAACCCAACCTATCTTCTCGGAGGTAATATTTCACAACATTCCTGACGAGTTGGCCTCTACGTTTCCGTGGGACCTTTATATACATCATTAACGTAATATAACCTAACCTAACCCAACCTTACATCTCGGCGGTAATATTTGACGACATTCCTGGCGAGTTGGCCTCTACGTTTCCGTGGGACCTTTATATACTTCAATAACGTAATATAACCTAACCTAAATCAACCTATCATCTCGGCGATAATATTTGACAAGATTCCTGGCGAGTTGGCCTCTAGGTCTCCGTGGGATCTTTATATACATCAATAAAGTAATATAACATAACCTAACCCAATCTAGCATCTCGGCCGTAATATCTGACCACATTCCTGGCTTGTTGGCCTCTACGTCTCCGTGAGACCTTTATATACACCTATAACGTAATATAACCTAACCTAACTCAACCTACAATCTCGGCGGTAATATTTGAAAACATTCCTGGCGAGTTGGCATCTACGTCTCCGTTGGACCTTTATATACATCAATAACGTAATATAACCTAACCTAACCCAACTTAACATCTCGGCGGTAATATTTCACAACATTCCTGGCGAGTTGGCCTCTACGTCTCCGTGGGATCTTTATATATATCAATAACGTAATATAACATAACCTAACCCAATCTAACATCTCGGCGGTAATATTTGACATCATTCCTGGCGAGTTGGCCTCTACGTCTCCGTGGGACCTTTATATACATCAATAACGTAATATAACCTAACCTAACCCAACCTTACATCTCGGCGGTAATATTTGACGACATTCCTGGCGAGTTGGCCTCTACGTTTCCGTGGGACATTTATATACTTCAATAACGTAATATAACCTAACCTAAATCAACCTATCATCTCGGCGATAATATTTGACAAGATTCCTGGCGAGTTGGCCTCTAGGTCTCCGTGGGATCTTTATATACATCAATAAAGTAATATAACATAACCTAACCCAATCTAGCATCTCGGCGGTAATATCTGACCACATTCCTGGCTTGTTGGCCTCTACGTCTCCGTGAGACCTTTATATACATCAAGAACGGAATATAACCTAACCTAACCCAACCTAACATCTCGGCGGTAATATTTGACAACATTCCTGTCGAGTTGGTTTCTCCGTCCCCGTGGGACCTTTATATACATCAATAACGTAATATAACCTAACCTAACCCAACCTAACTTCTCGGCGGTAATATTTGAAAACATACCTGGCGAGGTGGCCTCTACGTCTCCGTGGGATATTTATATACATCAATAACGTAATATAAGCTAGCCTAACCCAATCTAACATCTCGGCGGTAATATTTGACGACATTCCTGGCGAGTTGGCCTCTACGTTTCCGTGGGACCTTTATATACTTCAATAACGTAATATAACCTAACCTAACCCAATCTAACATCTCGGCGGTAATATTTGACCACATTCCTGGCGAGTTGGCCTCTACGTCTTCGTGGGACCTTTATATACATCAATAACGTAATATAACTTAACCTAACCCAATCTAGCATCTCGGCGGTAATATTTGACCACATTCCTGGCTTGTTGGCCTCTACGTCTCCGTGAGACCTTTATATACATCTATAACGTAATATAACCTAACCTAACCCAACCTTCAATCTCGGCGGTAATATTTGAAAACATTCCTGGCGAGTTGGCATCTACGTCTACGTGGGACCTTCATATACATCAATAACGTAATATAACCTAACCTAACCCAACCTAACATCTCGGCGGTAATATTTCACAACATTCCTGGCGAGTTGGCCTCTACGTCTCCGTGGCATCTTTATATATATCAATAACGTGATATAACATAACCTAACCCAATCTAACATCTCGGCGGTAATATTTGACATCATTCCTGGCGAGTTGGCCTCTACGTCTCCGTGGGACCTTTATATACATCAATAACGTAATATAACCTAACCTAACCCAACCTTACATCTCGGCGGTAATATTTGACGACATTCCTGGCGAGTTGGCCTCTACGTTTCCGTGGGACCTTTATATACTTCAATAACGTAATATAACCTAACCTAAATCAACCTATCATCTCGGCGATAATATTTGACAAGATTCCTGGCGAGTTGGCCGCTAGGTCTCCGTGGGATCTTTATATACATCAATAAAGTAATATAACATAACCTAACCCAATCTAGCATCTCGGCGGTAATATCTGACCACATTCCTGGCTTGTTGGCCTCTACGTCTCGGTGAGACCTTTATATACATCAAGAACGGAATATAACCTAACCTAACCCAACCTAACATCTCGGCGGTAATATTTGACAACATTCCTGTCGAGTTGGTTTCTCCGGCCCCGTGGGACCTTTATATACATCAATAACGTAATATAGCCTAACCTAATCCAACCTAACATCTCGGCGGTAATATTTGACAACATTCCCGGCGAGTTGGCTTCTCCGTCTCCGTGGGACCTTTATATACATCAATAACGTAATATAACCTAACCTAACCCAACCTATCTTCTCGGAGGTAATATTTCACAACATTCCTGACGAGTTGGCCTCTACGTCTCCGTGGGATCTTTATATATATCAATAACGTAATATAACATAACCTAACCCAATCTAACATCTCGGCGGTAATATTTGACATCATTCCTGGCGAGTTGGCCTCTACGTTTCCGTGGGACCTTTATATACATCATTAACGTAATATAACCTAACCTAACCCAACCTTACATTTCGGCGGTAATATTTGACGACATTCCTGGCGAGTTGGCCTCTACGTTTCCGTGGGACCTTTATATACTTCAATAACGTAATATAACCTAACCTAAATCAACCTATCATCTCGGCGATAATATTTGACAAGATTCCTGGCGAGTTGGCCTCTAGGTCTCCGTGGGATCTTTATATACATCAATAAAGTAATATAACATAACCTAACCCAATCTAGCATCTCGGCGGTAATATCTGACCACATTCCTGGCTTGTTGGCCTCTACGTCTCCGTGAGACCTTTATATACACCTATAACGTAATATAACCTAACCTAACTCAACCTACAATCTCGGCGGTAATATTTGAAAACATTCCTGGCGAGTTGGCATCTACGTCTCCGTTGGACCTTTATATACATCAATAACGTAATATAACCTAACCTAACCCAACTTAACATCTCGGCGGTAATATTTCACAACATTCCTGGCGAGTTGGCCTCTACGTATCCGTGGGATCTTTATATATATCAATAACGTAATATAACATAACCTAACCCAATCTAACATCTCGGCGGTAATATTTGACATCATTCCTGGCGAGTTGGCCTCTACGTCTCCGTGGGACCTTTATATACATCAATAACGTAATATAACCTAACCTAACCCAACCTTACATCTCGGCGGTAATATTTGACGACATTCCTGGCGAGTTGGCCTCTACGTTTCCGTGGGACCTTTATATACTTCAATAACGTAATATAACCTAACCTAAATCAACCTATCATCTCGGCGATAATATTTGACAAGATTCCTGTCGAGTTGGCCTCTAGGTCTCCGTGGGATCTTTATATACATCAATAAAGTAATATAACATAACCTAACCCAATCTAGCATCTCGGCGGTAATATCTGATCACATTCCTGGCTTGTTGGCCTCTACGTCTCCGTGAGACCTTTATATACATCAATAACGGAATATAACCTAACCTAACCCAACCTAACATCTCGGCGGTAATATTTGACAACATTCCTGTCGAGTTGGTTTCTCCGTCTCCGTGGGACCTTTATATACATCAATAACGTAATATAACCTAACCTAATCCAACCTAACATCTCGGCGGTAATATTTGACAACATTCCCGGCGAGTTGGCTTCTCCGTCTCCGTGGGACCTTTATATACATCAATAACGTAATATAACCTAACCTAACCCAACCTATCTTCTCGGCGGTAATATTTCACAACATTCCTGGCGAGTTGGCCTCCACGTCTCCGTGGGATCTTTATATACATCAATAACGTAATATAACATAACCTAACCCAATCTAACATGTCGGCGGTAATATTTGACATCATTCCTGGCGAGTTGGCCTCTACGTCTCCGTGGAACCTTTATATACATCAATAACGTAATATAACCTAACCTAACCCAACCTTACATCTCGGCGGTAATATTTGACGACATTCCTGGCGAGTTGGCCTCTACGCTTCCGTGGGACCTTTATATACTTCAATAACGTAATATAACCTAACCTAAATCAACCTATCATCTCGGCGATAATATTTGACAAGATTCCTGGCGAGTTGGCCTCTAGGTCTCCGTGGGATCTTTATATACATCAATAAAGTAATATAACATAACCTAACCCAATCTAGCATCTCGGCGGTAATATCTGACCACGTTCCCGGCTTGTTGGCCTCTACGTCTCCGTGAGACCTTTATATACATCTATAACGTAATATAACCTAACCTAACTCAACCTACAATCTCGGGGGTAATATTTGAAAACTTTCCTGGCGAGTTGGCATCTACGTCTCCGTGGGACCTTTATATACATCAATAACGTAATATAACCTAACCTAACCCAACTTAACATCTCGGCGGTAATATTTCACAACATTCCTGGCGAGTTGGCCTCTACGTCTCCGTGGCATCTTTATATATATCAATAACGTAATATAACATAACCTAACCCAATCTAACATCTCGGCGGTAATATTTGACATCATTCCTGGCGAGTTGGCCTCTACGTCTCCGTGGGACCTTTATATAGATCAATAACGTAATATAACCTAACCTAATCCAACCTAACATCTCGGCGGTAATATTTGACAACCTTCCTGGCGAGTTGGCCTCTACGTCTCCGTGCGATCTTTATATACATCAATAACGTAATATAACCAAACCTAACCCAACCTAACATCTCGGCGGTAATATTTGAAAACATACCTGGCGAGGTGGCCTCTACGTCTCCGTGGGATATTTATATACTTCAATAGCGTAATATAAGCTAGCCTAACCCAATCTAACATCTCGGCGGTAATATTTGACCACACTCCTGGCGAGTTGGCATCTACGTCTTCGTGGGACCTTTATATACATCAATAACGTAATATAACATAACCTAACCCAATCTAGCATCTCGGCGGTAATATTTGACGACATTCCTGGCAAGTTGGCCTCTACGTCTCCGTGAGACCTTTATATACATCAATAACGGAATATAACCTAACCTAACCCAACCTAACATCTCGGCGGTAATATTTGACAACATTCCTGTCGAGTTGGTTTCTCCGTCCCCGTGGGACCTTTATATACATCAATAACGTAATATAACCTAAGCTAATCCAACCTAACATCTCGGCGGTAATATTTGACAACATTCCCGGCGAGTTGGCTTCTCCGTCTCCGTGGGACCTTTATATACATCAATAACGTAATATAACCTAACCTAACCCAACCTATCTTCTCGGCGGTAATATTTCACAACATTCCTGGCGAGTTGGCCTCTACGTCTCCGTGGGATCTTTATATATATCAATAACGTAATATAACAAAACCTAACCCAATCTAACATGTCGGCGGTAATATTTGACATCATTCCTGGCGAGTTGGCCTCTACGTCTCCGTGGGACCTTTATATACATCAATAACGTAATATAACCTAACCTAACCCAACCTAACATCTCGGCGGTAATATTTGACAACATTCCTGGCGAGTTGGCCTCTACGTCTCCGTGCGATCTTTATATACATCAATAACGTAATATAACCTAACCTAACCCAACCTAACATCTCGGCGGTAATATTTGAAAACATACCTGGCGAGGTGGCCTCTACGTCTACATGGGATATTTATATACTTCAATAGCGTAATATAAGCTAGCCTAACCCAATCTAACATCTCGGCGGTAATATTTGACCACACTCCTGGCGAGTTGGCCTCTACGTCTTCGTGGGACCTTTATATACATCAATAACGTAATATAACATAACCTAACCCAATCTAGCATCTCGGCGGTAATATTTGACGACATTCCTGGCAAGTTGGCCTCTACGTCTCCGTGAGACCTTTATATACATCAATAACGGAATATAACCTAACCTAACCCAACCTAACATCTCGGCGGTAATATTTGACAACATTCCTGTCGAGTTGGTTTCTCCGTCCCCGTGGGACCTTTATATACATCAATAACGTAATATAACCTAAGCTAATCCAACCTAACATCTCGGCGGTAATATTTGACAACATTCCCGGCGAGTTGGCTTCTCCGTCTCCGTGGGACCTTTATATACATCAATAACGTAATATAACCTAACCTAACCCAACCTATCTTCTCGGCGGTAATATTTCACAACATTCCTGGCGAGTTGGCCTCTACGTCTCCGTGGGATCTTTATATATATCAATAACGTAATATAACATAACCTAACCCAATCTAACATCTCGGCGGTAATATTTGACATCATTCCTGGCGAGTTGGCCTCTACGTCTCCGTGGGACCTTTATATACATCAATAACGTGACATAACCTAACCTAACCCAACCTTACATCTCGGCGGTAATATTTGACGACATTCCTGGCGAGTTGGCCTCTACGTTTCCGTGGGACCTTTATATACTTCAATAACGTAATATAACCTAACCTAAATCAACCTATCATCTCGGCGATAATATTTGACAAGATTCCTGGCGAGTTGGCCTCTAGGTCTCCGTGGGATCTTTATATACATCAATAAAGTAATATAACTTAACCTAACCCAATCTAGCATCTCGGCGGTAATATCTGATCACATTCCTGGCTTGTTGGCCTCTACGTCTCCGTGAGACCTTTATATACATCAATAACGGAATATAACCTAACCTAACCCAACCTAACATCTCGGCGGTAATATTTGACAACATTCCTGTCGAGTTAGTTTCTCCGTCTCCGTGGGACCTTTATATACATCAATAACGTAATATAACCTAACCTAATCCAACCTAACATCTCGGCGGTAATATTTGACAACATTCCCGGCGAGTTGGCTTCTCCGTCTCCGTGGGACCTTTATATACATCAATAACGTAATATAACCTAACCTAACCCAACCTATTTTCTAGGCGGTAATATTTCACAACATTCCTGGCGAGTTGGCCTCCACGTCTCCGTGGGATCTTTATATATATCAATAACGTAATATAACATAACCTAACCCAATCTAACATGTCGGCGGTAATATTTGACGACATTCCTGGCGAGTTGGCCTCTACGTTTCCGTGGGACCTTTATATACTTCAATAACGTAATATAACCTAACCTAAATCAACCTATCATCTCGGCGATAATATTTGACAAGATTCCTGGCGAGTTGGCCTCTAGGTCTCCGTGGGATCTTTATATACATCAATAAAGTAATATAACATAACCTAACCCAATCTAGCATCTCGGCGGTAATATCTGACCACATTCCTGGCTTGTTGGCCTCTACGTCTCCGTGAGACCTTTATATACATCTATAACGTAATATAACCTAACCTAACTCAACCTACAATCTCGGCGGTAATATTTGAAAACATTCCTGGCGAGTTGGCATCTACGTCTCCGTGGGACCTTTATATACATCAATAACGTAATATAACCTAACCTAACCCAACTTAACATCTCGGCGGTAATATTTCACAACATTCCTGGCGAGTTGGCCTCTACGTCTCTGTGGCATCTTTATATATATCAATAACGTAATATAACATAACCTAACCCAATCTAACATCTCGGCGGTAATATTTGACATCATTCCTGGCGAGTTGGACTCTACTTCTCCGTGGGACCTTTATATACATCAATAACGTAATATAACCTAACCTAATCCAACCTAACATCTCGGCGGTAATATTTGACAACATTCCCGGCGAGTTGGCTGCTCCGTTTCCGTGGGACCTTTATATACATCGATAACGTAATATAACCTAACCTAACTCAACCTATCTTCTCGGCGGTAATATTTGACAACATTCCTGGCGAGTTGGCCTCTACGTCTCCGTGGGATCTTTATATATATCAATAACGTAATATAACAAAACCTAACCCAATCTAACATCTCGGCGGTAATATTTGACATCATTCCTGGCGAGTTGGCCTCTACGTCTCCGTGGGACCTTTATATACATCAATAACGTAATATAACCTAACCTAACCCAACCTAACATCACGGCGGTAATATTTGACAACATTCCTGGCTAGTTGGCCTCTACGTCTCCGTGGGATCTTTATATACATCAATAACGTAATATAACCTAACCTAACCTAACCTAACATCTCGGCGGTAATATTTGAAAACATACCTGGCGAGGTGGCCTCTACGTCTCCGTGGGATATTTATATACTTCAATAACGTAATATAAGCTAGCCTAACCCAATCTAACATCTCGGCGGTAATATTTGACCACATTCCTGGCGAGTTGGCCTCTACGTCTTCGTGGGACCTTTATATACATCAATAACGTAATATAACATAACCTAACCCAATCTAGCATCTCGGCGGTAATATTTGACGACATTCCTGGCGAGTTGGCCTCTACGTTTCCGTGGGACCTTTATATACTTCAATAACGTAATATAACCTAACCTAACCCAATCTAGCATCTCGGCGGTAATATCTGACCACATTCCTGGCTTGTTGGCCTCTACGTCTCCGTGAGACCTTTATATACATCTATAACGTAATATAACCTAACCTAACTCAACCTACAATCTCGGGGGTAATATTTGAAAACATTCCTGGCGAGTTGGCATCTACGTCTCCGTGGGACCTTTATATACATCAATAACGTAATATAACCTAACCTAACCCAACTTAACATCTCGGCGGTAATATTTCACAACATTCCTGGCGAGTTGGCCTCTACGTCTCCGTGGCATCTTTATATATATCAATAACGTAATATAACATAACCTAACCCAATCTAACATCTCGGCGGTAATATTTGACATCATTCCTGGCGAGTTGGCCTCTACGTCTCCGTGGGACCTTTATATAGATCAATAACGTAATATAACCTAACCTAATCCAACCTAACATCTCGGCGGTAATATTTGACAACATTCCCGGCGAGTTGGCTTCTCCGTCTCCGTGGGACCTTTATATACATCAATAACGTAATATAACCTAACCTAACCCAACCTATCTTCTGGGCGGTAATATTTGACAACATTCCTGGCGAGTTGGCCTCTACGTCTCCGTGGGATCTTTATATATATCAATAACGTAATATAACAAAACCTAACCCAATCTAACATCTCGGCGGTAATATTTGACATCATTCCTGGCGAGTTGGCCTCTACGTCTCCGTGGGACCTTTATATACATCAATAACGTAATATAACCTAACCTAACCCAACCTAACATCTCGGCGGTAATATTTGACAACATTCCTGGCGAGTTGGCCTCTACGTCTCCGTGCGATCTTTATATACATCAATAACGTAATATAACCTAACCTAACCCAACTTAACATCTCGGCGGTAATATTTCACAACATTCTTGGCGAGTTGGCCTCTACGTCTCCGTGGAATCTTTATATATATCAATAACGTAATATAACATAACCTAACCCAATCTAACATCTCGGCGGTAATATTTGACATCATTCCTGGCGAGTTGGACTCTACTTCTCCGTGGGACCTTTATATACATCAATAACGTAATATAACCTAACCTAATCCAACCTAACATCTCGGCGGTAATATTTGACAACATTCCCGGCGAGTTGGCTGCTCCGTCTCCGTGGGACCTTTATATACATCAATAACGTAATATAACCTAACCTAACTCAACCTATCTTCTCGGCGGTAATATTTGACAACATTCCTGGCGAGTTGGCCTCTACGTCTCCGTGGGATCTTTATATATATCAATAACGTAATATAACAAAACCTAACCCAATCTAACATCTCGGCGGTAATATTTGACATCATTCCTGGCGAGTTGGCCTCTACGTCTCCGTGGGACCTTTATATACATCAATAACGTAATATAACCTAACCTAACCCAACCTAACATCTCGGCGGTAATATTTGACAACATTCCTGGCGAGTTGGCCTCTACGTCTCCGTGGGATCTTTATATACATCAATAACGTAATATAACCTAACCTAACCCAACCTAACATCTCGGCGGTAATATTTGAAAACATACCTGGCGAGGTGGCCTCTACGTCTCCGTGGGATATTTATATACTTCAATAACGTAATATAAGCTAGCCTAACCCAATCTAACATCTCTGCGGTAATATTTGACCACATTCCTGGCGAGTTGGCCTCTACGTCTTCGTGGGACCTTTATATACATCAATAACGTAATATAACATAACCTAACCCAATCTAGCATCTCGGCGGTAATATTTGACGACATTCCTGGCGAGTTGGCCTCTACGTTTAAGTGGGACCTTTATATACTTCAATAACGTAATATAACCTAACCTAAATCAACCTATCATCTCGGCGATAATATTTGACAAGATTCCTGGCGAGTTGGCCTCTAGGTCTCCGTGGGACCTTTATATACATCAATAACGTAATATAACATAACCTAACCCAATCTAACATCTCGGCGGTAATATTTGACATCATTCCTGGCGAGTTGGCCTCTACGTCTCCGTGGGATCTTTATATATATTAATAACGTAATATAACAAAACCTAACCCAATCTAACATCTCGGCGGAAATATTTGACATCATTCCTGGCGAGTTGGCCTCTACGTCACCGTAGGACCTTTATATACATCAATAACGTAATATAACCTAACCTAACCCAACCTAACATCTCGGCGGTAATATTTGACAACATTCCTTGCGAGTTGGCCTCTACGTCTCCGTGGCATCTTTATATATATCAATAACGTAATATAACATAACCTAACCCAATCTAACATCTCGGCGGTAATATTTGACATCATTCCTGGCGAGTTGGCCTCTACGTCCCCGTGGGACCTTTATATACATCAATAACGTAATATAACCTAACCTAACCCAACCTAACGTCTCGGCGGTAATATTTGAAAACATACCTGGCGAGGTGGCATCTACGTCTCCGTGGGATATTTATATACATCAATAACATAATATAAGCTAGCCTAACCCAATCTAACATCTCGGCGGTAATATTTGACCACATTCCTGGCGAGTTGGCCTCTACGTCTCCGTGGGATCTTTATATATATCAATAACGTAATATAACATAACCTAACCCAATCTAACATCTCGGCGGTAATATTTGACATCATTCCTGGCGAGTTGGGCTCTACGTCTCCGTGGGACCTTTATATACATCAATAACGTAATATAACCTAACCTAACCCAACCTTACATCTCGGCGTTAATATTTGACGACATTCCTGGCGAGTTGGCCTCTACGTTTCCGTGGGACCTTTATATACTTCAATAACGTAATATAACCTAACCTAAATCAACCTATCATCTCGGCGATAATATTTGACAAGATTCCTGGCGAGTTGGCATCTACGTCTACGTGGGACCTTCATATACATCAATAACGTAATATAACCTAACCTAACCCAACCTAACATCTCGGCGGTAATATTTCACAACATACCTGGCGAGTTGGCCTCTACGTCTCCGTGGCCCCTTAATATACATCAATAACAAAAATATAACCTAACCTAAATCAACCTATCATCTCGGTGATAATATTTGACAAGATTCCTGGCGAGTTGGCCTCTACGTATCCGTGGGATCTTTATATACATCAATATCGTAATATAACCTAACCTAACCCAACCTAACATCTCGGCGGTATATTTGACGACAATCCTGGCGAGTTGGCCTCTACGTTTCCGTGGGATATTTATATACATCAAGAACATAATATAAGCTAGCCTAACCCAACTAACATCTCCGCGGTAATATTTGACAACATACCTGGCGAGTTGGACTCTACGTCTCCGTGGGCCCTTCATTTACATCAATAACAAAAATATAACCTAACCTAAATCAACCTATCATCTCGGCGGTAATATTTGAAAACATTCCTGGCGAGTTGGCATCTACGTCTCCGTGGGACCTTTATATACATCAATAACGGAATATAACCTAACCTAACCCAACCTAACATCTCGGCGGTAATATTTGACAACATTCCTGTCGAGTTGGCTTCTCCGTCCCCGTGGGACCTTTATATACATCAATAACGTAATATAACCTAACCTAATCCAACCTAACATCTCGGCGGTAATATTTGACAACATTCCCGGCGAGTTGGCTTCTCCGTCTCCGTGGGACCTTTATATACATCAATAACGTAATATAACCTAACCTAACCCAACCTATCTTCTCTGCGGTAATATTTCACAACAATCCTGGCGAGTTGGCCTCTACGTCTCCGTGGGATCTTTATATATATCAATAACGTAATATAACATAACCTAACCCAATCTAACATCTCGGCGGTAATATTTGACATCATTCCTGGCGAGTTGGCCTCTACGTCTCCGTGGGACCTTTATATACATCAATAACGTAATATAACCTAACCTAACCCAACCTTACAACTCGGCGGTAATATTTGACGACATTCCTGGCGAGTTGGCCTCTACGTATCCGTGGGACCTTTATATACTTCAATAACGTAATATAACCTAAACTAAATCAACCTATCATTTCGGCGATAATATTTGACAAGATTCCTGGCGAGTTGGCATCTACGTCTACGTGGGACCTTCATATACATCAATAACGTAATATAACCTAACCTAACCCAACCTAACATCTCGGCCGTAATATTTCACAACATTCCTGGCGAGTTGGCCTCTACGTCTCCGTGGCATCTTTATATATATCAATAACGGAATATAACATAACCTAACCCAATCTAACATCTCGGCGGTAATATTTAACATCATTCCTGGCGAGTTGGCCTCTACGTCCCCGTGGGACCTTTATATACATCAATAACGTAATATAACATAACCTAACCCAACCTAACGTCTCGGCGGTAATATTTGAAAACATACCTGGCGAGGTGGCATCTACGTCTCCGTGGGATATTTATATACATCAATAACATAATATAAGCTAGCCTAACCCAATCTAACATCTCGGCGGTAATATTTGACAAGATTCCTGGCGAGTTGGCCTCTAGGTCTCCGGGGGATCTTTATATACATCAATAACGTAATATAACATAACCTAACCCAATCTAGCATCTCGGCGGTAATATTTGACCACATTCTTGGCTTGTTGGCCTCTACGTCTCCGTGAGACCTTTATATACATCTATAACGTAATATAACCTAACCTAACCCAACCTATAATCTCGGCGGTAATATTTGAAAACATTCCTGGCGAGTTGGCATCTACGTCTCCGTGGGACCTTTATATACTTCAATAACGTAATATAACCTAACCTAACCCAACTTAACATCTCGGCGGTAATATTTGACCACATTCCTGGCTTGTTGGCCTCTACGTCTCCGTGAGACCTTTATATACATCTATAACGTAATATAACCTAACCTAACCCAACCTACAATCTCGGCGGTAATATTTGAAAACATTCCTGGCGAGTTGGCATCTACGTCTCCGTGGGACCTTTACATACATCAATAACGTAATATAACCTAACCTAACCCAACTTAACATCTCGGCGGTAATATTTCACAACATTCCTGGCGAGATGGCCTCTACGTTTCCGTGGAACCTTTATATACTTCAATAACGTAATATAACCTAACCTAAATCAACCTATCATCTCGGCGATAATATTTGACAAGATTCCTGGCGAGTTGGCCTCTAGGTCTCCGTGGGATCTTTATATACATCAATAACGTAATATAACATAACCTAACCCAATCTAGCATCTCGGCGGTAATATTTGACCACATTCCTGGCTTGTTGGCCTCTACGTCTCCGTGAGACCTTTATATACATCTATAACGTAATATAACCTAACCTAACCCAACCTACAATCTCGGCGGTAATATTTGAAAACATTCCTGGCGAGTTGGCATCTACGTCTACGTGCGACCTTTATATACTTCAATCACGTAATATAACCTAACCTAACCCAACTTAACATCTCGGCGGTAATATTTCACATCATTCCTGGCGAGTTGGCCTCTACGTCTCCGTGGCATCTTTATATATATCAATAACGTAATATAACATAACCTAACCCAATGTAACATCTCGGCGGTAATATTTGACATCATTCCTGGCGAGTTGGCTTCTACGTCTCCGTGGGACCTTTATATACATCAATAACGTAATATAACCTAACCTAACCCAACCTACCACCTCTGCGGAAATATTTGACAACATTCCCGGCGAGTTGGCTTCTCCGTCTCCGTGGGACCTTTATATACATCAATAACGTAATATAACCTAATCTAACCCAATCTAACATCTCGGCGGTAATATTTGACCACATTCCTGGCTTGTTGGCCTCTACGTCTCCGTGAGACCTTTATATACATCTATAACGTAATATAACCTAACCTAACCCAACCTACAATCTCGGCGGTAATATTTGAAAACATTCCTGGCGAGTTGGCATCTACGTCTCCGTGGGACCTTTATATACTTCAATAACGTAATATAACCTAACCTAACCCAACTTAACATCTCGGCGGTAATATTTCACAACATTCCTGGCGAGTTGGCCTCTACGTCTCCGTGGCATCTTTATATATATCAATAACGTAATATAACATAACCTAACCCAATCTAACATCTCGGCGGTAATATTTGACATCATTCCTGGCGAGTTGGCCTCTACGTCTCCGTGGGACCTTTATATACTTCAATAACGTAATATAACCTAACCTAACGCAACTTAACATCTCGGCGGTAATATTTCACAACATTCCTGGCGAGTTGGCCTCTACGTCTCCATGGCATCTTTATATATATCAATAACGTAATATAACATAACCTAACCCATTCTAACATCTCGGCAGTAATATTTGACATCATTCCTGGCGAGTTGGTCTCTACGTCTCCGTGGGACCTTTATATACATCAATAACGTAATATAACCTAACCTAACCCAACCTTACATCTCGGCGGTAATATTTGACGACATTCCTGGCGAGTTGGCCTCTACGTTTCCGTGGGACCTTTATATACTTCAATAACGTAATATAACCTAACCTAAATCAACCTATCATCTCGGCGATAATATTTGACAAGATTCCTGGCGAGTTGGCCTCTAGGTCTCCGGGGGATCTTTATATACATCAATAACGTAATATAACATAACCTAACCCAATCAAGCATCTCGGCGGTAATATTTGACCACATTCTTGGCTTGTTGGCCTCTACGTCTCCGTGAGACCTTTATATACATCTATAACGTAATATAACCTAACCTAACCCAACCTATAATCTCGGCGGTAATATTTGAAAACATTCCTGGCGAGTTGGCATCTACGTCTCCGTGGGACCTTTATATACTTCAATAACGTAATATAACCTAACCTAACCCAACTTAACATCTCGGCGGTAATATTTGACCACATTCCTGGCTTGTTGGCCTCTACGTCTCCGTGAGACCTTTATATACATCTATAACGTAATATAACCTAACCTAACCCAACCTACAATCTCGGCGGTAATATTTGAAAACATTCCTGGCGAGTTGGCATCTACGTCTCCGTGGGACCTTTACATACATCAATAACGTAATATAACCTAACCTAACCCAACTTAACATCTCGGCGGTAATATTTCACAACATTCCTGGCGAGTTGGCCTCTACGTTTCCGTGGAACCTTTATATACTTCAATAACGTAATATAACCTAACCTAAATCAACCTATCATCTCGGCGATAATATTTGACAAGATTCCTGGCGAGTTGGCCTCTAGGTCTCCGTGGGATCTTTATATACATCAATAACGTAATATAACATAACCTAACCCAATCTAGCATCTCGGCGGTAATATTTGACCACATTCCTGGCTTGTTGGCCTCTACGTCTCCGTGAGACCTTTATATACATCTATAACGTAATATAACCTAACCTAACCCAACCTACAATCTCGGCGGTAATATTTGAAAACATTCCTGGCGAGTTGGCATCTACGTCTACGTGCGACCTTTATATACTTCAATCACGTAATATAACCTAACCTAACCCAACTTAACATCTCGGCGGTAATATTTCACATCATTCCTGGCGAGTTGGCCTCTACGTCTCCGTGGCATCTTTATATATATCAATAACGTAATATAACATAACCTAACCCAATGTAACATCTCGGCGGTAATATTTGACATCATTCCTGGCGAGTTGGCCTCTACGTCTCCGTGGGACCTTTATATACTTCAATAACGTAATATAACCTAACCTAACGCAACTTAACATCTCGGCGGTAATATTTCACAACATTCCTGGCGAGTTGGCCTCTACGTCTCCATGGCATCTTTATATATATCAATAACGTAATATAACATAACCTAACCCATTCTAACATCTCGGCAGTAATATTTGACATCATTCCTGGCGAGTTGGTCTCTACGTCTCCGTGGGACCTTTATATACATCAATAACGTAATATAACCTAACCTAACCCAACCTACCATCTCTGCGGTAATATTTGACAACATTCCCGGCGAGTTGGCCTCTACGTTTCCGTGGGACCTTTATATACTTCAATATCGTAATATAACCTAACCTAACCCAATCTAACATCTCGGCGGTAATATTTGACAACATTCCTGGCGAGTTGGCCTCTACGTCTCCGTTTGACCTTCATATACATCAATAACGTAATCTAACCTACCATAACCCAACCTAACATCTCGGCGGTAATATTTGACAACATTCCTGGCGAGCTGGCTTCTCCGTCCCCGTGGGACCTTTATATACATCAATAACGTAATATAACCTAACCTAACCCAACCTACCACCTCTGCGGTAATATTTGACAACATTCCCGGCGAGTTGGCTTCTCCGTCTCCGTGGGACCTTTATATACATCAATAACGTAATATAACCTAATCTAACCCAATCTAACATCTCGGCGGTAATATTTGACCACATTCCTGGCTTGTTGGCCTCTACGTCTCCGTGAGACCTTTATATACATCTATAACGTAATATAACCTAGCCTAACCCAACCTACAATCTCGGCGGTAATATTTGAAAACATTCCTGGCGAGTTGGCATCTACGTCTCCGTGGGACCTTTATATACTTCAATAACGTAATATAACCTAACCTAACCCAACTTAACATCTCGGCGGTAATATTTCACAACATTCCTGGCGAGTTGGCCTCTACGTCTCCGTGGCATCTTTATATATATCAATAACGTAATATAACATAACCTAACCCAATCTAACATCTCGGCGGTAATATTTGACATCATTCCTGGCGAGTTGGCCTCTACGTCTCCGTGGGACCTTTATATACTTCAATAACGTAATATAACCTAACCTAACGCAACTTAACATCTCGGCGGTAATATTTCACAACATTCCTGGCGAGTTGGCCTCTACGTCTCCATGGCATCTTTATATATATCAATAACGTAATATAACATAACCTAACCCATTCTAACATCTCGGCAGTAATATTTGACATCATTCCTGGCGAGTTGGTCTCTACGTCTCCGTGGGACCTTTATATACATCAATAACGTAATATAACCTAACCTAACCCAACCTACCATCTCTGCGGTAATATTTGACAACATTCCCGGCGAGTTGGCATCTACGTTTCCGTGGGACCTTTATATATATCAATAACGTAATATAACATAACCTAACCCATTCTAACATCTCGGCAGTAATATTTGACATCATTCCTGGCGAGTTGGCCTCTACGTATCCGTGGGATCTATATATACATCAATATCGTAATATAACCTAACCTAACCCAACCTAACATCTCGGCGGTATATTTGACGACAATCCTGGCGAGTTGGCCTCTACGTTTCCGTGGGATATTTATATACATCAAGAACATAATATAAGCTAGCCTAACCCAACTAACATCTCCGCGGTAATATTTGACAACATACCTGGCGAGTTGGACTCTACGTCTCCGTGGGCCCTTCATTTACATCAATAACAAACATATAACCTAACCTAAATCAACCTATCATCTCGGCGATAATATTTGACAAGATTCCTGGCGAGTTGGCCTCTACGTCTCCGTGGGATCTTTATATACATCAATAACGTAACATAACATAACCTAACCCAATCTAGCATCTCGGCGGTAATATTTGACAACATTCCTGGCGAGTTGGCATCTACGTCTCCGTGGGACCTTTATATACATCAATAACGTAATATAACCTAACCTAACCCAACCTAGCATCTCGGCGGTAATATCTGACCACATTCCTGGCTTGTTGGCCTCTACGTCTCCGTGAGACCTTTATATACATCTATAACGTAATATAACCTAACCTAACCCAACCTACAATCTCGGCGGTAATATTTGAAAACATTCCTGGCTTGTTGGCCTCTACGTCTCCGTGAGACCTTTATATACATCTATAACGTAATATAACCTAACCTAACCCAACCTAACATCTCAGCGGTAATATTTGAAAACATTCCTGGCGAGTTGGCATCTACGTCTCCGTGGGACCTTTATATACATCAATAACGTAATATAACCTAACCTAACCCAACCTAACATCTCGGCGGTAATATTTGACAACATTCCTGTCGAGTTGGCTTCTCCGTCCCCGTGGGACCTTTATATACATCAATAACGTAATATAACCTAACCTAATCCAACCTAACATCTCGGCGGTAATATTTGACAACATTCCCGGCGAGTTGGCTTCTCCGTCTCCGTGGGACCTTTATATACATCAATAACGTAATATAACCTAACCTAACCCAACCTATCTTCTCGGCGGTAATATTTGACAACATTCCTGGCGAGTTGGCCTCTACGTCTCCGTGGGATCTTTATATATATAAATAACATAATATAACAAAACCTAACCCAATCTAACATCTCGGCGGTAATATTTGACATCATTCCTGGCGAGTTGGCCTCTACGTCTCCGTGGGACCTTTATATACATCAATAACGTAATATAACCTAACCTAACCCAACCTAACATCTCGGCGGTAATATTTGAAAACATTCCTGGCGAGTTGGCATCTACGTCTCCGTGGGACCTTTATATACTTCAATAACGTAATATAACCTAACCTAACCCAACTTAACATCTCGGCGGTAATATTTGACCACATTCCTGGCTTGTTGGCCTCTACGTCTCCGTGAGACCTTTATATACATCTATAACGTAATATAACCTAACCTAACCCAACCTACAATCTCGGCGGTAATATTTCACAGCATTCCCGGCGAGTTGGCCTCAACGTCTCCGTGGGATCTTTATATATATCAATAACGTAATATAACATAACCTAACCCAATCTAACATCTCGGCGGTAATATTTGACATTATTCCTGGCGAGTTGGCCTCTACGTCTCCGTGGGACCTTTATATACATCAATAACGTAATATAACCTAACCTAACCCAACCTTACATCTCGGCGGTAATATTTGACGACATTCCTGGCGAGTTGGCCTCTACGTTTCCGTGGGACCTTTATATACTTCAATAACGTAATATAACCTAACCTAAATCAACCTATCATCTCGGCGATAATATTTGACAAGATTCCTGGCGAGTTGGCCTCTAGGTCTCCGGGGGATCTTTATATACATCAATAACGTAATATAACATAACCTAACCCAATCTAGCATCTCGGCGGTAATATTTGACCACATTCTTGGCTTGTTGGCCTCTACGTCTCCGTGAGACCTTTATATACATCTATAACGTAATATAACCTAACCTAACCCAACCTATAATCTCGGCGGTAATATTTGAAAACATTCCTGGCGAGTTGGCATCTACGTCTCCGTGGGACCTTTATATACTTCAATAACGTAATATAACCTAACCTAACCCAACTTAACATCTCGGCGGTAATATTTGACCACATTCCTGGCTTGTTGGCCTCTACGTCTCCGTGAGACCTTTATATACATCTATAACGTAATATAACCTAACCTAACCCAACCTACAATCTCGGCGGTAATATTTGAAAACATTCCTGGCGAGTTGGCATCTACGTCTCCGTGGGACCTTTACATACATCAATAACGTAATATAACCTAACCTAACCCAACTTAACATCTCGGCGGTAATATTTCACAACATTCCTGGCGAGTTGGCCTCTACGTTTCCGTGGAACCTTTATATACTTCAATAACGTAATATAACCTAACCTAAATCAACCTATCATCTCGGCGATAATATTTGACAAGATTCCTGGCGAGTTGGCCTCTAGGTCTCCGTGGGATCTTTATATACATCAATAACGTAATATAACATAACCTAACCCAATCTAGCATCTCGGCGGTAATATTTGACCACATTCCTGGCTTGTTGGCCTCTACGTCTCCGTGAGACCTTTATATACATCTATAACGTAATATAACCTAACCTAACCCAACCTACAATCTCGGCGGTAATATTTGAAAACATTCCTGGCGAGTTGGCATCTACGTCTACGTGCGACCTTTATATACTTCAATCACGTAATATAACCTAACCTAACCCAACTTAACATCTCGGCGGTAATATTTCACATCATTCCTGGCGAGTTGGCCTCTACGTCTCCGTGGCATCTTTATATATATCAATAACGTAATATAACCTAATCTAACCCAATCTAACATCTCGGCGGTAATATTTGACCACATTCCTGGCTTGTTGGCCTCTACGTCTCCGTGAGACCTTTATATACATCTATAACGTAATATAACCTAACCTAACCCAACCTACAATCTCGGCGGTAATATTTGAAAACATTCCTGGCGAGTTGGCATCTACGTCTCCGTGGGACCTTTATATACTTCAATAACGTAATATAACCTAACCTAACCCAACTTAACATCTCGGCGGTAATATTTCACAACATTCCTGGCGAGTTGGCCTCTACGTCTCCGTGGCATCTTTATATATATCAATAACGTAATATAACATAACCTAACCCAATCTAACATCTCGGCGGTAATATTTGACATCATTCCTGGCGAGTTGGCCTCTACGTCTCCGTGGGACCTTTATATACTTCAATAACGTAATATAACCTAACCTAACGCAACTTAACATCTCGGCGGTAATATTTCACAACATTCCTGGCGAGTTGGCCTCTACGTCTCCATGGCATCTTTATATATATCAATAACGTAATATAACATAACCTAACCCATTCTAACATCTCGGCAGTAATATTTGACATCATTCCTGGCGAGTTGGTCTCTACGTCTCCGTGGGACCTTTATATACATCAATAACGTAATATAACCTAACCTAACCCAACCTACCATCTCTGCGGTAATATTTGACAACATTCCCGGCGAGTTGGCCTCTACGTTTCCGTGGGACCTTTATATACTTCAATATCGTAATATAACCTAACCTAACCCAATCTAACATCTCGGCGGTAATATTTGACAACATTCCTGGCGAGTTGGCCTCTACGTCTCCGTTTGACCTTCATATACATCAATAACGTAATCTAACCTACCATAACCCAACCTAACATCTCGGCGGTAATATTTGACAACATTCCTGGCGAGCTGGCTTCTCCGTCCCCGTGGGACCTTTATATACATCAATAACGTAATATAACCTAACCTAACCCAACCTACCACCTCTGCGGTAATATTTGACAACATTCCCGGCGAGTTGGCTTCTCCGTCTCCGTGGGACCTTTATATACATCAATAACGTAATATAACCTAATCTAACCCAATCTAACATCTCGGCGGTAATATTTGACCACATTCCTGGCTTGTTGGCCTCTACGTCTCCGTGAGACCTTTATATACATCTATAACGTAATATAACCTAACCTAACCCAACCTACAATCTCGGCGGTAATATTTGAAAACATTCCTGGCGAGTTGGCATCTACGTCTCCGTGGGACCTTTATATACTTCAATAACGTAATATAACCTAACCTAACCCAACTTAACATCTCGGCGGTAATATTTCACAACATTCCTGGCGAGTTGGCCTCTACGTCTCCGTGGCATCTTTATATATATCAATAACGTAATATAACATAACCTAACCCAATCTAACATCTCGGCGGTAATATTTGACATCATTCCTGGCGAGTTGGCCTCTACGTCTCCGTGGGACCTTTATATACTTCAATAACGTAATATAACCTAACCTAACGCAACTTAACATCTCGGCGGTAATATTTCACAACATTCCTGGCGAGTTGGCCTCTACGTCTCCATGGCATCTTTATATATATCAATAACGTAATATAACATAACCTAACCCATTCTAACATCTCGGCAGTAATATTTGACATCATTCCTGGCGAGTTGGTCTCTACGTCTCCGTGGGACCTTTATATACATCAATAACGTAATATAACCTAACCTAACCCAACCTACCATCTCTGCGGTAATATTTGACAACATTCCCGGCGAGTTGGCCTCTACGTTTCCGTGGGACCTTTATATACTTCAATATCGTAATATACCCTAACCTAACCCAATCTAACATCTCGGCGGTAATATTTGACAACATTCCTGGCGAGTTGGCCTCTACGTCTCCGTTTGACCTTCATATACATCAATAACGTAATCTAACCTACCATAACCCAACCTAACATCTCGGCGGTAATATTTGACAACATTCCTGGCGAGCTGGCTTCTCCGTCCCCGTGGGACCTTTATATACATCAATAACGTAATATAACCTAACCTAACCCCACCTTACATCTCGGCGGTAATATTTGACGACATTCCTGGCTTGTTGGCCTCTACGTCTCCGTGAGACCTTTATATACATCTATAACGTAATATAACCTAACCTAACCCAACCTACAATCTCGGCGGTAATATTTGAAAACATTCCTGGCGAGTTGGCATCTACGTCTCCGTGGGACCTTTATATACTTCAATAACGTAACATAACCTAACCTAACCCAATCTAACACCTCGGCGGTAATATTTGACCACATTCCTGGCTTGTTGGCCTCTACGTCTCCGTGAGACCTTTATATACATCTATAACGTAATATAACCTAACCTAACCCAATCTAACATCTCGGCGGTAATATTTGAAAACATTCCTGGCGAGTTGGCTTCTCCGTCCCCGTGGGACCTTTATATACATCAATAACGTAATATAACATAACCTAACCCAATCTAACATCTCGGCGGTAATATTTGACATCATTCCTGGCGAGTTGGCCTCTACGTCTCCGTGGGACCTTTATATACTTCAATAACGTAATATAACCTAACCTAAATCAACCTATCATCTCGGCGATAATATTTGACAAGATTCCTGGCGAGTTGGCCTCTAGGTCTCCGTGGGATCTTTATATACATCAATAACGTAATATAACCTAACCTAACCCAACCTTACATCTCGGCGGTAATATTTGACGACATTCCTGGCGAGTTGGCCTCTACGTTTCCGTGGGACCTTTATATACTTCAATAACGTCATATAACCTAACCTAAATCAACCTATCATCTCGGCGATAATATTTGACAAGATTCCTGGCGAGTTGGCCTCTAGGTCTCCGTGGGATCTTTATATACATCAATAACGTAATATAACATAACCTAACCCAATCTAGCATCTCGGCGGTAATATTTGACCACATTCCTGGCATGTTGGCCTCTACGTCTCCGTGAGACCTTTATATACATCTATAACGTAATATAACCTAACCTAACCCAACCTACAATCTCGGCGGTAATATTTGAAAACATTCCTGGCGAGTTGGCATCTACGTCTCTGTGGGACCTTTATATACTTCAATAACGTAATATAACCTAACCTAACCCAACTTAACATCTCGGCGGTAATATTTGACCACATTCCTGGCTTGTTGGCCTCTACGTCTCCGTGAGACCTTTATATACATCTATAACGTAATATAACCTAACCTAACCCAACCTACAATCTCGGCGGTAATATTTGAAAACATTCCTGGCGAGTTGGCATCTACGTCTCCGTGGGACCTTTATATACATCAATAAAGTAATATAACCTAACCTAACCCAATCTAACATCTCGGCGGTAATGTTTGACGACATTCCTGGCGAGTTGGCCTCTACGTTTCCGTGGGACCTTTATATACTTCAATAACGTAATATAACCTAACCTAACCCAACCTAACATCTCGGCGGTAATATTTGACAAGATTCCTGGCGATTTGGCCTCTACGTCTCCGTGGGATCTTTATATACATCAATTACGTAATATAACATAACCTAACCCAATCTAGCATCTCGGCGGTAATATTTGACCACATTCCTGGCTTGTTGGCCTCTACGTCTCCGTGAGACCTTTATATACATCTATAACGTAATATAACCTACCCTAACCCAACCTAACATCTCGGCGGTAATATTTGAAAACATTCCTGGCGAGTTGGCATCTACGTCTCCGTGGGACATTTATATACATCAATAACGGAATATAACCTAACCTAACCCAACCTAACATCTCGGCGGTAATATTTGACAACATTCCTGTCGAGTTGGCTTCTCCGTCCCCGTGGGACCTTTATATACATCAATAACGTAATATAACCTAACCTAATCCAACCTAACATCTCGGCGGTAATATTTGACAACATTCCCGGCGAGTTGGCTTCTCCGTCTCCGTGGGACCTTTATATACATCAATAACGTAATATAACCTAACCTAACCCAACCTATCTTCTAGGCGGTAATATTTCACAACAATCCTGGCGAGTTGGCCTCTACGTCTCCGTGGGATCTTTATATATATCAATAACGTAATATAACATAACCTAACCCAATCTAACATCTCGGCGGTAATATTTGACATCATTCCTGGCGAGTTGGCCTCTACGTCTCCGTGGGACCTTATATACATCAATAACGTAATATAACCTAACCTAACCCAACCTTACAACTCGGCGGTAATATTTGACGACATTCCTGGCGAGTTGGCCTCTACGTTTCCGTGGGACCTTTATATACTTCAATAACGTAATATAACCTAACCTAAATCAACCTATCATCTCGGCGATAATATTTGACAAGATTCCTGGCGAGTTGGCCTCTAGGTCTCCGTGGGATCTTTATATACATCAATAACGTAATATAACATAACCTAACCCAATCTAGCATCTCGGCGGTAATATCTGACCACATTCCTGGCTTGTTGGCCTCTACGTCTCCGTGAGACCTTTATATACATCTATAACGTAATATAACCTAACCTAACCCAATCTAACATCTCGGCGGTAATATTTGACCACATTCCTGGCTTGTTGGCCTCTACGTCTCCGTGAGACCTTTATATACATCTATAACGTAATATAACCTAACCTAACCCAACCTAACATCTCAGCGGTAATATTTGAAAACATTCCTGGCGAGTTGGCATCTACGTCTCCGTGGGACCTTTATATACATCAATAACGTAATATAACCTAACCTAACCCAACCTAACATCTCGGCGGTAATATTTGACAACATTCCTGTCGAGTTGGCTTCTCCGTCCCCGTGGGACCTTTATATACATCAATAACGTAATATAACCTAACCTAACCCAACTTAACATCTCGGCGGTAATATTTGACCACATTCCTGGCTTGTTGGCCTCTACGTCTCCGTGAGACCTTTATATACATCTATAACGTAATATAACCTAACCTAACCCAACCTACAATCTCGGCGGTAATATTTGAAAACATTCCTGGCGAGTTGGCATCTACGTCTCCGTGGGACCTTTACATACATCAATAACGTAATATAACCTAACCTAACCCAACTTAACATCTCGGCGGTAATATTTCACAACATTCCTGGCGAGTTGGCCTCTACGTTTCCGTGGAACCTTTATATACTTCAATAACGTAATATAACCTAACCTAAATCAACCTATCATCTCGGCGATAATATTTGACAAGATTCCTGGCGAGTTGGCCTCTAGGTCTCCGTGGGATCTTTATATACATCAATAACGTAATATAACATAACCTAACCCAATCTAGCATCTCGGCGGTAATATTTGACCACATTCCTGGCTTGTTGGCCTCTACGTCTCCGTGAGACCTTTATATACATCTATAACGTAATATAACCTAACCTAACCCAACCTACAATCTCGGCGGTAATATTTGAAAACATTCCTGGCGAGTTGGCATCTACGTCTACGTGCGACCTTTATATACTTCAATCACGTAATATAACCTAACCTAACCCAACTTAACATCTCGGCGGTAATATTTCACATCATTCCTGGCGAGTTGGCCTCTACGTCTCCGTGGCATCTTTATATATATCAATAACGTAATATAACATAACCTAACCCAATGTAACATCTCGGCGGTAATATTTGACATCATTCCTGGCGAGTTGGCTTCTACGTCTCCGTGGGACCTTTATATACATCAATAACGTAATATAACCTAACCTAACCCAACCTACCACCTCTGCGGAAATATTTGACAACATTCCCGGCGAGTTGGCTTCTCCGTCTCCGTGGGACCTTTATATACATCAATAACGTAATATAACCTAATCTAACCCAATCTAACATCTCGGCGGTAATATTTGACCACATTCCTGGCTTGTTGGCCTCTACGTCTCCGTGAGACCTTTATATACATCTATAACGTAATATAACCTAACCTAACCCAACCTACAATCTCGGCGGTAATATTTGAAAACATTCCTGGCGAGTTGGCATCTACGTCTCCGTGGGACCTTTATATACTTCAATAACGTAATATAACCTAACCTAACCCAACTTAACATCTCGGCGGTAATATTTCACAACATTCCTGGCGAGTTGGCCTCTACGTCTCCGTGGCATCTTTATATATATCAATAACGTAATATAACATAACCTAACCCAATCTAACATCTCGGCGGTAATATTTGACATCATTCCTGGCGAGTTGGCCTCTACGTCTCCGTGGGACCTTTATATACTTCAATAACGTAATATAACCTAACCTAACGCAACTTAACATCTCGGCGGTAATATTTCACAACATTCCTGGCGAGTTGGCCTCTACGTCTCCATGGCATCTTTATATATATCAATAACGTAATATAACATAACCTAACCCATTCTAACATCTCGGCAGTAATATTTGACATCATTCCTGGCGAGTTGGTCTCTACGTCTCCGTGGGACCTTTATATACATCAATAACGTAATATAACCTAACCTAACCCAACCTACCATCTCTGCGGTAATATTTGACAACATTCCCGGCGAGTTGGCCTCTACGTTTCCGTGGGACCTTTATATACTTCAATATCGTAATATAACCTAACCTAACCCAATCTAACATCTCGGCGGTAATATTTGACAACATTCCTGGCGAGTTGGCCTCTACGTCTCCGTTTGACCTTCATATACATCAATAACGTAATCTAACCTACCATAACCCAACCTAACATCTCGGCGGTAATATTTGACAACATTCCTGGCGAGCTGGCTTCTCCGTCCCCGTGGGACCTTTATATACATCAATAACGTAATATAACCTAACCTAACCCAACCTACCACCTCTGCGGTAATATTTGACAACATTCCCGGCGAGTTGGCTTCTCCGTCTCCGTGGGACCTTTATATACATCAATAACGTAATATAACCTAATCTAACCCAATCTAACATCTCGGCGGTAATATTTGACCACATTCCTGGCTTGTTGGCCTCTACGTCTCCGTGAGACCTTTATATACATCTATAACGTAATATAACCTAACCTAACCCAACCTACAATCTCGGCGGTAATATTTGAAAACATTCCTGGCGAGTTGGCATCTACGTCACCGTGGGACCTTTATATACTTCAATAACGTAATATAACCTAACCTAACCCAACTTAACATCTCGGCGGTAATATTTCACAACATTCCTGGCGAGTTGGCCTCTACGTTTCCGTGGGACCTTTATATACTTCAATATCGTAATATAACCTAACCTAACCCAATCTAACATCTCGGCGGTAATATTTGACAACATTCCTGGCGAGTTGGCCTCTACGTCTCCGTTTGACCTTCATATACATCAATAACGTAATATAACATAACCTAACCCATTCTAACATCTCGGCAGTAATATTTGACATCATTCCTGGCGAGTTGGTCTCTACGTCTCCGTGGGACCTTTATATACATCAATAACGTAATATAACCTAACCTAACCCAACCTACCATCTCTGCGGTAATATTTGACAACATTCCCGGCGAGTTGGCCTCTACGTTTCCGTGGGACCTTTATATACTTCAATATCGTAATATAACCTAACCTAACCCAATCTAACATCTCGGCGGTAATATTTGACAACATTCCTGGCGAGTTGGCCTCTACGTCTCCGTTTGACCTTCATATACATCAATAACGTAATCTAACCTACCATAACCCAACCTAACATCTCGGCGGTAATATTTGACAACATTCCTGGCGAGCTGGCTTCTCCGTCCCCGTGGGACCTTTATATACATCAATAACGTAATATAACCTAACCTAACCCCACCTTACATCTCGGCGGTAATATTTGACGACATTCCTGGCTTGTTGGCCTCTACGTCTCCGTGAGACCTTTATATACATCTATAACGTAATATAACCTAACCTAACCCAACCTACAATCTCGGCGGTAATATTTGAAAACATTCCTGGCGAGTTGGCATCTACGTCTCCGTGGGACCTTTATATACTTCAATAACGTAACATAACCTAACCTAACCCAATCTAACACCTCGGCGGTAATATTTGACCACATTCCTGGCTTGTTGGCCTCTACGTCTCCGTGAGACCTTTATATACATCTATAACGTAATATAACCTAACCTAACCCAATCTAACATCTCGGCGGTAATATTTGAAAACATTCCTGGCGAGTTGGCTTCTCCGTCCCCGTGGGACCTTTATATACATCAATAACGTAATATAACATAACCTAACCCAATCTAACATCTCGGCGGTAATATTTGACATCATTCCTGGCGAGTTGGCCTCTACGTCTCCGTGGGACCTTTATATACTTCAATAACGTAATATAACCTAACCTAAATCAACCTATCATCTCGCCGATAATATTTGACAAGATTCCTGGCGAGTTGGCCTCTAGGTCTCCGTGGGATCTTTATATACATCAATAACGTAATATAACCTAACCTAACCCAACCTTACATCTCGGCGGTAATATTTGACGACATTCCTGGCGAGTTGGCCTCTACGTTTCCGTGGGACCTTTATATACTTCAATAACGTCATATAACCTAACCTAAATCAACCTATCATCTCGGCGATAATATTTGACAAGATTCCTGGCGAGTTGGCCTCTAGGTCTCCGTGGGATCTTTATATACATCAATAACGTAATATAACATAACCTAACCCAATCTAGCATCTCGGCGGTAATATTTGACCACATTCCTGGCATGTTGGCCTCTACGTCTCCGTGAGACCTTTATATACATCTATAACGTAATATAACCTAACCTAACCCAACCTACAATCTCGGCGGTAATATTTGAAAACATTCCTGGCGAGTTGGCATCTACGTCTCTGTGGGACCTTTATATACTTCAATAACGTAATATAACCTAACCTAACCCAACTTAACATCTCGGAGGTAATATTTCACAACATTCCTGGCGAGTTGACCTCTACGTCTCCGTGGCATCTTTATATATATCAATAACGTAATATAACATAACCTAACCCAATCTAACATCTCGGCGGTAATATTTGACATCATTCCTGGCGAGTTGGCTTCTACGTCTCCGTGGGACCTTTATATACATCAATAAAGTAATATAACCTAACCTAACCCAATCTAACATCTCGGCGGTAATGTTTGACGACATTCCTGGCGAGTTGGCCTCTACGTTTCCGTGGGACCTTTATATACTTCAATAACGTAATATAACCTAACCTAACCCAACCTAACATCTCGGCGGTAATATTTGACAAGATTCCTGGCGATTTGGCCTCTACGTCTCCGTGGGATCTTTATATACATCAATTACGTAATATAACATAACCTAACCCAATCTAGCATCTCGGCGGTAATATTTGACCACATTCCTGGCTTGTTGGCCTCTACGTCTCCGTGAGACCTTTATATACATCTATAACGTAATATAACCTACCCTAACCCAACCTAACATCTCGGCGGTAATATTTGAAAACATTCCTGGCGAGTTGGCATCTACGTCTCCGTGGGACATTTATATACATCAATAACGGAATATAACCTAACCTAACCCAACCTAACATCTCGGCGGTAATATTTGACAACATTCCTGTCGAGTTGGCTTCTCCGTCCCCGTGGGACCTTTATATACATCAATAACGTAATATAACCTAACCTAATCCAACCTAACATCTCGGCGGTAATATTTGACAACATTCCCGGCGAGTTGGCTTCTCCGTCTCCGTGGGACCTTTATATACATCAATAACGTAATATAACCTAACCTAACCCAACCTATCTTCTAGGCGGTAATATTTCACAACAATCCTGGCGAGTTGGCCTCTACGTCTCCGTGGGATCTTTATATATATCAATAACGTAATATAACATAACCTAACCCAATCTAACATCTCGGCGGTAATATTTGACATCATTCCTGGCGAGTTGGCCTCTACGTCTCCGTGGGACCTTATATACATCAATAACGTAATATAACCTAACCTAACCCAACCTTACAACTCGGCGGTAATATTTGACGACATTCCTGGCGAGTTGGCCTCTACGTTTCCGTGGGACCTTTATATACTTCAATAACGTAATATAACCTAACCTAAATCAACCTATCATCTCGGCGATAATATTTGACAAGATTCCTGGCGAGTTGGCCTCTAGGTCTCCGTGGGATCTTTATATACATCAATAACGTAATATAACATAACCTAACCCAATCTAGCATCTCGGCGGTAATATCTGACCACATTCCTGGCTTGTTGGCCTCTACGTCTCCGTGAGACCTTTATATACATCTATAACGTAATATAACCTAACCTAACCCAATCTAACATCTCGGCGGTAATATTTGACCACATTCCTGGCTTGTTGGCCTCTACGTCTCCGTGAGACCTTTATATACATCTATAACGTAATATAACCTAACCTAACCCAACCTAACATCTCAGCGGTAATATTTGAAAACATTCCTGGCGAGTTGGCATCTACGTCTCCGTGGGACCTTTATATACATCAATAACGTAATATAACCTAACCTAACCCAACCTAACATCTCGGCGGTAATATTTGACAACATTCCTGTCGAGTTGGCTTCTCCGTCCCCGTGGGACCTTTATATACATCAATAACGTAATATAACCTAACCTAACCCAACTTAACATCTCGGCGGTAATATTTGACCACATTCCTGGCTTGTTGGCCTCTACGTCTCCGTGAGACCTTTATATACATCTATAACGTAATATAACCTAACCTAACCCAACCTACAATCTCGGCGGTAATATTTCACAACATTCCCGGCGAGTTGGCCTCTACGTCTCCGTGGGATCTTTATATATATCAATAACGTAATATAACATAACCTAACCCAATCTAACATCTCGGCGGTAATATCTGACCACATTCCTGGCTTGTTGGCCTCTACGTCTCCGTGAGACCTTTATATACATCTATAACGTAATATAACCTAACCTAACCCAACCTACAATCTCGGCGGTAATATTTGAAAACATTCCTGGCTTGTTGGCCTCTACGTCTCCGTGAGACCTTTATATACATCTATAACGTAATATAACCTAACCTAACCCAACCTAACATCTCAGCGGTAATATTTGAAAACATTCCTGGCGAGTTGGCATCTACGTCTCCGTGGGACCTTTATATACATCAATAACGTAATATAACCTAACCTAACCCAACCTAACATCTCGGCGGTAATATTTGACAACATTCCTGTCGAGTTGGCTTCTCCGTCCCCGTGGGACCTTTATATACATCAATAACGTAATATAACCTAACCTAATCCAACCTAACATCTCGGCGGTAATATTTGACAACATTCCCGGCGAGTTGGCTTCTCCGTCTCCGTGGGACCTTTATATACATCAATAACGTAATATAACCTAACCTAACCCAACCTATCTACTCGGCGGTAATATTTGACAACATTCCTGGCGAGTTGGCCTCTACGTCTCCGTGGGATCTTTATATATATAAATAACATAATATAACAAAACCTAACCCAATCTAACATCTCGGCGGTAATATTTGACATCATTCCCGGCGAGTTGGCCTCTACGTCTCCGTGGGACCTTTATATACATCAATAAAGTAATATAACCTAACCTAACCCAATCTAACATCTCGGCGGTAATGTTTGACGACATTCCTGGCGAGTTGGCCTCTACGTTTCCGTGGGACCTTTATATACTTCAATAACGTAATATAACCTAACCTAACCCAACCTAACATCTCGGCGGTAATATTTGACAAGATTCCTGGCGATTTGGCCTCTACGTCTCCGTGGGATCTTTATATACATCAATTACGTAATATAACATAACCTAACCCAATCTAGCATCTCGGCGGTAATATTTGACCACATTCCTGGCTTGTTGGCCTCTACGTCTCCGTGAGACCTTTATACACATCTATAACGTAATATAACCTACCCTAACCCAACCTAACATCTCGGCGGTAATATTTGAAAACATTCCTGGCGAGTTGGCATCTACGTCTCCGTGGGACATTTATATACATCAATAACGGAATATAACCTAACCTAACCCAACCTAACATCTCGGCGGTAATATTTGACAACATTCCTGTCGAGTTGGCTTCTCCGTCCCCGTGGGACCTTTATATACATCAATAACGTAATATAACCTAACCTAATCCAACCTAACATCTCGGCGGTAATATTTGACAACATTCCCGGCGAGTTGGCTTCTCCGTCTCCGTGGGACCTTTATATACATCAATAACGTAATATAACCTAACCTAACCCAACCTATCTTCTAGGCGGTAATATTTCACAACAATCCTGGCGAGTTGGCCTCTACGTCTCCGTGGGATCTTTATATATATCAATAACGTAATATAACATAACCTAACCCAATCTAACATCTCGGCGGTAATATTTGACATCATTCCTGGCGAGTTGGCCTCTACGTCTCCGTGGGACCTTATATACATCAATAACGTAATATAACCTAACCTAACCCAACCTTACAACTCGGCGGTAATATTTGACGACATTCCTGGCGAGTTGGCCTCTACGTTTCCGTGGGACCTTTATATACTTCAATAACGTAATATAACCTAACCTAAATCAACCTATCATCTCGGCGATAATATTTGACAAGATTCCTGGCGAGTTGGCCTCTAGGTCTCCGTGGGATCTTTATATACATCAATAACGTAATATAACATAACCTAACCCAATCTAGCATCTCGGCGGTAATATCTGACCACATTCCTGGCTTGTTGGCCTCTACGTCTCCGTGAGACCTTTATATACATCTATAACGTAATATAACCTAACCTAACCCAATCTAACATCTCGGCGGTAATATTTGACCACATTCCTGGCTTGTTGGCCTCTACGTCTCCGTGAGACCTTTATATACATCTATAACGTAATATAACCTAACCTAACCCAACCTAACATCTCAGCGGTAATATTTGAAAACATTCCTGGCGAGTTGGCATCTACGTCTCCGTGGGACCTTTATATACATCAATAACGTAATATAACCTAACCTAACCCAACCTAACATCTCGGCGGTAATATTTGACAACATTCCTGTCGAGTTGGCTTCTCCGTCCCCGTGGGACCTTTATATACATCAATAACGTAATATAACCTAACCTAACCCAACTTAACATCTCGGCGGTAATATTTGACCACATTCCTGGCTTGTTGGCCTCTACGTCTCCGTGAGACCTTTATATACATCTATAACGTAATATAACCTAACCTAACCCAACCTACAATCTCGGCGGTAATATTTGAAAACATTCCTGGCGAGTTGGCATCTACGTCTCCGTGGGACCTTTACATACATCAATAACGTAATATAACCTAACCTAACCCAACTTAACATCTCGGCGGTAATATTTCACAACATTCCTGGCGAGTTGGCCTCTACGTTTCCGTGGAACCTTTATATACTTCAATAACGTAATATAACCTAACCTAAATCAACCTATCATCTCGGCGATAATATTTGACAAGATTCCTGGCGAGTTGGCCTCTAGGTCTCCGTGGGATCTTTATATACATCAATAACGTAATATAACATAACCTAACCCAATCTAGCATCTCGGCGGTAATATTTGACCACATTCCTGGCTTGTTGGCCTCTACGTCTCCGTGAGACCTTTATATACATCTATAACGTAATATAACCTAACCTAACCCAACCTACAATCTCGGCGGAAATATTTGAAAACATTCCTGGCGAGTTGGCATCTACGTCTACGTGCGACCTTTATATACTTCAATCACGTAATATAACCTAACCTAACCCAACTTAACATCTCGGCGGTAATATTTCACATCATTCCTGGCGAGTTGGCCTCTACGTCTCCGTGGCATCTTTATATATATCAATAACGTAATATAACATAACCTAACCCAATGTAACATCTCGGCGGTAATATTTGACATCATTCCTGGCGAGTTGGCTTCTACGTCTCCGTGGGACCTTTATATACATCAATAACGTAATATAACCTAACCTAACCCAACCTACCACCTCTGCGGAAATATTTGACAACATTCCCGGCGAGTTGGCTTCTCCGTCTCCGTGGGACCTTTATATACATCAATAACGTAATATAACCTAATCTAACCCAATCTAACATCTCGGCGGTAATATTTGACCACATTCCTGGCTTGTTGGCCTCTACGTCTCCGTGAGACCTTTATATACATCTATAACGTAATATAACCTAACCTAACCCAACCTACAATCTCGGCGGTAATATTTGAAAACATTCCTGGCGAGTTGGCATCTACGTCTCCGTGGGACCTTTATATACTTCAATAACGTAATATAACCTAACCTAACCCAACTTAACATCTCGGCGGTAATATTTCACAACATTCCTGGCGAGTTGGCCTCTACGTCTCCGTGGCATCTTTATATATATCAATAACGTAATATAACATAACCTAACCCAATCTAACATCTCGGCGGTAATATTTGACATCATTCCTGGCGAGTTGGCCTCTACGTCTCCGTGGGACCTTTATATACTTCAATAACGTAATATAACCTAACCTAACGCAACTTAACATCTCGGCGGTAATATTTCACAACATTCCTGGCGAGTTGGCCTCTACGTCTCCATGGCATCTTTATATATATCAATAACGTAATATAACATAACCTAACCCATTCTAACATCTCGGCAGTAATATTTGACATCATTCCTGGCGAGTTGGTCTCTACGTCTCCGTGGGACCTTTATATACATCAATAACGTAATATAACCTAACCTAACCCAACCTACCATCTCTGCGGTAATATTTGACAACATTCCCGGCGAGTTGGCCTCTACGTTTCCGTGGGACCTTTATATACTTCAATATCGTAATATAACCTAACCTAACCCAATCTAACATCTCGGCGGTAATATTTGACAACATTCCTGGCGAGTTGGCCTCTACGTCTCCGTTTGACCTTCATATACATCAATAACGTAATCTAACCTACCATAACCCAACCTAACATCTCGGCGGTAATATTTGACAACATTCCTGGCGAGCTGGCTTCTCCGTCCCCGTGGGACCTTTATATACATCAATAACGTAATATAACCTAACCTAACCCAACCTACCACCTCTGCGGTAATATTTGACAACATTCCCGGCGAGTTGGCTTCTCCGTCTCCGTGGGACCTTTATATACATCAATAACGTAATATAACCTAATCTAACCCAATCTAACATCTCGGCGGTAATATTTGACCACATTCCTGGCTTGTTGGCCTCTACGTCTCCGTGAGACCTTTATATACATCTATAACGTAATATAACCTAACCTAACCCAACCTACAATCTCGGCGGTAATATTTGAAAACATTCCTGGCGAGTTGGCATCTACGTCTCCGTGGGACCTTTATATACTTCAATAACGTAATATAACCTAACCTAACCCAACTTAACATCTCGGCGGTAATATTTCACAACATTCCTGGCGAGTTGGCCTCTACGTTTCCGTGGGACCTTTATATACTTCAATATCGTAATATAACCTAACCTAACCCAATCTAACATCTCGGCGGTAATATTTGACAACATTCCTGGCGAGTTGGCCTCTACGTCTCCGTTTGACCTTCATATACATCAATAACGTAATATAACATAACCTAACCCATTCTAACATCTCGGCAGTAATATTTGACATCATTCCTGGCGAGTTGGTCTCTACGTCTCCGTGGGACCTTTATATACATCAATAACGTAATATAACCTAACCTAACCCAACCTACCATCTCTGCGGTAATATTTGACAACATTCCCGGCGAGTTGGCCTCTACGTTTCCGTGGGACCTTTATATACTTCAATATCGTAATATAACCTAACCTAACCCAATCTAACATCTCGGCGGTAATATTTGACAACATTCCTGGCGAGTTGGCCTCTACGTCTCCGTTTGACCTTCATATACATCAATAACGTAATCTAACCTACCATAACCCAACCTAACATCTCGGCGGTAATATTTGACAACATTCCTGGCGAGCTGGCTTCTCCGTCCCCGTGGGACCTTTATATACATCAATAACGTAATATAACCTAACCTAACCCCACCTTACATCTCGGCGGTAATATTTGACGACATTCCTGGCTTGTTGGCCTCTACGTCTCCGTGAGACCTTTATATACATCTATAACGTAATATAACCTAACCTAACCCAACCTACAATCTCGGCGGTAATATTTGAAAACATTCCTGGCGAGTTGGCATCTACGTCTCCGTGGGACCTTTATATACTTCAATAACGTAACATAACCTAACCTAACCCAATCTAACACCTCGGCGGTAATATTTGACCACATTCCTGGCTTGTTGGCCTCTACGTCTCCGTGAGACCTTTATATACATCTATAACGTAATATAACCTAACCTAACCCAATCTAACATCTCGGCGGTAATATTTGAAAACATTCCTGGCGAGTTGGCTTCTCCGTCCCCGTGGGACCTTTATATACATCAATAACGTAATATAACATAACCTAACCCAATCTAACATCTCGGCGGTAATATTTGACATCATTCCTGGCGAGTTGGCCTCTACGTCTCCGTGGGACCTTTATATACTTCAATAACGTAATATAACCTAACCTAAATCAACCTATCATCTCGCCGATAATATTTGACAAGATTCCTGGCGAGTTGGCCTCTAGGTCTCCGTGGGATCTTTATATACATCAATAACGTAATATAACCTAACCTAACCCAACCTTACATCTCGGCGGTAATATTTGACGACATTCCTGGCGAGTTGGCCTCTACGTTTCCGTGGGACCTTTATATACTTCAATAACGTCATATAACCTAACCTAAATCAACCTATCATCTCGGCGATAATATTTGACAAGATTCCTGGCGAGTTGGCCTCTAGGTCTCCGTGGGATCTTTATATACATCAATAACGTAATATAACATAACCTAACCCAATCTAGCATCTCGGCGGTAATATTTGACCACATTCCTGGCATGTTGGCCTCTACGTCTCCGTGAGACCTTTATATACATCTATAACGTAATATAACCTAACCTAACCCAACCTACAATCTCGGCGGTAATATTTGAAAACATTCCTGGCGAGTTGGCATCTACGTCTCTGTGGGACCTTTATATACTTCAATAACGTAATATAACCTAACCTAACCCAACTTAACATCTCGGAGGTAATATTTCACAACATTCCTGGCGAGTTGACCTCTACGTCTCCGTGGCATCTTTATATATATCAATAACGTAATATAACATAACCTAACCCAATCTAACATCTCGGCGGTAATATTTGACATCATTCCTGGCGAGTTGGCTTCTACGTCTCCGTGGGACCTTTATATACATCAATAAAGTAATATAACCTAACCTAACCCAATCTAACATCTCGGCGGTAATGTTTGACGACATTCCTGGCGAGTTGGCCTCTACGTTTCCGTGGGACCTTTATATACTTCAATAACGTAATATAACCTAACCTAACCCAACCTAACATCTCGGCGGTAATATTTGACAAGATTCCTGGCGATTTGGCCTCTACGTCTCCGTGGGATCTTTATATACATCAATTACGTAATATAAGATAACCTAACCCAATCTAGCATCTCGGCGGTAATATTTGACCACATTCCTGGCTTGTTGGCCTCTACGTCTCCGTGAGACCTTTATATACATCTATAACGTAATATAACCTACCCTAACCCAACCTAACATCTCGGCGGTAATATTTGAAAACATTCCTGGCGAGTTGGCATCTACGTCTCCGTGGGACATTTATATACATCAATAACGGAATATAACCTAACCTAACCCAACCTAACATCTCGGCGGTAATATTTGACAACATTCCTGTCGAGTTGGCTTCTCCGTCCCCGTGGGACCTTTATATACATCAATAACGTAATATAACCTAACCTAATCCAACCTAACATCTCGGCGGTAATATTTGACAACATTCCCGGCGAGTTGGCTTCTCCGTCTCCGTGGGACCTTTATATACATCAATAACGTAATATAACCTAACCTAACCCAACCTATCTTCTAGGCGGTAATATTTCACAACAATCCTGGCGAGTTGGCCTCTACGTCTCCGTGGGATCTTTATATATATCAATAACGTAATATAACATAACCTAACCCAATCTAACATCTCGGCGGTAATATTTGACATCATTCCTGGCGAGTTGGCCTCTACGTCTCCGTGGGACCTTATATACATCAATAACGTAATATAACCTAACCTAACCCAACCTTACAACTCGGCGGTAATATTTGACGACATTCCTGGCGAGTTGGCCTCTACGTTTCCGTGGGACCTTTATATACTTCAATAACGTAATATAACCTAACCTAAATCAACCTATCATCTCGGCGATAATATTTGACAAGATTCCTGGCGAGTTGGCCTCTAGGTCTCCGTGGGATCTTTATATACATCAATAACGTAATATAACATAACCTAACCCAATCTAGCATCTCGGCGGTAATATCTGACCACATTCCTGGCTTGTTGGCCTCTACGTCTCCGTGAGACCTTTATATACATCTATAACGTAATATAACCTAACCTAACCCAATCTAACATCTCGGCGGTAATATTTGACCACATTCCTGGCTTGTTGGCCTCTACGTCTCCGTGAGACCTTTATATACATCTATAACGTAATATAACCTAACCTAACCCAACCTAACATCTCAGCGGTAATATTTGAAAACATTCCTGGCGAGTTGGCATCTACGTCTCCGTGGGACCTTTATATACATCAATAACGTAATATAACCTAACCTAACCCAACCTAACATCTCGGCGGTAATATTTGACAACATTCCTGTCGAGTTGGCTTCTCCGTCCCCGTGGGACCTTTATATACATCAATAACGTAATATAACCTAACCTAACCCAACTTAACATCTCGGCGGTAATATTTGACCACATTCCTGGCTTGTTGGCCTCTACGTCTCCGTGAGACCTTTATATACATCTATAACGTAATATAACCTAACCTAACCCAACCTACAATCTCGGCGGTAATATTTCACAACATTCCCGGCGAGTTGGCCTCTACGTCTCCGTGGGATCTTTATATATATCAATAACGTAATATAACATAACCTAACCCAATCTAACATCTCGGCGGTAATATCTGACCACATTCCTGGCTTGTTGGCCTCTACGTCTCCGTGAGACCTTTATATACATCTATAACGTAATATAACCTAACCTAACCCAACCTACAATCTCGGCGGTAATATTTGAAAACATTCCTGGCTTGTTGGCCTCTACGTCTCCGTGAGACCTTTATATACATCTATAACGTAATATAACCTAACCTAACCCAACCTAACATCTCAGCGGTAATATTTGAAAACATTCCTGGCGAGTTGGCATCTACGTCTCCGTGGGACCTTTATATACATCAATAACGTAATATAACCTAACCTAACCCAACCTAACATCTCGGCGGTAATATTTGACAACATTCCTGTCGAGTTGGCTTCTCCGTCCCCGTGGGACCTTTATATACATCAATAACGTAATATAACCTAACCTAATCCAACCTAACATCTCGGCGGTAATATTTGACAACATTCCCGGCGAGTTGGCTTCTCCGTCTCCGTGGGACCTTTATATACATCAATAACGTAATATAACCTAACCTAACCCAACCTATCTACTCGGCGGTAATATTTGACAACATTCCTGGCGAGTTGGCCTCTACGTCTCCGTGGGATCTTTATATATATAAATAACATAATATAACAAAACCTAACCCAATCTAACATCTCGGCGGTAATATTTGACATCATTCCCGGCGAGTTGGCCTCTACGTCTCCGTGGGACCTTTATATACATCAATAAAGTAATATAACCTAACCTAACCCAATCTAACATCTCGGCGGTAATGTTTGACGACATTCCTGGCGAGTTGGCCTCTACGTTTCCGTGGGACCTTTATATACTTCAATAACGTAATATAACCTAACCTAACCCAACCTAACATCTCGGCGGTAATATTTGACAAGATTCCTGGCGATTTGGCCTCTACGTCTCCGTGGGATCTTTATATACATCAATTACGTAATATAACATAACCTAACCCAATCTAGCATCTCGGCGGTAATATTTGACCACATTCCTGGCTTGTTGGCCTCTACGTCTCCGTGAGACCTTTATACACATCTATAACGTAATATAACCTACCCTAACCCAACCTAACATCTCGGCGGTAATATTTGAAAACATTCCTGGCGAGTTGGCATCTACGTCTCCGTGGGACATTTATATACATCAATAACGGAATATAACCTAACCTAACCCAACCTAACATCTCGGCGGTAATATTTGACAACATTCCTGTCGAGTTGGCTTCTCCGTCCCCGTGGGACCTTTATATACATCAATAACGTAATATAACCTAACCTAATCCAACCTAACATCTCGGCGGTAATATTTGACAACATTCCCGGCGAGTTGGCTTCTCCGTCTCCGTGGGACCTTTATATACATCAATAACGTAATATAACCTAACCTAACCCAACCTATCTTCTAGGCGGTAATATTTCACAACAATCCTGGCGAGTTGGCCTCTACGTCTCCGTGGGATCTTTATATATATCAATAACGTAATATAACATAACCTAACCCAATCTAACATCTCGGCGGTAATATTTGACATCATTCCTGGCGAGTTGGCCTCTACGTCTCCGTGGGACCTTATATACATCAATAACGTAATATAACCTAACCTAACCCAACCTTACAACTCGGCGGTAATATTTGACGACATTCCTGGCGAGTTGGCCTCTACGTTTCCGTGGGACCTTTATATACTTCAATAACGTAATATAACCTAACCTAAATCAACCTATCATCTCGGCGATAATATTTGACAAGATTCCTGGCGAGTTGGCCTCTAGGTCTCCGTGGGATCTTTATATACATCAATAACGTAATATAACATAACCTAACCCAATCTAGCATCTCGGCGGTAATATCTGACCACATTCCTGGCTTGTTGGCCTCTACGTCTCCGTGAGACCTTTATATACATCTATAACGTAATATAACCTAACCTAACCCAATCTAACATCTCGGCGGTAATATTTGACCACATTCCTGGCTTGTTGGCCTCTACGTCTCCGTGAGACCTTTATATACATCTATAACGTAATATAACCTAACCTAACCCAACCTAACATCTCAGCGGTAATATTTGAAAACATTCCTGGCGAGTTGGCATCTACGTCTCCGTGGGACCTTTATATACATCAATAACGTAATATAACCTAACCTAACCCAACCTAACATCTCGGCGGTAATATTTGACAACATTCCTGTCGAGTTGGCTTCTCCGTCCCCGTGGGACCTTTATATACATCAATAACGTAATATAACCTAACCTAACCCAACTTAACATCTCGGCGGTAATATTTGACATCATTCCTGGCGAGTTGGCTTCTACGTCTCCGTGGGACCTTTATATACATCAATAACGTAATATAACCTAACCTAACCCAACCTACCACCTCTGCGGAAATATTTGACAACATTCCCGGCGAGTTGGCTTCTCCGTCTCCGTGGGACCTTTATATACATCAATAACGTAATATAACCTAATCTAACCCAATCTAACATCTCGGCGGTAATATTTGACCACATTCCTGGCTTGTTGGCCTCTACGTCTCCGTGAGACCTTTATATACATCTATAACGTAATATAACCTAACCTAACCCAACCTACAATCTCGGCGGTAATATTTGAAAACATTCCTGGCGAGTTGGCATCTACGTCTCCGTGGGACCTTTATATACTTCAATAACGTAATATAACCTAACCTAACCCAACTTAACATCTCGGCGGTAATATTTCACAACATTCCTGGCGAGTTGGCCTCTACGTCTCCGTGGCATCTTTATATATATCAATAACGTAATATAACATAACCTAACCCAATCTAACATCTCGGCGGTAATATTTGACATCATTCCTGGCGAGTTGGCCTCTACGTCTCCGTGGGACCTTTATATACTTCAATAACGTAATATAACCTAACCTAACGCAACTTAACATCTCGGCGGTAATATTTCACAACATTCCTGGCGAGTTGGCCTCTACGTCTCCATGGCATCTTTATATATATCAATAACGTAATATAACATAACCTAACCCATTCTAACATCTCGGCAGTAATATTTGACATCATTCCTGGCGAGTTGGTCTCTACGTCTCCGTGGGACCTTTATATACATCAATAACGTAATATAACCTAACCTAACCCAACCTACCATCTCTGCGGTAATATTTGACAACATTCCCGGCGAGTTGGCCTCTACGTTTCCGTGGGACCTTTATATACTTCAATATCGTAATATAACCTAACCTAACCCAATCTAACATCTCGGCGGTAATATTTGACAACATTCCTGGCGAGTTGGCCTCTACGTCTCCGTTTGACCTTCATATACATCAATAACGTAATCTAACCTACCATAACCCAACCTAACATCTCGGCGGTAATATTTGACAACATTCCTGGCGAGCTGGCTTCTCCGTCCCCGTGGGACCTTTATATACATCAATAACGTAATATAACCTAACCTAACCCAACCTACCACCTCTGCGGTAATATTTGACAACATTCCCGGCGAGTTGGCTTCTCCGTCTCCGTGGGACCTTTATATACATCAATAACGTAATATAACCTAATCTAACCCAATCTAACATCTCGGCGGTAATATTTGACCACATTCCTGGCTTGTTGGCCTCTACGTCTCCGTGAGACCTTTATATACATCTATAACGTAATATAACCTAACCTAACCCAACCTACAATCTCGGCGGTAATATTTGAAAACATTCCTGGCGAGTTGGCATCTACGTCACCGTGGGACCTTTATATACTTCAATAACGTAATATAACCTAACCTAACCCAACTTAACATCTCGGCGGTAATATTTCACAACATTCCTGGCGAGTTGGCCTCTACGTTTCCGTGGGACCTTTATATACTTCAATATCGTAATATAACCTAACCTAACCCAATCTAACATCTCGGCGGTAATATTTGACAACATTCCTGGCGAGTTGGCCTCTACGTCTCCGTTTGACCTTCATATACATCAATAACGTAATATAACATAACCTAACCCATTCTAACATCTCGGCAGTAATATTTGACATCATTCCTGGCGAGTTGGTCTCTACGTCTCCGTGGGACCTTTATATACATCAATAACGTAATATAACCTAACCTAACCCAACCTACCATCTCTGCGGTAATATTTGACAACATTCCCGGCGAGTTGGCCTCTACGTTTCCGTGGGACCTTTATATACTTCAATATCGTAATATAACCTAACCTAACCCAATCTAACATCTCGGCGGTAATATTTGACAACATTCCTGGCGAGTTGGCCTCTACGTCTCCGTTTGACCTTCATATACATCAATAACGTAATCTAACCTACCATAACCCAACCTAACATCTCGGCGGTAATATTTGACAACATTCCTGGCGAGCTGGCTTCTCCGTCCCCGTGGGACCTTTATATACATCAATAACGTAATATAACCTAACCTAACCCCACCTTACATCTCGGCGGTAATATTTGACGACATTCCTGGCTTGTTGGCCTCTACGTCTCCGTGAGACCTTTATATACATCTATAACGTAATATAACCTAACCTAACCCAACCTACAATCTCGGCGATAATATTTGAAAACATTCCTGGCGAGTTGGCATCTACGTCTCCGTGGGACCTTTATATACTTCAATAACGTAACATAACCTAACCTAACCCAATCTAACACCTCGGCGGTAATATTTGACCACATTCCTGGCTTGTTGGCCTCTACGTCTCCGTGAGACCTTTATATACATCTATAACGTAATATAACCTAACCTAACCCAATCTAACATCTCGGCGGTAATATTTGAAAACATTCCTGGCGAGTTGGCTTCTCCGTCCCCGTGGGACCTTTATATACATCAATAACGTAATATAACATAACCTAACCCAATCTAACATCTCGGCGGTAATATTTGACATCATTCCTGGCGAGTTGGCCTCTACGTCTCCGTGGGACCTTTATATACTTCAATAACGTAATATAACCTAACCTAAATCAACCTATCATCTCGCCGATAATATTTGACAAGATTCCTGGCGAGTTGGCCTCTAGGTCTCCGTGGGATCTTTATATACATCAATAACGTAATATAACCTAACCTAACCCAACCTTACATCTCGGCGGTAATATTTGACGACATTCCTGGCGAGTTGGCCTCTACGTTTCCGTGGGACCTTTATATACTTCAATAACGTCATATAACCTAACCTAAATCAACCTATCATCTCGGCGATAATATTTGACAAGATTCCTGGCGAGTTGGCCTCTAGGTCTCCGTGGGATCTTTATATACATCAATAACGTAATATAACATAACCTAACCCAATCTAGCATCTCGGCGGTAATATTTGACCACATTCCTGGCATGTTGGCCTCTACGTCTCCGTGAGACCTTTATATACATCTATAACGTAATATAACCTAACCTAACCCAACCTACAATCTCGGCGGTAATATTTGAAAACATTCCTGGCGAGTTGGCATCTACGTCTCTGTGGGACCTTTATATACTTCAATAACGTAATATAACCTAACCTAACCCAACTTAACATCTCGGAGGTAATATTTCACAACATTCCTGGCGAGTTGACCTCTACGTCTCCGTGGCATCTTTATATATATCAATAACGTAATATAACATAACCTAACCCAATCTAACATCTCGGCGGTAATATTTGACATCATTCCTGGCGAGTTGGCTTCTACGTCTCCGTGGGACCTTTATATACATCAATAAAGTAATATAACCTAACCTAACCCAATCTAACATCTCGGCGGTAATGTTTGACGACATTCCTGGCGAGTTGGCCTCTACGTTTCCGTGGGACCTTTATATACTTCAATAACGTAATATAACCTAACCTAACCCAACCTAACATCTCGGCGGTAATATTTGACAAGATTCCTGGCGATTTGGCCTCTACGTCTCCGTGGGATCTTTATATACATCAATTACGTAATATAACATAACCTAACCCAATCTAGCATCTCGGCGGTAATATTTGACCACATTCCTGGCTTGTTGGCCTCTACGTCTCCGTGAGACCTTTATATACATCTATAACGTAATATAACCTACCCTAACCCAACCTAACATCTCGGCGGTAATATTTGAAAACATTCCTGGCGAGTTGGCATCTACGTCTCCGTGGGACATTTATATACATCAATAACGGAATATAACCTAACCTAACCCAACCTAACATCTCGGCGGTAATATTTGACAACATTCCTGTCGAGTTGGCTTCTCCGTCCCCGTGGGACCTTTATATACATCAATAACGTAATATAACCTAACCTAATCCAACCTAACATCTCGGCGGTAATATTTGACAACATTCCCGGCGAGTTGGCTTCTCCGTCTCCGTGGGACCTTTATATACATCAATAACGTAATATAACCTAACCTAACCCAACCTATCTTCTAGGCGGTAATATTTCACAACAATCCTGGCGAGTTGGCCTCTACGTCTCCGTGGGATCTTTATATATATCAATAACGTAATATAACATAACCTAACCCAATCTAACATCTCGGCGGTAATATTTGACATCATTCCTGGCGAGTTGGCCTCTACGTCTCCGTGGGACCTTATATACATCAATAACGTAATATAACCTAACCTAACCCAACCTTACAACTCGGCGGTAATATTTGACGACATTCCTGGCGAGTTGGCCTCTACGTTTCCGTGGGACCTTTATATACTTCAATAACGTAATATAACCTAACCTAAATCAACCTATCATCTCGGCGATAATATTTGACAAGATTCCTGGCGAGTTGGCCTCTAGGTCTCCGTGGGATCTTTATATACATCAATAACGTAATATAACATAACCTAACCCAATCTAGCATCTCGGCGGTAATATCTGACCACATTCCTGGCTTGTTGGCCTCTACGTCTCCGTGAGACCTTTATATACATCTATAACGTAATATAACCTAACCTAACCCAATCTAACATCTCGGCGGTAATATTTGACCACATTCCTGGCTTGTTGGCCTCTACGTCTCCGTGAGACCTTTATATACATCTATAACGTAATATAACCTAACCTAACCCAACCTAACATCTCAGCGGTAATATTTGAAAACATTCCTGGCGAGTTGGCATCTACGTCTCCGTGGGACCTTTATATACATCAATAACGTAATATAACCTAACCTAACCCAACCTAACATCTCGGCGGTAATATTTGACAACATTCCTGTCGAGTTGGCTTCTCCGTCCCCGTGGGACCTTTATATACATCAATAACGTAATATAACCTAACCTAACCCAACTTAACATCTCGGCGGTAATATTTGACCACATTCCTGGCTTGTTGGCCTCTACGTCTCCGTGAGACCTTTATATACATCTATAACGTAATATAACCTAACCTAACCCAACCTACAATCTCGGCGGTAATATTTCACAACATTCCCGGCGAGTTGGCCTCTACGTCTCCGTGGGATCTTTATATATATCAATAACGTAATATAACATAACCTAACCCAATCTAACATCTCGGCGGTAATATCTGACCACATTCCTGGCTTGTTGGCCTCTACGTCTCCGTGAGACCTTTATATACATCTATAACGTAATATAACCTAACCTAACCCAACCTACAATCTCGGCGGTAATATTTGAAAACATTCCTGGCTTGTTGGCCTCTACGTCTCCGTGAGACCTTTATATACATCTATAACGTAATATAACCTAACCTAACCCAACCTAACATCTCAGCGGTAATATTTGAAAACATTCCTGGCGAGTTGGCATCTACGTCTCCGTGGGACCTTTATATACATCAATAACGTAATATAACCTAACCTAACCCAACCTAACATCTCGGCGGTAATATTTGACAACATTCCTGTCGAGTTGGCTTCTCCGTCCCCGTGGGACCTTTATATACATCAATAACGTAATATAACCTAACCTAATCCAACCTAACATCTCGGCGGTAATATTTGACAACATTCCCGGCGAGTTGGCTTCTCCGTCTCCGTGGGACCTTTATATACATCAATAACGTAATATAACCTAACCTAACCCAACCTATCTACTCGGCGGTAATATTTGACAACATTCCTGGCGAGTTGGCCTCTACGTCTCCGTGGGATCTTTATATATATAAATAACATAATATAACAAAACCTAACCCAATCTAACATCTCGGCGGTAATATTTGACATCATTCCCGGCGAGTTGGCCTCTACGTCTCCGTGGGACCTTTATATACATCAATAAAGTAATATAACCTAACCTAACCCAATCTAACATCTCGGCGGTAATGTTTGACGACATTCCTGGCGAGTTGGCCTCTACGTTTCCGTGGGACCTTTATATACTTCAATAACGTAATATAACCTAACCTAACCCAACCTAACATCTCGGCGGTAATATTTGACAAGATTCCTGGCGATTTGGCCTCTACGTCTCCGTGGGATCTTTATATACATCAATTACGTAATATAACATAACCTAACCCAATCTAGCATCTCGGCGGTAATATTTGACCACATTCCTGGCTTGTTGGCCTCTACGTCTCCGTGAGACCTTTATACACATCTATAACGTAATATAACCTACCCTAACCCAACCTAACATCTCGGCGGTAATATTTGAAAACATTCCTGGCGAGTTGGCATCTACGTCTCCGTGGGACATTTATATACATCAATAACGGAATATAACCTAACCTAACCCAACCTAACATCTCGGCGGTAATATTTGACAACATTCCTGTCGAGTTGGCTTCTCCGTCCCCGTGGGACCTTTATATACATCAATAACGTAATATAACCTAACCTAATCCAACCTAACATCTCGGCGGTAATATTTGACAACATTCCCGGCGAGTTGGCTTCTCCGTCTCCGTGGGACCTTTATATACATCAATAACGTAATATAACCTAACCTAACCCAACCTATCTTCTAGGCGGTAATATTTCACAACAATCCTGGCGAGTTGGCCTCTACGTCTCCGTGGGATCTTTATATATATCAATAACGTAATATAACATAACCTAACCCAATCTAACATCTCGGCGGTAATATTTGACATCATTCCTGGCGAGTTGGCCTCTACGTCTCCGTGGGACCTTATATACATCAATAACGTAATATAACCTAACCTAACCCAACCTTACAACTCGGCGGTAATATTTGACGACATTCCTGGCGAGTTGGCCTCTACGTTTCCGTGGGACCTTTATATACTTCAATAACGTAATATAACCTAACCTAAATCAACCTATCATCTCGGCGATAATATTTGACAAGATTCCTGGCGAGTTGGCCTCTAGGTCTCCGTGGGATCTTTATATACATCAATAACGTAATATAACATAACCTAACCCAATCTAGCATCTCGGCGGTAATATCTGACCACATTCCTGGCTTGTTGGCCTCTACGTCTCCGTGAGACCTTTATATACATCTATAACGTAATATAACCTAACCTAACCCAATCTAACATCTCGGCGGTAATATTTGACCACATTCCTGGCTTGTTGGCCTCTACGTCTCCGTGAGACCTTTATATACATCTATAACGTAATATAACCTAACCTAACCCAACCTAACATCTCAGCGGTAATATTTGAAAACATTCCTGGCGAGTTGGCATCTACGTCTCCGTGGGACCTTTATATACATCAATAACGTAATATAACCTAACCTAACCCAACCTAACATCTCGGCGGTAATATTTGACAACATTCCTGTCGAGTTGGCTTCTCCGTCCCCGTGGGACCTTTATATACATCAATAACGTAATATAACCTAACCTAACCCAACTTAACATCTCGGCGGTAATATTTGACCACATTCCTGGCTTGTTGGCCTCTACGTCTCCGTGAGACCTTTATATACATCTATAACGTAATATAACCTAACCTAACCCAACCTACAATCTCGGCGGTAATATTTGAAAACATTCCTGGCGAGTTGGCATCTACGTCTCCGTGGGACCTTTACATACATCAATAACGTAATATAACCTAACCTAACCCAACTTAACATCTCGGCGGTAATATTTCACAACATTCCTGGCGAGTTGGCCTCTACGTTTCCGTGGAACCTTTATATACTTCAATAACGTAATATAACCTAACCTAAATCAACCTATCATCTCGGCGATAATATTTGACAAGATTCCTGGCGAGTTGGCCTCTAGGTCTCCGTGGGATCTTTATATACATCAATAACGTAATATAACATAACCTAACCCAATCTAGCATCTCGGCGGTAATATTTGACCACATTCCTGGCTTGTTGGCCTCTACGTCTCCGTGAGACCTTTATATACATCTATAACGTAATATAACCTAACCTAACCCAACCTACAATCTCGGCGGAAATATTTGAAAACATTCCTGGCGAGTTGGCATCTACGTCTACGTGCGACCTTTATATACTTCAATCACGTAATATAACCTAACCTAACCCAACTTAACATCTCGGCGGTAATATTTCACATCATTCCTGGCGAGTTGGCCTCTACGTCTCCGTGGCATCTTTATATATATCAATAACGTAATATAACATAACCTAACCCAATGTAACATCTCGGCGGTAATATTTGACATCATTCCTGGCGAGTTGGCTTCTACGTCTCCGTGGGACCTTTATATACATCAATAACGTAATATAACCTAACCTAACCCAACCTACCACCTCTGCGGAAATATTTGACAACATTCCCGGCGAGTTGGCTTCTCCGTCTCCGTGGGACCTTTATATACATCAATAACGTAATATAACCTAATCTAACCCAATCTAACATCTCGGCGGTAATATTTGACCACATTCCTGGCTTGTTGGCCTCTACGTCTCCGTGAGACCTTTATATACATCTATAACGTAATATAACCTAACCTAACCCAACCTACAATCTCGGCGGTAATATTTGAAAACATTCCTGGCGAGTTGGCATCTACGTCTCCGTGGGACCTTTATATACTTCAATAACGTAATATAACCTAACCTAACCCAACTTAACATCTCGGCGGTAATATTTCACAACATTCCTGGCGAGTTGGCCTCTACGTCTCCGTGGCATCTTTATATATATCAATAACGTAATATAACATAACCTAACCCAATCTAACATCTCGGCGGTAATATTTGACATCATTCCTGGCGAGTTGGCCTCTACGTCTCCGTGGGACCTTTATATACTTCAATAACGTAATATAACCTAACCTAACGCAACTTAACATCTCGGCGGTAATATTTCACAACATTCCTGGCGAGTTGGCCTCTACGTCTCCATGGCATCTTTATATATATCAATAACGTAATATAACATAACCTAACCCATTCTAACATCTCGGCAGTAATATTTGACATCATTCCTGGCGAGTTGGTCTCTACGTCTCCGTGGGACCTTTATATACATCAATAACGTAATATAACCTAACCTAACCCAACCTACCATCTCTGCGGTAATATTTGACAACATTCCCGGCGAGTTGGCCTCTACGTTTCCGTGGGACCTTTATATACTTCAATATCGTAATATAACCTAACCTAACCCAATCTAACATCTCGGCGGTAATATTTGACAACATTCCTGGCGAGTTGGCCTCTACGTCTCCGTTTGACCTTCATATACATCAATAACGTAATCTAACCTACCATAACCCAACCTAACATCTCGGCGGTAATATTTGACAACATTCCTGGCGAGCTGGCTTCTCCGTCCCCGTGGGACCTTTATATACATCAATAACGTAATATAACCTAACCTAACCCAACCTACCACCTCTGCGGTAATATTTGACAACATTCCCGGCGAGTTGGCTTCTCCGTCTCCGTGGGACCTTTATATACATCAATAACGTAATATAACCTAATCTAACCCAATCTAACATCTCGGCGGTAATATTTGACCACATTCCTGGCTTGTTGGCCTCTACGTCTCCGTGAGACCTTTATATACATCTATAACGTAATATAACCTAACCTAACCCAACCTACAATCTCGGCGGTAATATTTGAAAACATTCCTGGCGAGTTGGCATCTACGTCTCCGTGGGACCTTTATATACTTCAATAACGTAATATAACCTAACCTAACCCAACTTAACATCTCGGCGGTAATATTTCACAACATTCCTGGCGAGTTGGCCTCTACGTTTCCGTGGGACCTTTATATACTTCAATATCGTAATATAACCTAACCTAACCCAATCTAACATCTCGGCGGTAATATTTGACAACATTCCTGGCGAGTTGGCCTCTACGTCTCCGTTTGACCTTCATATACATCAATAACGTAATATAACATAACCTAACCCATTCTAACATCTCGGCAGTAATATTTGACATCATTCCTGGCGAGTTGGTCTCTACGTCTCCGTGGGACCTTTATATACATCAATAACGTAATATAACCTAACCTAACCCAACCTACCATCTCTGCGGTAATATTTGACAACATTCCCGGCGAGTTGGCCTCTACGTTTCCGTGGGACCTTTATATACTTCAATATCGTAATATAACCTAACCTAACCCAATCTAACATCTCGGCGGTAATATTTGACAACATTCCTGGCGAGTTGGCCTCTACGTCTCCGTTTGACCTTCATATACATCAATAACGTAATCTAACCTACCATAACCCAACCTAACATCTCGGCGGTAATATTTGACAACATTCCTGGCGAGCTGGCTTCTCCGTCCCCGTGGGACCTTTATATACATCAATAACGTAATATAACCTAACCTAACCCCACCTTACATCTCGGCGGTAATATTTGACGACATTCCTGGCTTGTTGGCCTCTACGTCTCCGTGAGACCTTTATATACATCTATAACGTAATATAACCTAACCTAACCCAACCTACAATCTCGGCGGTAATATTTGAAAACATTCCTGGCGAGTTGGCATCTACGTCTCCGTGGGACCTTTATATACTTCAATAACGTAACATAACCTAACCTAACCCAATCTAACACCTCGGCGGTAATATTTGACCACATTCCTGGCTTGTTGGCCTCTACGTCTCCGTGAGACCTTTATATACATCTATAACGTAATATAACCTAACCTAACCCAATCTAACATCTCGGCGGTAATATTTGAAAACATTCCTGGCGAGTTGGCTTCTCCGTCCCCGTGGGACCTTTATATACATCAATAACGTAATATAACATAACCTAACCCAATCTAACATCTCGGCGGTAATATTTGACATCATTCCTGGCGAGTTGGCCTCTACGTCTCCGTGGGACCTTTATATACTTCAATAACGTAATATAACCTAACCTAAATCAACCTATCATCTCGCCGATAATATTTGACAAGATTCCTGGCGAGTTGGCCTCTAGGTCTCCGTGGGATCTTTATATACATCAATAACGTAATATAACCTAACCTAACCCAACCTTACATCTCGGCGGTAATATTTGACGACATTCCTGGCGAGTTGGCCTCTACGTTTCCGTGGGACCTTTATATACTTCAATAACGTCATATAACCTAACCTAAATCAACCTATCATCTCGGCGATAATATTTGACAAGATTCCTGGCGAGTTGGCCTCTAGGTCTCCGTGGGATCTTTATATACATCAATAACGTAATATAACATAACCTAACCCAATCTAGCATCTCGGCGGTAATATTTGACCACATTCCTGGCATGTTGGCCTCTACGTCTCCGTGAGACCTTTATATACATCTATAACGTAATATAACCTAACCTAACCCAACCTACAATCTCGGCGGTAATATTTGAAAACATTCCTGGCGAGTTGGCATCTACGTCTCTGTGGGACCTTTATATACTTCAATAACGTAATATAACCTAACCTAACCCAACTTAACATCTCGGAGGTAATATTTCACAACATTCCTGGCGAGTTGACCTCTACGTCTCCGTGGCATCTTTATATATATCAATAACGTAATATAACATAACCTAACCCAATCTAACATCTCGGCGGTAATATTTGACATCATTCCTGGCGAGTTGGCTTCTACGTCTCCGTGGGACCTTTATATACATCAATAAAGTAATATAACCTAACCTAACCCAATCTAACATCTCGGCGGTAATGTTTGACGACATTCCTGGCGAGTTGGCCTCTACGTTTCCGTGGGACCTTTATATACTTCAATAACGTAATATAACCTAACCTAACCCAACCTAACATCTCGGCGGTAATATTTGACAAGATTCCTGGCGATTTGGCCTCTACGTCTCCGTGGGATCTTTATATACATCAATTACGTAATATAAGATAACCTAACCCAATCTAGCATCTCGGCGGTAATATTTGACCACATTCCTGGCTTGTTGGCCTCTACGTCTCCGTGAGACCTTTATATACATCTATAACGTAATATAACCTACCCTAACCCAACCTAACATCTCGGCGGTAATATTTGAAAACATTCCTGGCGAGTTGGCATCTACGTCTCCGTGGGACATTTATATACATCAATAACGGAATATAACCTAACCTAACCCAACCTAACATCTCGGCGGTAATATTTGACAACATTCCTGTCGAGTTGGCTTCTCCGTCCCCGTGGGACCTTTATATACATCAATAACGTAATATAACCTAACCTAATCCAACCTAACATCTCGGCGGTAATATTTGACAACATTCCCGGCGAGTTGGCTTCTCCGTCTCCGTGGGACCTTTATATACATCAATAACGTAATATAACCTAACCTAACCCAACCTATCTTCTAGGCGGTAATATTTCACAACAATCCTGGCGAGTTGGCCTCTACGTCTCCGTGGGATCTTTATATATATCAATAACGTAATATAACATAACCTAACCCAATCTAACATCTCGGCGGTAATATTTGACATCATTCCTGGCGAGTTGGCCTCTACGTCTCCGTGGGACCTTATATACATCAATAACGTAATATAACCTAACCTAACCCAACCTTACAACTCGGCGGTAATATTTGACGACATTCCTGGCGAGTTGGCCTCTACGTTTCCGTGGGACCTTTATATACTTCAATAACGTAATATAACCTAACCTAAATCAACCTATCATCTCGGCGATAATATTTGACAAGATTCCTGGCGAGTTGGCCTCTAGGTCTCCGTGGGATCTTTATATACATCAATAACGTAATATAACATAACCTAACCCAATCTAGCATCTCGGCGGTAATATCTGACCACATTCCTGGCTTGTTGGCCTCTACGTCTCCGTGAGACCTTTATATACATCTATAACGTAATATAACCTAACCTAACCCAATCTAACATCTCGGCGGTAATATTTGACCACATTCCTGGCTTGTTGGCCTCTACGTCTCCGTGAGACCTTTATATACATCTATAACGTAATATAACCTAACCTAACCCAACCTAACATCTCAGCGGTAATATTTGAAAACATTCCTGGCGAGTTGGCATCTACGTCTCCGTGGGACCTTTATATACATCAATAACGTAATATAACCTAACCTAACCCAACCTAACATCTCGGCGGTAATATTTGACAACATTCCTGTCGAGTTGGCTTCTCCGTCCCCGTGGGACCTTTATATACATCAATAACGTAATATAACCTAACCTAACCCAACTTAACATCTCGGCGGTAATATTTGACCACATTCCTGGCTTGTTGGCCTCTACGTCTCCGTGAGACCTTTATATACATCTATAACGTAATATAACCTAACCTAACCCAACCTACAATCTCGGCGGTAATATTTCACAACATTCCCGGCGAGTTGGCCTCTACGTCTCCGTGGGATCTTTATATATATCAATAACGTAATATAACATAACCTAACCCAATCTAACATCTCGGCGGTAATATCTGACCACATTCCTGGCTTGTTGGCCTCTACGTCTCCGTGAGACCTTTATATACATCTATAACGTAATATAACCTAACCTAACCCAACCTACAATCTCGGCGGTAATATTTGAAAACATTCCTGGCTTGTTGGCCTCTACGTCTCCGTGAGACCTTTATATACATCTATAACGTAATATAACCTAACCTAACCCAACCTAACATCTCAGCGGTAATATTTGAAAACATTCCTGGCGAGTTGGCATCTACGTCTCCGTGGGACCTTTATATACATCAATAACGTAATATAACCTAACCTAACCCAACCTAACATCTCGGCGGTAATATTTGACAACATTCCTGTCGAGTTGGCTTCTCCGTCCCCGTGGGACCTTTATATACATCAATAACGTAATATAACCTAACCTAATCCAACCTAACATCTCGGCGGTAATATTTGACAACATTCCCGGCGAGTTGGCTTCTCCGTCTCCGTGGGACCTTTATATACATCAATAACGTAATATAACCTAACCTAACCCAACCTATCTACTCGGCGGTAATATTTGACAACATTCCTGGCGAGTTGGCCTCTACGTCTCCGTGGGATCTTTATATATATAAATAACATAATATAACAAAACCTAACCCAATCTAACATCTCGGCGGTAATATTTGACATCATTCCCGGCGAGTTGGCCTCTACGTCTCCGTGGGACCTTTATATACATCAATAAAGTAATATAACCTAACCTAACCCAATCTAACATCTCGGCGGTAATGTTTGACGACATTCCTGGCGAGTTGGCCTCTACGTTTCCGTGGGACCTTTATATACTTCAATAACGTAATATAACCTAACCTAACCCAACCTAACATCTCGGCGGTAATATTTGACAAGATTCCTGGCGATTTGGCCTCTACGTCTCCGTGGGATCTTTATATACATCAATTACGTAATATAACATAACCTAACCCAATCTAGCATCTCGGCGGTAATATTTGACCACATTCCTGGCTTGTTGGCCTCTACGTCTCCGTGAGACCTTTATACACATCTATAACGTAATATAACCTACCCTAACCCAACCTAACATCTCGGCGGTAATATTTGAAAACATTCCTGGCGAGTTGGCATCTACGTCTCCGTGGGACATTTATATACATCAATAACGGAATATAACCTAACCTAACCCAACCTAACATCTCGGCGGTAATATTTGACAACATTCCTGTCGAGTTGGCTTCTCCGTCCCCGTGGGACCTTTATATACATCAATAACGTAATATAACCTAACCTAATCCAACCTAACATCTCGGCGGTAATATTTGACAACATTCCCGGCGAGTTGGCTTCTCCGTCTCCGTGGGACCTTTATATACATCAATAACGTAATATAACCTAACCTAACCCAACCTATCTTCTAGGCGGTAATATTTCACAACAATCCTGGCGAGTTGGCCTCTACGTCTCCGTGGGATCTTTATATATATCAATAACGTAATATAACATAACCTAACCCAATCTAACATCTCGGCGGTAATATTTGACATCATTCCTGGCGAGTTGGCCTCTACGTCTCCGTGGGACCTTATATACATCAATAACGTAATATAACCTAACCTAACCCAACCTTACAACTCGGCGGTAATATTTGACGACATTCCTGGCGAGTTGGCCTCTACGTTTCCGTGGGACCTTTATATACTTCAATAACGTAATATAACCTAACCTAAATCAACCTATCATCTCGGCGATAATATTTGACAAGATTCCTGGCGAGTTGGCCTCTAGGTCTCCGTGGGATCTTTATATACATCAATAACGTAATATAACATAACCTAACCCAATCTAGCATCTCGGCGGTAATATCTGACCACATTCCTGGCTTGTTGGCCTCTACGTCTCCGTGAGACCTTTATATACATCTATAACGTAATATAACCTAACCTAACCCAATCTAACATCTCGGCGGTAATATTTGACCACATTCCTGGCTTGTTGGCCTCTACGTCTCCGTGAGACCTTTATATACATCTATAACGTAATATAACCTAACCTAACCCAACCTAACATCTCAGCGGTAATATTTGAAAACATTCCTGGCGAGTTGGCATCTACGTCTCCGTGGGACCTTTATATACATCAATAACGTAATATAACCTAACCTAACCCAACCTAACATCTCGGCGGTAATATTTGACAACATTCCTGTCGAGTTGGCTTCTCCGTCCCCGTGGGACCTTTATATACATCAATAACGTAATATAACCTAACCTAACCCAACTTAACATCTCGGCGGTAATATTTGACCACATTCCTGGCTTGTTGGCCTCTACGTCTCCGTGAGACCTTTATATACATCTATAACGTAATATAACCTAACCTAACCCAACCTACAATCTCGGCGGTAATATTTCACAACATTCCCGGCGAGTTGGCCTCTACGTCTCCGTGGGATCTTTATATATATCAATAACGTAATATAACATAACCTAACCCAATCTAACATCTCGGCGGTAATATTTGACATCATTCCTGGCGAGTTGGCCTCTACGTCTCCGTGGGACCTTTATATACATCAATAACGTAATATAACCTAACCTAACCCAACTTAACATCTCGGCGGTAATATTTGACGACATTCCTGGCGAGATGGCCTCTACGTTTCCGTGGGACCTTTATATACTTCAATAACGTAATATAACCTAACCTAAATCAATCTATCATCTCGGCGATAATATTTGACAAGATTCCTGGCGAGTTGGCCTCTAGGTCTCCGTGGGATCTTTATATACAGCAATAACGTAATATAACATAACCTAACCCAACTTAACATCTCGGCGGTAATATTTGACGACATTCCTGGCGAGTTGGCATCTACGTTTCCGTGGGACCTTTATATACTTCAATAACGTAATATAACCTAACCTAACCCAACCTAACATCTCGGCGGTAATATTTCACAACATACCTGGCGAGTTGGCCTCTACGTCTCCGTGGCCCCTTAATATACATCAATAACAAAAATATAACCTAACCTAAATCAACCTATCATCTCGGTGATACTATTTGACAAGATTCCTGGCGAGTTGGCCTCTACGTATCCGTGGGATCTTTATATACATCAATATCGTAATATAACCTAACCTAGCCCAACCTAACATCTCGGCGGTATATTTGACGACAATCCTGGCGAGTTGGCCTCTACGTTTCCGTGGGATATTTATATACATCAAGAACATAATATAAGCTAGCCTAACCCAACTAACATCTCCGCGGTAATATTTGACAACATACCTGGCGAGTTGGACTCTACGTCTCCGTGGGCCCTTCATTTACATCAATAACAAAAATATAACCTAACCTAAATCAACCTATCATCTCGGCGATAATATTTGACAAGATTCCTGGCGAGTTGGCCTCTACGTCTCCGTGGGATCTTTATATACATCAATAACGTAATATAACATAACCTAACCCAATCTAGCATCTCGGCGGTAATATTTGACAACATTCCTGGCGAGTTGGCATCTACGTCTCCGTGGGACCTTTATATACATCAATAACGTAATATAACCTAACCTAACCCAACCTAGCATCTCGGCGGTAATATCTGACCACATTCCTGGCTTGTTGGCCTCTACGTCTCCGTGAGACCTTTATATACATCTATAACGTAATATAACCTAACCTAACCCAACCTACAATCTCGGCGGTAATATTTGAAAACATTCCTGGCTTGTTGGCCTCTACGTCTCCGTGAGACCTTTATATACATCTATAACGTAATATAACCTAACCTAACCCAACCTAACATCTCAGCGGTAATATTTGAAAACATTCCTGGCGAGTTGGCATCTACGTCTCCGTGGGACCTTTATATACATCAATAACGTAATATAACCTAACCTAACCCAACCTAACATCTCGGCGGTAATATTTGACAACATTCCTGTCGAGTTGGCTTCTCCGTCCCCGTGGGACCTTTATATACATCAATAACGTAATATAACCTAACCTAATCCAACCTAACATCTCGGCGGTAATATTTGACAACATTCCCGGCGAGTTGGCTTCTCCGTCTCCGTGGGACCTTTATATACAACAATAACGTAATATAACCTAACCTAACCCAACCTATCTACTCGGCGGTAATATTTGACAACATTCCTGGCGAGTTGGCCTCTACGTCTCCGTGGGATCTTTATATATATAAATAACATAATATAACAAAACCTAACCCAATCTAACATCTCGGCGGTAATATTTGACATCATTCCCGGCGAGTTGGCCTCTACGTCTCCGTGGGACCTTTATATACATCAATAAAGTAATATAACCTAACCTAACCCAATCTAACATCTCGGCGGTAATGTTTGACGACATTCCTGGCGAGTTGGCCTCTACGTTTCCGTGGGACCTTTATATACTTCAATAACGTAATATAACCTAACCTAACCCAACCTAACATCTCGGCGGTAATATTTGACAAGATTCCTGGCGATTTGGCCTCTACGTCTCCGTGGGATCTTTATATACATCAATTACGTAATATAACATAACCTAACCCAATCTAGCATCTCGGCGGTAATATTTGACCACATTCCTGGCTTGTTGGCCTCTACGTCTCCGTGAGACCTTTATATACATCTATAACGTAATATAACCTACCCTAACCCAACCTAACATCTCGGCGGTAATATTTGAAAACATTCCTGGCGAGTTGGCATCTACGTCTCCGTGGGACATTTATATACATCAATAACGGAATATAACCTAACCTAACCCAACCTAACATCTCGGCGGTAATATTTGACAACATTCCTGTCGAGTTGGCTTCTCCGTCCCCGTGGGACCTTTATATACATCAATAACGTAATATAACCTAACCTAATCCAACCTAACATCTCGGCGGTAATATTTGACAACATTCCCGGCGAGTTGGCTTCTCCGTCTCCGTGGGACCTTTATATACATCAATAACGTAATATAACCTAACCTAAATCAACCTATCATCTCGGCGGTAATATTTCACAACAATCCTGGCGAGTTGGCCTCTACGTCTCCGTGGGATCTTTATATATATCAATAACGTAATATAACATAACCTAACCCAATCTAACATCTCGGCGGTAATATTTGACATCATTCCTGGCGAGTTGGCCTCTACGTCTCCGTGAGACCTTTATATACATCTATAACGTAATATAACCTAACCTAACCCAACCTAACATCTCAGCGGTAATATTTGAAAACATTCCTGGCGAGTTGGCATCTACGTCTCCGTGGGACCTTTATATACATCAATAACGTAATATAACCTAACCTAACCCAACCTAACATCTCGGCGGTAATATTTGACAACATTCCTGTCGAGTTGGCTTCTCCGTCCCCGTGGGACCTTTATATACATCAATAACGTAATATAACCTAACCTAACCCAACTTAACATCTCGGCGGTAATATTTGACCACATTCCTGGCTTGTTGGCCTCTACGTCTCCGTGAGACCTTTATATACATCTATAACGTAATATAACCTAACCTAACCCAACCTACAATCTCGGCGGTAATATTTCACAACATTCCCGGCGAGTTGGCCTCTACGTCTCCGTGGGATCTTTATATACATCAATATCGTAATATAACCTAACCTAGCCCAACCTAACATCTCGGCGGTATATTTGACGACAATCCTGGCGAGTTGGCCTCTACGTTTCCGTGGGATATTTATATACATCAAGAACATAATATAAGCTAGCCTAACCCAACTAACATCTCCGCGGTAATATTTGACAACATACCTGGCGAGTTGGACTCTACGTCTCCGTGGGCCCTTCATTTACATCAATAACAAAAATATAACCTAACCTAAATCAACCTATCATCTCGGCGATAATATTTGACAAGATTCCTGGCGAGTTGGCCTCTACGTCTCCGTGGGATCTTTATATACATCAATAACGTAATATAACATAACCTAACCCAATCTAGCATCTCGGCGGTAATATTTGACAACATTCCTAGCGAGTTGGCATCTACGTCTCCGTGGGACCTTTATATACATCAATAACGTAATATAACCTAACCTAACCCAACCTAGCATCTCGGCGGTAATATCTGACCACATTCCTGGCTTGTTGGCCTCTACGTCTCCGTGAGACCTTTATATACATCTATAACGTAATATAACCTAACCTAACCCAACCTACAATCTCGGCGGTAATATTTGAAAACATTCCTGGCTTGTTGGCCTCTACGTCTCCGTGAGACCTTTATATACATCTATAACGTAATATAACCTAACCTAACCCAACCTAACATCTCAGCGGTAATATTTGAAAACATTCCTGGCGAGTTGGCATCTACGTTTCCGTGGGACCTTTATATACTTCAATAACGTAATATAACCTAACCTAACCCAACCTAACATCTCGGCGGTAATATTTGACAACATTCCTGTCGAGTTGGCTTCTCCGTCCCCGTGGGACCTTTATATACATCAATAACGTAATATAACCTAACCTAATCCAACCTAACATCTCGGCGGTAATATTTGACAACATTCCCGGCGAGTTGGCTTCTCCGTCTCCGTGGGACCTTTATATACATCAATAACGTAATATAACCTAACCTAACCCAACCTATCTACTCGGCGGTAATATTTGACAACATTCCTGGCGAGTTGGCCTCTACGTCTCCGTGGGATCTTTATATATATAAATAACATAATATAACAAAACCTAACCCAATCTAACATCTCGGCGGTAATATTTGACATCATTCCCGGCGAGTTGGCCTCTACGTCTCCGTGGGACCTTTATATACATCAATAACGTAATATAACCTAACCTAACCCAACCTAACATCTCGGCGGTAATATTTGAAAACATTCCTGGCGAGTTGGCATCTACGTCTCCGTGGGACCTTTATATACTTCAATAACGTAATATAACCTAACCTAACCCAACTTAACATCTCGGCGGTAATATTTGACCACATTCCTGGCTTGTTGGCCTCTACGTCTCCGTGAGACCTTTATATACATCTATAACGTAATATAACCTAACCTAACCCAACCTTACATCTCGGCGGTAATATTTGACGACATTCCTGGCGAGTTGGCCTCTACGTTTCCGTGGGACCTTTATATACTTCAATAACGTAATATAACCTAACCTAAATCAACCTATCATCTCGGCGATAATATTTGACAAGATTCCTGGCGAGTTGGCCTCTAGGTCTCCGTGGGATCTTTATATACAGCAATAACGTAATATAACATAACCTAACCCAACTTAACATCTCGGCGGTAATATTTGACGACATTCCTGGCGAGTTGGCCTCTACGTTTCCGTGGGACCTTTATATACTTCAATAACGTAATATAACCTAACCTAAATCAACCTATCATCTCGGCGATAATATTTGACAAGTTTCCTGGCGAGTTGGCCTCTAGGTCTCCGGGGGATCTTTATATACATCAATAACGTAATATAACATAACCTAACCCAATCTAGCATCTCGGCGGTAATATTTGACCACATTCTTGGCTTGTTGGCCTCTACGTCTCCGTGAGACCTTTATATACATCTATAACGTAATATAACCTAACCTAACCCAACCTATAATCTCGGCGGTAATATTTGAAAACATTCCTGGCGAGTTGGCATCTACGTGTCCGTGGGACCTTTATATACTTCAATAACGTAATATAACCTAACCTAACCCAACTTAACATCTCGGCGGTAATATTTGACCACATTCCTGGCTTGTTGGCCTCTACGTCTCCGTGAGACCTTTATATACATCTATAACGTAATATAACCTAACCTAACCCAACCTACAGTCTCGGCGGTAATATTTGAAAACATTCCTGGCGAGTTGGCATCTAGGTCTCCGTGGGACCTTTATATACTTCAATAACGTAACATAACCTAACCTAACCCAATCTAACACCTCGGCGGTAATATTTGACCACATTCCTGGCTTGTTGGCCTCTACGTCTCCGTGAGACCTTTATATACATCTATAACGTAATATAACCTAACCTAACCCAATCTAACATCTCGGCGGTAATATTTGAAAACATTCCTGGCGAGTTGGCTTCTCCGTCCCCGTGGGACCTTTATATACATCAATAACGTAATATAACATAACCTAACCCAATCTAACATCTCGGCGGTAATATTTGACATCATTCCTGGCGAGTTGGCCTCTACGTCTCCGTGGGACCTTTATATACTTCAATAACGTAATATAACCTAACCTAAATCAACCTATCATCTCGGCGATAATATTTGACAAGATTCCTGGCGAGTTGGCCTCTAGGTCTCCGTGGGATCTTTATATACATCAATAACGTAATATAACCTAACCTAACCCAATCTAGCATCTCGGCGGTAATATTTGACCACATTCCTGGCATGTTGGCCTCTAGGTCTCCGTGAGACCTTTATATACATCTATAACGTAATATAACCTAACCTAACCCAACCTACAATCTCGGCGGTAATATTTGAAAACATTCCTGGCGAGTTGGCATCTACGTCTCTGTGGGACCTTTATATACTTCAATAACGTAATATAACCTAACCTAACCCAAGTTAACATCTCGGCGGTAATATTTCACAACATTCCTGGCGAGTTGACCTCTACGTCTCCGTGGCATCTTTATATATATCAATAACGTAATATAACATAACCTAACCCAATCTAACATCTCGGCGGTAATATTTGACATCATTCCTGGCGAGTTGGCTTCTACGTCTCCGTGGGACCTTTAAATACTTCAATAACGTAATATAACCTAACCTAAATCAACCTACCATCTCGGCGATAATATTTGACAAGATTCCTGGGGAGTTGGCCTCTACGTTTCCGTGGGACCTTTATATACTTCAATAACGTAATATAACCTAACCTAACCCAACCTAACATCTCGGCGGTAATATTTGACAAGATTCCTGGCGATTTGGCCTCTACGTCTCCGTGGGATCTTTATATACATCAATTACGTAATATAACATAACCTAACCCAATCTAGCATCTCGGCGGTAATATTTGACCACATTCCTGGCTTGTTGGCCTCTACGTCTCCGTGAGACCTTTATATACATCTATAACGTAATATAACCTACCCTAACCCAACCTAACATCTCGGCGGTAATATTTGAAAACATTCCTGGCGAGTTGGCATCTACGTCTCCGTGGGACGTTTATATACATCAATAACGGAATATAACCTAACCTAACCCAACCTAACATCTCGGCGGTAATATTTGACAACATTCCTGTCGAGTTGGCTTCTCCGTCCCCGTGGGACCTTTATATACATCAATAACGTAATATAACCTAACCTAATCCAACCTAACATCTCGGCGGTAATATTTGACAACATTCCCGGCGAGTTGGCTTCTCCGTCTCCGTGGGACCTTTATATACATCAATAACGTAATATAACCTAACCTAACCCAACCTATCTTCTAGGCGGTAATATTTCACAACAATCCTGGCGAGTTGGCCTCTACGTCTCCGTGGGATCTTTATATATATCAATAACGTAATATAACATAACCTAACCCAATCTAACATCTCGGCGGTAATATTTGACATCATTCCTGGCGAGTTGGCCTCTACGTCTCCGTGGGACCTTATATACATCAATAACGTAATATAACCTAACCTAACCCAACCTTACAACTCGGCGGTAATATTTGACGACATTCCTGGCGAGTTGGCCTCTACGTTTCCGTGGGACCTTTATATACTTCAATAACGTAATATAACCTAACCTAAATCAACCTATCATCTCGGCGATAATATTTGACAAGATTCCTGGCGAGTTGGCCTCTAGGTCTCCGTGGGATCTTTATATACATCAATAACGTAATATAACATAACCTAACCCAATCTAGCATCTCGGCGGTAATATCTGACCACATTCCTGGCTTGTTGGCCTCTACGTCTCCGTGAGACCTTTATATACATCTATAACGTAATATAACCTAACCTAACCCAATCTAACATCTCGGCGGTAATATTTGACCACATTCCTGGCTTGTTGGCCTCTACGTCTCCGTGAGACCTTTATATACATCTATAACGTAATATAACCTAACCTAACCCAACCTAACATCTCAGCGGTAATATTTGAAAACATTCCTGGCGAGTTGGCATCTACGTCTCCGTGGGACCTTTATATACATCAATAACGTAATATAACCTAACCTAACCCAACCTAACATCTCGGCGGTAATATTTGACAACATTCCTGTCGAGTTGGCTTCTCCGTCCCCGTGGGACCTTTATATACATCAATAACGTAATATAACCTAACCTAACCCAACTTAACATCTCGGCGGTAATATTTGACCACATTCCTGGCTTGTTGGCCTCTACGTCTCCGTGAGACCTTTATATACATCTATAACGTAATATAACCTAACCTAACCCAACCTACAATCTCGGCGGTAATATTTCACAACATTCCCGGCGAGTTGGCCTCTACGTCTCCGTGGGATCTTTATATATATCAATAACGTAATATAACATAACCTAACCCAATCTAACATCTCGGCGGTAATATTTGACATCATTCCTGGCGAGTTGGCCTCTACGTCTCCGTGGGACCTTTATATACATCAATAACGTAATATAACCTAACCTAACCCAACCTTACATCTCGGCGGTAACATTTGACGACATTCCTGGCGAGTTGGCCTCTACGTTTCCGTGGGACCTTTATATACTTCAATAACGTAATATAACCTAACCTAAATCAATCTATCATCTCGGCGATAATATTTGACTAGATTCCTGGCGAGTTGGCCTCTAGGTCTCCGTGGGATCTTTATATACAGCAATAACGTAATATAACATAACCTAACCCAACTTAACATCTCGGCGGTAATATTTGACGACATTCCTGGCGAGTTGGCATCTACGTTTCCGTGGGACCTTTATATACTTCAATAACGTAATATAACCTAACCTAACCCAATCTAACATCTCGGCGGTAATATTTCACAACATACCTGGCGAGTTGGCCTCTACGTCTCCGTGGCCCCTTAATATACATCAATAACAAAAATATAACCTAACCTAAATCAACCTATCATCTCGGTGATACTATTTGACAAGATTCCTGGCGAGTTGGCCTCTACGTATCCGTGGGATCTTTATATACATCAATATCGTAATATAACCTAACCTAGCCCAACCTAACATCTCGGCGGTATATTTGACGACAATCCTGGCGAGTTGGCCTCTACGTTTCCGTGGGATATTTATATACATCAAGAACATAATATAAGCTAGCCTAACCCAACTAACATCTCCGCGGTAATATTTGACAACATACCTGGCGAGTTGGACTCTACGTCTCCGTGGGCCCTTCATTTACATCAATAACAAAAATATAACCTAACCTAAATCAACCTATCATCTCGGCGATAATATTTGACAAGATTCCTGGCGAGTTGGCCTCTACGTCTCCGTGGGATCTTTATATACATCAATAACGTAATATAACATAACCTAACCCAATCTAGCATCTCGGCGGTAATATTTGACAACATTCCTGACGAGTTGGCATCTACGTCTCCGTGGGACCTTTATATACATCAATAACGTAATATAACCTAACCTAACCCAACCTAGCATCTCGGCGGTAATATCTGACCACATTCCTGGCTTGTTGGCCTCTACGTCTCCGTGAGACCTTTATATACATCTATAACGTAATATAACCTAACCTAACCCAACCTACAATCTCGGCGGTAATATTTGAAAACATTCCTGGCTTGTTGGCCTCTACGTCTCCGTGAGACCTTTATATACATCTATAACGTAATATAACCTAACCTAACCCAACCTAACATCTCAGCGGTAATATTTGAAAACATTCCTGGCGAGTTGGCATCTACGTCTCCGTGGGACCTTTATATACATCAATAACGTAATATAACCTAACCTAACCCAACCTAACATCTCGGCGGTAATATTTGACAACATTCCTGTCGAGTTGGCTTCTCCGTCCCCGTGGGACCTTTATATACATCAATAACGTAATATAACCTAACCTAATCCAACCTAACATCTCGGCGGTAATATTTGACAACATTCCCGGCGAGTTGGCTTCTCCGTCTCCGTGGGACCTTTATATACATCAATAACGTAATATAACCTAACCTAACCCAACCTATCTACTCGGCGGTAATATTTGACAACATTCCTGGCGAGTTGGCCTCTACGTCTCCGTGGGATCTTTATATATATAAATAACATAATATAACAAAACCTAACCCAATCTAACATCTCGGCGGTAATATTTGACATCATTCCTGGCGAGTTGGCCTCTACGTCTCCGTGGGACCTTTATATACATCAATAACGTAATATAACCTAACCTAACCCAACCTAACATCTCGGCGGTAATATTTGAAAACATTCCTGGCGAGTTGGCATCTACGTCTCCGTGGGACCTTTATATACTTCAATAACGTAATATAACCTAACCTAACCCAACTTAACATCTCGGCGGTAATATTTGACCACATTCCTGGCTTGTTGGCCTCTACGTCTCCGTGAGACCTTTATATACATCTATAACGTAATATAACCTAACCTAACCCAACCTACAATCTCGGCGGTAATATTTCACAGCATTCCCGGCGAGTTGGCCTCTACGTCTCCGTGGGATCTTTATATATATCAATAACGTAATATAACATAACCTAACCCAATCTAACATCTCGGCGGTAATATTTGACATTATTCCTGGCGAGTTGGCCTCTACGTCTCCGTGGGACCTTTATATACATCAATAACGTAATATAACCTAACCTAACCCAACCTTACATCTCGGCGGTAATATTTGACGACATTCCTGGCGAGTTGGCCTCTACGTTTCCGTGGGACCTTTATATACTTCAATAACGTAATATAACCTAACCTAAATCAACCTATCATCTCGGCGATAATATTTGACAAGATTCCTGGCGAGTTGGCCTCTAGGTCTCCGTGGGATCTTTATATACAGCAATAACGTAATATAACATAACCTAACCCAACTTAACATCTCGGCGGTAATATTTGACGACATTCCTGGCGAGTTGGCCTCTACGTTTCCGTGGGACCTTTATATACTTCAATAACGTAATATAACCTAACCTAAATCAACCTATCATCTCGGCGATAATATTTGACAAGTTTCCTGGCGAGTTGGCCTCTAGGTCTCCGGGGGATCTTTATATACATCAATAACGTAATATAACATAACCTAACCCAATCTAGCATCTCGGCGGTAATATTTGACCACATTCCTGGCTTGTTGGCCTCTACGTCTCCGTGAGACCTTTATATACATCTATAACGTAATATAACCTAACCTAACCCAACCTACAATCTCGGCGGTAATATTTGAAAACATTCCTGGCGAGTTGGCATCTACGTCTCCGTGGGACCTTTATATACTTCAATAACGTAATATAACCTAACCTAACCCAACTTAACATCTCGGCGGTAATATTTCACAACATTCCTGGCGAGTTGGCCTCTACGTCTCCGTGGCATCTTTATATATATCAATAACGTAATATAACATAACCTAACCCAATCTAACATCTCGGCGGTAATATTTGACATCATTCCTGGCGAGTTGGCCTCTACGTCTCCGTGGGACCTTTATATACTTCAATAACGTAATATAACCTAACCTAACCCAATCTAGCATCTCGGCGGTAATATTTGACCACATTCCTGGCTTGTTGGCCTCTACGTCTCCGTGAGACCTTTATATACATCTATAACGTAATATAACCTAACCTAACCCAATCTAACATCTCGGCGGTAATATTTGAAAACATTCCTGGCGAGTTGGCTTCTCCGTCCCCGTGGGACCTTTATATAAATCAATAACGTAATATAACCTAACCTAACCCAACCTTACATCTCGGCGGTAATATTTGACGACATTCCTGGCGAGTTGGCCTCTACGTTACCGTGGGACCTTTATATACTTCAATAACGTAATATAACCTAACCTAAATCAACCTATCATCTCGGCGATAATATTTGACAAGATTCCTGGCGAGTTGGCCTCTAGGTCTCCGTGGGATCTTTATATACATCAATAACGTAATATAACATAACCTAACCCAATCTAGCATCTCGGCGGTAATATTTGACCACATTCCTGGCATGTTGGCCTCTACGTCTCCGTGAGACCTTTATATACATCTATAACGTAATATAACCTAACCTAACCCAACCTACAATCTCGGCGGTAATATTTGAAAACATTCGTGGCGAGTTGGCATCTACGTCTCCGTGGGACCTTTATATACTTCAATAACGTAATATAACCTAACCTAACACAACTTAACATCTCGGCGGTAATATTTCGCAACATTCCTGGCGAGTTGGCCTCTACGTCTCCGTGGCATCTTTATATATATCAATAACGTAATATAACATAACCTAACCCAATCTAACATCTCGGCGGTAATATTTGACATCATTCCTGGCGAGTTGGCCTCTACGTCTCCGTGGGACCTTTAAATACTTCAATAACGTAATATAACCTAACCTAAATCAACCTACCATCTCGGCGATAATATTTGACAAGATTCCTGGGGAGTTGGCCTCTAGGTCTCCGTGGGATCTTTATATACATCAATAACGTAATATAACATAACCTAACCCAATCTAACATCTCGGCGGTAATATTTGACATCATTCCTGGCGAGTTGGCCTCTACGTCTCCGTGGGACCTTTATATACATCAATAACGTAATATAACCTAACCTAACCCAACCTTACATCTCGGCGGTAATATTTGACGACATTCCTGGCGAGTTGGCCTCTACGTTTCCGTGGGACCTTTATATACTTCAATAACGTAATATAACCTAACCTAAATCAACCTATCATCGCGGCGATAATATTTGACAAGATTCCTGGCGAGTTGGCCTCTAGGTCTCCGTGGGATCTTTATATACATCAATAACGTAATATAACATAACCTAACCCAATCTAGCATCTCGGCGGTAATATCTGACCACATTCCTGTCTTGTTGGCCTCTACGTCTCCGTGAGACCTTTATATACATCTATAACGTAATATAACCTAACCTAACCCAATCTAACATCTCGGCGGTAATATTTGACAACATTCCTGGCGAGTTGGCCTCTACGTCTCCGTTTGAACTTCATATACATCAATAACGTAATCTAACCTAACATAACCCAACCTAACATCTCGGCGGTAATATTTGACAACATTCCTGGCGAGCTGGCTTCTCCGTCCCCGTGGGACCTTTATATACATCAATAACGTAATATAACCTAACCTAACCCAACCTTACATCTCGGCGGTAATATTTGACGACATTCCTGGCTTGTTGGCCTCTACGTCTCCGTGAGACCTTTATATACATCTATAACGTAATATAACCTAACCTAACCCAACCTACAATCTCGGCGGTAATATTTGAAAACATTCCTGGCGAGTTGGCATCTACGTCTCCGTGGGACCTTTATATACTTCAATAACGTAACATAACCTAACCTAACCCAATCTAACACCTCGGCGGTAATATTTGACCACATTCCTGGCTTGTTGGCCTCTACGTCTCCGTGAGACCTTTATATACATCTATAACGTAATATAACCTAACCTAACCCAATCTAACATCTCGGCGGTAATATTTGACAACATTCCTGGCGAGCTGGCTTCTCCGTCCCCGTGGGACCTTTATATACATCAATAACGTAATATAACCTAACCTAACCCAACCTTACATCTCGGCGGTAATATTTGACGACATTCCTGGCTTGTTGGCCTCTACGTCTCCGTGAGACCTTTATATACATCTATAACGTAATATAACCTAACCTAACCCAACCTACAATCTCGGCGGTAATATTTGAAAACATTCCTGGCGAGTTGGCATCTACGTCTCCGTGGGACCTTTATATACTTCAATAACGTAACATAACCTAACCTAACCCAATCTAACACCTCGGCGGTAATATTTGACCACATTCCTGCCTTGTTGGCCTCTACGTCTCCGTGAGACCTTTATATACATCTATAACGTAATATAACCTAACCTAACCCAATCTAACATCTCGGCGGTAATATTTGAAAACATTCCTGGCGAGTTGGCTTCTCCGTCCCCGTGGGACCTTTATATACATCAATAACGTAATATAACATAACCTAACCCAATCTAACATCTCGGCGGTAATATTTGACATCATTCCTGGCGAGTTGGCCTCTACGTCTCCGTGGGACCTTTATATACTTCAATAACGTAATATAACCTAACCTAAATCAACCTATCATCTCGGCGATAATATTTGACAAGATTCCTGGCGAGTTGGCCTCTAGGTCTCCGTGGGATCTTTATATACATCAATAACGTAATATAACCTAACCTAACCCAACCTTACATCTCGGCGGTAATATTTGACGACATTCCTGGCGAGTTGGCCTCTACGTTTCCGTGGGACCTTTATATACTTCAATAACGTAATATAACCTAACCTAAATCAACCTATCATCTCGGCGATAATATTTGACAAGATTCCTGGCGAGTTGGCCTCTAGGTCTCCGTGGGATCTTTATATACATCAATAACGTAATATAACATAACCTAACCCAATCTAGCATCTCGGCGGTAATATTTGACCACATTCCTGGCATGTTGGCCTCTACGTCTCCGTGAGACCTTTATATACATCTATAACGTAATATAACCTAACCTAACCCAACCTACAATCTCGGCGGTAATATTTGAAAACATTCCTGGCGAGTTGGCATCTACGTCTCTGTGGGACCTTTATATACTTCAATAACGTAATATAACCTAACCTAACCCAACTTAACATCTCGGAGGTAATATTTCACAACATTCCTGGCGAGTTGACCTCTACGTCTCCGTGGCATCTTTATATATATCAATAACGTAATATAACATAACCTAACCCAATCTAACATCTCGGCGGTAATATTTGACATCATTCCTGGCGAGTTGGCTTCTACGTCTCCGTGGGACCTTTATATACATCAATAAAGTAATATAACCTAACCTAACCCAATCTAACATCTCGGCGGTAATGTTTGACGACATTCCTGGCGAGTTGGCCTCTACGTTTCCGTGGGACCTTTATATACTTCAATAACGTAATATAACCTAACCTAACCCAACCTAACATCTCGGCGGTAATATTTGACAAGATTCCTGGCGATTTGGCCTCTACGTCTCCGTGGGATCTTTATATACATCAATTACGTAATATAACATAACCTAACCCAATCTAGCATCTCGGCGGTAATATTTGACCACATTCCTGGCTTGTTGGCCTCTACGTCTCCGTGAGACCTTTATATACATCTATAACGTAATATAACCTACCCTAACCCAACCTAACATCTCGGCGGTAATATTTGAAAACATTCCTGGCGAGTTGGCATCTACGTCTCCGTGGGACGTTTATATACATCAATAACGGAATATAACCTAACCTAACCCAACCTAACATCTCGGCGGTAATATTTGACAACATTCCTGTCGAGTTGGCTTCTCCGTCCCCGTGGGACCTTTATATACATCAATAACGTAATATAACCTAACCTAATCCAACCTAACATCTCGGCGGTAATATTTGACAACATTCCCGGCGAGTTGGCTTCTCCGTCTCCGTGGGACCTTTATATACATCAATAACGTAATATAACCTAACCTAACCCAACCTATCTTCTAGGCGGTAATATTTCACAACAATCCTGGCGAGTTGGCCTCTACGTCTCCGTGGGATCTTTATATATATCAATAACGTAATATAACATAACCTAACCCAATCTAACATCTCGGCGGTAATATTTGACATCATTCCTGGCGAGTTGGCCTCTACGTCTCCGTGGGACCTTATATACATCAATAACGTAATATAACCTAACCTAACCCAACCTTACAACTCGGCGGTAATATTTGACGACATTCCTGGCGAGTTGGCCTCTACGTTTCCGTGGGACCTTTATATACTTCAATAACGTAATATAACCTAACCTAAATCAACCTATCATCTCGGCGATAATATTTGACAAGATTCCTGGCGAGTTGGCCTCTAGGTCTCCGTGGGATCTTTATATACATCAATAACGTAATATAACATAACCTAACCCAATCTAGCATCTCGGCGGTAATATCTGACCACATTCCTGGCTTGTTGGCCTCTACGTCTCCGTGAGACCTTTATATACATCTATAACGTAATATAACCTAACCTAACCCAATCTAACATCTCGGCGGTAATATTTGACCACATTCCTGGCTTGTTGGCCTCTACGTCTCCGTGAGACCTTTATATACATCTATAACGTAATATAACCTAACCTAACCCAACCTAACATCTCAGCGGTAATATTTGAAAACATTCCTGGCGAGTTGGCATCTACGTCTCCGTGGGACCTTTATATACATCAATAACGTAATATAACCTAACCTAACCCAACCTAACATCTCGGCGGTAATATTTGACAACATTCCTGTCGAGTTGGCTTCTCCGTCCCCGTGGGACCTTTATATACATCAATAACGTAATATAACCTAACCTAACCCAACTTAACATCTCGGCGGTAATATTTGACCACATTCCTGGCTTGTTGGCCTCTACGTCTCCGTGAGACCTTTATATACATCTATAACGTAATATAACCTAACCTAACCCAACCTACAATCTCGGCGGTAATATTTCACAACATTCCCGGCGAGTTGGCCTCTACGTCTCCGTGGGATCTTTATATATATCAATAACGTAATATAACATAACCTAACCCAATCTAACATCTCGGCGGTAATATTTGACATCATTCCTGGCGAGTTGGCCTCTACGTCTCCGTGGGACCTTTATATACATCAATAACGTAATATAACCTAACCTAACCCAACCTTACATCTCGGCGGTAACATTTGACGACATTCCTGGCGAGTTGGCCTCTACGTTTCCGTGGGACCTTTATATACTTCAATAACGTAATATAACCTAACCTAAATCAATCTATCATCTCGGCGATAATATTTGACTAGATTCCTGGCGAGTTGGCCTCTAGGTCTCCGTGGGATCTTTATATACAGCAATAACGTAATATAACATAACCTAACCCAACTTAACATCTCGGCGGTAATATTTGACGACATTCCTGGCGAGTTGGCATCTACGTTTCCGTGGGACCTTTATATACTTCAATAACGTAATATAACCTAACCTAACCCAATCTAACATCTCGGCGGTAATATTTCACAACATACCTGGCGAGTTGGCCTCTACGTCTCCGTGGCCCCTTAATATACATCAATAACAAAAATATAACCTAACCTAAATCAACCTATCATCTCGGTGATACTATTTGACAAGATTCCTGGCGAGTTGGCCTCTACGTATCCGTGGGATCTTTATATACATCAATATCGTAATATAACCTAACCTAGCCCAACCTAACATCTCGGCGGTATATTTGACGACAATCCTGGCGAGTTGGCCTCTACGTTTCCGTGGGATATTTATATACATCAAGAACATAATATAAGCTAGCCTAACCCAACTAACATCTCCGCGGTAATATTTGACAACATACCTGGCGAGTTGGACTCTACGTCTCCGTGGGCCCTTCATTTACATCAATAACAAAAATATAACCTAACCTAAATCAACCTATCATCTCGGCGATAATATTTGACAAGATTCCTGGCGAGTTGGCCTCTACGTCTCCGTGGGATCTTTATATACATCAATAACGTAATATAACATAACCTAACCCAATCTAGCATCTCGGCGGTAATATTTGACAACATTCCTGGCGAGTTGGCATCTACGTCTCCGTGGGACCTTTATATACATCAATAACGTAATATAACCTAACCTAACCCAACCTAGCATCTCGGCGGTAATATCTGACCACATTCCTGGCTTGTTGGCCTCTACGTCTCCGTGAGACCTTTATATACATCTATAACGTAATATAACCTAACCTAACCCAACCTACAATCTCGGCGGTAATATTTGAAAACATTCCTGGCTTGTTGGCCTCTACGTCTCCGTGAGACCTTTATATACATCTATAACGTAATATAACCTAACCTAACCCAACCTAACATCTCAGCGGTAATATTTGAAAACATTCCTGGCGAGTTGGCATCTACGTCTCCGTGGGACCTTTATATACATCAATAACGTAATATAACCTAACCTAACCCAACCTAACATCTCGGCGGTAATATTTGACAACATTCCTGTCGAGTTGGCTTCTCCGTCCCCGTGGGACCTTTATATACATCAATAACGTAATATAACCTAACCTAATCCAACCTAACATCTCGGCGGTAATATTTGACAACATTCCCGGCGAGTTGGCTTCTCCGTCTCCGTGGGACCTTTATATACATCAATAACGTAATATAACCTAACCTAACCCAACCTATCTACTCGGCGGTAATATTTGACAACATTCCTGGCGAGTTGGCCTCTACGTCTCCGTGGGATCTTTATATATATAAATAACATAATATAACAAAACCTAACCCAATCTAACATCTCGGCGGTAATATTTGACATCATTCCTGGCGAGTTGGCCTCTACGTCTCCGTGGGACCTTTATATACATCAATAACGTAATATAACCTAACCTAACCCAACCTAACATCTCGGCGGTAATATTTGAAAACATTCCTGGCGAGTTGGCATCTACGTCTCCGTGGGACCTTTATATACTTCAATAACGTAATATAACCTAACCTAACCCAACTTAACATCTCGGCGGTAATATTTGACCACATTCCTGGCTTGTTGGCCTCTACGTCTCCGTGAGACCTTTATATACATCTATAACGTAATATAACCTAACCTAACCCAACCTACAATCTCGGCGGTAATATTTCACAGCATTCCCGGCGAGTTGGCCTCTACGTCTCCGTGGGATCTTTATATATATCAATAACGTAATATAACATAACCTAACCCAATCTAACATCTCGGCGGTAATATTTGACATTATTCCTGGCGAGTTGGCCTCTACGTCTCCGTGGGACCTTTATATACATCAATAACGTAATATAACCTAACCTAACCCAACCTTACATCTCGGCGGTAATATTTGACGACATTCCTGGCGAGTTGGCCTCTACGTTTCCGTGGGACCTTTATATACTTCAATAACGTAATATAACCTAACCTAAATCAACCTATCATCTCGGCGATAATATTTGACAAGATTCCTGGCGAGTTGGCCTCTAGGTCTCCGTGGGATCTTTATATACAGCAATAACGTAATATAACATAACCTAACCCAACTTAACATCTCGGCGGTAATATTTGACGACATTCCTGGCGAGTTGGCCTCTACGTTTCCGTGGGACCTTTATATACTTCAATAACGTAATATAACCTAACCTAAATCAACCTATCATCTCGGCGATAATATTTGACAAGTTTCCTGGCGAGTTGGCCTCTAGGTCTCCGGGGGATCTTTATATACATCAATAACGTAATATAACATAACCTAACCCAATCTAGCATCTCGGCGGTAATATTTGACCACATTCTTGGCTTGTTGGCCTCTACGTCTCCGTGAGACCTTTATATACATCTATAACGTAATATAACCTAACCTAACCCAACCTATAATCTCGGCGGTAATATTTGAAAACATTCCTGGCGAGTTGGCATCTACGTCTCCGTGGGACCTTTATATACTTCAATAACGTAATATAACCTAACCTAACCCAACTTAACATCTCGGCGGTAATATTTGACCACATTCCTGGCTTGTTGGCCTCTACGTCTCCGTGAGACCTTTATATACATCTATAACGTAATATAACCTAACCTAACCCAACCTACAATCTCGGCGGTAATATTTGAAAACATTCCTGGCGAGTTGGCATCTACGTCTCCGTGGGACCTTTATATACTTCAATAACGTAATATAACCTAACCTAACCCAACTTAACATCTCGGCGGTAATATTTCACAACATTCCTGGCGAGTTGGCCTCTACGTCTCCGTGGCATCTTTATATATATCAATAACGTAATATAACATAACCTAACCCAATCTAACATCTCGGCGGTAATATTTGACATCATTCCTGGCGAGTTGGCCTCTACGTCTCCGTGGGACCTTTATATACTTCAATAACGTAATATAACCTAACCTAACCCAATCTAGCATCTCGGCGGTAATATGTGACCACATTCCTGGCTTGTTGGCCTCTACGTCTCCGTGAGACCTTTATATACATCTATAACGTAATATAACCTAACCTAACCCAATCTAACATCTCGGCGGTAATATTTGAAAACATTCCTGGCGAGTTGGCTTCTCCGTCCCCGTGGGACCTTTATATAAATCAATAACGTAATATAACCTAACCTAACCCAACCTTACATCTCGGCGGTAATATTTGACGACATTCCTGGCGAGTTGGCCTCTACGTTACCGTGGGACCTTTATATACTTCAATAACGTAATATAACCTAACCTAAATCAACCTATCATCTCGGCGATAATATTTGACAAGATTCCTGGCGAGTTGGCCTCTAGGTCTCCGTGGGATCTTTATATACATCAATAACGTAATATAACATAACCTAACCCAATCTAGCATCTCGGCGGTAATATTTGACCACATTCCTGGCATGTTGGCCTCTACGTCTCCGTGAGACCTTTATATACATCTATAACGTAATATAACCTAACCTAACCCAACCTACAATCTCGGCGGTAATATTTGAAAACATTCGTGGCGAGTTGGCATCTACGTCTCCGTGGGACCTTTATATACTTCAATAACGTAATATAACCTAACCTAACACAACTTAACATCTCGGCGGTAATATTTCGCAACATTCCTGGCGAGTTGGCCTCTACGTCTCCGTGGCATCTTTATATATATCAATAACGTAATATAACATAACCTAACCCAATCTAACATCTCGGCGGTAATATTTGACATCATTCCTGGCGAGTTGGCCTCTACGTCTCCGTGGGACCTTTAAATACTTCAATAACGTAATATAACCTAACCTAAATCAACCTATCATCTCGGCGATAATATTTGACAAGATTCCTGGGGAGTTGGCCTCTAGGTCTCCGTGGGATCTTTATATACATCAATAACGTAATATAACATAACCTAACCCAATCTAACATCTCGGCGGTAATATTTGACATCATTCCTGGCGAGTTGGCCTCTACGTCTCCGTGGGACCTTTATATACATCAATAACGTAATATAACCTAACCTAACCCAACCTTACATCTCGGCGGTAATATTTGACGACATTCCTGGCGAGTTGGCCTCTACGTTTCCGTGGGACCTTTATATACTTCAATAACGTAATATAACCTAACCTAAATCAACCTATCATCGCGGCGATAATATTTGACAAGATTCCTGGCGAGTTGGCCTCTAGGTCTCCGTGGGATCTTTATATACATCAATAACGTAATATAACATAACCTAACCCAATCTAGCATCTCGGCGGTAATATCTGACCACATTCCTGTCTTGTTGGCCTCTACGTCTCCGTGAGACCTTTATATACATCTATAACGTAATATAACCTAACCTAACCCAATCTAACATCTCGGCGGTAATATTTGACAACATTCCTGGCGAGTTGGCCTCTACGTCTCCGTTTGAACTTCATATACATCAATAACGTAATCTAACCTAACATAACCCAACCTAACATCTCGGCGGTAATATTTGACAACATTCCTGGCGAGCTGGCTTCTCCGTCCCCGTGGGACCTTTATATACATCAATAACGTAATATAACCTAACCTAACCCAACCTTACATCTCGGCGGTAATATTTGACGACATTCCTGGCTTGTTGGCCTCTACGTCTCCGTGAGACCTTTATATACATCTATAACGTAATATAACCTAACCTAACCCAACCTACAATCTCGGCGGTAATATTTGAAAACATTCCTGGCGAGTTGGCATCTACGTCTCCGTGGGACCTTTATATACTTCAATAACGTAACATAACCTAACCTAACCCAATCTAACACCTCGGCGGTAATATTTGACCACATTCCTGGCTTGTTGGCCTCTACGTCTCCGTGAGACCTTTATATACATCTATAACGTAATATAACCTAACCTAACCCAATCTAACATCTCGGCGGTAATATTTGACAACATTCCTGGCGAGCTGGCTTCTCCGTCCCCGTGGGACCTTTATATACATCAATAACGTAATATAACCTAACCTAACCCAACCTTACATCTCGGCGGTAATATTTGACGACATTCCTGGCTTGTTGGCCTCTACGTCTCCGTGAGACCTTTATATACATCTATAACGTAATATAACCTAACCTAACCCAACCTATCTACTCGGCGGTAATATTTGACAACATTCCTGGCGAGTTGGCCTCTACGTCTCCGTGGGATCTTTATATATATAAATAACATAATATAACAAAACCTAACCCAATCTAACATCTCGGCGGTAATATTTGACATCATTCCTGGCGAGTTGGCCTCTACGTCTCCGTGGGACCTTTATATACATCAATAACGTAATATAACCTAACCTAACCCAACCTAGCATCTCGGCGGTAATATCTGACCACATTCCTGGCTTGTTGGCCTCTACGTCTCCGTGAGACCTTTATATACATCTATAACGTAATATAACCTAACCTAACCCAACCTACAATCTCGGCGGTAATATTTGAAAACATTCCTGGCTTGTTGGCCTCTACGTCTCCGTGAGACCTTTATATACATCTATAACGTAATATAACCTAACCTAACCCAACCTAACATCTCAGCGGTAATATTTGAAAACATTCCTGGCGAGTTGGCATCTACGTCTCCGTGGGACCTTTATATACATCAATAACGTAATATAACCTAACCTAACCCAACCTAACATCTCGGCGGTAATATTTGACAACATTCCTGTCGAGTTGGCTTCTCCGTCCCCGTGGGACCTTTATATACATCAATAACGTAATATAACCTAACCTAATCCAACCTAACATCTCGGCGGTAATATTTGACAACATTCCCGGCGAGTTGGCTTCTCCGTCTCCGTGGGACCTTTATATACATCAATAACGTAATATAACCTAACCTAACCCAACCTATCTACTCGGCGGTAATATTTGACAACATTCCTGGCGAGTTGGCCTCTACGTCTCCGTGGGATCTTTATATATATAAATAACATAATATAACAAAACCTAACCCAATCTAACATCTCGGCGGTAATATTTGACATCATTCCTGGCGAGTTGGCCTCTACGTCTCCGTGGGACCTTTATATACATCAATAACGTAATATAACCTAACCTAACCCAACCTAACATCTCGGCGGTAATATTTGAAAACATTCCTGGCGAGTTGGCATCTACGTCTCCGTGGGACCTTTATATACTTCAATAACGTAATATAACCTAACCTAACCCAACTTAACATCTCGGCGGTAATATTTGACCACATTCCTGGCTTGTTGGCCTCTACGTCTCCGTGAGACCTTTATATACATCTATAACGTAATATAACCTAACCTAACCCAACCTACAATCTCGGCGGTAATATTTCACAGCATTCCCGGCGAGTTGGCCTCTACGTCTCCGTGGGATCTTTATATATATCAATAACGTAATATAACATAACCTAACCCAATCTAACATCTCGGCGGTAATATTTGACATTATTCCTGGCGAGTTGGCCTCTACGTCTCCGTGGGACCTTTATATACATCAATAACGTAATATAACCTAACCTAACCCAACCTTACATCTCGGCGGTAATATTTGACGACATTCCTGGCGAGTTGGCCTCTACGTTTCCGTGGGACCTTTATATACTTCAATAACGTAATATAACCTAACCTAAATCAACCTATCATCTCGGCGATAATATTTGACAAGATTCCTGGCGAGTTGGCCTCTAGGTCTCCGTGGGATCTTTATATACAGCAATAACGTAATATAACATAACCTAACCCAACTTAACATCTCGGCGGTAATATTTGACGACATTCCTGGCGAGTTGGCCTCTACGTTTCCGTGGGACCTTTATATACTTCAATAACGTAATATAACCTAACCTAAATCAACCTATCATCTCGGCGATAATATTTGACAAGTTTCCTGGCGAGTTGGCCTCTAGGTCTCCGGGGGATCTTTATATACATCAATAACGTAATATAACATAACCTAACCCAATCTAGCATCTCGGCGGTAATATTTGACCACATTCTTGGCTTGTTGGCCTCTACGTCTCCGTGAGACCTTTATATACATCTATAACGTAATATAACCTAACCTAACCCAACCTATAATCTCGGCGGTAATATTTGAAAACATTCCTGGCGAGTTGGCATCTACGTCTCCGTGGGACCTTTATATACTTCAATAACGTAATATAACCTAACCTAACCCAACTTAACATCTCGGCGGTAATATTTGACCACATTCCTGGCTTGTTGGCCTCTACGTCTCCGTGAGACCTTTATATACATCTATAACGTAATATAACCTAACCTAACCCAACCTACAATCTCGGCGGTAATATTTGAAAACATTCCTGGCGAGTTGGCATCTACGTCTCCGTGGGACCTTTATATACTTCAATAACGTAATATAACCTAACCTAACCCAACTTAACATCTCGGCGGTAATATTTCACAACATTCCTGGCGAGTTGGCCTCTACGTCTCCGTGGCATCTTTATATATATCAATAACGTAATATAACATAACCTAACCCAATCTAACATCTCGGCGGTAATATTTGACATCATTCCTGGCGAGTTGGCCTCTACGTCTCCGTGGGACCTTTATATACTTCAATAACGTAATATAACCTAACCTAACCCAATCTAGCATCTCGGCGGTAATATGTGACCACATTCCTGGCTTGTTGGCCTCTACGTCTCCGTGAGACCTTTATATACATCTATAACGTAATATAACCTAACCTAACCCAATCTAACATCTCGGCGGTAATATTTGAAAACATTCCTGGCGAGTTGGCTTCTCCGTCCCCGTGGGACCTTTATATAAATCAATAACGTAATATAACCTAACCTAACCCAACCTTACATCTCGGCGGTAATATTTGACGACATTCCTGGCGAGTTGGCCTCTACGTTACCGTGGGACCTTTATATACTTCAATAACGTAATATAACCTAACCTAAATCAACCTATCATCTCGGCGATAATATTTGACAAGATTCCTGGCGAGTTGGCCTCTAGGTCTCCGTGGGATCTTTATATACATCAATAACGTAATATAACATAACCTAACCCAATCTAGCATCTCGGCGGTAATATTTGACCACATTCCTGGCATGTTGGCCTCTACGTCTCCGTGAGACCTTTATATACATCTATAACGTAATATAACCTAACCTAACCCAACCTACAATCTCGGCGGTAATATTTGAAAACATTCGTGGCGAGTTGGCATCTACGTCTCCGTGGGACCTTTATATACTTCAATAACGTAATATAACCTAACCTAACACAACTTAACATCTCGGCGGTAATATTTCGCAACATTCCTGGCGAGTTGGCCTCTACGTCCCCGTGGCATCTTTATATATATCAATAACGTAATATAACATAACCTAACCCAATCTAACATCTCGGCGGTAATATTTGACATCATTCCTGGCGAGTTGGCCTCTACGTCTCCGTGGGACCTTTAAATACTTCAATAACGTAATATAACCTAACCTAAATCAACCTATCATCTCGGCGATAATATTTGACAAGATTCCTGGGGAGTTGGCCTCTAGGTCTCCGTGGGATCTTTATATACATCAATAACGTAATATAACATAACCTAACCCAATCTAACATCTCGGCGGTAATATTTGACATCATTCCTGGCGAGTTGGCCTCTACGTCTCCGTGGGACCTTTATATACATCAATAACGTAATATAACCTAACCTAACCCAACCTTACATCTCGGCGGTAATATTTGACGACATTCCTGGCGAGTTGGCCTCTACGTTTCCGTGGGACCTTTATATACTTCAATAACGTAATATAACCTAACCTAAATCAACCTATCATCGCGGCGATAATATTTGACAAGATTCCTGGCGAGTTGGCCTCTAGGTCTCCGTGGGATCTTTATATACATCAATAACGTAATATAACATAACCTAACCCAATCTAGCATCTCGGCGGTAATATCTGACCACATTCCTGTCTTGTTGGCCTCTACGTCTCCGTGAGACCTTTATATACATCTATAACGTAATATAACCTAACCTAACCCAATCTAACATCTCGGCGGTAATATTTGACAACATTCCTGGCGAGTTGGCCTCTACGTCTCCGTTTGAACTTCATATACATCAATAACGTAATCTAACCTAACATAACCCAACCTAACATCTCGGCGGTAATATTTGACAACATTCCTGGCGAGCTGGCTTCTCCGTCCCCGTGGGACCTTTATATACATCAATAACGTAATATAACCTAACCTAACCCAACCTTACATCTCGGCGGTAATATTTGACGACATTCCTGGCTTGTTGGCCTCTACGTCTCCGTGAGACCTTTATATACATCTATAACGTAATATAACCTAACCTAACCCAACCTACAATCTCGGCGGTAATATTTGAAAACATTCCTGGCGAGTTGGCATCTACGTCTCCGTGGGACCTTTATATACTTCAATAACGTAACATAACCTAACCTAACCCAATCTAACACCTCGGCGGTAATATTTGACCACATTCCTGGCTTGTTGGCCTCTACGTCTCCGTGAGACCTTTATATACATCTATAACGTAATATAACCTAACCTAACCCAATCTAACATCTCGGCGGTAATATTTGACAACATTCCTGGCGAGCTGGCTTCTCCGTCCCCGTGGGACCTTTATATACATCAATAACGTAATATAACCTAACCTAACCCAACCTTACATCTCGGCGGTAATATTTGACGACATTCCTGGCTTGTTGGCCTCTACGTCTCCGTGAGACCTTTATATACATCTATAACGTAATATAACCTAACCTAACCCAACCTACAATCTCGGCGGTAATATTTGAAAACATTCCTGGCGAGTTGGCATCTACGTCTCCGTGGGACCTTTATATACTTCAATAACGTAACATAACCTAACCTAACCCAATCTAACACCTCGGCGGTAATATTTGACCACATTCCTGCCTTGTTGGCCTCTACGTCTCCGTGAGACCTTTATATACATCTATAACGTAATATAACCTAACCTAACCCAATCTAACACCTCGGCGGTAATATTTGAAAACATTCCTGGCGAGTTGGCTTCTCCGTCCCCGTGGGACCTTTATATACATCAATAACGTAATATAACATAACCTAACCCAATCTAACATCTCGGCGGTAATATTTGACATCATTCCTGGCGAGTTGGCCTCTACGTCTCCGTGGGACCTTTATATACTTCAATAACGTAATATAACCTAACCTAAATCAACCTATCATCTCGGCGATAATATTTGACAAGATTCCTGGCGAGTTGGCCTCTAGGTCTCCGTGGGATCTTTATATACATCAATAACGTAATATAACCTAACCTAACCCAACCTTACATCTCGGCGGTAATATTTGACGACATTCCTGGCGAGTTGGCCTCTACGTTTCCGTGGGACCTTTATATACTTCAATAACGTAATATAACCTAACCTAAATCAACCTATCATCTCGGCGATAATATTTGACAAGATTCCTGGCGAGTTGGCCTCTAGGTCTCCGTGGGATCTTTATATACATCAATAACGTAATATAACATAACCTAACCCAATCTAGCATCTCGGCGGTAATATTTGACCACATTCCTGGCATGTTGGCCTCTACGTCTCCGTGAGACCTTTATATACATCTATAACGTAATATAACCTAACCTAACCCAACCTACAATCTCGGCGGTAATATTTGAAAACATTCCTGGCGAGTTGGCATCTACGTCTCTGTGGGACCTTTATATACTTCAATAACGTAATATAACCTAACCTAACCCAACTTAACATCTCGGCGGTAATATTTCACAACATTCCTGGCGAGTTGGCCTCTACGTCTCCGTGGCATCTTTATATATATCAATAACGTAATATAACATAACCTAACCCAATCTAACATCTCGGCGGTAATATTTGACATCATTCCTGGCGAGTTGGCTTCTACGTCTCCGTGGGACCTTTATATACATCAATAACGTAATATAAAATAAGCTAACCCAACCTACCACCTCTGCGGTAATATTTGACAACATTCCCGGCGAGTTGGCTTCTCCGTCTCCGTGGGACCTTTATATACATCAATAACGTAATATAACCTAACCTAACCCAATCTAGCATCTCGGCGGTAATATTTGACCACATTCCTGGCTTGTTGGCCTCTACGTCTCCGTGAGACCTTTATATACATCTATAACGTAATATAACCTAACCTAACCCAATCTAACATCTCGGCGGTAATATTTGAAAACATTCCTGGCGAGTTGGCTTCTCCGTCCCCGTGGGACCTTTATATAAATCAATAACGTAATATAACCTAACCTAACCCAACCTTACATCTCGGCGGTAATATTTGACGACATTCCTGGCGAGTTGGCCTCTACGTTACCGTGGGACCTTTATATACTTCAATAACGTAATATAACCTAACCTAAATCAACCTATCATCTCGGCGATAATATTTGACAAGATTCCTGGCGAGTTGGACTCTAGCTCTCCGTGGGATCTTTATATACATCAATAACGTAATATAACATAACCTAACCCAATCTAGCATCTCGGCGGTAATATTTGACCACATTCCTGGCATGTTGGCCTCTACGTCTCCGTGAGACCTTTATATACATCTATAACGTAATATAACCTAACCTAACCCAACCTACAATCTCGGCGGTAATATTTGAAAACATTCGTGGCGAGTTGGCATCTACGTCTCCGTGGGACCTTTATATACTTCAATAACGTAATATAACCTAACCTAACACAACTTAACATCTCGGCGGTAATATTTCGCAACATTCCTGGCGAGTTGGCCTCTACGTCTCCGTGGCATCTTTATATATATCAATAACGTAATATAACATAACCTAACCCAATCTAACATCTCGGCGGTAATATTTGACATCATTCCTGGCGAGTTGGCCTCTACGTCTCCGTGGGACCTTTATATACTTCAATAACGTAATATAACCTAACCTAAATCAACCTATCATCTCGGCGATAATATTTGACAAGATTCCTGGGGAGTTGGCCTCTAGGTCTCCGTGGGATCTTTATATACATCAATAACGTAATATAACATAACCTAACCCAATCTAACATCTCGGCGGTAATATTTGACATCATTCCTGGCGAGTTGGCCTCTACGTCTCCGTGGGACCTTTATATACATCAATAACGTAATATAACCTAACCTAACCCAACCTTACATCTCGGCGGTAATATTTGACGACATTCCTGGCGAGTTGGCCTCTACGTTTCCGTGGGACCTTTATATACTTCAATAACGTAATATAACCTAACCTAAATCAACCTATCATCGCGGCGATAATATTTGACAAGATTCCTGGCGAGTTGGCCTCTAGGTCTCCGTGGGATCTTTATATACATCAATAACGTAATATAACATAACCTAACCCAATCTAGCATCTCGGCGGTAATATCTGACCACATTCCTGTCTTGTTGGCCTCTACGTTTCCGTGGGACCTTTATATACTTCAATAACGTAATATAACCTAACCTAAATCAATCTATCATCTCGGCGATAATATTTGACTAGATTCCTGGCGAGTTGGCCTCTAGGTCTCCGTGGGATCTTTATATACAGCAATAACGTAATATAACATAACCTAACCCAACTTAACATCTCGGCGGTAATATTTGACGACATTCCTGGCGAGTTGGCATCTACGTTTCCGTGGGACCTTTATATACTTCAATAACGTAATATAACCTAACCTAACCCAATCTAACATCTCGGCGGTAATATTTGACATCATTCCTGGCGAGTTGGCCTCTACGTCTCCGTGGCATCATTATATATATCAATAACGTAATATAACATAACCTAACCCAATCTAACATCTCGGCGGTAATATTTGACATCATTCCTGGCAAGTTGGCCTCTACGTCTCCGTGGGACCTTTATATACATCAATAACGTAATATAACCTAACCTAACCCAACCTTACATCTCGGCGGTAATATTTGACGACATTCCTGGCGTGTTGGCCTCTACGTTTCCGTGGGACCTTTATATGCTTCAATAACGTAATATAACCTAACCTAAATCAACCTATCATCTCGGCGATAATATTTGACAAGATTCCTGGCGAGTTGGCCTCTAGGTCTCCGTGGGATCTTTATATACATCAATAACGTAATATAACATAACCTAACCCAATCTAGCATCTCGACGGTAATATCTGACCACATTCCTGGCTTGTTGGCCTCTACCTCTCCGTGAGACCTTTATATACATCTATAACGTAATATAACCTAACCTAACCCAACTTAACATCTCGGCGGTAATATTTCACAATATTCCTGGCGAGTTGGCCTCTACGTCTCCGTGGCATCTTTATATATATCAATAACGTAATATAACCTAACCTAACCCAACCTACAATCTCGGCGGTAATATTTGAAAACATTCCTGGCGAGTTGGCTTCTACGTCTCCGTGGGACCTTTATATACATCAATAACGTAATATAACCTAAGCTAACCCAACCTACCACCTCTGCGGTAATATTTGACAACATTCCCGGCGAGTTGGCTTCTCCGTCTCCGTGGGACCTTTATATACATCAATAACGTAATATAACCTAACCTAACCCAATCTAACATCTCGGCGGTAATATTTGACCACATTCCTGGCTTGTTGGCCTCTACGTCTCCGTGAGACCTTTATATACATCTATAACGTAATATAACCTAACCTAACCCAATCTAACATCTCAGCGGTAATGTTTGAAAACATTCCTGGCGAGTTGGCTTCTCCGTCCCCGTGGGACCTTTATATACATCAATAACGTAATATAACCTAACCTAACCCAACCTTACATCTCGGCGGTAATATTTGACGACATTCCTGGCGAGTTGGCCTCTACGTTTCCGTGGGACCTTTATATACTTCAATAACGTAATATAACCTAACCTAAATCAACCTATCATCTCGGCGATAATATTTGACAAGATTCCTGGCGAGTTGGCCTCTAGGTCTCCGTGGGATCTTTATATACAGCAATAACGTAATATAACATAACCTAACCCAACTTAACATCTCGGCGGTAATATTTGACGACATTCCTGGCGAGTTGGCCTCTACGTTTCCGTGGGACCTTTATATACTTCAATAACGTAATATAACCTAACCTAAATCAACCTATCATCTCGGCGATAATATTTGACAAGTTTCCTGGCGAGTTGGCCTCTAGGTCTCCGGGGGATCTTTATATACATCAATAACGTAATATAACATAACCTAACCCAATCTAGCATCTCGGCGGTAATATTTGACCACATTCTTGGCTTGTTGGCCTCTACGTCTCCGTGAGACCTTTATATACATCTATAACGTAATATAACCTAACCTAACCCAACCTATAATCTCGGCGGTAATATTTGAAAACATTCCTGGCGAGTTGGCATCTACGTCTCCGTGGGACCTTTATATACTTCAATAACGTAATATAACCTAACCTAACCCAACTTAACATCTCGGCGGTAATATTTGACCACATTCCTGGCTTGTTGGGCTCTACGTCTCCGTGAGACCTTTATATACATCTATAACGTAATATAACCTAACCTAACCCAACCTACAATCTCGGCGGTAATATTTGAAAACATTCCTGGCGAGTTGGCATCTACGTCTCCGTGGGACCTTTATATACTTCAATAACGTATTATAACCTAACCTAACCCAACTTAACATCTCGGCGGTAATATTTCACAACATTCCTGGCGAGTTGGCCTCTACGTCTCCGTGGCATCTTTATATATATCAATAACGTAATATAACATAACCTAACCCAATCTAACATCTCGGCGGTAATATTTGACATCATTCCTGGCGAGTTGGCCTCTACGTCTCCGTGGGACCTTTATATACTTCAATAACGTAATATAACCTAACCTAACCCAATCTAGCATCTCGGCGGTAATATTTGACCACATTCCTGGCTTGTTGGCCTCTACGTCTCCGTGAGACCTTTATATACATCTATAACGTAATATAACCTAACCTAACCCAATCTAACATCTCGGCGGTAATATTTGAAAACATTCCTGGCGAGTTGGCTTCTCCGTCCCCGTGGGACCTTTATATAAATCAATAACGTAATATAACCTAACCTAACCCAACCTTACATCTCGGCGGTAATATTTGACGACATTCCTGGCGAGTTGGCCTCTACGTTACCGTGGGACCTTTATATACTTCAATAACGTAATATAACCTAACCTAAATCAACCTAACATCTCGGCGATAATATTTGACAAGATTCCTGGCGAGTTGGCCTCTAGGTCTCCGTGGGATCTTTATATACATCAATAACGTAATATAACATAACCTAACCCAATCTAGCATCTCGGCGGTAATATTTGACCACATTCCTGGCATGTTGGCCTCTACGTCTCCGTGAGACCTTTATATACATCTATAACGTAATATAACCTAACCTAACCCAACCTACAATCTCGGCGGTAATATTTGAAAACATTCGTGGCGAGTTGGCATCTACGTCTCCGTGGGACCTTTATATACTTCAATAACGTAATATAACCTAACCTAACACAACTTAACATCTCGGCGGTAATATTTCGCAACATTCCTGGCGAGTTGGCCTCTACGTCTCCGTGGCATATTTATATATATCAATAACGTAATATAACATAACCTAACCCAATCTAACATCTCGGCGGTAATATTTGACATCATTCCTGGCGAGTTGGCCTCTACGTCTCCGTGGGACCTTTATATACTTCAATAACGTAATATAACCTAACCTAAATCAACCTATCATCTCGGCGATAATATTTGACAAGATTCCTGGGGAGTTGGCCTCTAGGTCTCCGTGGGATCTTTATATACATCAATAACGTAATATAACATAACCTAACCCAATCTAACATCTCGGCGGTAATATTTGACATCATTCCTGGCGAGTTGGCCTCTACGTCTCCGTGGGACCTTTATATACATCAATAACGTAATATAACCTAACCTAACCCAACCTTACATCTCGGCGGTAATATTTGACGACATTCCTGGCGAGTTGGCCTCTACGTTTCCGTGGGACCTTTATATACTTCAATAACGTAATATAACCTAACCTAAATCAACCTATCATCGCGGCGATAATATTTGACAAGATTCCTGGCGAGTTGGCCTCTAGGTCTCCGTGGGATCTTTATATACATCAATAACGTAATATAACATAACCTAACCCAATCTAGCATCTCGGCGGTAATATCTGACCACATTCCTGTCTTGTTGGCCTCTACGTCTCCGTGAGACCTTTATATACATCTATAACGTAATATAACCTAACCTAACCCAACCTACAATCTCGGCGGTAGTATTTGAAAACATTCCTGGCGAGTTGGCATCTACGTCTCCGTGGGACCTTTATATACATCAATAACGTAATATAACCTAACCTAACCCAACTTAACATCTCGGCGGTAATATTTCACAACATTCCTGGCGAGTTGGCCTCTACGTCTCCGTGGCATCTTTATATATATCAATAACGTAATATAACATAACCTAACCCAATGTAACATCTCGGCGGTAATATTTGACATCATTCCTGGCGAGTTGGCTTCTACGTCTCCGTGGGACCTTTATATACATCAATAACGTAATATAACCTAACCTAACCCAACCTACCACCTCTGCGGTAATATTTGACCACATTCCTGGCTTGTTGGCCTCTACGTCTCCGTGAGACCTTTATATACATCAATAACGTAATATAACCTAATCTAACCCAATCTAACATCTCGGCGGTAATATTTGACCACATTCCTGGCTTGTTGGCCTCTACGTCTCCGTGAGACCTTTATATACATCTATAACGTAATATAACCTAACCTAACCCAACCTACAATCTCGGCGGTAATATTTGAAAACATTCCTGGCGAGTTGGCATCTACGTCTCCGTGGGACCTTTATATACTTCAATAACGTAATATAACCTAACCTAACCCAACTTAACATCTCGGCGGTAATATTTCACAACATTCCTGGCGAGTTGGCCTCTACGTCTCCATGGCATCTTTATATATATCAATAACGTAATATAACATGACCTAACCCATTCTAACATCTCGGCAGTAATATTTGACATCATTCCTGGCGAGTTGGCCTCTACGTCTCCGTGGGACCTTTATATACATCAATAACGTAATATAACCTAACCTAACCCAACCTACCATCTCTGCGGTAATATTTGACAACATTCCCGGCGAGTTGGCCTCTACGTTTCCGTGGGACCTTTATATACTTCAATAACGTAATATAACCTAACCTAACCCAATCTAACATCTCGGCGGTAATATTTGACAACATTCCTGGCGAGTTGGCCTCTACGTCTCCGTTTGAACTTCATATACATCAATAACGTAATCTAACCTAACATAACCCAACCTAACATCTCGGCGGTAATATTTGACAACATTCCTGGCGAGCTGGCTTCTCCGTCCCCGTGGGACCTTTATATACATCAATAACGTAATATAACCTAACCTAACCCAACCTTACATCTCGGCGGTAATATTTGACGACATTCCTGGCTTGTTGGCCTCTACGTCTCCGTGAGACCTTTATATACATCTATAACGTAATATAACCTAACCTAACCCAACCTACAATCTCGGCGGTAATATTTGAAAACATTCCTGGCGAGTTGGCATCTACGTCTCCGTGGGACCTTTATATACTTCAATAACGTAACATAACCTAACCTAACCCAATCTAACACCTCGGCGGTAATATTTGACCACATTCCTGGCTTGTTGGCCTCTACGTCTCCGTGAGACCTTTATATACATCTATAACGTAATATAACCTAACCTAACCCAATCTAACATCTCGGCGGTAATATTTGACAACATTCCTGGCGAGCTGGCTTCTCCGTCCCCGTGGGACCTTTATATACATCAATAACGTAATATAACCTAACCTAACCCAACCTTACATCTCGGCGGTAATATTTGACGACATTCCTGGCTTGTTGGCCTCTACGTCTCCGTGAGACCTTTATATACATCTATAACGTAATATAACCTAACCTAACCCAACCTACAATCTCGGCGGTAATATTTGAAAACATTCCTGGCGAGTTGGCATCTACGTCTCCGTGGGACCTTTATATACTTCAATAACGTAACATAACCTAACCTAACCCAATCTAACACCTCGGCGGTAATATTTGACCACATTCCTGGCTTGTTGGCCTCTACGTCTCCGTGAGACCTTTATATACATCTATAACGTAATATAACCTAACCTAACCCAATCTAACATCTCGGCGGTAATATTTGAAAACATTCCTGGCGAGTTGGCTTCTCCGTCCCCGTGGGACCTTTATATACATCAATAACGTAATATAACATAACCTAACCCAATCTAACATCTCGGCGGTAATATTTGACATCATTCCTGGCGAGTTGGCCTCTACGTCTCCGTGGGACCTTTATATACTTCAATAACGTAATATAACCTAACCTAAATCAACCTATCATCTCGGCGATAATATTTGACAAGATTCCTGGGGAGTTGGCCTCTAGGTCTCCGTGGGATCTTTATATACATCAATAACGTAATATAACATAACCTAACCCAATCTAACATCTCGGCGGTAATATTTGACATCATTCCTGGCGAGTTGGCCTCTACGTCTCCGTGGGACCTTTATATACATCAATAACGTAATATAACCTAACCTAACCCAACCTTACATCTCGGCGGTAATATTTGACGACATTCCTGGCGAGTTGGCCTCTACGTTTCCGTGGGACCTTTATATACTTCAATAACGTAATATAACCTAACCTAAATCAACCTATCATCGCGGCGATAATATTTGACAAGATTCCTGGCGAGTTGGCCTCTAGGTCTCCGTGGGATCTTTATATACATCAATAACGTAATATAACATAACCTAACCCAATCTAGCATCTCGGCGGTAAGATCCGACCACATTCCTGTCTTGTTGGCCTCTACGTCTCCGTGAGACCTTTATATACATCTATAACGTAATATAACCTAACCTAACCCAACCTACAATCTCGGCGGTAGTATTTGAAAACATTCCTGGCGAGTTGGCATCTACGTCTCCGTGGGACCTTTATATACATCAATAACGTAATATAACCTAACCTAACCCAACTTAACATCTCGGCGGTAATATTTCACAACATTCCTGGCGAGTTGGCCTCTACGTCTCCGTGGCATCTTTATATATATCAATAACGTAATATAACATAACCTAACCCAATCTAACATCTCGGCGGTAATATTTGACATTATTCCCGGCGAGTTGGCTTCTCCGTCTCCGTGGGACCTTTATATACATCAATAACGTAATATAACCTAACCTAACCCAATCTAACATCTCAGCGGTAATATTTGACCACATTCCTGGCTTGTTGGCCTCTACGTCTCCGTGAGACCTTTATATACATCTATAACGTAATATAACCTAACCTAACCCAATCTAACATCTCGGCGGTAATATTTGAAAACATACCTGGCGAGTTGGCTTCTCCGTCCCCGTGGGACCTTTATATACATCAATAACGTAATATAACCTAACCTAACCCAACCTTACATCTCGGCGGTAATATTTGACGACATTCCTGGCGAGTTGGCCTCTACGTTTCCGTGGGACCTTTATATACTTCAATAACGTAATATAACCTAACCTAAATCAACCTATCATCTCGGCGATAATATTTGACAAGATTCCTGGCGAGTTGGCCTCTAGGTCTCCGTGGGATCTTTATATACATCAATAACGTAATATAACATAACCTAACCCAATCTAGCATCTCGGCGGTAATATTTGACCACATTCCTGGCATGTTGGCCTCTACGTCTCCGTGAGACCTTTATATACATCAATAACGTAATATAACATAACCTAACCCAATCTAGCATCTCGGCGGTAATATTTGACCACATTCCTGGCATGTTGGCCTCTACGTCTCCGTGAGACCTTTATATACATCTATAACGTAATATAACCTAACCTAACCCAACCTACAATCTCGGCGGTAATATTTGAAAACATTCCTGGCGAGTTGGCATCTACGTCTCCGTGGGACCTTTATATACTTCAATAACGTAATATAACCTAACCTAACCCAACTTAACATCGCGGCGGTAATATTTCACAACATTCCTGGCGAGTTGGCCTCTACGTCTCCGTGGCATCTTTATATATATCAATAACGTAATATAACATAACCTAACCCAATCTAACATCTCGGCGGTAATATTTGACATCATTCCTGGCGAGTTGGCCTCTACGTCTCCGTGGCATCATTATATATATCAATAACGTAATATAACATAACCTAACCCAATCTAACATCTCGGCGGTAATATTTGACATCATTCCTGGCGAGTTGGCCTCTACGTCTCCGTGGGACCTTTATATACATCAATAACGTAATATAACCTAACCTAACCCAACCTTACATCTCGGCGGTAATATTTGACGACATTCCTGGCGTGTTGGCCTCTACGTTTCCGTGGGACCTTTATATGCTTCAATAACGTAATATAACCTAACCTAAATCAACCTATCATCTCGGCGATAATATTTGACAAGATTCCTGGCGAGTTGGCGTCTAGGTCTCCGTGGGATCTTTATATACATCAATAACGTAATATAACATAACCTAACCCAATCTAGCATCTCGACGGTAATATCTGACCACATTCCTGGCTTGTTGGCCTCTACCTCTCCGTGAGACCTTTATATACATCTATAACGTAATATAACCTAACCTAACCCAACTTAACATCTCGGCGGTAATATTTCACAATATTCCTGGCGAGTTGGCCTCTACGTCTCCGTGGCATCTTTATATATATCAATAACGTAATATAACCTAACCTAACCCAACCTACAATCTCGGCGGTAATATTTGAAAACATTCCTGGCGAGTTGGCTTCTACGTCTCCGTGGGACCTTTATATACATCAATAACGTAATATAACCTAAGCTAACCCAACCTACCACCTCTGCGGTAATATTTGACAACATTCCCGGCGAGTTGGCTTCTCCGTCTCCGTGGGACCTTTATATACATCAATAACGTAATATAACCTAACCTAACCCAATCTAACATCTCGGCGGTAATATTTGACCACATTCCTGGCTTGTTGGCCTCTACGTCTCCGTGAGACCTTTATATACATCTATAACGTAATATAACCTAACCTAACCCAATCTAACATCTCGGCGGTAATGTTTGAAAACATTCCTGGCGAGTTGGCTTCTCCGTCCCCGTGGGACCTTTATATACATCAATAACGTAATATAACCTAACCTAACCCAACCTTACATCTCGGCGGTAATATTTGACGACATTCCTGGCGAGTTGGCCTCTACGTTTCCGTGGGACCTTTATATACTTCAATAACGTAATATAACCTAACCTAAATCAACCTATCATCTCGGCGATAATATTTGACATGATTCCTGGCGAGTTGGCCTCTAGGTCTCCGTGGGATCTTTATATACATCAATAACGTAATATAACATAACCTAACCCAATCTAGCATCTCGGCGGTAATATTTGACCACATTCCTGGCATGTTGGCCTCTACGTCTCCGTGAGACCTTTATATACATCTATAACGTAATATAACCTAACCTAACCCAACCTACAATCTCGGCGGTAATATTTGAAAACATTCCTGGCGAGTTGGCATCTACGTCTCCGTGGGACCTTTATATACTTCAATAACGTAATATAACCTAACCTAACCCAACTTAACATCTCGGCGGTAATATTTCTCAACATTCCTGGCGAGTTGGCCTCTACGTCTCCGTGGCATCTTTATATATATCAATAACGTAATATAACCTAAGCTAACCCAACCTACCACATCTGCGGTAATATTTGACAACATTCCTGGCGAGTTGGCTTCTCCGTCTCCGTGGGACCTTTATATACATCAATAACGTAATATAACATAACCTAACCCAATCTAACGTCTCGGCGGTAATATTTGACATCATTCCTGGCGAGTTGGCCTCTACGTCTCCGTGGGACCTTTATATACATCAATAACGTAATATAACCTAACCTAACCCAACCTTACATCTCGGCGGTAATATTTGACGACATTCCTGGCGAGTTGGCCTCTACGCTTCCGTGGGACCTTTATATACTTCAATAACGTAATATAACCTAACCTAAATCAACCTATCATCTCGGCGATAATATTTGACAAGATTCCTGGCGAGTTGGCCTCTAGGTCTCCGTGGGATCTTTATATACATCAATAACGTAATATAACATAACCTAACCCAATCTAGCATCTCGGCGGTAATATCTGACCACATTCCTGGCTTGTTGGCCTCTACGTCTCCGTGAGACCTTTATATACATCTATAACGTAATATAACCTAACCTAACCCAACCTACAATCTCGGCGGTAATATTTGAAAACATTCCTGGCGAGTTGGCATCTACGTCTACGTGGGACCTTTATATACATCAATAACGTAATATAACCTAACCTAACCCAACTTAACATCTCGGCGGTAATATTTCACAACATTCCTGGCGAGTTGGCCTCTACGTCTCCGTGGCATCTTTATATATATCAATAACGTAATATAACATAACCTAACACAATCTAACATCTCGGCGGTAATATTTGACATCATTCCCGGCGAGTTGGCTTCTCCGTCTCCGTGGGACCTTTATATACATCAATAACGTAATATAACCTAACCTAACCCAATCTAACATCTCAGCGGTAATATTTGACCACATTCCTGGCTTGTTGGCCTCTACGTCTCCGTGAGACCTTTATATACATCTATAACGTAATATAACCTAACCTAACCCAATCTAACAACTCGGCGGTAATATTTGAAAACATTCCTGGCGAGTTGGCTTCTCCGTCCCCGTGGGACCTTTATATACATCAATAACGTAATATAACCTAACCTAACCCAACCTTACATCTCGGCGGTAATATTTGACGACATTCCTGGCGAGTTGGCCTCTACGTTTCCGTGGGACCTTTATATACTTCAATAACGTAATATAACCTAACCTAAATCAACCTATCATCTCGGCGATAATATTTGACAAGATTCCTGGCGAGTTGGCCTCTAGGTCTCCGTGGGATCTTTATATACATCAATAACGTAATATAACATAACCTAACCCAATCTAGCATCTCGGCGGTAATATTTGACCACATTCCTGGCATGTTGGCCTCTACGTCTCCGTGAGACCTTTATATACATCTATAACGTAATATAACCTAACCTAACCCAACCTAAAATCTCGGCGGTAATATTTGAAAACATTCCTGGCGAGTTGGCATCTACGTCTCCGTGGGACCTTTATATACTTCAATAACGTAATATAACCTAACCTAACCCAACTTAACATCTCGGCGGTAATATTTCACAACATTCCTGGCGAGTTGGCATCTACGTCTCCGTGGCATCTTTATATATATCAATAACGTAATATAACATAACCTAACCCAATCTAACATCTCGGCGGTAATATTTGACATCATTCCTGGCGAGTTGGCCTCTACGTCTCCGTGGGACCTTTATATACTTCAATAACGTAATATAACCTAACCTAACCCAACTTAACATCTCGGCGGTAATATTTCACAACATTCCTGGCGAGTTGGCCTCTACGTCTCCGTGGGACCTTTATATACATCAATAACGTAATATAACCTAACCTAACCCAACTTAACATCTCGGCGGTAATATTTCACAATATTCCTGGCGAGTTGGCCTCTACGTCTCCGTGGCATCTTTATATATATCAATAACGTAATATAACCTAACCTAACCCAACCTACAATCTCGGCGGTAATATTTGAAAACATTCCTGGCGAGTTGGCTTCTACGTCTCCGTGGGACCTTTATATACATCAATAACGTAATATAACCTAAGCTAACCCAACCTACCACCTCTGCGGTAATATTTGACAACATTCCCGGCGAGTTGGCTTCTCCGTCTCCGTGCGACCTTTATATACATCAATAACGTAATATAACCTAACCTAACCCAATCTAACATCTCAGCGGTAATATTTGACCACATTCCTGGCTTGTTGGCCTCTACGTCTCCGTGAGACCTTTATATACATCTATAACGTAATATAACCTAACCTAACCCAATCTAACAACTCGGCGGTAATATTTGAAAACATTCCTGGCGAGTTGGCTTCTCCGTCCCCGTGGGACCTTTATATACATCAATAACGTAATATAACCTAACCTAACCCAACCTTACATCTCGGCGGTAATATTTGACGACATTCCTGGCGAGTTGGCCTCTACGTTTCCGTGGGACCTTTATATACTTCAATAACGTAATATAACCTAACCTAAATCAACCTATCATCTCGGCGATAATATTTGACAAGATTCCTGGCGAGTTGGCCTCTAGGTCTCCGTGGGATCTTTATATACATCAATAACGTAATATAACATAACCTAACCCAATCTAGCATCTCGGCGGTAATATTTGACCACATTCCTGGCATGTTGGCCTCTACGTCTCCGTGAGACCTTTATATACATCTATAACGTAATATAACCTAACCTAACCCAACCTAAAATCTCGGCGGTAATATTTGAAAACATTCCTGGCGAGTTGGCATCTACGTCTCCGTGGGACCTTTATATACTTCAATAACGTAATATAACCTAACCTAACCCAACTTAACATCTCGGCGGTAATATTTCACAACATTCCTGGCGAGTTGGCATCTACGTCTCCGTGGCATCTTTATATATATCAATAACGTAATATAACATAACCTAACCCAATCTAACATCTCGGCGGTAATATTTGACATCATTCCTGGCGAGTTGGCCTCTACGTCTCCGTGGGACCTTTATATACTTCAATAACGTAATATAACCTAACCTAACCCAACTTAACATCTCGGCGGTAATATTTCACAACATTCCTGGCGAGTTGGCCTCTACGTCTCCGTGGGACCTTTATATACATCAATAACGTAATATAACCTAACCTAACCCAACTTAACATCTCGGCGGTAATATTTCACAATATTCCTGGCGAGTTGGCCTCTACGTCTCCGTGGCATCTTTATATATATCAATAACGTAATATAACCTAACCTAACCCAACCTACAATCTCGGCGGTAATATTTGAAAACATTCCTGGCGAGTTGGCTTCTACGTCTCCGTGGGACCTTTATATACATCAATAACGTAATATAACCTAAGCTAACCCAACCTACCACCTCTGCGGTAATATTTGACAACATTCCCGGCGAGTTGGCTTCTCCGTCTCCGTGCGACCTTTATATACATCAATAACGTAATATAACCTAACCTAACCCAATCTAACATCTCGGCGGTAATATTTGACCACATTCCTGGCTTGTTGGCCTCTACGTCTCCGTGAGACCTTTATATACATCTATAACGTAATATAACCTAACTTAACCCAATCTAACATCTCGGCGGTAATATTTGAAAACATTCCTGGCGAGTTGGCTTCTCCGTCCCCGTGGGACCTTTATATACATCAATAACGTAATATAACCTAACCTAACCCAACCTTACATCTCGGCGGTAATATTTGACGACATTCCTGGCGAGTTGGCCTCTACGTTTCCGTGGGACCTTTATATACTTCAATAACGTAATATAACCTAACCTAAATCAACCTATCATTTCGGCGATAATATTTGACAAGATTCCTGGCGAGTTGGCCTCTAGGTCTCCGTGGGATCTTTATATACATCAATAACGTAATATAACATAACCTAACCCAATCTAGCATCTCGGCGGTAATATCTGACCACATTTCTGGCTTGTTGGCCTCTGCCTCTCCGTGAGACCTTTATATACATCTATAACGTAATATAACCTAACCTAACCCAACCTACAATCTCGGCGGTAATATTTGAAGACATTCCTGGCGAGTTGGCATCTACGTCTCCGTGGGACCTTTATATACATCAATAACGTAATATAACCTAACATAACCCAACTTAACATCTCGGCGGTAATATTTCACAACATTCCTGGCGAGTTGGCCTCTACGTCTCCGTGGCATCTTTATATATATCAATAACGTAATATAACATAACCTAACCCAATCTAACATCTCGGCGGTAATATTTGACATCATTCCTGGCGAGTTGGCTTCTACGTCTCCGTGGGACCTTTATATACATCAATAACGTAATATAAACTAAGCTAACCCAACCTACCACCTCTGCGGTAATATTCGACAACATTCCCGGCGAGTTGGCTTCTCCGTCTCCGTGGGACCTTTATATACATCAATAACGTAATATAACCTAACCTAACCCAATCTAACATCTCGACGGTAATATTTGACCACATTCCTGGCTTGTTGGCCTCTACGTCTCCGTGAGACCTTTATATACATCTATAACGTAATATAACCTAACCTAACCCAATCTAACATCTCGGCGGTAATATTTGAAAACATTCCTGGCGAGTTGGCTTCTCCGTCCCCGTGGGACCTTTATATACATCAATAACGTAATATAACCTAACCTAACCCAACCTTGCATCTCGGCGGTAATATTTGACGACATTCCTGGCGAGTTGGCCTCTACGTTTCCGTGGGACCTTTATATACTTCAATAACGTAATATAACCTAACCTAAATCAACCTATCATCTCGGCGATAATATTTGACAAGATTCCTGGCGAGTTGGCCTCTAGGTCTCCGTGGGATCTTTATATACATCAATAACGTAATATAACATAACCTAACCCAATCTAGCATCTCGGCGGTAATATCTGACCACATTCCTGGCTTGTTGGCCTCTACGTCTCCGTGAGACCTTTATATACATCTATAACGTAATATAACCTAACCTAACCCAACCTACAATCTCGGCGGTAATATTTGAAAACATTCCTGGCGAGTTGGCATCTACGTCTACGTGGGACCTTTATATACATCAATAACGTAATATAACCTAACCTAACCCAACTTAACATCTCGGCGGTAATATTTCACAACATTCCTGGCGAGTTGGCCTCTACGTCTCCGTGGCATCTTTATATATATCAATAACGTAATATAACATAACCTAACCCAATCTAACATCTCGGCGGTAATATTTGACATCATTCCCGGCGAGTTGGATTCTCCGTCTCCGTGGGACCTTTATATACATCAATAACGTAATATAACCTAACCTAACCCAATCTAACATCTCAGCGGTAATATTTGACCACATTCCTGGCTTGTTGGCCTCTACGTCTCCGTGAGACCTTTATATACATCTATAACGTAATATAACCTAACCTAACCCAATCTAACATCTCGGCGGTAATATTTGAAAACATTCCTGGCGAGTTGGCTTCTCCGTCCCCGTGGGACCTTTATATACATCAATAACGTAATATAACCTAACCTAACCCAACCTTACATCTCGGCGGTAATATTTGACGACATTCCTGGCGAGTTGGCCTCTACGTTTCCGTGGGACCTTTATATACTTCAATAACGTAATATAACCTAACCTAAATCAACCTATCATCTCGGCGATAATATTTGACAAGATTCCTGGCGAGTTGGCCTCTAGGTCTCCGTGGGATCTTTATATATATCAATAACGTAATATAACATAACCTAACCCAATCTAACATCTCGGCGGTAATATTTGACATCATTCCTGGCGAGTTGGCTTCTACGTCTCCGTGGGACCTTTATATACATCAATAACGTAATATAACCTAAGCTAACCCAACCTACCACCTCTGCGGTAATATTCGACAACATTCCCGGCGAGTTGGCTTCTCCGTCTCCGTGGGACCTTTATATACATCAATAACGTAATATAACCTAACCTAACCCAATCTAACATCTCGGCGGTAATATTTGACCACATTCCTGGCTTGTTGGCCTCTACGTCTCCGTGAGTCCTTTATATACATCTATAACGTAATATAACCTAACCTAACCCAATCTAACATCTCGGCGGTAATATTTGAAAACATTCCTGGCGAGTTGGCTTCTCCGTCCCCGTGGGACCTTTATATACATCAATAACGTAATATAACCTAACCTAACCCAACCTTGCATCTCGGCGGTAATATTTGACGACATTCCTGGCGAGTTGGCCTCTACGTTTCCGTGGGACCTTTATATACTTCAATAACGTAATATAACGTAACCTAAATCAACCTATCATCTCGGCGATAATATTTGACAAGATTCCTGGCGAGTTGGCCTCTAGGTCTCCGTGGGATCTTTATATACATCAATAACGTAATATAACATAACCTAACCCAATCTAGCATCTCGGCGGTAATATCTGACCACATTCCTGGCTTGTTGGCCTCTACGTCTCCGTGAGACCTTTATATACATCTATAACGTAATATAACCTAACCTAACCCAACCTACAATCTCGGCGGTAATATTTGAAAACATTCCTGGCGAGTTGGCATCTACGTCTACGTGGGACCTTTATATACATCAATAACGTAATATAACCTAACCTAACCCAACTTAACATCTCGGCGGTAATATTTCACAACATTCCTGGCGAGTTGGCCTCTACGTCTCCGTGGCATCTTTATATATATCAATAACGTAATATAACATAACCTAACCCAATCTAACATCTCGGCGGTAATATTTGACATCATTCCCTGCGGGTTGGCTTCTCCGTCTCCGTGGGACCTTTATATACATCAATAACGTAATATAACCTAACCTAACCCAATCTAACATCTCAGCGGTAATATTTGACCACATTCCTGGCTTGTTGGCCTCTACGTCTCCGTGAGACCTTTATATACATCTATAACGTAATATAACCTAACCTAACCCAATCTAACATCTCGGCGGTAATATTTGAAAACATTCCTGGCGAGTTGGCTTCTCCGTCCCCGTGGGACCTTTATATACATCAATAACGAAATATAACCTAACCTAACCCAACCTTACATCTCGGCGGTAATATTTGACGACATTCCTGGCGAGTTGGCCTCTACGTTTCCGTGGGACCTTTATATACTTCAATAACGTAATATAACCTAACCTAAATCAACCTATCATCTCGGCGATAATATTTGACAAGATTCCTGGCGAGTGGGCCTCTAGGTCCCCGTGGGATCTTTATATATATCAATAACGTAATATAACATAACCTAACCCAATCTAACATCTCGGCGGTAATATTTGACATCATTCCTGGCGAGTTGGCTTCTACGTCTCCGTGGGACCTTTATATACATCAATAACGTAATATAAACTAAGCTAACCCAACCTACCACCTCTGCGGTAATATTTGACAACATTCCCGGCGAGTTGGCTTCTCCGTCTCCGTGGGACCTTTATATACATCAATAACGTAATATAACCTAACCTAACCCAATCTGACATCTCAGCGGTAATATTTGACCACATTCCTGGCTTGTTGGCCTCTACGTCTCCGTGAGACCTTTATATACATCTGTAACGTAATATAACCTAACCTAACCCAATCTAACATCTCGGCGGTAATATTTGAAAACATTCCTGGCGAGTTGGCTTCTCCGTCCCCGTGGGACCTTTATATAAATCAATAACGTAATATAACCTAACCTAACCCAACCTTACATCTCGGCGGTAATATTTGACGACATTCCTGGCGAGTTGGCCTCTACGTTACCGTGGGACCTTTATATACTTCAATAACGTAATATAACCTAACCTAAATCAACCTATCATCTCGGCGATAATATTTGACAAGATTCCTGGCGAGTTGGCCTCTAGGTCTCCGTGGGATCTTTATATACATCAATAACGTAATATAACATAACCTAACCCAATCTAGCATCTCGGCGGTAATATTTGACCACATTCCTGGCATGTTGGCCTCTACGTCTCCGTGAGACCTTTATATACATCTATAACGTAATATAACCTAACCTAACCCAACCTACAATCTCGGCGGTAATATTTGAAAACATTCCTGGCGAGTTGGCATCTACGTCTCCGTGGGACCTTTATATACTTCAATAACGTAATATAACCTAACCTAACCCAACTTAACATCTCGGCGGTAATATTTCGCAACATTCCTGGCGAGTTGGCCTCTACGTCTCCGTGGCATCTTTATATATATCAATAACGTAATATAACATAACCTAACCCAATCTAACATCTCGGCGGTAATATTTGACATCATTCCTGGCGAGTTGGCCTCTACGTCTCCGTGGGACCTTTATATACTTCAATAACGTAATATAACCTAACCTAAATCAACCTATCATCTCGGCGATAATATTTGACAAGATTCCTGGGGAGTTGGCCTCTAGGTCTCCGTGGGATCTTTATATACATCAATAACGTAATATAACATAACCTAACCCAATCTAACATCTCGGCGGTAATATTTGACATCATTCCTGGCGAGTTGGCCTCTACGTCTCCGTGGGACCTTTATATACATCAATAACGTAATATAACCTAACCTAACCCAACCTTACATCTCGGCGGTAATATTTGACGACATTCCTGGCGAGTTGGCCTCTACGTTTCCGTGGGACCTTTATATACTTCAATAACGTAATATAACCTAACCTAAATCAACCTATCATCTCGGCGATAATATTTGACAAGATTCCTGGCGAGTTGGCCTCTAGGTCTCCGTGGGATCTTTATATACATCAATAACGTAATATAACATAACCTAACCCAATCTAGCATCTCGGCGGTAATATTTGACCACATTCCTGGCATGTTGGCCTCTACGTCTCCGTGAGACCTTTATATACATCTATAACGTAATATAACCTAACCTAACCCAACCTACAATCTCGGCGGTAATATTTGAAAACATTCCTGGCGAGTTGGCATCTACGTCTCCGTGGGACCTTTATATACTTCAATAACGTAATATAACCTAACCTAACCCAACTTAACATCTCGGCGGTAATATTTCTCAACATTCCTGGCGAGTTGGCCTCTACGTCTCCGTGGCATCTTTATATATATCAATAACGTAATATAACATAACCTAACCCAATCTAGCATCTCGGCGGTAATATTTGACCACATTCCTGGCATGTTGGCCTCTACGTCTCCGTGAGACCTTTATATACATCTATAACGTAATATAACCTAACCTAACCCAATCTAACAACTCGGCGGTAATATTTGAAAACATTCCTGGCGAGTTGGCTTCTCCGTCCCCGTGGGACCTTTATATACATCAATAACGTAATATAACCTAACCTAACCCAACCTTACATCTCGGCGGTAATATTTGACGACATTCCTGGCGAGTTGGCCTCTACGTTTCCGTGGGACCTTTATATACTTCAATAACGTAATATAACCTAACCTAAATCAACCTATCATCTCGGCGATAATATTTGACAAGATTCCTGGCGAGTTGGCCTCTAGGTCTCCGTGGGATCTTTATATACATCAATAACGTAATATAACATAACCTAACCCAATCTAGCATCTCGGCGGTAATATTTGACCACATTCCTGGCATGTTGGCCTCTACGTCTCCGTGAGACCTTTATATACATCTATAACGTAATATAACCTAACCTAACCCAACCTAAAATCTCGGCGGTAATATTTGAAAACATTCCTGGCGAGTTGGCATCTACGTCTCCGTGGGACCTTTATATACTTCAATAACGTAATATAACCTAACCTAACCCAACTTAACATCTCGGCGGTAATATTTCACAACATTCCTGGCGAGTTGGCATCTACGTCTCCGTGGCATCTTTATATATATCAATAACGTAATATAACATAACCTAACCCAATCTAACATCTCGGCGGTAATATTTGACATCATTCCTGGCGAGTTGGCCTCTACGTCTCCGTGGGACCTTTATATACTTCAATAACGTAATATAACCTAACCTAACCCAACTTAACATCTCGGCGGTAATATTTCACAACATCCCTGGCGAGTTGGCCTCTACGTCTCCGTGGGACCTTTATATACATCAATAACGTAATATAACCTAACCTAACCCAACTTAACATCTCGGCGGTAATATTTCACAATATTCCTGGCGAGTTGGCCTCTACGTCTCCGTGGCATCTTTATATATATCAATAACGTAATATAACCTAACCTAACCCAACCTACAATCTCGGCGGTAATATTTGAAAACATTCCTGGCGAGTTGGCTTCTACGTCTCCGTGGGACCTTTATATACATCAATAACGTAATATAACCTAAGCTAACCCAACCTACCACCTCTGCGGTAATATTTGACAACATTCCCGGCGAGTTGGCTTCTCCGTCTCCGTGCGACCTTTATATACATCAATAACGTAATATAACCTAACCTAACCCAATCTAACATCTCGGCGGTAATATTTGACCACATTCCTGGCTTGTTGGCCTCTACGTCTCCGTGAGACCTTTATATACATCTATAACGTAATATAACCTAACTTAACCCAATCTAACATCTCGGCGGTAATATTTGAAAACATTCCTGGCGAGTTGGCTTCTCCGTCCCCGTGGGACCTTTATATACATCAATAACGTAATATAACCTAACCTAACCCAACCTTACATCTCGGCGGTAATATTTGACGACATTCCTGGCGAGTTGGCCTCTACGTTTCCGTGGGACCTTTATATACTTCAATAACGTAATATAACCTAACCTAAATCAACCTATCATTTCGGCGATAATATTTGACAAGATTCCTGGCGAGTTGGCCTCTAGGTCTCCGTGGGATCTTTATATACATCAATAACGTAATATAACATAACCTAACCCAATCTAGCATCTCGGCGGTAATATCTGACCACATTTCTGGCTTGTTGGCCTCTGCCTCTCCGTGAGACCTTTATATACATCTATAACGTAATATAACCTAACCTAACCCAACCTACAATCTCGGCGGTAATATTTGAAGACATTCCTGGCGAGTTGGCATCTACGTCTCCGTGGGACCTTTATATACATCAATAACGTAATATAACCTAACATAACCCAACTTAACATCTCGGCGGTAATATTTCACAACATTCCTGGCGAGTTGGCCTCTACGTCTCCGTGGCATCTTTATATATATCAATAACGTAATATAACATAACCTAACCCAATCTAACATCTCGGCGGTAATATTTGACATCATTCCTGGCGAGTTGGCTTCTACGTCTCCGTGGGACCTTTATATACATCAATAACGTAATATAAACTAAGCTAACCCAACCTACCACCTCTGCGGTAATATTCGACAACATTCCCGGCGAGTTGGCTTCTCCGTCTCCGTGGGACCTTTATATACATCAATAACGTAATATAACCTAACCTAACCCAATCTAACATCTCGACGGTAATATTTGACCACATTCCGGGCTTGTTGGCCTCTACGTCTCCGTGAGACCTTTATATACATCTATAACGTAATATAACCTAACCTAACCCAATCTAACATCTCGGCGGTAATATTTGAAAACATTCCTGGCGAGTTAGCTTCTCCGTCCCCGTGGGACCTTTATATACATCAATAACGTAATATAACCTAACCTAACCCAACCTTGCATCTCGGCGGTAATATTTGACGACATTCCTGGCGAGTTGGCCTCTACGTTTCCGTGGGACCTTTATATACTTCAATAACGTAATATAACCTAACCTAAATCAACCTATCATCTCGGCGATAATATTTGACAAGATTCCTGGCGAGTTGGCCTCTAGGTCTCCGTGGGATCTTTATATACATCAATAACGTAATATAACATAACCTAACCCAATCTAGCATCTCGGCGGTAATATTTGACCACATTCCTGGCATGTTGGCCTCTACGTCTCCGTGAGACCTTTATATACATCTATAACGTAATATAACCTAACCTAACCCAACCTACAATCTCGGCGGTAATATTTGAAAACATTCCTGGCGAGTTGGCATCTACGTCTCCGTGGGACCTTTATATACTTCAATAACGTAATATAACCTAACCTAACCCAACTTAACATCTCGGCGGTAATATTTCTCAACATTCCTGGCGAGTTGGCCTCTACGTCTCCGTGGCATCTTTATATATATCAATAACGTAATATAACCTAAGCTAACCCAACCTACCACCTCTGCGGTAATATTTGACAACATTCCCGGCGAGTTGGCTTCTCCGTCTCCGTGGGACCTTTATATACATCAATAACGTAATATAACATAACCTAACCCAATCTAACATCTCGGCGGTAATATTTGACATCATTCCTGGCGAGTTGGCCTCTACGTCTCCGTGGGACCTTTATATACATCAATAACGTAATATAACCTAACCTAACCCAACCTTACATCTCGGCGGTAATATTTGACGACATTCCTGGCGAGTTGGCCTCTACGTTTCCGTGGGACCTTTATATACTTCAATAACGTAATATAACCTAACCTAAATCAACCTATCATCTCGGCGATAATATTTGACAAGATTCCTGGCGAGTTGGCCTCTAGGTCTCCGTGGGATCTTTATATACATCAATAACGTAATATAACATAACCTAACCCAATCTAGCATCTCGGCGGTAATATTTGACCACATTCCTGGCATGTTGGCCTCTACGTCTCCGTGAGACCTTTATATACATCTATAACGTAATATAACCTAACCTAACCCAACCTACAATCTCGGCGGTAATATTTGAAAACATTCCTGGCGAGTTGGCATCTACGTCTCCGTGGGACCTTTATATACTTCAATAACGTAATATAACCTAACCTAACCCAACTTAACATCTCGGCGGTAATATTTCTCAACATTCCTGGCGAGTTGGCCTCTACGTCTCCGTGGCATCTTTATATATATCAATAACGTAATATAACATAACCTAACCCAATCTAGCATCTCGGCGGTAATATTTGACCACATTCCTGGCATGTTGGCCTCTACGTCTCCGTGAGACCTTTATATACATCTATAACGTAATATAACCTAACCTAACCCAATCTAACATCTCGGCGGTAATATTTGACATCATTCCTGGCGAGTTGGCCTCTACGTCTCCGTGGGACCTTTATATACATCAATAACGTAATATAACCTAACCTAACCCAACCTTACATCTCGGCGGTAATATTTGACGACATTCCTGGCGAGTTGGCCTCTACGTTTCCGTGGGACCTTTATATACTTCAATAACGTAATATAACCTAACCTAAAGCAACCTATCATCTCGGCGATAATATTTGACAAGATTCCTGGCGAGTTGGCCTCTAGGTCTCCGTGGGATCTTTATATACATCAATAACGTAATATAACATAACCTAACCCAATCTAGCATCTCGGCGGTAATATTTGACCACATTCCTGGCATGTTGGCCTCTACGTCTCCGTGAGACCTTTATATACATCTATAACGTAATATAACCTAACCTAACCCTACCTAAAATCTCGGCGGTAATATTTGAAAACATTCCTGGCGAGTTGGCATCCACGTCTCCGTGGGACCTTTATATACTTCAATAACGTAATATAACCTAACCTAACAAAACTTAACATCTCGGCGGTAATATTTCACAACATTCCTGGCGAGTTGGCATCTACGTCTCCGTGGCATCTTTATATATATCAATAACGTAATATAACATAACCTAACCCAATCTAACATCTCGGCGGTAATATTTGACATCATTCCTGGCGAGTTGGCCTCTACGTCTCCGTGGGAGCTTTATATACTTCAATAACGTAATATAACCTAACCTAACCCAACTTAACATCTCGGCGGTAATATTTCACAACATTCCTGGCGAGTTGGCCTCTACGTCTCCGTGGGATCTTTATATACATCAATAACGTAATATAACATAACCTAACCCAATCTAGCATCTCGGCGGTAATATTTGACCACATTCCTGGCATGTTGGCCTCTACGTCTCCGTGAGACCTTTATATACATCTATAACGTAATATAACCTAACCTAACCCAACCTACAATCTCGGTGGTAATATTTGAAAACATTCCTGGCGAGTTGGCATCTACGTCTCCGTGGGACCTTTATATACTTCAATAACGTAATATAACCTAACCTAACCCAACTTAACATCTCGGCGGTAATATTTCTCAACATTCCTGGCGAGTTGGCCTCTACGTCTCCGTGGCATCTTTATATATATCAATAACGTAATATAACCTAAGCTAACCCAACCTACCACCTCTGCGGTAATATTTGACAACATTCCCGGCGAGTTGGCTTCTCCGTCTCCGTGGGACCTTTATATACATCAATAACGTAATATAACATAACCTAACCCAATCTAACATCTCGGCGGTAATATTTGACATCATTCCTGGCGAGTTGGCCTCTACGTCTCCGTGGGACCTTTATATACATCAATAACGTAATATAACCTAACCTAACCCAACCTTACATCTCGGCGGTAATATTTGACGACATTCCTGGCGAGTTGGCCTCTACGTTTCCGTGGGACCTTTATATACTTCAATAACGTAATATAACCTAACCTAAATCAACCTATCATCTCGGCGATAATATTTGGCAAGATTCCTGGCGAGTTGGCCTCTAGGTCTCCGTGGGATCTTTATATACATCAATAACGTAATATAACATAACCTAACCCAATCTAGCATCTCGGCGGTAATATTTGAACACATTCCTGGCATGTTGGCCTCTACGTCTCCGTGAGACCTTTATATACATCTATAACGTAATATAACCTAACCTAACCCAACCTAAAATCTCGGCGGTAATATTTGAAAACATTCCTGGCGAGTTGGCATCCACGTCTCCGTGGGACCTTTATATACTTCAATAACGTAATATAACCTAACCTAACCCAACTTAACATCTCGGCGGTAATATTTCACAACATTCCTGGCGAGTTGGCATCTACGTCTCCGTGGCATCTTTATATATATCAATAACGTAATATAACATAACCTAACCCAATCTAACATCTCGGCGGTAATATTTGACATCATTCCTGGCGAGTTGGCCTCTACGTCTCCGTGGGAGCTTTATATACTTCAATAACGTAATATAACCTAACCTAACCCAACTTAACATCTCGGCGGTAATATTTCACAACATTCCTGGCGAGTTGGCCTCTACGTCTCCGTGGGACCTTTATATACATCAATAACGTAATATAACCTAACCTAACCCAACTTAACATCTCGACGGTAATATTTCACAATATTTCTGGCGAGTTGGCCTCTACGTCTCCGTGGCATCTTTATATATATCAATAACGTAATATAACCTAACCTAACCCAATCTAACATCTCGGCGGTAATATTTGACATCATTCCTGGCGAGTTGGCTTCTACGTCTCCGTGGGACCTTTATATACATCAATAACGTAATATAACCTAAGCTAACCCAACCTACCACCTCTGCGGTAATATTTGACAACATTCCCGGCGAGTTGGCTTCTCCGTCTCCGTGCGACCTTTATATACATCAATAACGTAATATAACCTAACCTAACCCAATCTAACATCTCGGCGGTAATATTTGACCACATTCCTGGCTTGTTGGCCTCTACGTCTCCGTGAGACCTTTATATACATCTATAACGTAATATAACCTAACCTAACCCAATCTAACATCTCGGCGGTAATATTTGAAAACATTCCTGGCGAGTTGGCTTCTCCGTCCCCGTGGGACCTTTATATACATCAATAACGTAATATAACCTAACCTAACCCAACCTTACATCTCGGCGGTAATATTTGACGACATTCCTGGCGAGTTGGCCTCTACGTTTCCGTGGGACCCTTATATACTTCAATAACGTAATATAACCTAACCTAAATCAACCTATCATTTCGGCGATAATATTTGACAAGATTCCTGGCGAGTTGGCCTCTAGGTCTCCGTGGGATCTTTATATACATCAATAACGTAATATAACATAACCTAACCCAATCTAGCATCTCGGCGGTAATATCTGACCACATTTCTGGCTTGTTGGCCTCTGCCTCTCCGTGAGACCTTTATATACATCTATAACGTAATATAACCTAACCTAACCCAACCTACAATCTCGGCGGTAATATTTGAAAATATTCCTGGCGAGTTGGCATCTACGTCTCCGTGGGACCTTTATATACATCAATAACGTAATATAACCTAACCTAACCCAACTTAACATCTCGGCGGTAATATTTCACAACATTCCTGGCGAGTTGGCCTCTACGTCTCCGTGGCATCTTTATATATATCAATAACGTAATATAACCTAACCTAACCCAATCTAACATCTCGACGGTAATATTTGACCACATTCCTGGCTTGTTGGCCTCTACGTCTCCGTGAGACCTTTATATACATCTATAACGTAATATAACCTAACCTAACCCAAACTAACATCTCGGCGGTAATATTTGAAAACATTCCTGGCGAGTTGGCTTCTCCGTCCCCGTGGGACCTTTATATACATCAATAACGTAATATAACCTAACCTAACCCAACCTTGCATCTCGGCGGTAATATTTGACGACATTCCTGGCGAGTTGGCCTCTACGTTTCCGTGGGACCTTTATATACTTTAATAACGTAATATAACCTAACCTAAATCAACCTATCATCTCGGCGATAATATTTGACAAGATTCCTGGCGAGTTGGCCTCTAGGTCTCCGTGGGATCTTTATATACATCAATAACGTAATATAACATAACCTAACCCAATCTAGCATCTCGGCGGTAATATCTGACCACATTCCTGGCTTGTTGGCCTCTACGTCTCCGTGAGACCTTTATATACATCTATAACGTAATATAACCTAACCTAACCCAACCTACAATCTCGGCGGTAATATTTGAAAACATTCCTGGCGAGTTGGCATCTACGTCTACGTGGGACCTTTATATACATCAATAACGTAATATAACCTAACCTAACCCAACTTAACATCTCGGCGGTAATATTTCACAACATTCCTGGCGAGTTGGCCTCTACCCCTCCGTGGCATCTTTATAGATATCAATAACGTAATATAACATAACCTAACCCAATCTAACATCTCGGCGGTAATATTTGACATCATTCCCGGCGAGTTGGCTTCTCCGTCTCCGTGGGACCTTTATATACATCAATAACGTAATATAACCTAACCTAACCCAATCTAACATCTCAGCGGTAATATTTGACCACATTCCTGGCTTGGTGGCCTCTACGTCTCCGTGAGACCTTTATATACATCTATAACGTAATATAACCTAACCTAACCCAATCTAACATCTCGGCGGTAATATTTGAAAACATTCCTGGCGAGTTGGCTTCTCCGTCCCCGTGGGACCTTTATATACATCAATAACGTAATATAACCTAACCTAACCCAACCTTACATCTCGGCGGTAATATTTGACGACATTCCTGGCGAGTTGGCCTCTACGTTTCCGTGGGACCTTTATATACTTCAATAACGTAATATAACCTAACCTAAATCAACCTATCATCTCGGCGATAATATTTGACAAGATTCCTGGCGAGTTGGCCTCTAGGTCCCCGTGGGATCTTTATATATATCAATAACGTAATATAACATAACCTAACCCAATCTAACATCTCGGCGGTAATATTTGACATCATTCCTGGCGAGTTGGCTTCTACGTCTCCGTGGGACCTTTATATACATCAATAACGTAATATAACCTAACCTAACCCAACCTTGCATCTCGGCGGTAATATTTGACGACATTCCTGGCGAGTTGGCCTCTACGTTTCCGTAGGACCTTTATATACTTCAATGACGTACTATAACCTAACCTAACCCAATCTAACATCTCGGCGGTAATATTTGACCAAATTCCTGGCTTGTTAGCCTCTACGTCTCCGTGAGACCTTTATATACATCAACAACGTAATATAACATAACCTAACCCAATCTCACATCTCGACGGTAATATTTGACCACAATCCTGGCGTGTTGGCCTCTACGTCCCCGTGGGACCTTTATATACATCAATAACGTAATATAACCTAACCTAACCCAACCTTACATCTCGGCGGTAATATTTGACGACATTCCTGGCGAGTTGGCCTCTACGTTTCCGTGGGACCTTTATATACTTCAATAACGTAATATAACCTAACCTAAATCAACCTATCATCTCGGCGATAATATTTGACAAGATTCCTGGCGAGTTGGCCTCTAGGTCTCCGTGGGATCTTTATATACATCAATAACGTAATATAACATAACCTAACCCAATCTAGCATCTCGGCGGTAATATCTGACCACATTCCTGGCTTGTTGGCCTCTACGTCTCCGTGAGACCTTTATATACATCTATAACGTAATATAACCTAACCTAACCCAACCTACAATCTCGGCGGTAATATTTGAAAACATTCCTGGCGAGTTGGCATCTACGTCTACGTGGGACTTTTATATACATCAATAACGTAATATAACCTAACCTAACCCAACTTAACATCTCGGCGTTAATATTTCACAACATTCCTGGCGAGTTGGCCTCTACCCCTCCGTGGCATCTTTATATATATCAATAACGTAATATAACATAACCTAACCCAATCTAACATCTCGGCGGTAATATTTGACATCATTCCCGGCGAGTTGGCTTCTCCGTCTCCGTGGGACCTTTATATACATCAATAACGTAATATAACCTAACCTAACCCAATCTAACATCTCAGCGGTAATATTTGACCACATTCCTGGCTTGTTGGCTTCTACGTCTCCGTGAGACCTTTATATACATCTATAACGTAATATAACCTAACCTAACCCAATCTAACATCTCGGCGGTAATATTTGAAAACATTCCTGGCGAGTTGGCTTCTCCGTCCCCGTGGGACCTTTATATACATCAATAACGTAATATAACCTAACCTAACCCAACCTTGCATCTCGGCGGTAATATTTGACGACATTCCTGGCGAGTTGGCCTCTACGTTTCCGTGGGACCTTTATATACTTCAATAACGTAATATAACCTAACCTAAATCAACCTATCATCTCGGCGATAATATTTGACAAGATTCCTGGCGAGTTGGCCTCTAGGTCTCCGTGGGATCTTTATATACATCAAAAACGTAATATAACATAACCTGACCCAATCTAGCATCTCGGCGGTAATATTTGACCACATTCCTGGCTTGTTGGCCTCTACGTCTCCGTGAGACCTTTATATACATCTATAACGTAATATAACCTAACCTAAGCCAACCTACAATCTCGGCGGTAATATTTGAAAACATTCCTGGCGAGTTGGCATCTACGTCTCCGTGGGACCTTTATATACTTCAATAACGTAATATAACCTAACCTAACCCAACTTAACATCTCGGCGGTAATATTTCACAACATTCCTGACGAGTTGGCCTCTACGTCTCCGTGGCATCTTTATATATATCAATAACGTAATATAACATAACCTAACCCAATCTAACATCTCGGCGGTAATATTTGACATCATTCCTGGCGAGTTGGCCTCTACGTCTCCGTGGGACCTTTATATACTTCAGTAACGTAATATAACCTAACCTAACCCAACTTAACATCTCGGCGGTAATATTTCACAACATTCCTGGCGAGTTGGCCTCTACGTCTCCGTGGCATCTTTATATATATCAATAACGTAATATAACCTAACCTAACCCAACCTAACATCTCGGCGGTAATATTTGAAAACATACCTGGCGAGGTGGCCTCTACGTCTCCGTGGGATATTTATATACATCAATAACGTAATATAAGCTAGCCTAACCCAATCTAACATCTCGGCGGTAATATTTGACCACATTCCTGGCGAGTTGGCCTCTACGTCTTCGTGGGACCTTTATATACATCAATAACGTAATATAACTTAACCTAACCCAACCTAACATCTCCGCGGTAATATTTGACAACATACCTGGCGACTTGTCCTCTACGTCTCGGTGGACCCTTCATATACATCAATAACAAAAATATAACCTAACCTAAATCAATCTATCATCTCGGCGATAATATTTGACAAGATTCCTGGCGAGTTGGCCTCTACGTCTCCGTGGGATCTTTATATACATCAATAACGTAATATAACATAACCTAACCCAATCTAACATCTCGGCGGTAATATCTGACGACATTCCTGGCGAGTTGGCCTCTACGTTTACGTGGGACCTTTATATACTTCAATAACGTAATATAACCTAACCTAACCCAACCTAACATTTCGGCGGTAATATTTGACCAAATTCCTGGCTTGTTAGCCTCTACGTCTCCGTGAGACCTTTATATACATCAACAACGTAATATAACATAACCTAACCCAATCTCACATCTCGACGGTAATATTTGACCACAATCCTGGCTTGTTGGCCTCTACGTCCCCGTGGGACCTTTATATACATCAATAACGTAATATAACCTAACCTAACCCAACCTTACATCTCGGCGGTAATATTTGACGACATTCCTGGCGAGTTGGCCTCTACGTTTCCGTGGGACCTTTATATACTTCAATAACGTAATATAACCTAACCTAAATCAACCTATCATCTCGGCGATAATATTTGACAAGATTCCTGGCGAGTTGGCCTCTAGGTCTCCGTGGGATCTTTATATACATCAATAACGTAATATAACATAACCTAACCCAATCTAGCATCTCGGCGGTAATATCTGACCACATTCCTGGCTTGTTGGCCTCTACGTCTCCGTGAGACCTTTATATACATCTATAACGTAATATAACCTAACCTAACCCAACCTACAATCTCGGCGGTAATATTTGAAAACATTCCTGGCGAGTTGGCATCTACGTCTACGTGGGACCTTTATATACATCAATAACGTAATATAACCTAACCTAACCCAACTTAACATCTCGGCGGTAATATTTCACAACATTCCTGGCGAGTTGGCCTCTACCCCTCCGTGGCATCTTTATATATATCAATAACGTAATATAACATAACCTAACCCAATCTAACATCTCGGCGGTAATATTTGACATCATTCCCGGCGAGTTGGCTTCTCCGTCTCCGTGGGACCTTTATATACATCAATAACGTAATATAACCTAACCTAACCCAATCTAACATCTCAGCGGTAATATTTGACCACATTCCTGGCTTGTTGGCTTCTACGTCTCCGTGAGACCTTTATATACATCTATAACGTAATATAACCTAACCTAACCCAATCTAACATCTCGGCGGTAATATTTGAAAACATTCCTGGCGAGTTGGCTTCTCCGTCCCCGTGGGACCTTTATATACATCAATAACGTAATATAACCTAACCTAACCCAACCTTACATCTCGGCGGTAATATTTGACGACATTCCTGGCGAGTTGGCCTCTACGTTTCCGTGGGACCTTTATATACTTCAATAACGTAATATAACCTAACCTAAATCAACCTATCATCTCGGCGATAATATTTGACAAGATTCCTGGCGAGTTGGCCTCTAGGTCCCCGTGGGATCTTTATATATATCAATAACGTAATATAACATAACCTAACCCAATCTAACATCTCGGCGGTAATATTTGACATCATTCCTGGCGAGTTGGCTTCTACGTCTCCGTGGGACCTTTATATACATCAATAACGTAATATAACCTAACCTAACCCAACCTTGCATCTCGGCGGTAATATTTGACGACATTCCTGGCGAGTTGGCCTCTACGTTTCCGTGGGACCTTTATATACTTCAATAACGTAATATAACCTAACCTAAATTAACCTATCATCTCGGCGATAATATTTGACAAGATTCCTGGCGAGTTGGCCTCTAGGTCTCCGTGGGATCTTTATATACATCAAAAACGTAATATAACATAACCTGACCCAATCTAGCATCTCGGCGGTAATATTTGACCACATTCCTGGCTTGTTGGCCTCTACGTCTCCGTGAGACCTTTATATACATCTATAACGTAATATAACCTAACCTAACCCAACCTACAATCTCGGCGGTAATATTTGAAAACATTCCTGGCGAGTTGGCATCTACGTCTCCGTGGGACCTTTATATACTTCAATAACGTAATATAACCTAACCTAACCCAACTTAACATCTCGGCGGTAATATTTCACAACATTCCTGACGAGTTGGCCTCTACGTCTCCGTGGCATCTTTATATATATCAATAACGTAATATAACATAACCTAACCCAATCTAACATCTCGGCGGTAATATTTGACATCATTCCTGGCGAGTTGGCCTCTACGTCTCCGTGGGACCTTTATATACTTCAGTAACGTAATATAACCTAACCTAACCCAACTTAACAACTCGGCGGTAATATTTCACAACATTCCTGGCGAGTTGGCCTCCACGTCTCCGTGGCATCTTTATATATATCAATAACGTAATATAACCTAACCTAACCCAACCTAACATCTCGGCGGTAATATTTGAAAACATACCTGGCGAGGTGGCCTCTACGTCTCCGTGGGATATTTATATACATCAATAACGTAATATAAGCTAGCCTAACCCAATCTAACATCTCGGCGGCAATATTTGACCACATTCCTGGCGAGTTGGCCTCTACGTCTTCGTGGGACCTTTATATACATCAATAACGTAATATAACTTAACCTAACCCAACCTAACATCTCCGCGGTAATATTTGACAACATACCTGGCGACTTGTCCTCTACGTCTCGGTGGACCCTTCATATACATCAATAACAAAAATATAACCTAACCTAAATCAATCTATCATCTCGGCGATAATATTTGACAAGATTCCTGGCGAGTTGGCCTCTACGTCTCCGTGGGATCTTTATATACATCAATAACGTAATATAACATAACCTAACCCAATCTAACATCTCGGCGGTAATATCTGACGACATTCCTGGCGAGTTGGCCTCTACGTTTGCGTGGGACCTTTATATACTTCAATAACGTAATATAACCTAACCTAACCCAACCTAACATTTCGGCGGTAATATTTGACGACATTCCTGGCGAGTTGGCCTCTACGTTTCCGTGGGACCTTTATATACTTCAATAACGTAATATAACCTAACCTAACCCAATCTAACATCTCGGCGGTAATATTTGACAACATTCCCGGCGAGTTGGCCTCTACGTCTCCGTTTGACCTTCATATACATCAATAACGTAATCTAACCTAACATAACCCAACCTAACATCTCGGCGGTAATATTTGACAACATTCCTGGCGAGTTGGCTTCTCCGTCCCCGTGGGACCTTTATATACATCTATAACGTAATATAACCTAACCTAACCCAACCTAACATCTCGGCGGTAATATTTGAAATCATTCCTGGCGAGTTGGCATCTACGTCTCCGTGGGACCTTTATATACATCAATAACGTAATATAACCTAACCTAACCCAATCTAAAATCTCGGCGGTAATATTTGACCACATTCCTGGCGAGTTGGCCTCTACGTCTTCGTGGGACCTTTATATACATCAATAACGTAATATAACTTAACCTAACCCAACCTAACATCTCGGCGATAATATTTGACAAGATTCCTGGCGAGTTGGCCTCTAGGTCTCCGTGGGATCTTTATATACATCAATAACGTATTATAACATAACCTAACCCAATCTAGCATCTCGGCGGTAATATTTCACAGCATTCCTGGCGAGTTGGCCTCTACGTCTCCGTGGCATCTTTATATATATCAATACCGTAATATAACATAACCTAACCCAATCTAACATCTCGGCGGTAATATTTGACAACATTCCTGGCGAGTTGGCCTCTACGTCTCCGTTTGACCTTCATATACATCAATAACGTAATCTAACCTAACATAACCCAACCTAACATCTCGGCGGTAATATTTGACAACATTCCTGGCGAGTTGGCTTCTACGTCTCCGTGGGACCTTTATATACATCAATAACGTAATATAACCTAACCTAACCCAACCTTGCATCTCGGCGGTAATATTTGACGACATTCCTGGCGAGTTGGCCTCTACGTTTCCGTGGGACCTTTATATACTTCAATAACGTAATATAACCTAACCTAAATTAACCTATCATCTCGGCGATAATATTTGACAAGATTCCTGGCGAGTTGGCCTCTAGGTCTCCGTGGGATCTTTATATACATCAAAAACGTAATATAACATAACCTGACCCAATCTAGCATCTCGGCGGTAATATTTGACCACATTCCTGGCTTGTTGGCCTCTACGTCTCCGTGAGACCTTTATATACATCTATAACGTAATATAACCTAACCTAACCCAACCTACAATCTCGGCGGTAATATTTGAAAACATTCCTGGCGAGTTGGCATCTACGTCTCCGTGGGACCTTTATATACTTCAATAACGTAATATAACCTAACCTAACCCAACTTAACATCTCGGCGGTAATATTTCACAACATTCCTGACGAGTTGGCCTCTACGTCTCCGTGGCATCTTTATATATATCAATAACGTAATATAACATAACCTAACCCAATCTAACATCTCGGCGGTAATATTTGACATCATTCCTGGCGAGTTGGCCTCTACGTCTCCGTGGGACCTTTATATACTTCAGTAACGTAATATAACCTAACCTAACCCAACTTAACAACTCGGCGGTAATATTTCACAACATTCCTGGCGAGTTGGCCTCCACGTCTCCGTGGCATCTTTATATATATCAATAACGTAATATAACCTAACCTAACCCAACCTAACATCTCGGCGGTAATATTTGAAAACATACCTGGCGAGGTGGCCTCTACGTCTCCGTGGGATATTTATATACATCAATAACGTAATATAAGCTAGCCTAACCCAATCTAACATCTCGGCGGCAATATTTGACCACATTCCTGGCGAGTTGGCCTCTACGTCTTCGTGGGACCTTTATATACATCAATAACGTAATATAACTTAACCTAACCCAACCTAACATCTCCGCGGTAATATTTGACAACATACCTGGCGACTTGTCCTCTACGTCTCGGTGGACCCTTCATATACATCAATAACAAAAATATAACCTAACCTAAATCAATCTATCATCTCGGCGATAATATTTGACAAGATTCCTGGCGAGTTGGCCTCTACGTCTCCGTGGGATCTTTATATACATCAATAACGTAATATAACATAACCTAACCCAATCTAACATCTCGGCGGTAATATCTGACGACATTCCTGGCGAGTTGGCCTCTACGTTTGCGTGGGACCTTTATATACTTCAATAACGTAATATAACCTAACCTAACCCAACCTAACATTTCGGCGGTAATATTTGACGACATTCCTGGCGAGTTGGCCTCTACGTTTCCGTGGGACCTTTATATACTTCAATAACGTAATATAACCTAACCTAACCCAATCTAACATCTCGGCGGTAATATTTGACAACATTCCCGGCGAGTTGGCCTCTACGTCTCCGTTTGACCTTCATATACATCAATAACGTAATCTAACCTAACATAACCCAACCTAACATCTCGGCGGTAATATTTGACAACATTCCTGGCGAGTTGGCTTCTCCGTCCCCGTGGGACCTTTATATACATCTATAACGTAATATAACCTAACCTAACCCAACCTAACATCTCGGCGGTAATATTTGAAATCATTCCTGGCGAGTTGGCATCTACGTCTCCGTGGGACCTTTATATACATCAATAACGTAATATAACCTAACCTAACCCAATCTAAAATCTCGGCGGTAATATTTGACCACATTCCTGGCGAGTTGGCCTCTACGTCTTCGTGGGACCTTTATATACATCAATAACGTAATATAACTTAACCTAACCCAACCTAACATCTCGGCGATAATATTTGACAAGATTCCTGGCGAGTTGGCCTCTAGGTCTCCGTGGGATCTTTATATACATCAATAACGTATTATAACATAACCTAACCCAATCTAGCATCTCGGCGGTAATATTTCACAGCATTCCTGGCGAGTTGGCCTCTACGTCTCCGTGGCATCTTTATATATATCAATACCGTAATATAACATAACCTAACCCAATCTAACATCTCGGCGGTAATATTTGACAACATTCCTGGCGAGTTGGCCTCTACGTCTCCGTTTGACCTTCATATACATCAATAACGTAATCTAACCTAACATAACCCAACCTAACATCTCGGCGGTAATATTTGACAACATTCCTGGCGAGTTGGCTTCTCCGTCCCCGTGGGACCTTTATATACAACAATAACGTAATATAACCTGACCTAACCCAACCTAACATCTCGGCGGTAATATTTGAAAACATACCTGGCGAGGTGGCCTCTACGTCTCCGTGGGATATTTATATACATCAATAACGTAATATAAGCTAGCCTAACCCAATCTAACATCTCGGCGGTAATATTTGACCACATTCCTGGCGAGTTGGCCTCTACGTCTTCGTGGGACCTTTATATACATCAATAACGTAATATAACTTAACCTAACCCAACCTAACATCTCCGCGGTAATATTTGACAACATACCTGGCGACTTGTCCTCTACGTCTCGGTGGACCCTTCATATACATCAATAACAAAAATATAACCTAACCTAAATCAATCTATCATCTCGGCGATAATATTTGACAAGATTCCTGGCGAGTTGGCCTCTACGTCTCCGTGGGATCTTTATATACATCAATAACGTAATATAACATAACCTAACCCAATCTAACATCTCGGCGGTAATATCTGACGACATTCCTGGCGAGTTGGCCTCTACGTTTCCGTGGGACCTTTATATACTTCAATAACGTAATATAACCTAACCTAACACAACCTAACATTTCGGCGGTAATATTTGACGACATTCCTGGCGAGTTGGCCTCTACGTTTCCGTGGGACCTTTATATACTTCAATAACGTAATATAACCTAACCTAACCCAATCTAACATCTCGGCGGTAATATTTGACAACATTCCTGGCGAGTTGGCCTCTACGTCTCCGTTTGACCTTCATATACATCAATAACGTAATCTAACCTAACATAACCCAACCTAACATCTCGGCGGTAATATTTGACAACATTCCTGGCGAGTTGGCTTCTCCGTCCCCGTGGGACCTTTATATACATCTATAACGTAATATAACCTAACCTAACCCAACCTAACATCTGGGCGGTTATATTTGACATCATCCCTGGCGAGTTGGCCTCTACGTCTCCGTTTGACCATCATATACATCAATAACGTAATATAACGTAACCTAACCCAACCTATCATCTCGGCGGTAATATATGACAACATTCCTGGCTTGTTGGCCTCTACGTCTCCTTGGGACCTTTATATACTTCAATGACGTACTATAACCTAGCCTAACCCAATCTAGCATCTCGGCGGTAATATTTGACCAAATTCCTGGCTTGTTAGACTCTACGTCTTCGTGGGACCTTTATATACATCAACAACGTAATATAACATAACCTAACCCAATCTCACATCTCGACGGTAATATTTGACCACAATCCTGGCTTGTTGGCCTCTACGTCCCCGTGGGACCTTTATATACATCAATAACGTAATATAACCTTACCTAACCCAACCTAACATCTCGGCGGTAATATTTGACAACATACCTGGCGACTTGTCCTCTACGTCTCGGTGGACCCTTCATATACATCAATAACAAAAATATAACCTAACCTAAATCAATCTATCATCTCGGCGATAATATTTGACAAGATTCCTGGCGAGTTGGCCTCTACGTCTCCGTGGGATCTTTATATACATCAATAACGTAATATAACATAACCTAACCCAATCTAACATCTCGGCGGTAATATCTGACGACATTCCTGGCGAGTTGGCCTCTACGTTTGCGTGGGACCTTTATATACTTCAACAACGTAATATAACCTAACCTAACCCAACCTAACATTTCGGCGGTAATATTTGACGACATTCCTGGCGAGTTGGCCTCTACGTTTCCGTGGGACCTTTATATACTTCAATAACGTAATATAACCTAACCTAACCCAATCTAACATCTCGGCGGTAATATTTGACAACATTCCTGGCGAGTTGGCCTCTACGTCTCCGTTTGACCTTCATATACATCAATAACGTAATCTAACCTAACATAACCCAACCTCACATCTCGGCGGTAATATTTGACAACATTCCTGGCGAGTTGGCTTCTCCGTCCCCGTGGGACCTTTATATACATCAATAACGTAATATAACCTAACCTAACCCAACCTTACATCTCGGCGGTAATATTTGACGACATTCCTGGCGAGTTGGCCTCAACGTTTCCGTGGGATATTTATATACATCAATAACATAATATAAGCTAGCCTAACCCAACTAACATCTCCGCGGGAATATTTGACAACATACCTGGCGAGTTGGCCTCTACGTCTCCGTGGGCCCTTCATATACATCAATAACAAAAATATAACCTAACCTAAATCAACCTATCATCTCGGCGATAATATTTGACAAGATTCCTGGCGAGTTGGCCTCTACGTCTCCGTGGGATCTTTATATACATCAATGACGTAATATAACAGAACCTAACCCAATCTAACATCTCGGCGGTAATGTTTGACGACATTCCTGGCGAGTTGGCCTCTACGTTTCCGTGGGACCTTTATATACTTCAATAACGTAATATAACCTAACATAACCCAACCTAACATCTCGGCGGTAATATTTGACAACATTCCTGGCGAGTTGGCTTCTCCGTCCCCGTGGGACCTTTATATACATCAATAACGTAATATAACCTAACCTAACCCAACCTAACATCTCGGCGGTAATATTTGACAACATTCCTGGCGAGTCGGCTTCTCCGTCCCCGTGGGACCTTTATATACATCAATAACGTAATATAACCTAACCTAACCCAACCTAACTTCTCGGCGGTAATATTTGAAAACATACCTGGCGAGGTGGCTTCTACGTCTCCGTGGGATATTTATATACATCAATAACGTAATATAAGCTAGCCTAACCCAATCTAAAATCTCGGCGGTAATATTTGACCACATTCCTGGCGAGTTGGCCTCTACGTCTTCGTGGGACCTTTATATACATCAATAACGTAATATAACTTAACCTAACCCAACCTAACATCTCGGCGGTAATATTTGACCAGATTCCTGGCGAGTTGGCCTCTACGTCTTCGTGGGACCTTTATATACATCAATAACGTAATATAACTTAACCTAACCCAACCTAACATCTCCGCGGTAATATTTGACAACATACCTGGCGACTTGTCCTCTACGTCTCGGTGGACCCTTCATATACATCAATAACAAAAATATAACCTAACCTAAATCAATCTATCATCTCGGCGATAATATTTGACAAGATTCCTGGCGAGTTGGCCTCTACGTCTCCGTGGGATCTTTATATACATCAATAACGTAATATAACATAACCTAACCCAATCTAACATCTCGGCGGTAATATCTGACGACATTCCTGGCGAGTTGGCCTCTACGTTTCCGTGGGACCTTTATATACTTCAATAACGTAATATAACCTAACCTAACACAACCTAACATTTCGGCGGTAATATTTGACGACATTCCTGGCGAGTTGGCCTCTACGTTTCCGTGGGACCTTTATATACTTCAATAACGTAATATAACCTAACCTAACCCAATCTAACATCTCGGCGGTAATATTTGACAACATTCCTGGCGAGTTGGCCTCTACGTCTCCGTTTGACCTTCATATACATCAATAACGTAATCTAACCTAACATAACCCAACCTAACATCTCGGCGGTAATATTTGACAACATTCCTGGCGAGTTGGCTTCTCCGTCCCCGTGGGACCTTTATATACATCTATAACGTAATATAACCTAACCTAACCCAACCTAACATCTGGGCGGTTATATTTGACATCATCCCTGGCGAGTTGGCCTCTACGTCTCCGTGGGATCTTTATATACATCAATGACGTAATATAACAGAACCTAACCCAATCTAACATCTCGGCGGTAATGTTTGACGACATTCCTGGCGAGTTGGCCTCTACGTTTCCGTGGGACCTTTATATACTTCAATAACGTAATATAACCTAACATAACCCAACCTAACATCTCGGCGGTAATATTTGACGACATTCCTGGCGAGTTGGCTTCTCCGTCCCCGTGGGACCTTTATATACATCAATAACGTAATATAACCTAACCTAACCCAACCTAACATCTCGGCGGTAATATTTGACAACATTCCTGGCGAGTCGGCTTCTCCGTCCACGTGGGACCTTTATATACATCAATAACGTAATATAACCTAACCTAACCCAACCTAACTTCTCGGCGGTAATATTTGAAAACATACCTGGCGAGGTGGCTTCTACGTCTCCGTGGGATATTTATATACATCAATAACGTAATATAAGCTAGCCTAACCCAATCTAAAATCTCGGCGGTAATATTTGACCACATTCCAGGCGAGTTGGCCTCTACGTCTTCGTGGGACCTTTATATACATCAATAACGTAATATAACTTAACCTAACCCAACCTAACATTTCGGCGGTAATATTTGACGACATTCCTGGCGAGTTGGCCTCTACGTTTCCGTGGGACCTTTATATACTTCAATAACGTAATATAACCTAACCTAACCCAATCTAACATCTCGGCGGTAATATTTGACAACATTCCTGGCGAGTTGGCCTCTACGTCTCCGTTTGACCTTCATATACATCAATAACGTAATCTAACCTAACATAACCCAACCTAACATCTCGGCGGTAATATTTGACAACATTCCTGGCGAGTTGGCTTCTCCGTCCCCGTGGGACCTTTATATACATCTATAACGTAATATAACCTAACCTAACCCAACCTAACATTTCGGCGGTAATATTTGAAATCATTCCTGGCGAGTTGGCATCTACGTCTCCGTGGGACCTTTATATACATCAATAACGTAATATAACCTAACCTAACCCAACCTAACATCTCGGCGGTAATATTTGACAACATTCCTGGCGAGTTGGCTTCTCCGTCCCCGTGGGACCTTTATATACATCAATAACGTAATCTAACCTAACATAACCCAACCTAACATCTCGGCGGTAATATTTGACAACATTCCTGGCGAGTTGGCTTCTCCGTCCCCGTGGGACCTTTATATACATCAATAACGTAATATAACCTAACCTAACCCAACCTTACATCTCGGCGGTAATATTTGACGACATTCCTGGCGAGTTGGCCTCTACGTTTCCGTGGGACCTTTATATACTTCAATAACGTAATATAACCTAACCTAACCCAACCTAACATCTCGGCGGTAATATTTGACGACATTCCTGGCGAGATGGCCTCTACGTTTCCGTGGGACCTTTATATACATCAATAACATAATATAACCTAACCTAACCCAACCTACCATCTCTGCGCTAATATTTGACAACATTCCCGGCGAGTTGGCTTCTCCGTCTCCGTGGGACCTTTATATACATCAATAACGTAATATAACCTAACCTAACCCAATCTAGCATCTCGGCGGTAATGTTTGACCACATTCCTAGCTTGTTGGCCTCTACGCCTCCGTGGGATCTTTATAATACTTCAATAACGTAATATAAGCTAGCCTAACCCAATCTAACATCTCGGCGGTAATATTTGACCACGTTCCTGGCGAGTTGGCCTCTACGTCTTCGTGGGACCTTTATATACATCAATAACGTAATATAACTTAACCTAACCCAACCTGACATCTCCGCGGTAATATTTGACAACATACCTGGCGACTTGTCCTCTACGTCTCGGTGGACCCTTCATATACATCAATAACAAAAATATAACCTAACCTAAATCAACCTATCATCTCGGCGATAATATTTGACATGATTCCTGGCGAGTTGGCCTCTACGTCTCCGTGGGATCTTTATATACATCAATAACGTAATATAACATAACCTAACCCAATCTAACATCTCGGCGGTAATATTTGACGACATTCCTGGCGAGTTGGCCTCTACGTTTCCGTGGGACCTTTATATACATCAATAACGTAATATTACCTAAACTAACCCAACCTACCATCTCTGCGGTTATATTTGACAACATTCCCGGCGAGTTGGCTTCTCCGTCTCCGTGGGACCTTTATATACATCAATAACGTAATATAACCTAACCTAACCCAATCTAGCATCTCGGCGGTAATATTTGACCACATTCCTAGCTTGTTGGCCTCTACGCCTCCGTGGGATCTTTATAATACTTCAATAACGTAATATAACCTAACCTAACCCAACCTAACATCTTGGCTGTAATATCTGATGACATTCCTGGCGAGTTGGCCTCTACGTTTCCGTGGGACCTTTATATACTTCAATAACGTAATATAACCTAACCTAACCCAATCTAACATCTCGGCGGTAATATTTGACCACATTCCTGGCGAGTTGGCCTCTACGTCTTCGTGGGACCTTTATATACATCAATAACGTAATATAACTTAACCTAACCCAACCTAACATCTCCGCGGTAATATTTGACGACATTCCTGGCGAGTTGGCCTCTACGTTTCCGTGGGACCTTTATATACTTCAATAACGTAATATAACCTAACCTAAATCAACCTATCATCTCGGCGATAATATTTGACATGATTCCTGGCGAGTTGGCCTCTACGTCTCCGTGGGATCTTTATATACATCAATAACGTAATATAACATAACCTAACCCAATCTAACATCTCGGCGGTAATATTTGACAACATTCCTGGCGAGTTGGCCTCTACGTCTCCGTTTGACCTTCATATACATCAATAACGTAATCTAACCTAACATAACCCAACCTAACATCTCGGCGGTAATATTTGACAACATTCCTGGCGAGTTGGCTTCTCCGTCCCCGTGGGACCTTTATATACATCTATAACGTAATATAACCTAACCTAACCCAACCTAACATCTCGGCGGTAATATTTGAAATCATTCCTGGCGTGTTGGCATCTACGTCTCCGTGGGACGTTTATATACATCAATAACGTAATATAACCTAACCTAACCCAACCTAACATCTCGGCGGTAATATTTGACAACATTCCTGGCGAGTTGGCTTCTCCGTCCCCGTGGGACTTTTATATACATCAATAACGTAATCTAACCTAACATAACCCAACCTAACATCTCGGCGGTAATATTTGACAACATTCCTGGCGAGTTGGCTTCTCCGTCCCCGTGGGACCTTTATATACATCAATAACGTAATATAACCTAACCTAACCCAACCTTACATCTCGGCGGTAATATTTGACGACATTCCTGGCGAGTTGGCCTCTACGTTTCCGTGGGATATTTATATACATCAATAACATAATATAAGCTAGCCTAACCCAACTAACATCTCCGCGGGAATATTTGACAACATTCCTGGCGAGTTGGCTTCTCCGTCCCCGTGGGACCTTTATATACATCAATAACGTAATATAACCTAACCTAACCCAACCTAACATCTCGGCGGTAATATTTGACAACATTCCTGGCGAGTCGGCTTCTCCGTCCCCGTGGGACCTTTATATACATCAATAACGTAATATAACCTAACCTAACCCAACCTAACTTCTCGGCGGTAATATTTGAAAACATACCTGGCGAGGTGGCCTCTACGTCTCCGTGGGATATTTATATACATCAATAACGTAATGTAAGCTAGCCTAACCCAATCTAACATCTCGGCGGTAATATTTGACCACATTCCTGGCGAGTTGGCCTCTACGTCTTCGTGGGACCTTTATATACATCAATAACGTAATATAACTTAACCTAACCCAACCTAACATCTCCGCGGTAATATTTGACAACATACATGGCGAGTTGGCCTCTACGTCTCGGTGGGCCCTTCATATACATCAATAACAAAAATATAACCTAACCTAAATCAACCTATCATCTCGGCGATAATATTTGACAAGATTCCTGGCGAGTTGGCCTCTACGTCTCCGTGGGATCTTTATATACATCAATAACGTAATATAACATAACCTAACCCAATCTAACATCTCGGCGGTAATATTTGACGACATTCCTGGCGAGTTGGCCTCTACGTTTCCGTGGGACCTTTATATACTTCAATAACGTAATATAACCTAACCTAACCCAACCTAACATCTCGGCGGTAATATTTGACGACATTCCTGGCGAGATGGCCTCTACGTTTCCGTGGGAACTTTATATACTTGAATAACGTAATATAACCTAACCTAACCCAACCTAACATCTCGGCGGTAATATTTGACAACATTCCTGGCGAGTTGGCCTCTACGTTTCCGTGGGACCTTTATATACTTCAATAACGTAATATAACCTAACCTAAATCAACCTATCATCTCGGCGATAATATTTGACAAGATTCCTGGCGAGTTGGCCTCTAGGTCTCCGTGGGATCTTTATATACATCAATAACGTATTATAACATAACCTAACCCAATCTAGCATCTCGGCGGTAATATTTCACAGCATTCCTGGCGAGTTGGCCTCTACGTCTCCGTGGCATCTTTATATATATCAATACCGTAATATAACATAACCTAACCCAATCTAACATCTCGGCGGTAATATTTGACATCATTCCTGGCGAGTTGGCCTCTACGTTTCCGTGGGACCTTTATATACATCAATAACGTAATATAACCTAACCTAACCCAACCTACCATCTCTGCGGTAATATTTGACAACATTCCCGGCGAGTTGGCTTCTCCGTCTCCGTGGGACCTTTATATACATCAATAACGTAATATAACCTAACCTAACCCAATCTAGCATCTCGGCGGTAATGTTTGACCACATTCCTAGCTTGTTGGCCTCT